>OZ038507.1:20243165-20265665 GCA_964036315.1 Acanthosepion esculentum
ACATAATACCTCATCTCAGAAATATAGACAGATACTGAAGGATCGGATAAATATGGCAACAATGGTGAGGACAATAGTCTGAATAATGTAAATAGTGTACATAATACCTCATCTCAGAAATAGAGACAGATACTGAAGGATCGGATAAATATGGCAACAAAGTTGAGGACAATAGTCCGAATAATGTAAATAGTGTACATAATACCGCATCTCAGAAATATAGACAGTATTGAAGGATCGGATAAATATGGCAACAAAGATGAGGACAATAGTCCGAATAATGTAAATAGTGTACATAATACCTCATCTCAGAAATATAGACAGATACTGAAGGATCGGATAAATATGGCAACAAAGATGAGGACAATAGTCCGAATAATGCAAATAGTGTACATAATACCTCATCTCAGAAATATAGATAGATACCGAAGGATCGGATAAATATGGCAACAAAGATGAGGACAATAGTCTGAATAATGTAAATAGTGTACATAATACCTCATCTCAGAAATACAGACAGTACTGAAGGATCGGATAAATATGGCAACAAAGATGAGGACAATAGTCCGAATAATGTAAATAGTGTACATAATACCTCATCTCAGAAATATAGACAGATACTGAAGGATCGGATAAATATGGCAACAAAGATGAGAAAAATAGTCTGAATATTGTAAATAGTCTTATTTAATGCCAACAAAATTTTAATTGCTGGTAATATTTTGTTGTGTCCAAAATCTATTTCTGGTAATATTTTTCCTTCAAAAATGTATTGCTGATATTTTTTTTCAAAAACATATTGCTAGTAATATTTATTTTTTAAAAACATTGTCAGTAATATTTACACTTTTTACTCTTTCATAGTGTTTTTTTTTGTCCCAGTTTCAGTGTTAGCTATTTGCCCATAGCTGGGACCCTAACAGGTGCTACCACCCAAGGTCAGGGCAGACCTGGAAACACCAGCAATTAAGAGGTGGTTCCACGCTCATCAAAACCTCCTGATCAGTGGCCTTGCTGCTGGACGTAGTTTATCGTCTTACTCAGAACGCGGATGTAGTTTATCGTCATACCCAGGACGGTCTAAGGAAACTGGGAATCCTACCAGGGTTTATTACTGGTGGGTACAACCATAACAACATAAGGTACTCACATGACAATGAAATCCTTAGAAAAAAATTGCAAAGGAAAGCAGGAAGGAAAGACTAACCATCAATTGTAAAACAACAAAACGTATTGTTGTTGGCAAGAGATGAAGTCCAAGATGCAAGTTATGAATTAGAAATGACAGCATCAAACAAATACCAAAGTTTAAGTATCTGGGGAACGTTTTTAAAAAATGACGTTAAAGAATGGGGCAACATAATCCAAAAAGTTGCCTTCCAAAAGCTAAGCAAAGTATTGAGAAACAGGAAAATTTTGCTAGAATTAAAGAAGCTGAGCTCTTATGTAATATTTAATCTGCTATATGTCTGTGAATGCTGGACAATTTCCTAACTGATGTAAAAGAAACTTGAAGCAAGAGAAGTTGTTCTACAAAAGGATGCTGAGAATGCCATGGATAGAGCATCTAAGCAATGAGGAAATCTTAGAAGATAATGAAAGCAAAAAGGACAGTGATAAATAAAATCAGGAAGAGACAAGTGGAATTTTGTGGATACATAATGAGAAAAGAAGGCCTGGAGAAATTGATACACATAAGGATTATTGTAATTATTACGGAGTCGCTAACTGGGTGCCCTGTGATTGGATGAAAAAGAACCAATTACAGGCTACCTTTTTAGATTTTCGCAAAATCCATGAGAGCGGGTTTTACAAACTCTCACTCTGTTTTGCTTGTGGGACTCTCAGAGACAACACGTTCTCCGTCTGCACTCTCCGTCATCTAAATACCATCACACGTGTGAGGATTTGGACAGCAACTGAAGCACAGAATTCAAGGCTCTATTTCTTTAACCCATCCAAAACGACACAGGAAATGTAAAACCGTTAAAAGGACGCATCTTTCAGATAAGTTCCGCAAACCCGAGTGTTTGCAAGGAAACTTTCCTCTCTTTTCCTAACAATACAAGTATTTTCAAACAATTCCATCTGTGTTTGTGTTCCTTTCTTCTTGCCGGCGTCACAATATTTTTTCGTTACCAAATATAATTGGGAAAATCCAAAATGGGATATATTGGCAGCAAGAGGGATAGAGGTAAAAAAAACAAGCAACCTAGCTGATGAGTTTGTGAAAATGGATGGCAGAACAGGGAGCAAGAGTGATATTAAAAAGATGAGCTACAAAAGTAAGAAGTTGTGGAGAGCTATAATCATCTACGTTCTGAAACTACTGTTTGAAAATACATTGTGTATGTACCCATAAAAAATATCCCAGATTTGTAGAACACTTAAAAATATCTTCCTAAAAATAAAAGGTATTTTCAAAATTAATTCTCGCCAAAAAAAGATGTGAACAAAAAACAAAAATCTAAGAATAAATTCTAATTGTCCTTGTTGTGGTGATTATCTTCCCTTGATTCTATTCTGGCCTCCAGGTGGAAAATCTCGCGAAATGCAAAATGTCTTGGGGTTAAGAAATCAGTTTATCTTATCTTTACTCGCCATAAATTAACTGTCAGTATCTGTCAGCAGAGTCAGAGGTCTTGATCCTTGAAGCCCAAAATAAAAAAAAGCAGACTTTATTTTTTGCTTTGAAGCCATTATTATCTAACCTTGACCAACACACCAGCTTGTCTTTAAGTCTAACAAACATCCCAGATATTCTTCCATCTCATCTGACTTGGGGTGACCCCATTTTGAAATTTCACCTTTTTCAGAGACTTTTAATTCTTCATTGGTTGATTTCAATGTGTTTTTTTTTTTTTTTAGCTGGATGGTTTAAACAATAATCAACAAACATGGACTTACATTCCTGCAGAAAATGGAGTGTCAAAATAATGGTTTTTTTCCCATGACACTTCATTTATTTTAACTATTCCTTGGCAATGTTTATTTATAAAGCAATGATTAGAATTGGAATACCTAAACACACGATAAAAGTGAATTTATACATTTTTTGTTCCTGAAAATTTACAACAATAATATAAAACACTAGAAGAATAATTTTATATTTACAACATTCGAAAAACTGATACAATTAAAACTAATGCAATATTTATTATTTACCAATTTATAAAGAAATTGTCGGAGTTAGCTCCTCCTCAGTTCCTTAATCCTTCAACAGGGGTCTCTCTCCCCTGGCTATAAATACTGGCTAACCCTTCTCTTACACTCTCTTTTTTCGACTCAGGCCTTGGGTCGCTTCCTCGCACGAAGACGAGGTAAAAATCGTTCTTTTTCCACTTACACCAATACGTGACCTCTCACAGATAAAGCGTTTCCCAATTCCGGGAACGCGCTAAGAACAATACACGTACGTACGAACACTCAACACAACATGCACACATAACTTCTCCATACAAGCCCTATGTAATTTCCATGTCATTGTAATTTGTTACTAATATATATTTGTTTACCCATGTATATCGGTCTTGTTTGTTTTCTTTGTCTTCTTTGGACATAATTAAAACTCCGACATTCTAATGCAGATGGACCAGCCAGCAGGGAAATTTTAACCTTTTCTGATATCTCTTCACATCTTTACCCCCACGGTCCGCTACAAAATAAATATGAAAACAATTTTTTATTCATAAATTTATAAACATCTACTATTAAAAAATATAAACCTGTAGTGAACAAAACAAGATTTAGATTTAAAATTCAAATGCTAAGCACTGACGAATGGATTTTGTTAGAAATTAAAAAGACTCGAATTTACAAACTTTGCTTAACACGCACGCAAAAGCGAATCCAAAACAAAACTTGTGACATTTCACACCTTGATGCCAAATGTTTTTCGGCCAATAGAAAACTAGGAAACATTTAAAAACAAAATTCAAATAATCTTCAATTCTCAAAAACAAATTCTTTTATGGACCTTTTCACGAGCTGACGCAAAGTTTGTTCATCGTCCAATGGAAAGGCCCGAATCATATCCGAGAGTCAATTCCCAAATGACCTTTTCAAGTCCCACAAGCAAAATAAAAGACGGGCCAGTTCACCTGTCACCAGAGAGAAGGAGACGAGCGTATTAACACCTCCCGTGATAAGTGTCAAGTGATCGTTATTATTATCTCTACCTTTCTCCCTCACCTCTTTTATACTTGATAAATGAACAGAACATTTTAAGGCTGAGCGATTACTTCAAAGACATTCCTACCCTATGATAATGCTCATACATACATACATACACACACACATACATACATACATCCACACATACGTTCCTTCCTACGTACACATAAACTCATTTTTGCAAGGACTACTATGAACATTTTGACGACCTTGTATCAAACAAAATGCATTAATTTTATTTGTAGAGACCATAATTGATTTATATGTATATAAATTTGTTGTTTCACTTTACAATTTGATTTTCTTGTTTTATACCCCTCTTATGGTGGGCTATCTAACAAGGCCAAATCAAACTAATCTGTTTCAACACTCATACACTTCACTACAACTGATAATCCACTACAGTGTAACCCGGATATAAGAGAGTTGCCGGGACCGGAGAATAAGTCTCTTATATCCGGGTTTCTCTTATATCCTGGTTTGGTCTATTTTGTTTTATTAACACAGGCTCTAATTTGGGACCAGAGAAAATCTCTCTTATATCCGGGTTTCTCTTATATCCGGGTTTGGTCTATTATATATACATTAACACAGGCTCTAATCTGGGACCAGAGAAAATCTCTCTTATATCCGGGTTTCTCTTATATCAGGGTCTCTTATATCAGGGTTACACTGTATAAGCTAAAGAAATCAGTTTATTCTGTTATTTAAACCATAAGCTGAGGGAAGCCTTGAATTATTAACTGATTAATTTTATTTTTGGCTTAGCTCAACAGACGGGCCCGGAATTTCATTGATTGATTTATTTTTTACGGTTTATCAACCCTTTCTGTGTTATAAAAATATTTCGGATTGTAGTAGTTCATTTACAGTACTCGATGTTTTCAAGAGATCCCCCATCTAAGTACTGACCGAGCTGGACGTTGCTTAACTCCGGTGATTAAACGAGAGCCGGTGTTTTCAGCGTTATTTGACGGCAAGTAGCTGAGGGGG
Source organism: Acanthosepion esculentum (assembly GCA_964036315.1). Classification (NCBI taxonomy): domain Eukaryota; kingdom Metazoa; phylum Mollusca; class Cephalopoda; order Sepiida; family Sepiidae; genus Acanthosepion; species Acanthosepion esculentum. The sequence continues at coordinate 20,248,332 of OZ038507.1, forward strand.
GGGGAGTGGAGAAATGGATCCATCCTTTTCCCAAGCTTACTTTTTTCGAAAGTGAACACAACAGGCTAGGCCGGGATTTGAACACGATTCGCCAAATCTCCTTTCTCTACCGATAACTGTTATACCACTTGCGCATTTTTTTCAAAAAAGCAATGTCCCTACAGGACATAGGCGATCACGGCTCTCCACAGATTCCGTTCCTTTATTATTTGTGAATTGCGATGACCTCTTAAAAAAAAGACAGTAAGGTCGTTTTTCATTAATTTTTTCACGGTTTGGAATTCAAGGTTGTTTTTCTACTAGACTGGTGGTCACTCAAGGCTAGAGAGTCCACAGCTGGGGTGTGGCATAAAAGATTTATGCCTTTCCCACGTGTATTTGTGCGAAAGTAAACGCAACAGACTAGGCCGGGATTTGAAATCGACTCGCCGATTACATTTTTTCGCACCGATAACTCACTATAAACCAACTATAAGGAAATCCTTATTTACCATTTTATAAGATTTGAGCTGATTGATTTTTTTGTGAAACATTCAAATAGACAATATGAGAAATGATTCTTGTAAATAAACAATCTGATAAATAAATAGTGTTTATTATTTTTGTTGTTAATTCTTAAGAATGAAGAAAATGTATAAATTCACTTTCATCATATGTTTAAGTTTTTATTACAATTTTAATCCTCGCTTTTTAAAAACAATAAAATTTGCCGAAGAGTGAAGGTAGTTAAAATAATAGTGGTGTCAAGGGACAAACATTAATTTTTTTTTTTTTTTTTTGCAGGTATGAAGGGCCATGTTTGCCCAATAAAGAAACTCTACGCCATAATTACAGGGGTTTGTGTTAAAAGGGATTCCATAGCAGGGTTGGGAAGGGAATGGGTTTGCTAATGAATTTTTTTACCGTTTTCTTTCTTTATTTTTTCTTTCCTAATTTTCTTTTTTCTCAAATGTTTCTTTCTTCCTTTCACATTTTTCTTTCTCATTCTACCTTTCTTTTTTGTTTTGTTATTCCTTGCATGAATTTCTTCATTTTGCTTTTTTTATTTTTTAACTTCTTCTCTCCACAGCAGCTTTATTTCTACCATCTTTCTTTCTTTCCCTCTTTCTTTCTTTCTTTCTTTCATTCTTTCTTACTTTCTTTCTTTCTTTCTTTCTTTCTTTCTTTCTTTCTTTCACTTCCGGATATTTTTACCCTTCTGTTTCCTTTCTTTCTTTCTTTCTTTCTTTCATTCTTTCATAATTTCTTTCTTTCATTGTTTCTTACTTTCTTTCTTTCTTTCTTTATTTCACTTCCGGATATTTTTACCCTTCTGTGTCCTTTCTTTCTTTCTTTCTTTCTTCAGTTTATGTTTATCTTTATTCCTCTATTAATGATTTCATTATGTTTTTTCTCTTTCTTTCTTTCTTTCTTTCTTTCTTTCTTTCTTTCTTTCATTCTTTCTTTCCTTCCTTCCTTCCTTCCAGTTTATCTTCATTACTCTGATAGTGATCTTATTATGTTTTCTCTTTTCTCTTCTTTCTTTCTTTCTTTCACTTCCGGATATCTTTACCCTTCTTTCTTTCTTTCTTTCTTTCTTTCTTTCTTTCTTTCACTTCCGGATATTTTTACCCTTCTTTCGTTCTTTCTTTCTTTCTTTCTTTCTTTCTTTCTTTCTTTCACTTCCGGATATTTTTACCCTTCTTTCTTTCTTTCTTTCTTTCTTTCACTTCCGGATATTTTTACCCTTCTTTCTTTCTTTCTTTCTTTCTTTCTTTCTTTCCTTCCTTCCTTCCTTCCAGTTTATCTTCATTACTCTGATAGTGATCTTATTATGTTTTCTCTTTTCTCTTCTTTCTTTCTTTCTTTCACTTCCGGATATTTTTACTCTTCTTTCTTTCTTTCTTTCTTTCTTTCTTTCTTTCTTTCACTTCCCGATATTTTTACCCTTCTTTCTTTCTTTCTTTCTTTCTTTCTTTCTTTCTTTCTTTCACTTCCGGATATTTTTACCCTTCTTTCTTTCTTTCTTTCTTTCTTTCTTTCACTTCCCGATATTTTTACCCTTCTTTCTTTCTTTCTTTCTTTCTTTCATTCTTCCACTTACGGATATTTTTACCCTTCTTTCTTTCTTTCCTTCTTTCTTTCTTTCTTTATTTATTTCTTTCACTTCCGGATATTTTTACCCTTCTTTCTTTCTTTCCTTCTTTCTTTCTTTCTTTCTTTATTTCTTTCTTTTTTTCTTTCTTTATTTCACTTCCGGATAATTTTACCCTTCTTTCTTTCTTTCTTTCTTTCTTTCTTTCTTTCTTTCACTTCCGGATATTTTTACCCCTCTGTTTCCTTTCTTTCTTTCTTTCTTTCTTTCTTTCTTTCTTTCTTTCTTTCACTTCGTGGTTTCATGATTGTTTTCTTTCTGTCCTTTCTTTCTTTCTTTTCTTTCCGTCCTTTCTTTCTTTCTTTCTTTTCTTCAGTTTATGTTTATCTTTATTCCTCTATTAATAATCTCATTATGTTTTTTCTCTTTCGTTCTTTCTTTCTTTCTTTCCCTTGAAAATAGCAAGAGAGCAGTGAGAGGCTCGCAATGTCACACCTGTGAGAAAGGGGTTGCAGATGGAAAATCATTTGTCACCTACAAGGACCCAGAGATACATTTGGATTTTATTGAGAGTGAATAGAGAAGACTGTGCAGCTCCCACCCAAATATGACAGTAGTATTCCATTTTCCGATGGATCTATCTCTTGTAAAGGTAGAGGATAGCGTGAAGAGTCAGGTACATACTGGAGCGGTTCAGAGAACTGACCATTTTTCCTGCATCTTTATCGATGGACCCTATGTGCAAGAACCCACCTGTGGTCTGGAGGTGAGTTCAAGGCCCAGTACTTATGCAAGGCGTCCACCCGTGACTGGTGGTAGTTCAGGGTTTGATCAATGATAATGGAATGGAACTAGTTTGATTTTCAAGGTATTCAATGTAACCAGCCAGTCTCCCCCCCCCCCCCCCACTGCCACTGTGCTGTTAGAGCTCGGTCTGGGAAGAGATCAGCTGCCAGTCTCTGGTTATCGAGAGTTTTGGAGATGCCTCCATATGCCGTTGTTACATCAGAATAGATATTGACGAATGATCAGAGTGAATGATCAGAGTATATTTATTCAACATATCATGAAGTAGAAAAAGGGTTGAGTGGAAACTTACATCACCCCAGAGGAATACGAAGCTAATGAGAGTGGCCCACTACAATAAGTGTGACACAGCAGGTTAGCTGTGAAGATGAGGACTGGTGTAACTAATGAGTTTACTTTATCTGCGCACTCTCTATGAAATTAGCAATAGAAAAGTGAGAAGATTGTGACATATCACCTGTGAGAAAAGGGTTACAGAATGGGAAATAATTTGTCACCTACAAGGAAACAAAGAAAGCTGTATCTGTCTATATTTCTGAGATGAGGTATTATGTACACTATTTACATTATTCGGACTATTGTCTTCATCTTTGTTGCCATATTTATCCGATCCTTCAGTATCTGTTTATATTTAAGAGATGAGCTATTATGTACACTATTTACATTATTCGGACTATTGTCCTCATCTTTGTTGCCATATTTATCCGATCCTTCAGTATCTGTCTATATTTCTGAGATGAGGTATTATGTACACTATTTACATTATTCAGACTATTGTCCTCATCTTTGTTGCCATATTTATCCGATCTTTCAGTATCTGTCTATATTTCTGAGATGAGGTATTATGTACACTATTTACATTATTCAGACTATTGTCCTCATCTTTGTCACCATAATTATCCGATCCTTCAGTATCTGTCTATATTTCTGAGATGAGGTATTATGTACACTATTTACATTATTCAGACTATTGTCCTCATCTTTGTTGCCATATTTATCCGATCCTTCAGTATCTGTCTATATTTCTGAGATGAGGTATTATGTACACTATTTCCATTATTCAGACTATTGTCCTCATCTTTGTTGCCATATTTATCCGATCTTTCAGTATCTGTCTATATTTCTGAGATGAGGTATTATGTACACTATTTACATTATTCAGACTATTGTCCTCATCTTTGTCACCATAATTATCCGATCCTTCAGTATCTGTCTATATTTCTGAGATGAGGTATTATGTACACTATTTACATTATTCAGACTATTGTCCTCATCTTTGTTGCCATATTTATCCGATCCTTCAGTATCTGTCTATATTTCTGAGATGAGGTATTATGTACACTATTTACATTATTCAGACTATTGTCCTCATCTTTGTCACCATAATTATCCGATCCTTCAGTATCTGTCTATATTTCTGAGATGAGGTATTATGTACACTATTTACATTATTCAGACTATTGTCCTCATCTTTGTCACCATAATTATCCGATCCTTCAGTATCTGTCTATATTTCTGAGATGAGGTATTATGTACACTATTTACATTATTCAGACTATTGTCCTCATCTTTGTCACCATAATTATCCGATCCTTCAGTATCTGTCTATATTTCTGAGATAAGGTATTATGTACACTATTTACATTATTCAGACTATTGTCCTCATCTTTGTTGCCATATTTATCCGATCTTTCAGTATCTGTCTATATTTCTGAGATGAGGTATTATGTACACTATTTACATTATTCAGACTATTGTCCTCATCTTTGTCACCATAATTATCCGATCCTTCAGTATCTGTCTATATTTCTGAGATAAGGTATTATGTACACTATTTACATTATTCAGACTATTGTCCTCATCTTTGTCACCATAATTATCCGATCCTTCAGTATCTGTCTATATTTCTGAGATGAGGTATTATGTACACTATTTACATTATTCGGACTATTGTCCTCATCTTTGTTGCCATATTTATCCGATCCTTCAGTATCTGTCAATATTTCTGAGATGAGGTATTATGTACACTATTTACATTATTCGGACTATTGTCCTCATCTTTGTCACCATAATTATCCAATCCTTCAGTATCTGTCTATATTTCTGAGATGAGGTATTATGTACACTATTTACATTATTCAGACTATTGTCCTCATCTTTGTCACCATAATTATCCGATCCTTCAGTATCTGTCTATATTTCTGAGATGAGGTATTATGTACACTATTTACATTATTCAGACTATTGTCCTCATCTTTGTCACCATAATTATCCGATCCTTCAGTATCTGTCTATATTTCTGAGATGAGGTATTATGTACACTATTTACATTATTCAGACTATTGTCCTCATCTTTGTCACCATAATTATCCGATCCTTCAGTATCTGTCTATATTTCTGAGATGAGGTATTATGTACACTATTTACATTATTCAGACTATTGTCCTCATCTTTGTCACCATAATTATCCGATCCTTCAGTATCTGTCTATATTTCTGAGATGAGGTATTATGTACACTATTTACATTATTCGGACTATTGTCTTCATCTTTGTTGCCATATTTATCCGATCCTTCAGTATCTGTCTATATTTCTGTGATGAGGTATTATGTACACTATTTACATTATTCAGACTATTGTCCTCATCTTTGTTGCCATATTTATCCGATCCTTCAGTATCTGTCTATATTTCTGTGATGAGGTATTATGTACACTATTTACATTATTCAGACTATTGTCCTCATCTTTGTTGCCATATTTATCCGATCCTTCAGTATCTGTCTATATTTCTGTGATGAGGTATTATGTACACTATTTACATTATTCAGACTATTGTCCTCATCTTTGTTGACATATTTATCCGATCCTTCAGTATCTGTCTATATTTCTGAGATGAGGTATTATGTACACTATTTACATTATTCGGACTATTGTCCTAATCTTTGTTGCCATATTTATCCGATCCTTCAGTATTTGTCTATATTTCTGAGATGAGGTATTATGTACACTATTTACATTATTCAGACTAATGTCCTCATCTTTGTTGCCATATTTATCCGATCCTTCAGTATCTGTCTCTATTTCTGAGATGAGGTATTATGTACACTATTTACATTATTTAGACTATTGTCCTCATCTTTGTTGCTATATTATTACAACATTTCGGCCTTTCAGTATCTGTCTGTATTTCTGAGATGAGGTATTATTTACACTATTTACATTATTTGAACTATAGTCCTCATCTGTGTTGCTAAATTGATCCGATCCTTCAGTATCTGTCTATATTTCTGAGATCAGGTATTATGTACACTATTTACATTATTCGGACTATTGTCCTCATCTTTATTGCCATATTTTAGGTATGTCTGATTAAATAAATTACAGACATTATGTCTGCTAATTATTAACAAAATCCATTCATACTCACAAATAACCTTCCATGTATTGATGTTAAACGTTGAGAGAAATGTGCTATAGCTGTTTAAATTTATTTTATTTTTATTTTCCGAGTACTTTTGATCTTTTTCCAAGATCATCTTCAGGGGTGCAATTAATACAAAACTCTATGTTGTTCAGGGGTACAAGTATTTATACAAAGCTATCCATTGCTATCCCTTACTGTAATTATTCATTATGCTTTTAAATGCAAACGGCTGTGCTGAGTGTTTATTAGAACATGAAAGATTTATCCATTATGGAAATTTTGGCAATGTTACAATGTCTCCGTCATGCACGCATTACAGCTTGAAAAACTGTTCATTTGTTAGGCATTTCAGAACATTACTCCAGTATTCATAGCTAATTCTGCTGGCATTAATTTTTTTTAAAAATATATTGTCCTCATCTTTGTCGCCATATTTATTACAACGTTTCGGCCGTTGTACGCTCCGGCCTTCTTCAGGTGGTTGGAATGTCAAACTGAACCCTTTATTTTGCTCGCTGCGTTAGACCGTTCTAGTTCCACATGCCATTTCCAATGGATGTCAGTTATTTCCTGTTAATTCCCCTCTCAAAATTCTCCATCACCTTAACCAGGTATTGAACTCACCCTCTTTGGGTCCTGTCACTGTATCTAACACCTTTATCCACTGTGCCATGTGTCCTTGAGGACATCTGTGTACGAATTTCTGGGTATTATAAAAGTAATGTCTTCAGCAAAATTTTTCACCAATATTGCAATTTTTACTGTTATCATTTTGTGTTTTTTCCAGAGCTCATATTGCAATATTGCAGAACCTCTTCGATTTTATTGAAAGTGAAAAGGGAAGACTGAGTAGCTCCCATCCATATATGACAGTTGTATTCCATTTTCTGCTGGATGTGGCTCTTGCAAATGTAGAGGATAGCTTGAGGAGTCAGGTACATACTGGAGTGGTTCAGGGAAGAGACCATTTTTCCTGCATCTTTATTGGCGGATTGTATATACAAGACCCACTTGTGATCTGGAAGTGAGTTTGTTATGGGAACTTACCCATAATAGTAATGGACTATCCCGTACACCATAAATACTGCGCCTCAAAAGGAAGCAGCAGTGAGAGTCAGAAGCAGTAGTGTGAGTCAGTCAGAGACAGAGTCGCGTCAGACGATTACAGTAAGACATTGGAATAGTGATACTGGTCGAGACAACCTAGTTCTCTCTAACCTAACCTGATTGTTATTACTAACACTTCTACTTCTTTTGTACATATTCTGTTTGTAATATATCTGTGTTATTCCATACCTGTGTTCGAGTTATTCTTCATTGGTTCTACCTTGGACCATCACCGGGGTACAAGGAACCTGGACCATAACAGAGTTTAAGGCCCAATATATAATGAAACTTGTCAAGTTATTAAAAACCCATTCACATTCAATTTTTCAATTCCCTAACCTTTCAAGATGCAACAAAATACTTTTGATTGTCTCCCCTGGCTCTGATAAACTAGAAATTCCTTCAACTCGATGCCCTTGAAACAGGCCTGGTGCAAAGGTTTCCCCTGAATCTATGATGGAGCCCCCTCTCACTCTACTACATCACAATTGTCATAAGATCGTATTCATATAAAATACTTTTTACTGTAACCTAATTAGGTATAATAATAGATCATATTGAATATAGGTGAAATGATGCAACTAGAAAAATTGGAAATAAAATACAAATTCGAGACACGTCATAATAGATCATTCCGTCATAAATAAATCCAAAATGTTTTGTGGAAATTTGAAATTTTAACTTGAGATTTTTCTTGTTAAATAGTTGAAGAATTTTTACACATTCAATGTTATAGATAATAAATCGTGAATTTTAAAAAGCTTTTTTTTTTTTTTCCTTAGCACAAGCAAAACAAATTCATGGATTTGGACCGAAAATAAAGAATCCATAATGACTGCAAAATACAAGAAAATATTTCATCCTTTAATAATCAGTTGTGCTGACTTTAATATATAAATGTAGGTAGAAAAAAACAAGTATTGATAAGATAATGAGGGTCACAAAGCACTGCTTGGGGACCCCCAATCAGGCTTGAAGTCAGGAGGTCCAGGTGTAGTATGCACCGTCCCTGCATTAAAAGGTCAAATTTGCTTTGCCAGAAATGATATAACCCACAGGTTCCCAACTGATTTTGGGGCAGGCCCCACTTTGGTATTTTAAAATTCTGGTACCCCCTGTAATATTTAATTCTTATATATTCAAAATTTTACTGCATTTCAGTTTAAGGAAACTTAAAAGGTCATTAAAAAACAAAACAAAAAATTGATTAAAAAAGTTTAATTTTGCTAAAAAATACATCAACAAAAATAAGGTTACAGTGCAGTGGGGAAAAATATCTCCGCATGTTCAAGTAAAGGGTGAGAAAATCACTGTCACAAAAAAGACAGCTTTGTAGTGGCTGAAAAGTGTTATCCTGAAAAGGACAGTTTTGTCATTGCTGAAGAACTATGTCCTGAAAACGAAAATTTAGTGGTCAAAGGAAAGTGTTTTCCTGAAAAGGACAGTTTAAAGCATATTGTTGCTACTGGTGAACATAACAGGAAGTGGAGGTCTACTGGAGATGGCAGCCAATGGAGAGCTGGCAATGATGATTGCTGGCTGGCTGGAGCCATGTGGTTCAATGTTAGCTGTTGCTGGAACAGATACTACACTATCCTCATGACTTCAAAATTGGAACACCCATTGTATTTTAATTGCGTTTGAGTCCTTTTTATATCCTGAACCAGTCTTGCAACAAACACTGGTTAAGCCTTTTCTTATAGTTGTTTTTAAAAAATATGTGAGTGCCAACACGATACGACAAATTGATTTTAAAAAAGACATAATACTTCAGCACTCTTTCCTTTGGTTTTAACAAAAGTTTTCCTCTTTCTTAGCACTTTGTTAAGTCAGAATATGTTTCTTTTCTATTCAAGAGAGGACAGGATATTTGCTAATGTTTATTGATGGGAACAGCTAAGAATTAGTGGCCCATTTTCAATCCACCAAAAGTTTTCAAAATTTTCAGTTTTGATTCTAACTGACAACTTGAAAAGTGTTTTATTACTTTAATTTGCTTTCTGGATGAGATAAGATTACTTCTCTCTGCAAGTTGTCAAAATAGGGCAATTTAAGATTGAAAAAAAAATACATGTAGAGATATTTGGTGTATAATTTTCTATTTAACCATTAGAATATGACATCCCTTTGAACTGATTCCAATTCCTGCAATACAGAAATGCCAGAATGTAGTCAAAGAAATTTTGCTTTACATATTAACAACACACAGATCTCGACAATAACTTGATAGTCAAAAGTACTTGAATAAAACAGGAAAAAGATGGACTTTGTACAATTTATTCAAAATTACAATCTAAGTGTACAACATCTCATTCAGAAGTCAGAAAGATGTAATAAAAAGTCAAATAGAAAAACTATTTTGGTGGAAATTAATAAAACTTGTTTAGATTAATTTTTACTGCCTAAATACACCTTATATATATATATATATATATTAAAAAAGATTACCCATCTAAAAATAGTCACAAATTGCATTCATGAATTAGATTCAAACTGATAGAGATGTTACCTTAACAATCATTTACAATATTAAAAGATTACTATCAGTAAACTGTTATATTTTAAATAAATTTCTGTTAATGTACTTTCTATGAATGTGTTTTTAAATATACTATTTAACTCGTATTAAATCCCTAAATTATTTGTAAAAAAGTTAAATATTTAAAATGCTAGCAAACTTCAAATTAATATCTTCAGTGATTTAAAAAAATTAAATTACTATCAAACATTAAAATATTTTTTTTTTACATAAATTGCTAAATATTACCACTCCTCCTCTTCCTTCGTAAAGCCTAATTACAGCTTCTTTCTCTTTACTTCCCCCTTCTTTCTTTCTTTTTTCTCTCTTCTCCCCCTTCCATTTCAATATATCACTTCCGGTAAGTTAACCGATTAAATAGGTCAATGTCTGGTCCCTCCTCCCCTAATACTAAGTATGATAGATAGAAATATTAAAATAAACCCTCTCTAAACTCAATGATGTCTCTCATACCACTCCTCACTGCACCCTCTGTTAAATTACATAAACTTGATACTACCCATCAAAAGTGTAAATGTTCACTTCATTTTTCTTTTCACCTTTTGGAAGTGTAGTCTGATAATCCAGCATCCTTTAAAAGGGCTATGGTGAAATAAATTATTACATGGAGCCTTAAAGTCGTCTGTTTTTCTTTAAAATATATATATATATATATATATATATGAATTTATATTTTGGCAGTAACCTTTCTTTTAAACAGCTTTAATTAAATATGATGTACAAGGAAAATTTTATTAATTCTCAAAAAAGGATTGGGCCAGGTGCTATAAAAAGAAAAAAAAACTATAACACATATCAATTCAGCATTTAATCTCCTTTGAAGTAGTTCTCTTCTGAAGTTACACACCTTATCCAGTCTCATTTCCATTGATGGAATCATTCCTGGAACTGCTTTTAGGAGATAGCGAGCAGCTGCCTAATCACATTCTCTTGGATTTCCTCTTTTAAATGGGATTTGATTTTTGGAAAGAGAAAAAAGTTGCAAGGGGAGAGATCTAGGGAATATGGTTGTTGTCACACCTGTGGAATGTTGTGCTTGCTCCAAAACTGCCCCACAAGACATTGTCACTGATGGAACCTATGTGGTGTAGTAAGACAACCACACTCTGCACACTTTCCTTCCTTAACTTAGTATGTCTGTGCGACAGAGTTTAAAGTCAATCTGCAACTCCATACTTCAGCTCTTTTACCATAGCAACAGGTCTGATACTTTTTGGTCAGACCTAGTAGCGTGTGGAAAAATTGTCCGAATGATGGCTCATTCTTAAAATTGTTAGGGGGGTGCGATGGATAAATTGTCGCCATTCTAATTCTCTATTTTATGTATGATGGACTCTCCCATCTTGTAAAATTTATAGTTAGTTAGGAGAGTCCATCATATATAAAATAGGGAGTTACTTTTCAATCACTCTGCATATATACAGTGGGGGGAGGGAAAACAAATATTCGTACACATACAAATGTTTAATTAATTGTATTTCCAACTAATGAATAATCATACTTTTCATATAATTAACTGTACACAGATGCATAATAACTAAATATGCATAGAAAACAAAAAAAATTCATTTAATCGAAATAAATCCCATTTATCCATTTTAAGTGGTGAAAAAATATTCATATAATACAAAAAAGAATACATAATCTTCATTTAATACTTTGTAGAATCGCCATTATTCACTTCTACAGCAACCAAGCTCTTCTTGTAATTCTCAATTATGGATTTGCAAATTTTAGTTAGTATTTTGTCCCATTCTTCGCATATGGTCTTCAGATCCGGGATGTTTGTTGGAGCTCTCGATTGGATTTGAATTCTCAAATAACGCCACAGATTCTCGATTTGTTCTAAATCTGGGCACTGACTTGGCCATTTCAGGATATTTACATTATTTTCAGCAAACCATTTCTTTATAGATTTTGCATTGTGCTTCGGATCATTATCTTGTTGCAAGATCCAACCAGGCGGAAGTTCAAGATTTTCAACGGAAATCATTAAATTTGCTTCCAAAATATTTTGATATGCTGCGGCATTCATTCTACCATCTATTACTGATATGGCGCCAGTAACTTTGGCAGAAAAACATCCCCAAACCATAATGCTGCCACCACCAAATTTTGCTGTTAGAATTGTATTCTTTTGTTTGAAGCCATCGCCATCTTTCCTTCATACATGATTTCTAGGTTTATTTCCAAACAACTCAATTTTGGTTTTGTCTGTCCATAATACTCTTTCCTGATATGATTTTTTCCTTATCCCTATGTTCACAAACAAATTTCAACCTGGCATCTCTGTGTCTTTTCAACAGCAGGAATTTTTTGAGTGGAGCGTGACTTTAGACGGTTTAAGTGTAGCGTCAATCGACATCTCCAGTTGCCTTGATCTATCCACTTCCCTTCTCCACATCCTTTCATCTTTCATTCCTATCTGCTCTCGCTCCAAATCTTCTGTAACCCCCTTGCCTTGATCGACCCACTGTCTTTCTCTTTCTCCACATCCTCTCCTTTACCACTCCTATCTGCTCTTCCTCCAACCCTTCTTTAACCCCTTGCGTGATAGTGGCCTCCAGCCTTGCTTGGGGTGATATGATTAAAAAAAAAAATATGTGTGTGTGTGTGTAAATATATAGAAAAATAGGAAAGAACACGTTAGGTTAATAATCCCCCCCAAAAAAAATTTTTAGACATTTAACTGCATAAGAATAATGCCAATAACTCTCTGTCGCTGAAACAGACTAGAGACGATATGCATCTAATGAATTTCCTCATTCGCTTTAAAATAGACTCCCCCGACTCTACCTTGACTTGACCTCTTTTCAAAAGTATCTAATATGTTGATACAATGTTAATGCTTATGCCCCTTATTGAAATAATTGCTTCAGCGTTTCCATAGTAATTAATTTTATGAATGAATATGCTTATAAAGATGCGTAAATTTCAAGATTAGTTTTTCCCAAAATGTCACTTGAAGATGAAACAGAGCTTAATACTTTAATTCAATTTAATTTTTATAATTATATTGAAGTTTTTGGCTCTTATTTTTTAAACATGAGAACTCTTATGTAGCGAAGTAATTATATTTTTAAAAAATAATTATAACTTATATATATATATATATATATATATATATATATATATACAGTGTAACCCAGATATAAGAGAGTTGTCTGGATTGGAGAAGAAGTCTCTTATATCCGGGTTTCTCTTATATCCGGGTATGGTCTATTATATATACATTAACACAGGCTCTAATTTGGGACCAGAGAAAATATCTCTTATATCCGGGTTTGGTCTATTATATATACATTAACACAGGCTCTAATCTGGGACCAGAGAAAATCTCTCTTATATCCGGGTTTGGTCTATTATATATACATTAACACAGGCTCTAATCTGGGACCAGAGAAAATCTCTCTTATATCCGGGTTTGGTCTATTATATATACATTAACACAGGCTCTAATCTGGGACCAGAGAAAATCTCTCTTATATCCGAGTTTGGTCTATTATATATACATTAACACAGGCTCTAATCTGGGACCAGAGAAAATCTCTCTTATATCCGAGTTTGGTCTATTATATATACATTAACACAGGCTCTAATCTGGGACCAGAGACAATATATCTTATATCCGGGTTTTTCTTATATCCGGGTTTCTCTTATATACGGGTTTCTCTTATATCCGGATTACACTGTATATATATATATATATATTTAATGACATTTTTATGTTTAACATTCTTTTTATAGACACAAGTATTTAAGTAAATGCTCTGTTTATAATAAACAGTATTAAATAACATTTACTGGCCTGAATGTCCGAGAAATTTTGCCAACTGAACGATCCTTTGTGGCCAAGCGGTAAGACTATATGACGGTTCCATATAGGATAGAGGTTTGAATCCAGTCAAATATTTTCTATGAAAATTTCTTTGGAGGATTGGCGCGATTACGTCTCGATTAAGGAATGAGCCTCGCGAAACGGAGTGGCTCTTGCAGCGTGTCTCACTGGCAACGGTTCGAGGTAATGCTTTCTCCATCATTGCGGCTGGCAGAGGATAGAAAAAATTGTTTATAGTTACGTTGTTCTGGAATTGTCATCATTGGTAGACTGAACTTGCTTTGTTTCAATGACTTTTGTTTTGTTATTATTAGTTACTTTGTTCAATAAATACATTTAATAAATTATAAAGTTAAATTAAAAACAAACCCATAAAAATGTCTTTAAATAATTGTCGGACTTTGTCCATTTCATAATATATATATATATATATATATATATATATATATATATATATATATATCTTATATTTTTTATATTTTATATATATTTATATATATATACATATATATATGTTTATATTAAAGACATTTATATAATATGTTTAATGTTCTTTTTATAGATACAAGTATTTAAGATATTTAAGATAGATACTTGTATGTATAAAAAGAACGTTAAACATATTATATAAATGTCTTTAAAATAAATTGTCGGACTATGTCCAATTCAAAAATATATATGTTTATATATATATATTATATATTTATGATATTATTTAAAAGAGCATAATTCTTTCTTACAATAATAATAAAAATGTTGGATTAAAAATAAAACCACTATTTCGTTTGAAATTGGTATATATTTTTTTTTACCATTATTGGTTTTGTCAAAATGTTTATAAAACTGATGTTTTATTCATTCACTTATTTTGATAGGGATGAATGGATGCAGGCGATACAGTCCATTGTCGTATCATTGGAGGAAACAGAAGGACTTGGTTGTGTGGAATTAAACAAATCCAGGAAAAGAGTGGTAATTACTTTTCAATCATTTAAATTTTAAATGATGCATAGATATTTCAAATGACTGAACAATTAAACATTTTTAGACAATATTTAACCTTTGTGCCCCCCCCCCCCCGATAAAATGGTATCTCAAAAGGACAGTTGTTCCCTTGACACTGCTATTACTGTATACACTTTTGACTCCCTCAGCAATGTTCATTTACAAGATTATAAATATATGTAAACCATGTACAATGAAATATTTATTATTTACTATTTATAAGGATTTATTTACCATTTTATAAAGAAATAAATTTGAAAAAATTTCTTTTATTCAAAAATTTGGACAAAATTATCTAAGTGTGTGAACTAACTGCAATGAAATATTTATTATTTACCATTTATAAGGATTTATTATTTACCATTTTATAAAGAAATCAATTTGAAAAAAATTCTTTTATTCAAAAATTTATATAAAATTATCTAAATGTGTAAACTAACTACAATGCAACATTTATTATTTACCATTTTATAAATAAGTATGAAGTCTTTTTTTATTCAGTGTAATAAATACTGTTTAAAATTTTTGTTGTCAATTTTCAAGTTTGTATAAATCCATTTTCAAATATTTGGGTTTTATTAAAATTCAAGTCATTGCTTTTCAAAATAATAAACTGTTATATCCCGTGCTAAGGGAATAAACACATAACACCAGGTGGATTCTAGAAGAAAGGTTTATTGTACACAACAAGTACAATATGAAATACGGTACAGTTATACACACTGGTCAATCTAGTAGTAAGTGCCACTAATTGGAAGGTTGGATGTGCTTGTTTCGTCTTGCTCACACACACCTCTTTCCCGAGTCTTTCGTAGACAGTGGACTTCATAGGTACTTACTACCTATAGTGTAATCATTCATGGGGGTGACTGGTTATTCCATTACATCATAAACAAACATTTCCGAGGGAGTCAAAAGTGTATACAGTAATAGCGGTGTCAAGGGAGAAATTATCCTTTTGACACCACTATTTTTTGGCAGGCACAAAGGTTAAACATTGCCCATTTTTCTCTTCAGTTGGGAAAGAAATACAAATTTTATATTTAATACTGGAACTACAAGAAAGTTTCCAGACAGGTATTATTTCTAAAAAAACAAAATGTAAACTTTTGTTCTCTCCAAGAGGGAACGTATTATAAAAAAATTAATCTCTTATGTAAAAAAAAAAAACTGTTATTGAATCAATATGAAAATATATGAACCAAGTACAATGTAATATTTAGTATTTACCAGTCAATCTAATAAATAAATAATCTTGTAAATAAGCAATCTAATAAATAAATTGTGTTTAACATCTTTGTTGTCAGTTCTCAATAATAAAGAAAATGTATAACTCTGCTATCATATGTTTGGGCTTTATTGAAATTCTAATCATCGCTGTTTAAAAAAAAATAAACATTTCCAAGGGAGTTAAAAGCGTATACAATTACAGAAGTGTCAAGGGGATAACCATTCTTTTGACACACCTTTTTCTTTTTTTGCAGGTATGAAGATTATGATTTATTACAAAAGCTAAAATCTTGGCATTGATCCAGGACACCATTCAACACCTCAGCCAAAAATGGTAGCTCCCGGGGGCAGGTCTTCTATGCTTGGCAGGACTTAAAAAGAATCCCGAATGGAAAATTGTTTGGACTGACTGTTCCCATTTGAGAGAAAATGTTTAGTTTGAATGAGAAGAAAAGAAAAGATATTTTACCTGCTGCAGGACAATGTCTAACCTTGGGATATGACTGAAACTTTATAGACATTTATCAAACCAGACTAGGAAGAATTCCGTCCATATCTCCGACCATCAGTAGACTATCATTGGTTCACCTCATGCAATACACTTGGTCTCTTAATTTTCATTTCACACACACACACACACAAACGTACATATATATATATATATTTGTGTATTTAGGCAGCAATCCTTCTTTCAAGCACATTTCATTAAAAGCACCTTGTCAGTCATTTTTAATGAAATATATATATATATATATATATATATATATATATTGGTCACACCACAAACTCGCTTTCACGACGCTTGACACTACATTTGAATGATAACTCTAACATTTTTAGGCATTTAAAACAACATGCCTGGCCGCATACACAATTCCGGAAAATCCTCGTCGAAAACACAACTATACTTAAACATGAAAACAATAAATAAAAACTAAAAATCCTTGAAGCTATATACATAAAACAGTTGAAACCTAACCTGAACAAAATAAACTACGAAATCTCCACAAATATCCTTAAATGTCAATAATTAGTAACAGAAGCCATTGGTTCATACTAACGGCTTTCCATACTCAATACTCATCGGATTCACTCTCGCGTGGTCATGTGTGACGTCATGAGCTGTTGAGGCGATTTTCGCTTTCAGCGTCTTATATGTACGTGTTTATCGTTGCTTGGAAATCATCCATGTAAACAAAAACAGACTATCATCAATTTCTTGTTCGTGTATTGCATAAATATATTGTGTAATTGTCATCTTTGATAATGGCTTATGTAAGCCGAAAGCTTAGATTGGATTAAAAAATATG
>OZ038507.1:20270665-20273165 GCA_964036315.1 Acanthosepion esculentum
TTCTGCATGCATTTAGTCTAACCAAGACCATTGCTAAAATGCATCTGTGGGAAAGAGGCTGATGGTGCAAAATTTCTATGTGCAGTAAAAATTGATGCACCGATGTTGTTTGTCCGTCCCATCCTTGGTAGAGACAAACAACGAACAAATCATGTCTATATTGGTGGGCATTTGATCCGGATAGATTAAAAATCAAGAGCGGATTGTTCTTTTGTTTGATTATTCTGGAGATAATTCCTATTAAAAACATCTGGAGATGTTTTGCTGCAGAGACCTCGAGCTGAAAACAAATCAAATGGAATTTATGAAAGAGCAAATTTATTTCCCGTCTTTTTGATTCATAGATATTGACTTACTAGTCATTTTAGGTACATTAATCGATCAGTTCTTTTTTATATTAATAGAGATACAGTCCAAGCACCAAGACACAGATGTGTGTGCACACACCCAGACACACACACACACACACATATACATATATATATATATATATATATATATATATATATATATGTTCACTGTTATATTTACATGCTCTGTCTCTAATATTGAACACTTTATCCCATAAATATAGCGCACCTTAAAACCATATTTCTTCATATACATATATATATATATATATGTATATATATATATATATATATATATATATATATATATATATATATATATATATATATATAGTGTGTGTGTGTGTGTGTGTGTGTGTGCAATTATATAGAAAAATAGGAAAGAACACGTTAGGTAAATAATCCGAGGTTCTTTAGTATTTTTTTTTATTTTTAAAAAACAGTGCTCAATACAAAAGTAGGGCCTAAATTATAATTATATTTATTTCTTTAAAATATGATTCCTTCGCTACATAAGAGTTCTCATGTTTCAATAACAACAGCCGATAACTTCAATATAATTATTAAATAATTTTAATAATTATATTGAAGGTTTTGTCTCTTGTTTTTGAAACATGAGAACACTTATGTAGGGAAGGAATCATATTTTTTTTAAATAAATATAATTATAATATATATATATATATATATATATATATATATATATATATAAGTCATAAAATTTTGAAAAATCAACTACAGTGTTTTCTACCAATCAGGTATTCTCAAGGCAATCTTGTGATGGAATATCCAGTATGTGTACTGAAAGTGTTTCTGGATTGAATATTTGATATTCCCTCCTGTGACATTCTCGGGATGTAAAATATCCAATTTTACTGCCCGACAATACCTGATTGGTAGAAAAGAAACTACGGTAGCAGAAAGTTTGGTTTTCCAAATATTTCATGTCTTAAATTTCTACCTTAATGGATTTTTTATTGTGTTTAATAGAAATAAAAGCATCAAGACACAAATGTGTAAACATATATATATATCACAACATTATCAAAATATATATGGAGTCAAAAAGAAAATAATGTACCTGTGAAAGATAAATGGGATATAATAAAAAAAAAAGTACCCCCATATGATATTACCTTAATTGATCAGGCTTCTTTGAGTTTAATAGAAATAAAAGCATCAAGACACAAATGTGTAAACATATATATATATCACAACATTATCAAAATATATATGGAGTCAAAAAGAAAATAATGTACCTGTGAAAGATAAATGGGATATAATAAAAAAAAAGTACCCCCCATATGATATTACCTTAATTGATCAGGCTTCTTTGAGTTTAATAGAAATAAAAGCATCAAGACACAAATGTGTAAACATATATATATATCACAACATTATCAAAATATATATGGAGTCAAAAAGAAAATAATGTAGACATTGTTTAGATTCTTTAGACAGCACAGTATAGTAGGGTCAGTTGGGCACTGTCTGTGAGAAAAAAAAGCACCACGATGCAATTCACACCACCAGGAATTTGGAAACAGCATGTTATACTGCTTGGTATTTGCATTGAAAGTTTCAATACGCATATTCAGAGTGTTTCGGTGTCAATCTGAGGATAGTGTAGAAAGAGTTGGATGAGTCTAATAATGATTACGAAGGTACGTTCTTAAAAAAAAAGAACTCCCAAAAGTGTTGGTGAGAGCCTCAGACTCAGCACAGAGACATACATTAAATTTGAAGAGGCAGTGCTGCCCTGGGTCAAGAGGGTGGCTGCTGGAAGACCCTATGTCTGGAAACAGGACTCTTCATCATGCAACACAAGCAGGAGAGCCCAGTCATGGCTTTCAGACAATTTCTGCGACCACGTCACTCCTTACAGCTGACCACTTAACTGCCCATACTGCAACCCCCTTGATTATTATTTGTGTTGAGCGAGAGATGAAGAAAACTCCTTGTAGCACCAAAGATGAACTGAAGGCAAGGATCATGGCAGCATTCACCAACATAAACAAGGAGATCCTCCAGAAGACATGCAGGAGATTCCAAAGTCATCTGGAGGCCATGTTTGAAGCTAATGGTGATTTTATTGAATAAATTTATTCTTTAGTATTTCAAGATACTTTTGTGCAATTTTTGGTAAATAT
>OZ038507.1:20280665-20295665 GCA_964036315.1 Acanthosepion esculentum
GAGAGGTGGAAGGTGAGAGAGGTGGAAGGAGAGAGAGAGGTGGAAGGAGAGAGAGGTGGAAGGTGAGAGAGGTGGAAGGAGAGAGAGGTGGAAGGAGAGAGGGGTGGAAGGAGAGAGAGAGGTGGAAGGAGAGAGAGGTGGAAGGAGAGAGAGAGGTGGAAGGAGAGAGAGGTGGAAGGAGAGAGAGGTGGAAGGTGAGAGGGGTGGAAGGAGAGAGAGAGGTGGAAGGTGAGAGAGGTGGAAGGAGAGAGAAAGGTGGAAGGTGAGAGAGGTGGAAGGAGAGAGATGTGGAAGGAGAGAGAGGTGGAAGGTGAGAGGGGTGGAAGGAGAGAGAGAGGTGGAAGGTGAGAGAGGTGGAAGGAGAGAGAGAGAGGTGGAAGGAGAGAGAGGTGGAAGGAGAGAGAGGTGGAAGGTGAGAGGGGTGGAAGGAGAGAGAGGGTGAGAGAGGTGGAAGGAGAGAGAAAGGTGGAAGGTGAGAGAGGTGGAAGGAGAGAGATGTGGAAGGAGAGAGAGGTGGAAGGTGAGAGGGGTGGAAGGAGAGAGAGAGGTGGAAGGTGAGAGAGGTGGAAGGAGAGAGAGAGAGGTGGAAGGAGAGAGAGGGTGGAAGGAGAGAGAGGTGGAAGGAGAGAGAAGGTGGAAGGAGAGAGAGGTGGAAGGAGAGAGAGGTGGAAGGTGAGAGGGGTGGAAGGAGAGAGAGAGGTGGAAGGAGAGAGAGGTGGAAGGTGAGAGAGGTGGAAGGTGAGAGAGGTGGAAGGAGGGAGAGGTGGAAGGAGAGATAGGTGGAAGGAGAGAGTGGTGGAAGGTGAGAGGGGTGGAAGGAGAGAGAGAGGTGGAAGGAGAGAGAGGTGGAAGGAGAGATAGGTAGAAGGTGAGAGAGGTGGAAGGAGAGATAGGTAGAAGGTGAGAGAGGTGGAAGGAGAAAGAGTTGGAAGGAAAGAGAGGTGAAAGGAGAGAGAGAGAGAGAGATGAGTGGAAAGAGAAGCATTTTTTTTTCTCCATTTCCCTCTCTCCTACATGATAATAAATTCATATCTTTCGTTCGCCACTCTCTATATATGACTTCTGGCAATCACAAAAGCAATGAGCAAGTTGCCCTGGATAGAAATAACCAGAGATATTTGTGCCAGAGTTGTATCAGAAATCTTGAAATCAGTTGTATTGACTGATTAAAAAACGAAAACAATGGCAGTACCCCAGTACATAAAAGTTTGGCAAAGAAGCATGGAAAAGTGCATTAAACTCGAGGAGGATTCCTTTGAAGGGGAAACCATGTAGTTGGTTGTTAGGAATTTAAATAAACTGTTTGTAACACCGGTCCCGTTACTTTTCAGACATACCTCGTATATTGGGTAACTGAATTAAATAATTGCAAAAAAATCTTGGTGACATGTTTTATCTTCTAAAAGCAGTTCATCAGGCTAAAATAACATAATGGACATATATATATATATATATATATATATATATATATATATGTATATGTCAGGAGAGGACGGAATATTGTGAAAAATGGACATAGTTGACAGATACAGAGAGAAGGATCCAAGCGTTTGAGAACAAATGCATGAGAAAACTCCTTGGCATCTTCTATTGGAAATATAAAACCAATGATGTTGTATGGAAAAAAAAAGGTGGAAGCATGTTTTCTTTGGTGATTCTCTTGTTACTCCCAGGAAAACAAAGAAAAAAAAGGCATTTTTAGAAATGACACTCGAAACCATTTAAATCTTCATAAATGAAATTATTAATAATCATTGTTTGGGATTTGAATACTCATTTTTTATAACTTGAAAACACTGTGCAACTATAATGGCTGACAATGCTTCATCTAATAATAATAATAAAATTCAAGATAATATTACTACTAATACTACTAATGTAATAAAAATCAAGTGAAATTAAGATGAAAGAAACCCTAGTCAAAAATGAATAATGGCTGACAATGCTTCATCTAATAATAATAATAAAATTCAAGATAATATTACTACTAATCCTACTAATGTAATAAAAAGCAAGTAAAATTAAGATGAAAGAAATCCTGGTCAAAAATGAATAATGGCCGACATTGCTTCATCTAATAATAATAAAATTCAAGATAATATTACTACTAATACTACTAATGTAATAAAAAGCAAGTGAAATTAAGATGAAAGAAATCCTAGTCAAAAATGAATGGCTGACAATGCTTCATCTAATAATAATAATAAAATTCAAGATAATATTACTACTAATACTACTAATGTAATAAAAAGCAAGTGAAATTAAAATGAAAGAAATCCTAGTCAAAAATGAATAATGGCTGACAATGCTTCATCTAATAATAATAATGAAATTCAAGATAATATTACTACTAATACTACTAATGTAATAAAAAGCAAGTGAAATTAAGATGAAAGAAATCCTAGTCAAAAATGAATAATGGCTGACAATGCTTCATCTAATAATAATAATAAAATTTAAGATAATATTACTACTAATACTACTAATGTAATAAAAAGCAAGTGAAATTAAGATGAAAGAAATCCTAGTCAAAAATGAATAATGGCTGACAATGCTTCATCTAATAATAATAATAAAATTTAAGATAATATTACTACTAACACTACTAATGTAATAAAAAGCAAGTGAAATTAAGATGAAAGAAATCCTAGTCAAAAATGCATAATGGCTGACATTGCTTCATCTAATAATAATAAAATTCAAGATAATATTACTACTAATACTACTAATGTAATAAAAAGCAAGTGAAATTAAGATGAAAGAAATCCTACTCAAAAATGAATAATGGCTAACATTGCTTCATCTAATAATAATAAAATTCAAGATAATATTACTACTAATACTACTAATGTAATAAAAAGCAAGTGAAATTAAGATGAAAGAAATCCTAGTCAAAAATGAATAATGGCTTCATCTAATAATAATAAAATTCAAGATAATATTACTACTAATACTACTAATGTAATAAAAAGAAAGTGAAATTAAGATGAAAGAAATCCTAGTCAAAAATGAATAATGGCTGACAATGCTTCATCTAATAATAATGAAATTCAAGATAATATTACTACTAATATTACTAATGTAATAAAAAGCAAGTGAAATTAAGATGAAAGAAATCCTAGTGAAAAATGAATAATGGCTGACAATGCTTCATCTAATAATAATAAAATTCAAGATAATATTACTACTAATCCTACTAATGTAATAAAAAGCAAGTAAAATTAAGATGAAAAAATCCTAGTCAAAAATGAATAATGGCCGACATTGCTTCATCTAATAATAATAAAATTCAAGATAATATTACTACTAATACTACTAATGTAATAAAAAGCAAGTGAAATTAAGATGAAAGAAATCCTAGTCAAAAATGAATAATGGCTGACAATGCTTCATCTAATAATAATAATAAAATTCAAGATAATATTGCTACTAATACTACTAATGTAATAAAAAGCAAGTGAAATTAAAAAGAAAGAAATCCTAGTCAAAAATGAATAATGGCTGACAATGCTTCATCTAATAATAATAATGAAATTCAAGATAATATTACTACTAATACTACTAATGTAATAAAAAGCAAGTGAAATTAAGATGAAAGAAATCCTAGTCAAAAATGAATAATGGCTGACAATGCTTCATCTAATAATAATAATAAAATTTAAGATAATATTACTACTAATACTACTAATGTAATAAAAAGCAATTGAAATTAAGATGAAAGAAATCCTAGTCAAAAATGCATAATGGCTGACATTGCTTCATCTAATAATAATAAAATTCAAGATAATATTACTACTAATACTACTAATGTAATAAAAAGCAAGTGAAATTAAGATGAAAGAAATCCTAGTCAAAATGAATAATGGCTTCATCTAATAATAATAAAATTCAAGATAATATTACTACTAATACTACTAATGTAATAAAAAGCAAGTGAAATTAAGATGAAAGAAATCCTAGTCAAAAATGAATAATGGCTGACAATGCTTCATCTAATAATAATGAAATTCAAGATAATATTACTACTAATACTACTAATGTAATAAAAACAAGTGAAATTAAGATGAAAGAAATCCTAGTGAAAAATGAATAATGGCTGACAATGCTTCATCTAATAATAATGAAATTCAAGATAATATTACTACCAATACTACTAATGTAATAAAAAGCAAGTGAAATTAAGATGAAAGAAATCCTAGTCAAAAATGAATAATGGCTGACAATGCTTCATCTAATAATAATGAAATTCAAGATAATATTACTACTAATACTACTAATGTAATAAAAAGCAAGTGAAATTAAGATGAAAGAAATCCTAGTCAAAAATGAATAATGGCTGACAATGCTTCATCTAATAATAATGAAATTCAAGATAATATTACTACCAATACTACTAATGTAATAAAAAGCAAGTGAAATTAAGATGAAAGAAATCCTCATCAAAAATGAATAATGGCTGACAATGCTTCATCTAATAATAATAATGAAATTCAAGATAATATTACTACTAATACTACTAATGTAATAAAAAGCAAGTAAAATTAAGATGAAAGAAATCCTAGTCAAAAATGAATAATGGCCGACATTGCTTCATCTAATAATAATAAAATTCAAGATAATATTACTACAAATACTACTAATGTAATAAAAAGCAAGGGGAATTAAAATGAAAGAAAACCTAGTCAAAAATGAATAATGGCTGACAATGCTTCATCTAATAATAATAATGAAATTCAAGATAATATTACTACTAATACTACTAATGTAATAAAAAGCAAGTGAAATTAAGATGAAAGAAATCCTACTCAAAAATGAATAATGGCTGACATTGCTTCATCTAATAATAATAAAATTCAAGATAATATTACTACTAATACTACGAATGTATTAAAAAGCAAGTGAAATTAAGATGAAAGAAATCCTAGTCAAAAATGAATAATGGCTTCATCTAATAATAATAAAATTCAAGATAATATTACCACTAATACTACTAATGTAATAAAAAGCAAGTGAAATTAAGATGAAAGAAATTCTAGTTAAAAATGAATAATGGCTGACAATGCTTCATCTAATAATAATGAAATTCAAGATAATATTACTACTAATACTACTAATGTAATAAAAAGCAAGTGAAATTAAGATGAAAGAAATCCTAGTGAAAAATGAATAATGGCTGACAATGCTTCATCTAATAATAATAAAATTCAAGATAATATTACTACTAATCCTACTAATGTAATAAAAAGCAAGTAAAATTAAGATGAAAGAAATCCTAGTAATAAATGAATAATGGCCGACATTGCTTCATCTAATAATAATAAAATTCAAGATAATATTACTACTAATACTACTAATGTAATAAAAAGCAAGTGAAATTAAGATGAAAGAAATCCTAGTCAAAAATGAATAATGGCTGACAATGCTTTATCTAATAATAATAATAAAATTCAAGATAATATTACTACTAATACTACTAATGTAATAAAAAGCAAGTGAAATTAAAATGAAAGAAATCCTAGTCAAAAATGAATAATGGCTGACAATGCTTCATCTAATAATAATAATGAAATTCAAGATAATATTACTACTAATACTACGAATGTAATAAAAAGCAAGTGAAATTTAGATGAAAGAAATCCTAGTCAAAAATGAATAATGGCTGACAATGCTTCATCTAATAATAATAATAAAATTTAAGATAATATTACTACTAATACTACTAATGTAATAAAAAGCAAGTGAAATTAAGATGAAAGAAATCCTAGTCAAAAATGAATAATGGCTGACAATGCTTCATCTAATAATAATGAAATTCAAGATAATATTACTACTAATACTACTAATGTAATAAAAAGCAAGTGAAATTAAGATGAAAGAAATCCTAGTGAAAAATGAATAATGGCTGACAATGCTTCATCTAATAATAATAAAATTCAAGATAATATTACTACTAATCCTACTAATGTAATAAAAAGCAAGTAAAATTAAGATGAAAAAATCCTAGTCAAAAATGAATAATGTCCGACAATGCTTCATCTAATAATAATAAAATTCAAGATAATATTACTACTAATACTACTAATGTAATAAAAAGCAAGTGAAATTAAGATGAAAGAAATCCTAGTCAAAAATGAATAATGGCTGACAATGCTTCATCTAATAATAATAATGAAATTCAAGATAATATTACTACTAATACTACTAATGTAATAAAAAGCAAGTGAAATTAAGATGAAAGAAATCCTAGTCAAAAATGAATAATGGCTGACAATGCTTCATCTAATAATAATAATAAAATTTAAGATAATATTACTACTAATACTACTAATGTAATAAAAAGCAAGTGAAATTAAGATGAAAGAAATCCTACTCTAAAATGAATAATGGCTGACAATGCTTCATCTAATAATAATAATAAAATTCAAGATAATATTACTACTAATACTACTAATGTAATAAAAAGCAAGTGAAATTAAGATGAAAGAAATCCTAGTCAAAAATGAATAATGGCTTCATCTAATAATAATAAAATTCAAGATAATATTACTACTAATACTACTAATGTAATAAAAAGCAAGTGAAATTAAGATGAAAGAAATCCTAGTCAAAAATGAATAATGGCTGACAATGCTTCATCTAATAATAATGAAATTCAAGATAATATTACTACTAATACTACTAATGTAATAAAAAGCAAGTGAAATTAAGATGAAAGAAATCCTAGTGAAAAATGAATAATGGCTGACAATGCTTCATCCAATAATAATAAAATTCAAGATAATATTACTACTAATACTACTAATGTAATAAAAAGCAAGTGAAATTAAGATGAAAGAAATCCTAGTCAAAAATGAATAATGGCTGACAATGCTTCATCTAATAATAATGAAATTCAAGATAATATTACTACTAATACTACTAATGTAATAAAAAGCAAGTGAAATTAAGATGAAAGAAATCCTAGTCAAAAATGAATAATGGCTGACAATGCTTCATCTAATAATAATAAAATTCAAGATAATATTACTACTAATACTTCTAATGTAATAAAAAGCAAGTGATATTAAGATGAAAGAAATCCTAGTCAAAAATGAATAATGCCTTACAATGCTTCATCTAATAATAATAAAATTCAAGATAATATTACTACTAATACTTCTAATGTAATAAAAAGCAAGTGAAATTAAGATGAAAGAAATCCTACTCAAAAATGAATAATGCCTTACAATGCTTCATCTAATAATAATAAAATTCAAGATAATATTACTACTAATGTAATAAAAAGCAAATGAAATTAAGATGAAAGAAATCCTAGTCAAAAATGAATAATGGCTGCCAATGCTTCATCTAATAATAATAAAATTCAAGATAATATTACTACTAATACTACTAATGTAATAAAAAGCAAATGAAATTGAGATGAAAGAAATCCTAGTCAAAAATGAATAATGCCTTACAATGCTTCATCTAATAATAATAATATTCAAGATAATATTACTACTAATACTACTAATGTAATAAAAAGCAAGTGAAATTAAGATGAAAGGAATCCTAGTCAAAAATGAATAATGGCTGACAATGCTTCATCTAATAATAATGAAATTCAAGATAATATTACTACTAATACTACTAATGTAATAAAAAGCAAGTGAAATTAAGATGAAAGAAATCCTAGTCAAAAATGAATAATGGCTGACAATGCTTCATCTAATAATACTAATAAAAGTCAAGATAATATTACTACTAATACTACTAATGTAATAAAAGCAAGTGAAATTAAGATGAAAGAAATCCTAGTCAAAAATGAATAATGGCTGACAATGCTTCATCTAATAATAATAATAAAATTCAAGATAATATTACTACTAATACTACTAATGTAATAAAAAGCAAATGAAATTGAGATGAAAGAAATCCTAGTCAAAAATGAATAATGCCTTACAATGCTTCATCCAATAATAATAAAATTCAAGATAATATTACTACTAATACTACTAATGTAATAAAAAGCAAGTGAAATTAAGATGAAAGAAATCCTAGTCAAAAATGAATAATGGCTGACAATGCTTCATCTAATAATAATAATATTCAAGATAATATTACTACTAATACTACTAATGTAATAAAAGCAAGTGAAATTAAGATGAAAGAAATCCTAGTCAAAAATGAATAATGGCTGACAATGCTTCATCTAATAATAATAATAAAATTCAAGATAATATTACTACTAATACTACTAATGTAATAAAAAGCAAATGAAATTGAGATGAAAGAAATCCTAGTCAAAAATGAATAATGCCTTACAATGCTTCATCCAATAATAATAAAATTCAAGATAATATTACTACTAATACTACTAATGTAATAAAAAGCAAGTGAAATTAAGATGAAAGAAATCCTAGTCAAAAATGAATAATGGCTGACAATGCTTCATCTAATAATAATGAAATTCAAGATAATATTACTACTAATACTACTAATGTAATAAAAAGCATGTGAAATTAAGATGAAAGAAATCCTAGTCAAAAATGAATAATGGCTGACAATGCTTCATCTAATAATACTAATAAAAGTCAAGATAATATTACTACTAATACTACTAATGTAATAAAAAGCAAGTGAAATTAAGATGAAATAAATCCTAGTCAAAAATGAATAATGGCTTACAATGCTTCATCTAATAATAATAAAATTCAAGATAATATTACTACTAATACTACTAATGTAATAAAATGCAAGTGAAATTAAGATGAAAGAAATCCTACTCAAAAATGAATAATGCCTTACAATGCTTCATCTAATAACAATAAAATTCAAGATAATATTACTACTAATGTAATAAAAAGCAAATGAAATTGAGATGAAAGTAATCCTAGTCAAAAATGAATAATGCCTTACAATGCTTCATCTAATAATAATAAATTTCAAGATAATATTACTACTAATACTACTAATGTAATAAAAAGCAAGTGAAATTAAGATAAAGAAATCCTAGTCAAAAATGAATAATGTCTGCCAATGCTTCATCTAATAATAATAAAATTCAAGATAATATTACTACTAATACAACTAATGTAATAAAAAGCAAGTGAATTAAGATGAAAGAAATCCTACTCAAAAATGAATAATGCCTTACAATGCTTCATCTAATAACAATAAAATTCAAGATAATATTACTACTAATGTAATAAAAAGCAAATGAAATTGAGATGAAAGAAATCCTAGTCAAAAATGAATAATGGCTGACAATGCTTCATCTAATAATAATAAAATTCAAGATAATATTACTACTAATACTACTAATGTAATAAAAAGCAAGTGAAATTAAGATGAAAGAAATCCTAGTCAAAAATGAATAATGGCTGACAATGCTTCATGTAATAATAATAAAATTCAAGATAATATTACTACTAATACTACTAATGTAATAAAAAGCAAATGAAATTGAGATGAAAGAAATCCTAGTCAAAAATGAATAATGCCTTACAATGCTTCATCTAATAATAATAAAATTCAAGATAATATTACTACTAATACTACTAATGTAATAAAAAGCAAGTGAAATTAAGATGAAAGAAATCCTAGTCAAAAATGAATAATGGCTGACAATGCTTCATCTAATAATACTAATAAAAGTCAAGATAATATTACTACTAATACTACTAATGTAATAAAAAGCAAGTGAAATTAAGCAAATAAAAAGCAAATGAAATTGAGATGAAAGAAATCCTAGTCAAAAATGAATAATGCCTTACAATGCTTCATCTAATAATAATAAAATTCATGATAATATTACTACTAATACTACTAATGTAATAAAAAGCAAGTGAAATTAAGATGAAAGAAATCCTAGTCAAAAATGAATAATGGCTGACAATGCTTCATCTAATAATAATGAAATTCAAGATAATATTACTACTAATACTACTAATGTAATAAAAAGCAAGTGAAATTAAGATGAAAGAAATCCTAGTCAAAAATGAATAATGGCTGACAATGCTTCATCTAATAATACTAATAAAAGTTAAGATAATATTACTACTAATACTACTAATGTAATAAAAAGCAAGTGAAATTAAGATGAAAGAAATCCTAGTCAAAAATGAATAATGGCTGACAATGCTTCATCTAATAATAATAATAAAATTCAAGATAATATTACTACTAATACTACTAATGTAATAAAAAGCAAGTGAAATTAAGATGAAAGAAATCCTAGTCAAAAATGAATAATGTCTGCCAATGCTTCGTCTAATAATAATAAAATTCAAGATAATATTACTACTAATACTACTAATGTAATAAAAAGCAAGTGAAATTAAGATGAAAGAAATCCTACTCAAAAATGAATAATGCCTTACAATGCTTCATCTAATAACAATAAAATTCAAGATAATATTACTACTAATGTAATAAAAAGCAAATGAAATTGAGATGAAAGAAATCCTAGTCAAAAATGAATAATGCCTTACAATGCTTCATCTAATAATAATAAATTTCAAGATAATATTACTACTAATACTACTAATGTAATAAAAAGCAAGTGAAATTAAGATGAAAGAAATCCT
This sequence comes from Acanthosepion esculentum, assembly GCA_964036315.1. Taxonomy (NCBI): domain Eukaryota; kingdom Metazoa; phylum Mollusca; class Cephalopoda; order Sepiida; family Sepiidae; genus Acanthosepion; species Acanthosepion esculentum. The sequence goes on from OZ038507.1 coordinate 20,291,234, forward strand.
AGTCAAAAATGAATAATGTCTGCCAATGCTTCATCTAATAATAATAAAATTCAAGATAATATTACTACTAATACAACTAATGTAATAAAAAGCAAGTGAATTAAGATGAAAGAAATCCTACTCAAAAATGAATAATGCCTTACAATGCTTCATCTAATAACAATAAAATTCAAGATAATATTACTACTAATGTAATAAAAAGCAAATGAAATTGAGATGAAAGAAATCCTAGTCAAAAATGAATAATGGCTGACAATGCTTCATCTAATAATAATAAAATTCAAGATAATATTACTACTAATACTACTAATGTAATAAAAAGCAAGTGAAATTAAGATGAAAGAAATCCTAGTCAAAAATGAATAATGGCTGACAATGCTTCATGTAATAATAATAAAATTCAAGATAATATTACTACTAATACTACTAATGTAATAAAAAGCAAATGAAATTGAGATGAAAGAAATCCTAGTCAAAAATGAATAATGCCTTACAATGCTTCATCTAATAATAATAAAATTCAACATAATATTACTACTAATACTACTAATGTAATAAAAAGCAAGTGAAATTAAGATGAAAGAAATCCTAGTCAAAAATGAATAATGGCTGACAATGCTTCATCTAATAATAATGAAATTCAAGATAATATTACTACTAATACTACTAATGTAATAAAAAGCAAGTGAAATTAAGATGAAAGAAATCCTAGTCAAAAATGAATAATGGCTGACAATGCTTCATCTAATAATACTAATAAAAGTCAAGATAATATTACTACTAATACTACTAATGTAATAAAAAGCAAGTGAAATTAAGATGAAAGAAATCCTAGTCAAAAATGAATAATGGCTGCCAATGCTTCATCTAATAATAATAAAATTCAAGATAATATTACTACTAATACAACTAATGTAATAAAAAGCAAGTAAAATTAAGATGATAGAAATCCTAGTCAAAAATGTATAATGGCTGACAATGCTTCATCTAATAATAATAAAATTCAAGATAATATTACTACTAATACTACTAATGTAATAAAAAGCAAGTGAAATTAAGATGAAAGAAATCCTAGTCAAAAATGAATAATGTCTGCCAATGCTTCGTCTAATAATAATAAAATTCAAGATAATATTACTACTAATACTACTAATGTAATAAAAAGCAAGTGAAATTAAGATGAAAGAAATCCTACTCAAAAATGAATAATGCCTTACAATGCTTCATCTAATAATAATAAAATTCAAGATAATATTACTACTAATGTAATAAAAAGCAAGTAAAATTAAGATGAAAGAAATCCTAGTCAAAAATGAATAATGGCTGACAATGCTTCATCTAATAATAATAAAATTCAAGATAATATTACTACTAATACTACTAATGTAATATAAAGCAAGTGAAATTAAGATGAAAGAAATCCTAGTCAAAAATGAATAATGGCTGACAATGCTTCATCTAATAATAATAAAATTCAAGATAATATTACTACTAATTCTACTAATGTAATAAAAAGCAAGTGAAATTAAGATGAAAGAAATCCTAGTCAAAAATGAATAATGTCTGCCGATGCTTCATCTAATAATAATAAAATTCAAGATAATATTACTACTAATACTACTAATGTAATAAAAAGCAAGTGAAATTAAGATGAGAGAAATCCTACTCAAAAATGAATAATGCCTTACAATGCTTCATCTAATAATAATAAAATTCAAGATAATATTACTACTAATGTAATAAAAAGCAAATGAAATTAAGATGAAAGAAATCCTAGTCAAAAATGAATAATGGCTGCCAATGCTTCATCTAATAATAATAAAATTCAAGATATTGCTACTAATACTACTAATGTAATATAAAGCAAGTGAAATTAAGATGAAAGAAATCCTAGTCAAAAATGAATAATGGCTGACAATGCTTCATGTAATAATAATAAAATTCAAGATAATATTACTACTAATACTACTAATGTAATAAAAAGCAAATGAAATTGAGATGAAAGAAATCCTAGTCAAAAATGAATAATGCCTTACAATGCTTCATCTAATAATAATAAAATTCAAGATAATATTACTACTAATACTACTAATGTAATAAAAAGCAAGTGAAATTAAGATGAAAGAAATCCTAGTCAAAAATGAATAATGGCTGACAATGCTTCATCTAATAATACTAATAAAAGTCAAGATAATATTACTACTAATACTACTAATGTAATAAAAAGCAAGTGAAATTAAGCAAATAAAAAGCAAATGAAATTGAGATGAAAGAAATCCTAGTCAAAAATGAATAATGCCTTACAATGCTTCATCTAATAATAATAAAATTCATGATAATATTACTACTAATACTACTAATGTAATAAAAAGCAAGTGAAATTAAGATGAAAGAAATCCTAGTCAAAAATGAATAATGGCTGACAATGCTTCATCTAATAATAATGAAATTCAAGATAATATTACTACTAATACTACTAATGTAATAAAAAGCAAGTGAAATTAAGATGAAAGAAATCCTAGTCAAAAATGAATAATGGCTGACAATGCTTCATCTAATAATACTAATAAAAGTCAAGATAATATTACTACTAATACTACTAATGTAATAAAAAGCAAGTGAAATTAAGATGAAAGAAATCCTAGTCAAAAATGAATAATGGCTGACAATGCTTCATCTAATAATAATAATAAAATTCAAGATAATATTACTACTAATACTACTAATGTAATAAAAAGCAAGTGAAATTAAGATGAAAGAAATCCTAGTCAAAAATGAATAATGGCTGCCAATGCTTCATCTAATAATAATAAAATTCAAGATAATATTACTACTAATGTAATAAAAAGCAAGTAAAATTAAGATGAAAGAAATCCTAGTCAAAAATGAATAATGGCTGACAATGCTTCATCTAATAATAATAAAATTCAAGATAATATTACTACTAATACTACTAATGTAATATAAAGCAAGTGAAATTAAGATGAAAGAAATCCTAGTCAAAAATGAATAATGGCTGACAATGCTTCATCTAATAATAATAAAATTCAAGATAATATTACTACTAATACTACTAATGTAATAAAAAGCAAGTGAAATTAAGATGAAAGAAATCCTAGTCAAAAATGAATAATGTCTGCCGATGCTTCATCTAACAATAATAAAATTCAAGATAATATTACTACTAATACTACTAATGTAATAAAAAGCAAGTGAAATTAAGATGAAAGAAATCCTACTCAAAAATGAATAATGCCTTACAATGCTTCATCTAATAATAATAAAATTCAAGATAATATTACTACTAATGTAATAAAAAGCAAATGAAATTAAGATGAAAGAAATCCTAGTCAAAAATGAATAATGGCTGCCAATGCTTCATCTAATAATAATAAAATTCAAGATAATATTACTACTAATACTACTAATGTAATATAAAGCAAGTGAATTTAAGATGAAAGAAATCCTAGTCAAAAATGAATAATGGCTGACAATGCTTCATCTAATAATAATAAAATTCAAGATAATATTACTACTCATACTACTAATGTAATAAAAAGCAAGTGAAATTAAGATGAAAGAAATCCTAGTCAAAAATGAATAATGGCTGACAATGCTTCATCTAATAATAATGAAATTCAAGATAATATTACTACTAATACTACTAATGTAATAAAAAGCAAGTGAAATTAAGATGAAAGAAATCCTAGTCAAAAATGAATAATGGCTGCCAATGCTTCATCTAATAATAATAAAATTCAAGATAATATTACTACTAATACTACTAATGTAATAAAAAGCAAGTGAAATTAAGATGAAAGAAATCCTAGTCAAAAATGAATAATGGCTGACAATGCTTCATCTAATAATAATGAAATTCAAGATAATATTACTACTAATACTACTAATGTAATAAAAAGCAAGTGAAATTAAGATGAAAGAAATCCTAGTCAAAAATGAATAATGGCTGCCAATGCTTCATCTAATAATAATAAAATTCAACATAATATTACTACTAATACTACTAATGTAATAAAAAGCAAGTGAAATTAAGATGAAAGAAATCCTAGTCAAAAATGAATAATGGCTGACAATGCTTCATCTAATAATAATAATAAAATCACAGATAATATTACTACTAATACTACTAATGTAATAAAAAGCAAGTGAAATTAAGATGAAAGAAATCCTAGTCAAAAATGAATAATGGCTGACAATGCTTCATCTAATAATAATAAAATTCAAGATAATATTACTACTAATACTACTAATGTAATAAAAAGCAAGTGAAATTAAGATGAAAGAAATCCTACTCAAAAATGAATAATGCCTTACAATGCTTCATCTAATAATAATAAAATTCAAGATAATATTACTACTAATACTACTAATGTAATAAAAAGCAAGTGAAATTAAGATGAAAGAAATCCTA
>OZ038507.1:20300665-20343165 GCA_964036315.1 Acanthosepion esculentum
CCTTTTATAATTATATATCACCTCCTTCGATGTAATCCCTATCCTCTTATGTACCTCTCCACTAATATATTTATGATCCTTAATTTCTTTTTTTCCATATATATTACAGGTAATAATTTCATTTAAATCGTTTTACATCCATACTTATTCTACGCACTCTACGATCCAGAATATTCCAAAAAGTTGATTATAAAAGGTTATATTAGGATCCCTTATTTTTCTTAGAGGAGATCACCACTTCTAAATTTTAATTCACAAAAGACGTTCATTGATTACAAAATAAATAGTGATAACCCCAACATAAATAAATGCAATTCAACTTTAGAAATATTATAGAAAAACCAAAAAATAACATTCCCAATTACTACTAAAGCTAACTCTACAATCTTTACCTACTCAAATGTACTATTATCCCCTATCTCTATCTTCCCTCCCCTACCTCTCACTCTTAGGACGCTTGTGAGATGATGTGCCTAAACCTTTGACCGATGTTTATCAGCGAAAAAATGTCCACAGACCAATCAACATTAAGCACCCGGTCCATCCATCACCAAACTGCTATCAACAACCACTATTGTTTCACTCAGATACTTTATATATATATTTTTGTATGTATATTTTTCTTCTCAAACAAATGGAAAAAAGGAAGTGACGTTTTACATCCGGCTTGCCACAGGATCGTTCACAACCATTTTCGACCCTCACCCGTAGATGTGCAGTTGAAATGCACTGAAACCAAGTTGCATCTTTGTAGTGAGTAAAATGGTTTTGTCTATCTGATAAAATTATAATAAATAAATAATTATCGCTCTACTACCTGTATCGAGCTCTTTTTTGAATTAACGCTGCGAACGCTGGAATTTATATATTACTTTCGTTCTCATCGCATATATATATATATATATATATATATATATATATATATATATATATATATATATATATATATATATATATACTTAGTGTATTGGAGCAGTAGATCATTATTTAAACATATATTATCATTATCATCGCATAGCAATCTTCTATGTCAACATAGATGAATGTCATCTTTGCTGGTGAATATCTCTGTTTAAATGTCCGTATAACCTCTCTGAAGATGGCTCATGGAAGCCGAAAGCTTAGATCAAGGGCCAACTTGATATATATATATATATATATATATATCAGAACCTAAAGATTGCATTGTGTATGAAACTGTGTGTCATGCTATCGGTGAGAGATATGTATATTTATTAAAAAAGGCTGTACCAATAACTTGGACCAATTTTAAACGTGAATTAAATTTAAGCATCTAATGATTTTTTCTTTTTCTTTCAGATTTGGCAGACATTAGGGTGATATTATTTTTCTATTCTGGGTCCACAACATATATATATATATATATACATATATATATATAATAAGGAAATCAAAATATATATATATGTAAAGGGTGTTCCAATAAATTGTACCTATTTTAAATGTGAATTAAATTTAAGTGACTAATAATTTTTTCTTTTTCTTTCAGATTTGGTGGATATTATTTTTCACACATAATTGCCATGACTTAAATAACATGATCCAATAGAGAAATAAATACATTTTCACTAATAATACTGATTTATTTACTGCTGACTTTGATCCGTCTTAATGAAACACCCTGAAATATAATCTGTCTTAATGAAACACCCTTTATATACTTAATAGCTCTGTTATATTACATCAAGCACTGTTTTATTAACACCAGCACTATATGTGATATATATATATATATATATATATATATATATATATATATATGTAAAAGACGTGATAGATTTTATTTATTACTCTGACAGATTTTATTACTTAAACATTATTTTTATTGTATACCCATTTTTGAGTAGATCTCTGTTTATTTATTAAACAGTATATTTACTTATTTTCGTCTACCAGCTTGAACATTCAACAATATACTCGGTAGATGAAAATACTAGATAAACTGTTCAATAAGTAAATGGTACATCTACTCAAATATGAGCAACCACTTAAAATAATGTTTAAGTAATAAGTGTTGACTTCAATGTCCACTTTTATATTTATATTTACATATGGTCTGTCTCTGATATTGAGCACTTTATCCCATAAATATAGCACACCTTAAAACTACATATATATATATATATATATATATATATATATATATATATAAATCCACACAGTAAAAATTGATATACCAGTTACATTTTAATACATAATCCCTGCTTTAAATAGGGAAACTGAGAATATTGCTTGTATGGGGGTTGGGTTTGTAAGGTGGAGAGGCATAAATGATAGAAATATCAATTTAATCTATCTCTATCGAACAAGTGTGTGTATGTGTGAGGTACAAATATACCAATGGATATACAGACAAATTCACAGAGAGTAGACATATACAGAATATGGTGGGGAAAATTGCCGCCATTTTATATTTTTTGCGCATTGTTTGTTCTTGATTTTGTTGACTGCACAGTATAGTAGGGTCAGTTGGGCACCATTTGTGGGAAAAAGAGAACCATGATGCAATTCACTTGGCTATACTTGGCATTCATGCAGGAAGCTCCAATACGAAAATTTCAGAATGTTTGGGTTTCAATCCGAGGAGAGTACAGAGGATTCGGAAAGAGTTGGGCGATATATCTACCCAACATCATTGTTATCTATAAAACTGACCATCCTGCGAAAAGACAGTGAGGGATGAAGCGGGCCTAGGAGAAGAAACAGGGGAGACAGCCGCTAGATTACGCACGTCATTGCTCACCTATGCCTCATCTCTGCTTGCTTATAGCAGTAGTTTACAACCCAAGAATAAAATCTGGTCCATCATTCATTAGTAATAGTGTCATTATGCCTCTGTTCATCTTCCCACAGGGCTTCAGAGGAGGACTACATCAAATGCCTTGAGGAGGTGGTGCTGCCCTGGTTCAAGAGGGTGGCTGCTAGAAGACCCTATATCTAGCAACAGGACTCTGCACCATGCAACACAAGCAGGGGAACCCAGACATGGCTGTCAGACAATTTCTACAACCACATCATCTGGCCATTTTACTCCCCAGACTGCAACCCCCTTAGGACTATGGCAGCATTCACCAACTCAAGGAGACCATCCAAAATAGATGCAGGAGATTCTGAAGTCGTCTGTAGGCCACAATTGAAGCCAATGGTAATTTTATTGATTAATTTCATTTTTGGTACTTTAAGATATATATATATATATATATATATATATATATATATATATATATATATATATGTATGTATAGGCAGCCTGATGATTGTGTCTAGCATGAAGCAGCTTGTTGCCTCTGAATGTTGATTTCAATATCCACTTTTATATTTATATTTACATATGCTCTATCTCTGATATTGAGCACTTTATTCCGTAAATATAGCACACCTTAAGACTATATCTCTTCATATATATATATATATATATATATATATATATATATATGAAGAAATGTATATGCCTTGATTTAGTTTTTACCAAATTACAATATTCATAAAAATTCTTATTTGTAATATTTGAACTTTAGCGTTGCGATTTGCACGCTCCAACCCTACATAACCGTTAAAAAATAGCACATTCTTAAAAAACATCTTTCGGCCGGAAAAACACATTTATTTCGTCTTCCAGTTTTGATTCTAAAGGAAAAAACACAGCCTGAAGATGAATGCGTGAAGCATTTGAAAGTACTAGCTGAATTAAAAAAATACACCGTATCCATTTTATACATAAGGATCTCATCATTCAGTGGATTATTAGTAGTATAATGCTTAGAATTATGTCTACTAGCGAAGGGATTTCGCCAATAATTGCATTAATATTGCTAATTGATTCAAGGTATGATTAACTCTTTGTAATATATATATATATATATATATATATATATATATATATATATTGTCATCCACAGATAGACAGATTGTTTTGCTTTTTCACAGTTCATCAGTGTGGCTAGACATCTGTTTGCCTCATAACTCAACTGATTTAGTATCAGTCGGAGACTCTACCCCTAATCCATTGGCACACGGTAGGGAGGAAGGTGAATGTATTTATTTTTAGAGTAACATGCCTGTAACCAGGAAAACTCAATTCATTTTAACAAAGAGTCTTGCATCAGCAGCAGTAATAATCACCGTTGACATATTCACTTTTCTCCCCGAGAGCTCAACCAAAATAATTTTTTTCAGAAGCCTGTATATATTGTCATCCATACACAGACTGCTTTCACTCTTTCACAGCTCATCATCTGATTGTCTCAAGCTGGGTTTGAAACCTGATTTGGTATCAGTTAGGGACTATACCCCTAAATCGTTAAATATGACGTGCTTTAGACACCCTCAGCTAAGGCGTACATTGATGATCAAGCGAAACTAAATAGTGCCTTATAAATGCAGACCCGCCTCAGACTCTTGAAAAATTCATATCTACCCAGTTTCATATCCTAATGTAAACAAAGCAATTTCTAAAGAAGTGATGGATTTTTCTTTATGAAAATCAATAAATCTACTGTTTAATAAATAAATGGGGTGTCTACTCAGATATGGGTATCCACTAAAAATAATGTTTAAAATATAAAATATATAAGATAAATGACAAATAAGAAATGCTTATCAATCTAACATGTTTCAATTTGATTAAAGCTTCCTTTATATATATGTTCTCCAACATAAAAATGTATAGAAACTACCATAGCCACAAAGTGAGGGATCAGTTTATATATTGACTGAAATATAGAATTGATCCCCCATTTTATATTCACATTATCTATTGTCTGTTTATCAAATTCTGATCTGGTATGAATCCACCTTTTGTTCCCCCATCTATGGATTAAATAATAAGTCTCTGTACCACATCTAAAAATTGATTTGGCTTTAAATAACTTGCAAAGAGTTGATAAATCATAAAAAAAGAATGATTCAATGAAATAGTGATTGCTTACACAGGCATGACTTTTAGTTTTATTTACAATCTCTGGAATATATATATATATATATATATATATATATATATATATATATATATATATATATATGTGTGTGTGTCTGTGAATGACATAATTTAGCTCTTGAAAATACATTTCAATTGAGCACTGTTGAGTGATAAGCTAATTCTATAAACAACAGCCACCTGCACTAATGCAAAGCTCTTCAGTAAAATGAATGGAGCACTTTGGTTGATTGGCATTTGTTTACATTTATAAAAACAATATGCTAGATTTAGTTGTGTAACTCTACCGAGTGAAGATAGCTCTGGCTGACACCAAATTAGTTGTGTTTCAATCCTGGCTTGAGGCATTCGGATTTCTAGTCGCACTGAGGAGCTGTGATACAGTGAAACAGTACTGTCTGTGAATGACATATATATATATATATATATATATATATATATATATATATATATATATATATATGATGGACTCTCCCGTCGAAGTCGACGTATGAGGGCCAGAAAGATCAGTTCCCAGAAACTGAAAGCCCGACACCGACACATGAGATTTGATTATAGTGGTGAAGGCTTTGTGCAGGGCCATTCACACTTTTTGGAGGGACGAATACAGGGACCTGGTGCAACGAATGCCACAAGGTCCCCAAACGACCCTCCGCAGGTTTTGAATTCAGAGTTGTCCTTCTACTAGACCAGTTGCCGTCCAAGGCTATAGAACCCAGTCTGTCCTGCTATTTACCCATAGCTGGAGGGAGAAGAAGAGGATTCACACCTTTCCCAAGGGTGTTAGCACGTAAGTGAATGTAATGGATTCGACTGGAATTCGAACTCGGCTCTCCGATTCCTCAATCCCAGCCGTTATCCATTACTCCACCGTGCCTCCTATATATATATATATATATATATATATATATATATATATATATATATATATATATATATATATATATATATATATATATATATATAATTGAATACCCACTTATGTCCACATTATAATTTCTTGTTTATTAAATTCTGATTAGGTATAAATCCACTTCTTCTCTCCCCAGCTATGGGTTAATTAGTAAGACTTGTATCACTAAAACCATTATTATCCCCCACCCAAAAAATAGCCTTACAACCTAAAACTATTTTCTGGCTTTAAAATTACCTGCAGTAAGGGGTAATGAAATACTGATTAGCTACACAGGTATGTCTTTTAGATTTATTTACATTTTCTGGAATGAGTTTCGGATCAGATATGAATCAGGATCCGACAGAAGATAATATAAATGACAAATAGGAAATGTTTATCAATCTAACACATTTTCACTTTTATTACAGTTTCATCAAAATATACGATCTCTGACATGTTTAGAAACTACCATAGCCAAAAAGTGAGGGTTCAGTTTATATATTGATTAAAATATAGAATTGATCCCCCATTTCATATCCACATTATTTATTGTTGGTTTATCAAATTCTGATCAGCTATGAATCTACTTCTACAACCACCATCTATGGATTAATTAATAAGTCTTGTACCACTGAACCATCATTATCTTCTCTGATGAGTTGGGATCAAATACATATCAAATATGGATCGGAATCTGACAGACTGACAAGATAAAGAACAAATAGGAAACGTTTATCAATCTAAGATATTTCACTTTTATTAAAGCTTCAACAGAGAATGAGATATGAAGAGAAAGAAAGCAATTCTGGTATTTTAACTTTTGTGTTGTTTGATTTTCATTGGTTAATCAGGTTTCACATGCCTTCAGCTTGTTAAATAAACGTTCGTAGAATTTATGGCATTATGAATTCAAGGAGAGACGACAGGTCCCTTCGAAGATATAAGAAATTATCAGTTTCCAAGCCTAACTGAAAAAAAAGTAAATATTTGTTGATCTATGTAAGTATATAATAATTCTAGTTTGTCTATGTGAGATTCAAATGAAAATATATATCCATAAGTGTGTGTGTATATCCAGTAAACATTATGTTTTGTGCCTTTTTGCATTTAAAGCAGCTGAAAGATTGGGATAAAGACAAAAAAGACAAGGAAACTGGTCCCAAAGAATCAATGTATAATAGTAAGAACACCTTGTCTTAGAAATTCAGATAGAAAGAAGGCCAGAGGGTACAGCATCTGAAACATTGGGATAAAGACAAAAAAGACAAGGAAACTGGTCCCAAAGAATCAATATATAATAGTAAGAACACCTTGTCTTAGAAATTCAGATAGAAAGAAGGCCAGAGGGTACAGCATCTGAAACATTGGGATAAAGACAAAAAAGACAAGGAAACTGGTCCCAAAGAATCAATGTATAATAGTAAGAACACCTTGTCTTAGAAATTCAGATAGAAAGAAGGCCAGAGGGTACAGCATCTGAAACATTGGGATAAAGACAAAAAAGACAAGGAAACTGGTCCCAAAGAATCAATGTATAATAGTAAGATCACCTTGTCTTAGAAATTCAGATAGAAAGAGGGCCAGAGGGTACAGCATCTGAAACATTGGGATAAAGACAAAAAAGACAAGGAAACTGGTCCCAAAGAATCAATGTATAATAGTAAGATCACCTTGTCTTAGAAATTCAGATAGAAAGAAGGCCAGAGGGTACAGCATCTGAAACATTGGGATAAAGACAAAAAAGACAAGGAAACTGGTCCCAAAGAATCAATGTATAATAGTAAGATCACCTTGTCATAGAAATTCAGATAGAAAGAAGGCCAGAGGGTACAGCATCTGAAACACTGGGATAAAGACAAAAAAGACAAGGAAACTGGTCACAAAGAATCAATGTATAATAGTAAGATCACCTTGTCATAGAAATTCAGATAGAAAGAAGGCCAGAGGGTACAGCATCTGAAACATTGGGATAAAGACAAAAAAGACAAGGAAACTGGTCCCAAAGAATCAATGTATAATAGTAAGATCACCTTGTCTTAGAAATTCAGATAGAAAGAAGGCCAGAGGGTACAGCATCTGAAACACTGGGATAAAGACAAAAAAGACAAGGAAACTGGTCACAAAGAATCAATGTATAATAGTAAGATCACCTTGTCATAGAAATTCAGATAGAAAGAAGGCCAGAGGGTACAGCATCTGAAACATTGGGATAAAGACAAAAAAGACAAGGAAACTGGTCCCAATGAATCAATGTATAATAGTAAGAACACTTTGTCTGAGGAATTCAGATAGAAAGAAGGCCAGAGGGTACAGCATCTGAAACATTGGGATAAAGACAAAAAAGACAAGGAAACTGGTCCCAAAGAATCAATGTATAATAGTAAGATCACCTTGTCTTAGAAATTCAGATAGAAAGAAGGCCAGAGGGTACAGCATCTGAAACATTGGGATAAAGACAAAAAAGACAAGGAAACTGGTCCCAAAGAATCAATATATAATAGTAAGAACACCTTGTCTTAGAAATTCAGATAGAAAGAAGGCCAGAGGGTACAGCATCTGAAAGATTGGGATAAAGACAAAAAAGACAAGGAAACTGGTCCCAAAGAATCAATGTATAATAGTAAGAACACCTTGTCTTAGAAATTCAGATAGAAAGAAGGCCAGAGGGTACAGCATCTGAAACATTGGGATAAAGACAAAAAAGACAAGGAAACTGGTCCCAAAGAATCAATGTATAATAGTAAGATCACCTTGTCTTAGAAATTCAGATAGAAAGAAGGCCAGAGGGTACAGCATCTGAAACATTGGGATAAAGACAAAAAAGACAAGGAAACTGGTCCCAAAGAATCAATGTATAATAGTAAGATCACCTTGTCATAGAAATTCAGATAGAAAGAAGGCCAGAGGGTACAGCATCTGAAACACTGGGATAAAGACAAAAAAGACAAGGAAACTGGTCACAAAGAATCAATGTATAATAGTAAGATCACCTTGTCATAGAAATTCAGATAGAAAGAAGGCCAGAGGGTACAGCATCTGAAACATTGGGATAAAGACAAAAAAGACAAGGAAACTGGTCCCAAAGAATCAATGTATAATAGTAAGATCACCTTGTCTTAGAAATTCAGATAGAAAGAAGGCCAGAGGGTACAGCATCTGAAACACTGGGATAAAGACAAAAAAGACAAGGAAACTGGTCACAAAGAATCAATGTATAATAGTAAGATCACCTTGTCATAGAAATTCAGATAGAAAGAAGGCCAGAGGGTACAGCATCTGAAACATTGGGATAAAGACAAAAAAGACAAGGAAACTGGTCCCAATGAATCAATGTATAATAGTAAGAACACTTTGTCTGAGGAATTCAGATAGAAAGAAGGCCAGAGGGTACAGCATCTGAAACATTGGGATAAAGACAAAAAAGACAAGGAAACTGGTCCCAAAGAATCAATGTATAATAGTAAGATCACCTTGTCTTAGAAATTCAGATAGAAAGAAGGCCAGAGGGTACAGCATCTGAAACATTGGGATAAAGACAAAAAAGACAAGGAAACTGGTCCCAAAGAATCAATGTATAATAGTAAGAACACCTTGTCTTAGAAATTCAGATAGAAAGTAGGCCAGTGGCTACAATATCTGAAACATTGGGATAAAGTAAAAAAAATCCCGGGAACTGGTCCAAATGAATGAATGCATAATAGAACACATTACCTCAGAAATTTTGATAAAAAGACGGTCTGTTTCCCCCGTCTTCTTTATGTGTTTCATGAGCATTTAAGAAATTTATCCAATCATTTTTTTTTTTGACCAAATTCCTCAGACTGCTGTGGAAACTGCACAACATTTGATGCGGCATGTCACTGACTACATTTTAATTATTAACACATGAATTTTGCAGCGACATTTTGTTATCTTACGTCAGCAACCTGAAACTGTAATTTATTGAACCGCTGTAATATAATCATCCCTTAACAAAAGATATTGTTCAAAAATCTATTTTATTCCATTCTGTTTCGGATCAAACTGAATCTTACCTGTTAATGTATTTTACTGAATGCAGTCAGCGTTTATTGACATGCTCTGTCCGCCATGACATTTGCTGCTGCACAATTAATACAAACTTAATTGCAACTTGCACTTGCAGTTAATACTTAACAGGCAATTTTCAGTATGGCTTTTTTGCGTTTGTGTGCATGTGTGTGTGAAAGTTGAAACGCTTGGAAATTTTCAAAGAAAAAAATGCAGGAAATTCTTTTCTTGGATCAATTTACATGCTTTATGAGAAATGGACAGACTTCTATATAGAAAAGATATATAAGACAGATAGATACATAGATAGATGTGCAAAAACTAACATAGATAGATATGAACAAACTGAGAGGGATAGATAGATAGATAGATAGATAGATAGATAGATAGATAGATAGATATGCAAAAATTATCATAGATAGATATGAACAAACTGAGATGGATAGATAGATAGATAGATAGATAGATAGATAGATATGCAAAAATTAACATCGATAGATATGAACAAACTGAGAGAGATAGATAGATAGATATTAATAGCCTGAGATAGATAAGATAGATAGATAGATAGATAATGCAAAAACTAACATAGATATATATGAACAAACTGAGAGGGATAGACAGATAGATAGATAGATAGATAGATAGATAGATAGATAGATAGATATTAATAGACTTCTATATAGAAAAGATATATAAGACAGATAGATACATAGATAGATGTGCAAAAACTAACATAGATAGATATGAACAAACTGAGAGGGTTAGATAGATAGATAGATAGATAGATAGATAGATAGATATGCAAAAATTAACATAGATAGATATGAACAAACTGAGATGGATAGATAGATAGATAGATAGATAGATAGATAGATATGCAAAAATTAACATAGATAGATATGAACAAACTGAGAGGGATAGATAGATAGATATTAATAGCCTGAGATAGATAGATAGATAGATAGATAGATAGATAGATAGATAGATAATGCAAAAACTAACATAGATATATATATGAACAAACTGAGAGGGATAGATAGATAGATAGATAGATAGATATGTAAATACTGAGATAAATAGAGAGATATAAACAGAGTTAGATAGATATGAATATAATTAGATAGACAGAGATATATAAAAACTGAGATAGGTCGATATGAACAAACTGAGAGGCGTAAATAGATATTAATAGCCTGAGATAGATAGATAGATAGATAGATAGATAGATAGATATAAACAAACTGAGAGTGACAGATATTAATAGCCTGAGATAGATAGATAGATAGATATGAACAGACTGAGATAGATAGATAGATAGATAGATAGATAGATATGAACAAACTGAGAGTGACAGATATTAATTACCTGAGATAGATAGATAGATAGATAGATATGATTATAATAAGGTAGATATTAATGAAAAGGCTGATATAGATGGATGGGAATGTGAATCACTTTCGATAAATACAAAAGAAAAATTGTTTGAAAGCTGAAAACACAGAAAATGAAATTAGGTGAGGTCTGGCAGAAAAAAATGTTGCCGTCATCTTTTTTTTTTGTTCCAAGATGGATGTTCCAGAAGCCTAACTGGATTAAGCACTTTGCCGGTGTTATTAAAATAAAGAAAATTATTATGCATCTGAGGTGCATTATTTGAATAATGCACCTCAGATGCACCATTCTCAATCCTCATTGGTGAACTCATAGGGTAGTTTGGAATTTATAGCTTCAATAGGGCAACTGAGAACCAGAACTCAAAATTCAAAACTGTCAAGAACGCAGATGGAGACCCCTAAAAACTGTTGCTACTCTATCTGTATTTCCATAGACGAGAAACATTTTTCAGTTCTCCCATTTCAGACCTTTAGAGCTAAAACCTGCCATGCCATTCATACTTTGTGTGATCCCACCCTCATTACATTCAGATTCCATTAGTAAGGAAGAAGTTCACTATTTACCTTATTTGGATTATTGTCCTCATCTTTGTCACCATATTTATTACAATGTTTCGGACGTTGTAAACTCCGGCCTTTATTTTGCTCATTGGAGGAGACTGTTCTAGTTCCACATGCCATGTCTAATGGATGTTAGTTATCAGTTATCTCCTGTTAATTCCCCTCCCCAAGTTCAACATTCCAACCACCTGAAGAAGACCGGAGCATACAACGGCCAAAATGTTGTAATAAGTAGTGTACATAATACCTCATCTCAGAAATATAGACAGATACTGATCAAGTTAGGAGGTCGAGAAAGCCCTTTGCCTAGAAATACTGTCTCGTTACTGCACTGACTTCATCCATAGCTATGGAACTCAGTCTACACAATTGTATTATTTTTAACCTTGCAGGATATCTAGTCACCAACCTCACCAAAATCAAATGGTTTGGGAAACCATTTCAGTTGTCAACAACATAGTCATACAGCTTATGATACCTGTTGATATAACACGGATGTATGACTTCTTTATTGGATGAAGATATTTTTGTTTGATATTTTGTAAACAAAACATCTTGTCAGCCATGACAGAATAGCTATTAAATCTAACTCAAATGTGAACTATCTATGCCTGCCTTTTTCACTCAAGTGTAGACCAGATTTTTTCTACCTTTTTCACTCAAGTGTAGACCAGATTTTTGTCTACCTTTTTCACTCAAGTGTAAAGCAGATTTTTGTCTACCTTTTTCACTCAAGTGTAGACCAGATTTTTGTCTACCTTTTTCACTCAAGTGTAAAGCAGATTTTTGTCTACCTTTTTTACTCAAGTGTAGACCAGATTTTTGTCTACCTTTTTCACTCAAGTGTAGACCAGATTTTTGTCTACCTTTTTCACTCAAGTGTAAAGCAGACTTTTGTCTACCTTTTTTACTCAAGTGTAGACCAGATTTTTGTCTACCTTTTTCACTCAAGTGTAAAGCAGATTTTTGTCTACCTTTTTCACTCAAGTGTAGACCAGATTTTTGTCTACCTTTTTCACTCAAGTGTAAAGCAGATTTTTGTCTACCTTTTTCACTCAAGTTTAAGCCAAACCTACAGTTACCTTTTATTTTATTTTTTTTAGCTCTGATGTAAATTGAAGCTATATCTACTTGTCTATTTATTAGTTGTGATTTTTGTCATTAAATAACCCAAAAGGAGTTGATATGTTACAAAATTAACCAAGTCCCCACTACACGAACTCCACTTATTGACACAAAATTATATATATATATATATATATATATATATATATATATATATATATATAAATATATAAAATGGACAAAATCCGACAATTATATTATGATATTTTTTATGTTTATATGTTCTGCTTATAGATACAAATATTTAAGTAAATGCTCACTTTATAATAAACAGTATTAAAAAGTTCAACTACAAGAAAATTTCCGGACTCAAGTTAAGTCCAACTGAAGATGTAAAGAAGACAAACAAACTGATAAATATATATATATATATAAACAAATATATGTATTAAACAAAACAATTTTACAATGGACAATAACATTTGTGTGCATGGAAACATTGGTGTCTGTTCTTTGCTGAATGTTTATACATACATGTATGTGTGTATGATGTTTGTGGCATCTTTCACAAATCTCACAAAAGGGAAGACACGGATCTTCTAAGAGAGCTTACATTGTAGTCGCTGAAATGAAGAAATGAAAAAGAAAACGAGGCTAGAATTCGCCCAATATTTATAGTATAGGGAGAATGACCCCTAGTGACAATTTGAGAACTAAAGAGGAGCTAACTCCGACATATCTTAACGTAAAAAATGACAACATATTATGAAATGGATTATATATTATTTAATATGTTTGTTAACTAGACGCTTCTCTGTGGCTGAATAGTAATTACACTGTTAAATGCAATTAATACTGTTTAATTAAAAAACAGAGCATTTATTTAAATAAACTGTATCTATAAAAATATCATATAAACAGAATATATATTAAATAGCTGTCAGACTTTGTCCATCCATTGTATACATATATATATATATCGGTTTTGTAGTGCGTATTCAATTTATGTAACGTAAATCATTCAAACGAAAAACAAATACTGAAGCTAATTATATGGCGAGAATCATTGTTTGTGAGAGTGATTCTCGCCATATAATTAGCTTCAGTATTTGTTTTTCGTTTGAATGATTTACGTTACATATATATATATATATATATATATATAGATAGATATATATATGTGTGTGTGTGCGTGTCTGTGTCTGTGTGTGTGTGTGAAAATATATAGAAAATAGGAAAGAACTCATTAGGTAAATAATCTGAAGTTCTTAAGTATTTTTGTTTTTATCTTTAAAAAACAGTGCTCGATACAAAAGTAGAGCCTAAATATAATTATTTATTTAAAAATATAATTCCTCCGATATATAAGAGTTCTGATGTTTCGAAAACAAGAGCTGAAAACTTCCATATAATTATTATAATTAAATTGAATTAAATATATATATATATATATATATATATATATATATATATATATATATATATATATATATATATATATAATATTAGTGGTTAATATACACATACATATATATACATATATCTAAAATATATAAATATATATACGTATAAAAAATAATTCCCAGAGGATAGAATCCAGGTAGAACTCAATGTCCAGGACAGAGTAATGATATAATAAAAAGACTTAAACACTAATATTCCATGGTCATAATTTATTCCATTGGAATCGTAAATATGATCTAATTCATCCGACCTACAAATTCAAAAAGAAAATTTTGAATTTGTAGGTCTGATGAATTGGATCATATTTACGATTCCAATGGAATAAATTATGACCATGGAATATTAGTGTTTAAGCCTTTTTATTATATATATATATATATATATATATATATATATATATATATATATATATATATATATATATATATATGTATGTATATATATATATATATATATATATATATATATATAGAGAGAGAGAGAGAGAGAGAGAGAGAGAGAGAGAAAGAGAAAGTGTGGAAGTAGAAGGAGATTGAAGTAAGTAAACAGACTTAAGTAAAGGATAATGAATGATTGCAGAATATAAATGCGAGAAAAAAAAAGGAAAAAACTCCAACAAACAACTGACTATATGACCATTTTATTGTTTTTAAAAAAAGAAATACACTTTACACCATGAGATAATACAAAAAGGGAAGGGGGAGATAATTCTGTTTTTACCTAGGCCCTGAAATGAAAGCCGTTAAAAGCCAAAATGAATAATTTGATAGTCTAAAATCAATGCTGTCAGGCAAATAATAATAGCCAAGTGCAAAATCTGCATTGAAAATAAGTTCCATTAAATGAACCTTCAGAATAAAATGGATTAAAAACAGACAATTTTAAGCCACAAAATCAATGTGGACATTGCAGATATTAGAATTGCATCTTAAATGCTATTTTTTTTAGATTATTTACATTATTCGGACTATTGTCCTCATATTTGTTGCCATATTTATTACAACGTTTCAGCCGTTATACGCTCCAGCCTTCTTCAAGTGGTTGGAACGTCGAACTGAACCCTTTATTTCGCTCACTGGGGTAGACTGTTCTAGTTCCAAGTGCCATGTTTAATGGATGTCAGTTATAAGCTATCTCCTGTTAATTTCCCCTCTGAAAGTTCTCCACTTCCATAACCAGATATTGAACTCACACTCTTTGGGTCCTGTCACTGGATCTAACTAACGCCTTTATCCACTGTGCTATGTGTCCTAGTGCTATTTTCCTGTTGGAAGAGTCCATTTTCTAAAATCAGTTGTACGGATACTGAATGCATAGTAGAGGAAAAAAGGGATAAAATAATTTCAAAAGAAGAATCTGCAATATTATTGGTCCTCATCTGGCACTGTCCTGGGTATGACGATAAACTACATCCGACAGCAAGGTGTTTGATCAGAAGGTTTTGAGGAGCATGGAGGAACCTAATTCAATGAAGTCCTAAGGGACAAAACGCATCACACAATAACTTTTTCCACATTGTTATACATCTTTCCACCAAAACATTTCTTGATATATAAAAATTTATATATCATTATCCCATATATTTATATATATATCTTGGTAATCTGTTTGGATAATCCCAAAAAGGATGAAATCCAGAGAGCTCAATGTTAAATCAGAGTGATTAATTGTTATATATAATCGACTCTCCCGTCGAATGAGGGTCTAGCAGATCAGTTCCAAGGAAACCGACAGCCCAACACCAGCACATGAGATTTGATTATAGAGGTAAAGGTTTTGTTCAGAACCATCCACACTTTTTGAAGGGCCAAATACAGAGACCCAGTGCACTAAGTGCCGCAAGGTCCCCAAACGACCCTCTGCAGGTTTTGAATTCAGAGTTGTCCTTCTCCTAGACCAGTTGCCATCCAAGGCTATAGAACCCAATATCAAAAATGATTATGAACAATCATTTTCGATTCTCACCCGTCGAAGTGCAGTTGAAATGCACTGAAATGAAGTTGCCTCTTTGTAGTGAATAAAATGGTTTTGTCTATATGATAAAATTATAATAAATAAATAAATAATATATATATATTTATATATATATATATATATATATGTGTGTGTGTGTGTGTGTGTGTGCGTCATTCGCAGACAGTACTGTTTCACTGTATCACAGCTCCTCAGTACAACTAGACAACCGAATGCTTCAAGCCCAGATCGAAACCCAACCGATTTAGTGTCAGAGCTTCTACCATTGACCCATATTAAAATTTTTGTATTTAGGCAGCAAATTAATTTTTTTTTCACGTTCTAATGAACGCTCAGGACATTGTCAACCATTTTGTATTTAAAAACATAATGAAAAAATTACGGTAATGGATAACAATGCACAACTTTGTATAAACACTTATACTAACGAACAACATATAGTTTTATACCACTTGCACCCCTGAAGATGATCTTGTAAGAAGATCGAAAGTACTCGGGAAATGAAAATAAAAGAAATTTAAACAGCTCTAGCACATTTCTCTCATCCTTTAACATCAATACAGGGAAGGTTATTCGTGAGTATGAACGGATCTTGTTAAAAATTAGCAGACATAATGTCTGTAATTTATTCAATCATACACACACACACACACACACACACACACACACATATATATATATATATATATATATAGTAAAGGTAACAAATCTGTTGGTTTATAATCATATAATCCAAGTGGATCCTAGTAAGATGAAATATTAAAACTGATCCACAATAAATGACCAATATATTTATTATTACAGAGCAAATAATTAATAAACAACAATATCCCAAATCACCTCATATGGGGAATAGCCTGTTTCAATTGACAAAGATATTGGTCTTATCAACACCGATGTGAACTGAGTTTGTGTCAGAAATAGAAATTTAACTGTGAAAGCTGTGTGTGTGTGTGTGTGTGTGTGTGTGTGTGTGTGTGTGTGTGTGTGTGTTTGTGTGTGTGTGTGTGCAAGTATATAGAACAATAGGAAAGAACATGTTAGGTTAATAATCCGAAAAAAATAATCTTTAGACATTTAACTGCATAACAATAATGCCAATAACTCTCTGTCGCTGAAACAGACTAGACGATATGCGTCTAATGAATGTCATCATTTGCTTTAAAATGAACACCCTGACCCTGCCCTACCTTGACTCGACCTCTTTCCAAAAGTAACTAATATGTTGATACAATACGTTAACCCTTACGCCCCTTATTGAAATAATTGCTTCAGCCGTTTCCATAATGATTAATATTACGAATGAATATGTTTATAAAGCTGTGTAAATTTCAAGATTAGTTTTTCCCAAAATGTCACTTGAAGATGAAACAGAGCTTGATACTTTAATTCAATTTAATTTTTATAATTATATTGAAGTTTTTGGCTCCTGTTTTTGAAATGTAGCGATGGAATCCTATTTTTTAAAAATAATTATAACATATATATATATATATATATATATATACCAGTCTGTTAACTAAAAAAGGAAGATCAGAATCTTAGAGATTGACCTGTATATGGGAAATAGTCATGTTGTCGAAACTAATTCCAATTAATTTTTGCTAATTCTCAGTGAGCTACTATTTACCAGTCATCAAATATTGGTCACAAAAAGAAAAAAAGAGACTAAAAATTCTCTTATGTGTTTGTTGCTGAGAAAAGTAAAACCTACTGGAAAGATGGAACTATGAAGTTGTCTGAAAAATGGCAACTGATAATGAAACTAAACTGCAAATATATTGTTCAATAAATTTAAATTTTAATTAAGTAATTCATCGAGTCAATTTGAAATTGCTACACAAAAGCTTCAATGTTTCAATAATATGATTGCACTTCTTCAGGTGATGGTGACTTACTTACCATCGCCCGAAGAAGTACAAACATAGTATTGAAACATGAAAGCTTTTGTGTAGCAATTTCAATATGTTTTCTTATCTCTTATAATAAAAATATAATAATAATATATTGCTCTACTTTGTATTGAGCACATTTTTAAAAGTAAATCCTATGAACAGAGGAATTTTACTTCATCTCTTCTTTCATATATATATATATATATATATATATATATATATATATATATAAATAAATAAAAAAAATTAAGTAATTCATTGAGTCTGGAAAAAACCTCAACAGAATGCAGAAAGTACTGGGCAGCCGTTTCGTCCTATATTTGGGACTCATCAGCAGTGCGCATCCAATACCGAGAATTGAAACCAGGACAGTTACGTTATCAGGCAAACGTCATGCTAACTGTTCCACTGGTCCTCGGTGATGAAGAGGTAATGAATCAGACTTGATATATTAAATATAAATTTAAATTTATTTTGATTTGTAAACCAAATATTCATTCTGATGGTCAAATAAATAAGCAGTGGGAATCATACCTTTATCTTGTGGTAATCTCTCTTTTCCTGTCCCAGTTCTTTTCAAGTTGATTACTACATCTTCTATCCCCTTGATGATTTCTCTGTTAATCCCCAATGACCCACTATTTACCAGTCAACAAATATTGGTCACAAAAAAAAAAAGAAAATAATAATTCTGCTGCATGTTCTTTGCTGAGAAAGATAAAACCTACTGAAAGGATGGAGCTATGAAGTTGCCAGAAAAATGGCAAATATATCGTTCAAAATTTTAAAGGAAACACTTGTAATATTTCATCTTAATGTTTCAGCTAACATTTCAATTTAGTACAAGTAAAGATCTAGAAGAATTTGTATTCATTTTGTTTGCTACTGACAAAATGTTCAAAAGCCAACAGGTGTTTGTATTCAAGTAGAAAATAGTTTTAGACATCGACCTGTATATTGGTAATTGTTGTTATGTTAAAACAAATGCTTTGGTAATTCCCAGTGACTTACTATTTACCAGTCAACAAATATTGGTCACAAAAAAAAAAAAAGAAGAAAGTAATAATTCTCTTATACATTTGTTGCTGAGAAAGATAAAACTTACTGAAAGGATGGAACTATGAAGTTGTCTGAAAAATGGCAAATGATAATGGAACTAAATGACAAATATATTGTTCAATAAATTTAAAGAATTATTTTATTTTTTCATTCATAAACCAAATATTCATTCTGATGGTCAAATAAATAAGCAGTGGGAATCATACCTTTATCTTGTGGTAATCTCTCTTTTCTTGTCCCAGATCTTTTCAAAATGATTACTACATCTTCTATCCCCTTGATAATTTCTCTGTTAATCCCCAATGACCTACCATTTACCAGTCAACAAATATTGGTCACAAAAAAAAAGAAGAAAGTAATAATTCTCTTATTTTGTTGCTGAGAAAGATAAAACTTACTGAAAGGATGGAACTATGAAGTTGTCTGAAAAATGGCAAACGATAATAGAACTAAATGGAAAATATATTGTTCAGTAGAGTTAAAGAATTATTTAATGTTTTCATTCATAAACCATATTTTCTTTTACCTTATCCAATGAGTTTAAGTAATAAAAAATATAGAGAAATGAAAGTTGTCTTGAATGGCCACTCCTCTTGAACTTTTTGCATTAATTTTGGTGTCCCCCAGAGTTCTATCCATAGACATACTTTGCATACTTCCTGATGTCAGTTTTCAATTCAGTATCTATGCTGATGACACCATTATTTATTCCTGTTTTAATGGCAAGTCTGATAAGTTTGACATGGTCAAGTTTGCAGCTGATCTCAAAAATTACTTTCATTCTGTTGTTAACTGGGCCAAGAAATGGCATGTTAATTCTACTGAAAGGATGGAACTATGAAGTTACCTGAAAAATGACAAATGCTAATGGAACTAAACGGCAGATATATCGTTCAATAAATTTAAAGAATTATTTCATTTTTGCATTCTTAAACCAATATGAAATAGAATTATAAAGGAAACATTTTCAATATGTCATCTTAATGTTTCAGAAAATCTAGAAAAATAGAAATAGATGTAAGACAAGGATGTGTCTTCTCACCAGACCTTATTCAACCTTATACTGCAAGAGAATTAAAATTCCTTCCAGGATTTATTATTACCTAATGCAATAGATAGATAGATATGAAAAGATTAAGATAGATATGAAAAAAGCTGATGGATAGATAAATATAAAAAGCCTAAGATAGATATGAACAGCCTGAGATAGATAGATAGATAGATAGATAGATAGATAGATAGATAGATAGATAGATAGAGTGTTGTTTGATAAAAGTGACTCACCTGATTTTTTTTACTTAAAAATTTTTCGCTTATTGTTTTTGGGGTCAAACTAATTTTTAATCTTACTAATATAAAGACCCCTTCCCAACCACCTAGTAAAAATGTTTACTCACCCTAAGGTATTCTATTGATAATTATAATTTTGGATATAAATGAGATTTAGGGAAAATTCTGTGCAACAAAAAGTGACTCACTTATTTCCTGCAACTCGTAATCAATAGAAACATAACCGAACAGCTTTAAATAAAGAATAATAGAGGTATAATTTATTTATAATAGGTAATATAGTTCGAAATATTTAATAATCTATGGGTCCTTCTTTATTTTGGATAACCTTTTCAACCCTTTTTGGCATTGACTTGATAAGGTTCTGGCAAATCTCATCTCCAAGCATTGAATTCCATTCGGATATGAAATTCACAATCAAATCCTCTTTGTTGCTCAACTGCTTTCTCGACAGCCTGTACTTTATAATGCTCCATACATTTTCTATGGGGTTGAGGTCAGGAGATTGGGGCGGCCATGTCATAAAACTCACCTGCTTCTCATCAAAGTATTCCTTCATGAATTTTGGTTTGTGACAGGGAGCATTATTCTGCATAAAAATGAGCTTGGTGGGCTCAATTTGCACCCTTTCAGCAGAAGGGAGCAGACAAGACTGTAAAATTCTCTTGTACTGCTCGCTCCTGAGGGTCTTTTAAATAGGTTTTAAGAAACCAGTTCCATGAAAAGAAAATCATCCCCAGAACATTATACTGAACGGATGCTTGACAGTACTTCCTGCTAAATTCAAAGAGCTTTCAAAGCTTCTTCTTCGGATTTTAGATCGCTTATCCTTTGAATTTAGCTCAACTTTCGTTTCATCGGAGAAGAGAACATTTAGTAAAAAAAAATCAGGTGAGTCACTTTTATCGAACAGCACTGTAAATAGATAGATAGATAGATATGCACAGCCTTATATTAGCATTATAAACAAAATATATAAGAAGCCTAAGAGATAGATATGAACAGCCTGGAATAGATAGATAGATAGATAGATAGATAGATAGATAGATAGATAGATAGATATGAACAGCCCTAGATAGATAGATAGATAGATAGATAGATAGATAGATAGATAGATAGATAGACATGAACAGCCTTAGATAGATAGATAGATAGATAGATAGATAGATAGATAGATAGATAGATAGATAGATAAGAACAGCCTGAAATAGATAGATAGAGATAGATATGAACAGCCTGAAATAGATAGATAGATAAATAGATATGAACAGCCCTAGATAGATAGATAGATATGAACAGCCTTAGATAGATAGATAGATAGATATGAACAGCCTTAGATAGATAGATAGATAGATAGATAGATAAGAACAGCCTGAAATAGATAGATAGAGATAGATATGAACAGCCTGAAATAGATAGATAGATATGAACAGCCTTAGATAGATAGATAGATAGATAGATAGATAGATAGATATGAACAGCCTTAGATAGATAGATAGATAGATAGATAGATATGAACAGCCTTAGATAGATAGATAGATAGATAGATAGATAGATAGATAAGAACAGCCTTAGATAGATAGATAGAGATAGATATGAACAGCCTCATATTAGCATTATAAACAAAATGTTTACAATATTTCATCTTAATGTTTCAATTTAGTACAAGTAATGATCCTAAAGGATTTGTATTCATTTGGTTTGTTACTTGTAAAATCTGCCAAAGCCAAGAGATGTCTGTATTCATATATTAAAATTATAAAAAGAATTCTATATATATCCCTGTTATCTTTGGAGATCAACCTTTTGAAGAGTTGACAAAGGTTGTGTGTGTGTGTGTGTGTGTATTTTAGGTGAGTGCATGTTCACATGTTAAAAACAATTAAGAAGTATGTGAAAACTTGCGTCCTATCACGGACCTTTATTCTTTTTATGGTCACAGCAGCCAAACAATGTTTTGTGTATCTTTTTGGAATGTCTGTTTTCCTTTTTAGTTCAAAAATAAGTAAGGATAGCAATGGTTAAGATGGTCGAGCTCAAGTCAGCTTTGCACGGAGTTGGAACAACCAATTCACTTCATGAGTAGGGCTGCCAAAAGACGTCTGAGCGATGTTGTTGGAAAGTGGAAAAGAGGGTTCAGTTGTCAGTGAACTCGGGAAGCTAACATTCCCAGAGGGAACGTAATTTACCACATGGTGCTACATCTTAGAGCAAGGGGAAGAAAGAGCGTGATTGAGGAAATATCTGCCTTTTTTATAGACATCAACAGCACCACCAGATAGCATTTTGAAAAGCAAAGTGGGGTAATCATATTCCCAGTTCCTTTACTGTTAGCATCATGGGGAAATGTATTTCTTTGTTATTATATATAAAATGAATTTCGGTTGAGCTCTGTGGGAGTGAAGCGTGTGTTTGTAAACAGTGACTATTAAAGCTAATATAGCATGACTCTTCGGCAGAATTGAGTCACTGTCAGTCACTGTGTGTTTATCTAAATCTAAAAATAAATACGCTAAAATTCACCTTCATCCCTGCCGTGCGCCGATGGCTTAGTGGTAGAATTTCCGACTGACGCCAATTCCGTCGGGTTTCGATCCTAGCTAGAGGCAACCGGACATCTAGCCACACTGATGAGCTGTGATACAGTGAAACAGTCTGTCTGTGGATGACAATAATATATATATATATATATATATATATATATATATATATATATATATTTGTGTATATAGGCAGCAAATTCTCTTTTAGGCATAAATTACCGACATTTTTAACATAATCCGTTCATACTCACAAATAACCTTCTATGTATTGCAATTAAGTAATGTGAGAAATGTGCTATAACTGTAAAAATTGCTTTTATTTTCCAAGTACTTTTGATCTTCTTTCAAGATCATCTTCAAAGGTAGTAATACAAAATTGTGTGTTGCTATCCATTATTGTAATTTTTTTCTTTTTGGTTTTAAATGCAATGGTTGACAGTCATGCTTAGCATTTATTAGAATGTGAAAAAAAATATCCTTATTATTTTTCTTCTATGTTGTAATGTTATAGTCATGTGTGCATTAAAGCATAAAAAACTGTTCCTTTCAGGCATTTCAGAATATTATTACAGTATTCATAGTTGAATCTATTCAGTGTCAGCTTTACTTTTTTAATGTAGATTGCTTTGAGGATCTGTAGTTTGAATTTGTTATTTTCATGGTGTAGAATAGTTGTAGTACCAATCAGTATTTTTTTATACTGTCAATGTGGACAGGAATGTTGGTGTAAATGTCCCACAATAGACAAATGGTCAGATATGTGTAGAGTAAGATGTGTTGTTAATGTAGTTGTCATATATCCAACATACATATTTGTTTTACTGTCTACAAATGGGCATTACAAAACATACAAACACACACACACACACACAAACACACATACATACATATATTTATATTTATATATTTATATATATATATATATATATATATATATATATATGGGAATTAGTATTTTTCAAAGGCGTTACTATTATTGTATCAGTGATTTACAAAGTCTCCCCTACAAACAGGCATTAAAAACACACACACATACACATGCACCCCCCACAGACATATATATATATATATATATATATATATATATATATATATATATATATATATATATATATATATATATATATGGGAATTAGCAGTGTTTGACCGATCTGACTGATGTTTTTTTGGAAATGTGTTATTGTTAACTGTGAAAAATTTCTATACCTGAGGATGATTGTATGAACAATCGAAAGCTTGTAGTAAAAAAAGATCTTATATAATTGGAATTTATAAACAGGGATCATAACATTCATCAACAGGTTCGAGGTTAATGTATTTTATTAAAAATTGTTTGCGAGAGTGATTCTTCCCATTTATATCATTAACTTCACTATCTGCTTTTTGTATGAATGATTCATGTAATATATATATATATGGGAATTAGCAGTGTTTGACCGAGTATTTTTCGAACGCGTTACTATTATTGTATCTGTGATTTAAAAGTCTCTCCTACAAATGGACATTATAAAAGACTGCTTAATATTTTTTAGTTTAGAAAATCTTTTTTGTGAAGGAATTAATTTGTGCTCAGTTATTTATTATTATTTTATTTATCGATCTTATTTCAT
This sequence comes from Acanthosepion esculentum, assembly GCA_964036315.1. Taxonomy (NCBI): domain Eukaryota; kingdom Metazoa; phylum Mollusca; class Cephalopoda; order Sepiida; family Sepiidae; genus Acanthosepion; species Acanthosepion esculentum. The sequence goes on from OZ038507.1 coordinate 20,325,405, forward strand.
TTTCCCACACTACACATCGGTAAGTGCGCCATTATGTTGAAACAGTTGCATGATGGGAAGTGTGTAGAGGAATTCTTAACTTTTATCCTAAAATCCATTCCATTACCAAAAGACAATGTGTTGAATTAGAAAATTCTATCCTAATTGATTTGAATAAACAATTCGTTGGAAATATGGAATATCTTCAATGAAACACATTTTATCCAAATCCATAATTATAATAAATGGTAAACAATTCAAATTTGGTCTTCATTGTTTTAGATTCATCAATTTATAGGACAAAGGGTAATTTTTAACCAGATTCTCTGAATTGCATTTCATATGCCATAAAGTATAATGCTTTGTATCCTTAATTGGATTTGTTTTAACGTCTAACATCTGCAGTCGGTCTATACACAAAACATATCATCAATTACTTATTCGGGGCCTTGCTGTAAAGTGGTAATTAGTTAACAAGCTAGTTTCACAAGTCGTTGCAATAACACGGACTTGGACTCTCACTAGGTGTCCTACTCTTGTAGTTGATTTTTGCTATACCAAGCTAAAGAAATAGCATGCAACTTTTCAATAGCTGAATGCTTCATTTCGCAAAACACTACACGGAAAATAAGTTCGATGTGTGTGTAAGTGTGTGTATCTATATTTCAGTCTGTTCATTTCTATCTATCTATCTATCTATCTATCTCAGTCATCTATCTATCTATCTATTTTGGTCTGTTCATTATATCTATCTATCTGTCTGTCTGTCTGTGTTGTCCCGTATGTTCTTTATCTATCTATCTATCTATCTATCTATCTATCTATCTATCTATCTATCTATCTATCTATCTATCTATCTATCTCAGTCTGTTCATATCTATCTATCTATCTATCTATCTATCTATCTATCTATCTATCTATTTTGGTCTGTTCATTCTATCTATCTATATATCCATCTATTTTGGTCTGTTCATTCTATCTATCTATATATCTATCTATTTTGGTCTGTTCATTCTATCTATCTATCTATTTTGGTCTGTTCATTCTATCTATCTATCTATCTATCTATCTATCTATCTATCTATCTATCTATCTATCTATCTATCTGTGTTGTTCAGTATGTTCATATCTATCTATCTAACTATCTATCTATTTTGGTCTGTTCATTCTATCTATCTATCTATCTATCTATCTATCTATCTATCTATCTATCTAGGAGATGAGGTATTCTGATTACTGTTATCTTCATCTTCATTGCCATATTTGCAACATTTCGGCTGTTGCATGCTCTGGCCTTCTTCAGGTGATTGGAATTTCAAACTGAACCCTTTATTTCACCCACTGGCGTAGATTGTTCTAGTTCCACGTGCCATGCCTCTCCCGAATGTCTCAGTAATTTCCCTTTATCTCAACTCTCCATGTTTTTGGTTCACCACTGCTGTGGCCTGGTATTGAACTGGTCTAGTCATTGGATCTAACCAACGTCTTTATCCACTCGAACAGAGCAAGTGTTCAAGACATCCATATATTGCAAGCCAACATTCACCGAAAAATGCCTCAGCTACAACTCGCACCATCTATACAGTGTAAAGAAAGCGATTGTCCGCTGCTTACAACATCAAGCAAAAGTCATAATTGGCGACCAAGAGACATATGAACAAGAAATGGTCTGTATAGGCAGTACCTTACAACGTAAAATCTACCCTGGGTACATGACAGCAGCCCCTGGGATAGAAGGGTATAAGAGGCTAACAACACTCAGAAAACAGCTTCAGTCTGCCTATCCTATGTGAAGGAATTATTGGAAAAAATACAAAGGATCTGTGCTCAGTATAATATCAGGATAACTTTCAAAAGTGATTCAACACTTCGCTGATACCTCTTCCATAGACGAGAACATGACTAAAGACAGTGTGTGTGACACCCCATGTAGCTGTGGCAAGAAACACAAAGTAGAAACAGGTCACTCCTTCAGCTAAGTCTAAAAGAACGTCATAAAGCTGTAAAACAAGGGGAATAGAAAAAGGCGTAGCTGACCACATATGGGTGGAAAAGGGAGATCACCATCCCCAGTGGGATGATATTGGACAGAGGGCATCATTGAAAAATGTGAAAAATTAAGGAATCAGCACATATGCTAGGCCACAAAAATCTGAGCCGACCAAGCATAGAAATGAATACAATATGGGAAGTAGTAATAAGGAGTGTTTGAAAATGTTTAGGTCAAGGGAGAACAAAAGACACTCACTATGTTACTGGCCCTAAGAACCTGCTGATATATATTTTTATGTTGTGAATATGGCAATGAAGATGAGGATAACAGTTTGAATAACGTAAATAATGTAATCTATCCATCTCTCTCTCTCTCTCTCTCTCTCTCTCTCTCTATATATATATATATATATATATATATATATATATATATATATATATATATATATATATAGTATATCAGTTTGTTCATATTTATCTATCGCAATCTGATTATATTTATCTCAGGCTGTTCATATCTATCTATCTGAGGCTTTTTATATCCATCTATCTTCATATATATCTATCTTAATCTTTTCATATCTATGTATGTATGTATGTATGTATCTATTTATTAATCTCATCATGTTCATCTATCTATCTATCTATCTATCTATCTAATTATGTTCAGCACTACCTATCTCAGTTTGTTCATATCTATCTATCTATCTATCTCTCTATCTATTTCGGTCTGTTCATTATCTATCTATGTATCTATTTTGGTCTGTTCATTATCTTTCTCCTTTTCTATCTATCTATCTATCTATCTATCTATCTATCTAATTCTGTTCAGCACTATCTATCTCAGTTTGTTCATATCTATCTATCTATCTATCTATTTTGGTCTGTTCATTATCTATCTATGTATCTATTTCGGTCTGTTCGTTATCTCTCTCCTTCTCTATCTATCTATGCCGGTCTGTTCATTATCTATCTATGTATCTATCTATTTCGGTCTGTTTATTATCTATCTATCTATCTATCTATCTATCTATCTATCTATCTATCTATCTGTTCATTATCTATCTATCTATCTATCTATCTATTTTCGTCTGTTCATTATCTCTCTCTCTATCTATGTATCTATTTCGGTCTGTTCATTATCTCTCTCCTTCTCTATCTATGTATCTATCTATCTATCTATTTCGGTCTGTTTATTATCTATCTATCTATCTATCTATCTATCTATCTCTTCAAATCTATTTCTGTCTTGAATTGTTGATCAATTTATCCGTTGCATGTCATGTAATAATGATCATGTGAGTGACAGGAAAAGTTATTGATTCAACCAAGTACCTTCTACAAAGGAGAAAAGAATACATTTCATCATGCAATCAGATTTTTCGCGCCCAATTTTGATCAAACACTTGTGCTGCATATGATTACGTGCGGAAAAGGCATGACACAAAAAACTATTTAAACTGCTGGGAAAAATTTTATTTAATTGGGAAAGATATTAGAATAACTGAGAACTTGGAACAGACCGCTGCGTACAGATAGAAAATGAGTTCAGTATAGCCACAAAAAGACGTATGTTTTCTCCCTGGACTTATTGAACCATTGCAACAAGATGATCCTAAGTGATTTAGAAGTCCTACAAGAATTTATTATTGCAGACATGATCTGAAGATATCCAGATCATAGGTTTGATATCAGACACGGAAAGGAAACTGCAAGATCATAGTTTTTATATTAGACAGAGAAAGGAAACTGCAAGAACACCTAAGAAAGGATGTAAAAGAAAAGTGAGAAGAAAGGACAAACTGTCAATTGTAAGAAGACAGAATCCATGACTGACAGCAGAATATCCCCAGAAGTGAACTATGGATTAGAGAAACCAAAATCAAGCAAGTATTAAGATTTAAATAAAGGGTGTTCATAAAGATATAACGGCTAAAGTATGATTTTATTACCAGTCAAAGTGGTAATAAAATCATACTTTCTGAATTACGAGCAACATATTTCAAGCAGGCCAAATGGTTAGAATTTTTATTGAAAACTGTATCAAGAATTTAAGACAGGGTGTCCATAATGATATAACGGCTAAAGTATGATTTTATTACCAGTCAAAGTGGTAATAAAATCATACTTTCTGAATTACGAGCAACATATTTCAAGCAGGCCAAATGGTTAGAATTTTTATTGAAAACTGTATCAAGAATTTAAGACAGGGTGTCCATAATGATATAACGGCTAAAGTATGATTTTATTACCAGTCAAAGTGGTAATAAAATCATACTTTCTGAATTACGAGCAACATATTTCAAGCAGGCCAAATGGTTAGAATTTTTATTGAAAACTGTATCAAGAATTTAAGACAGGGTGTCCATAATGATATAACGGCTAAAGTATGATTTTATTACCAGTCAAAGTGGTAATAAAATCATACTTTCTGAATTACGAGCAACATATTTCAAGCAGGCCAAATGGTTAGAATTTTTATTGAAAACTGTATCAAGAATTTAAGACAGGGTGTCCATAATGATATAACGGCTAAAGTATGATTTTATTACCAGTCAAAGTGGTAATAAAATCATACTTTCTGAATTACGAGCAACATATTTCAAGCAGGCCAAATGGTTAGAATTTTTATTGAAAACTGTATCAAGAATTTAAGACAGGGTGTCCATAATGATATAACGGCTAAAGTATGATTTTATTACCAGTCAAAGTGGTAATAAAATCATACTTTCTGAATTACGAGCAACATATTTCAAGCATGCCAAATGGTTAGAATTTTTATTGAAAACTGTATCAAGAATTTAAGACAGGGTGTCCATAATGATATAACGGCTAAAGTATGATTTTATTACCAGTCAAAGTGGTAATAAAATCATACTTTCTGAATTACGAGCAACATATTTCAAGCAGGCCAAATGGTTAGAATTTTTATTGAAAACTGTATCAAGAATTTAAGACAGGGTGTCCATAATGATATAACGGCTAAAGTATGATTTTATTACCAGTCAAAGTGGTAATAAAATCATACTTTCTGAATTACGAGCAACATATTTCAAGCAGGCCAAATGGTTAGAATTTTTATTGAAAACTGTATCAAGAATTTAATACAGTGTGTCCATAATGATATAACGGCTAAAGTATGATTTTATTACCAGTCAAAGTGGTAATAAATCATACTTTCTGAAATACGAGCAACATATTTCAAGCATGCCAAATGGTTAGAATTTTTATTGAAAACTGTATCAAGAATTTAAGACAGGGTGTCCATAATGATATAACGGCTAAAGTATGATTTTATTACCAGTCAAAGTGGTAATAGAATCATACTTTCTGAATTACGAGCAACATATTTCAAGCATGCCAAATGGTTAGAATTTTTATTGAAAACTGTATCAAGAATTTAAGACAGGGTGTCCATAATGATATAACGGCTAAAGTATGATTTTATTACCAGTCAAAGTGGTAATAAAATCATACTTTCTGAATTACGAGCAACATATTTCAAGCATGCCAAATGGTTAGAATTTTTATTGAAAACTGTACCAAGAATTTAAGACAGGGTGTCCATAAAGTTCGTATGCACTTTAAAAAAATTAATAACTCTATTTGTATTTGCGATAGAAATAATTTGTAAAAAGGATTAGAAAGAAAGAAATATATATTTTTTAATTTTTTATTGAAATTTTATTTAAGTTTCCGCATGTCCTCCATCATTAGCAATACAAAGGGTAATACGATTTTGCAGTTCACGGAAAACATTTGCCACCTGATTTACAGTAATTCCTGAAATCACATTAATTATTTTAGCTATACTTAAAACTAGGTACATTCAACTTTATAACATTTTTTACAGATTATTTCTATCGCAAATACAATTAAAGTTATAAATTTTTTAAAGTGCACACAAACTTTATGGACACCTTAGATATAGGAAGTGTTGTAACAGTGGACAGAAAATGTAATACTGAAATCAGAATGTGTTTTGGAATAACAAAAGTTGCATTCAAAAAGTTAAGAAAAGTATTAAGAAACAAGAAAATTTTGTCAGAAACAAAAACAAGAGTCCAGAACTGGTACGTAATATCAGTCCTTCTATCTATCTATCTATCTATCTATCTATCTATCTATTTATCTATCTATCTCCTACATGGTAGTGAAGGCTGGACAATCTTCTTACAGACAAAAAAGAAACTTGAAGGAACAGAAATATGGTTCTATAGAAGGATGATGAGAATATCATTTAATATATAGACATTTTGATGGTAGACACAAGAAGAAAATGCTAGCCTATGTAGTAGAGACAAGATGGACGAAGTATCAGTTGTAAGAAGACAGTGCAGTCTACTCTGCAATTCAACTCATAGATGGAGGGAGAAGATATAAATGTATACGCTTTCCTTATATGAGTGAACTAGACTGGAAGCCGAACTCAGTTCAACCATTCCATTTCCTGTGCCACCAGTATCTGCTACTCTAGCGACTCCTAAATCCAAAAAATGCAGTGACCTATGAAAATGCAGTAAATATTTTGGCTTATCCTCGCATAACATTACGAGTCATCCAGTGGTGCTGTCTGCAGGGAATGTGATGACCTTGGTTTTTTGGGGGATGCAAAAGGCATTGTGTTTATTGACTATCTTCAAAAGTGTCATCAAATGCCTGGCAGAACTGACGAAATGTGTCTTGTTTCATCAGGACAGTCCTCCAGCGCACAAGTCCTTGGTTTCAATGGTTGCTGTGCATGACTGTGACATTGGATTGGTTGATCTCCTTCCATATTCTGTTGGTTTGACTATCATCTGTTCCCCAACATGAAAAAGAAAACATTTGGCTGGGAAGCAGCATCTCAGTGACGATGAGGTCCTACCTGTTGTTGATGACATTTTTGACCAACAGGATGAACAGACTTTTGACCAGTCAGATATCAATTGATTGATTTATCTGTTTAATATCAACATCTTATGGGTCCTTTTAAGCCAAAATTTAATTTTCTTGGGAGCTTTGAAGTAATAAATATTTCACATCTATCTTAATCTGTTCACATCTATGTATCTATTGCAATCTTTTCATATCTATCTATCACAGTTTTTGAATATCTATCAACCTATTTCAGTCTTTTCATATCTATCTATTTATCGATCTATCTCAACCTGATTTTATCTATCTCAATTTGATTTTATCTATCTATCTATCTATCTATCTATCTATGTCTGTTCATTATCTATCTATCTCAGTCTGTTCATTATCTATCTAATTCTGTTCAGCACTATCTATCTCAGTTTGTTCATATCTATCTATCTATCCATCTCAGTCTGAAGTAATAAAAATATGTTATTCTGATTTCACAGTTGTATACATGGTAGATGATACTCTGCTTTTGTACATATACATGTTTGTGTGGACATAATTACTAGAGGGGGTGATACGTGTGTTTTATGTTGTAGTTTTGTTGAAGTTATATATTGGAATACAGTTTGATTTCTTTAAGAAATTGTAGGAGACTATATGGTAATTTTCTAAGCCTAGCTTAGATCTGGCACAAGGCTGAAAGCATGGGGCATCCACTAAGGATTGAACTCACTACTCAGTCATAATTGTTCTTGCTAACCGTTATATCATGTTGAGGTTCCCTTTTAGAATATTATATGAATGAATGTCATGAAAAAGTTCTTTCATGTTGGTTGCTTGCTTAATTTTCTTTAGCACCTCTATGGCTTATTTAATGCCGAAATCTAAATATTTTGAATACAATTTTATGGCTTCAGCTAAATATATTTTCTACGCCATTGTATGCCTTCAATTAAAATGTGTTGTTAGTCATTTTGCTATAAAATGCATTGTTGGTAATTCTAGTATAAAATATGTTGTTAGTCATTTTGCTATAAAATGTATTGTTGCTAATTCTACTATAAAATGTATTGTTGGTCATTTTGCTATAAAATGTATTCTCGGTAATTCTAGTATAAAATGTGTTGTTAGTCATTTTGCTATAAAATATATTGTCGATAATTCTAGTATAAAATGTGTTGTTAGTATTTTTGCTATAAAATGTATTGTTGCTAATTCTACTATAAAATGTATTCTTGGTAAATCTTGTATAAAATGTGTTGTTAGTCCTTTTGCTATAAAATATATTGTTAGTAATTCTAGTATAAAATGTGTTGTTAGTCATTTTGCTATAAAATGTATTGTTGCTAATTCTACTATAAAATGTATTGTTGGTCATTTTGCTAAAAAATGTATTCTTGGTAATTCTAGTATAAAATGTGTTGTTAGCCATTTTGCTATAAATTGTATTGTTGGTAATCTACTATAAAATGTACTGCTGGTCATTTTACTTTAAAAATATACCTAATAGGTATTGTTGGTAATTTTACTATATAAAAATGTATTGCTCTTATTTTTACTATAAAAATGAATTTTTATATTTTCATAGTGTTTTAGTTTTGTTTGTAGGTTCACTCAGAGACCTTTCTGACAGATGTAGTTTATCGTCATATCCAGGACTACAGTCAGTATCAGTTTACTGGGAAGGAAACAATTACAGGAAGAGTTGAAATTAATGCATGCACGATTTCACAGCTCTAGCATCACTCCTTCATAGCCAACCTATGAACTTCTCAGCCGACACTTGTGCAACCGTAAATTAAAATGTGTTCTCAATGCTTGTTTGTAATATAGTAAAAAAACATTCAAACCTTGCCACTACCACAGTTTCACGTATGGATCATCAGGCAGTAAGTGATAGGATTTTTTTACACCCTCGTAATGCCTGAAAAACTGTTGGTCAGACTGAGGTAGTGATAAGGTTTTAATGTTTTTTATTAACTATATTTTAAACAAGATTTATATTACTCTGTATTTTCTGTTTGTCTAAAAATAATTTGTAATTCGCTAGTAGTAATATTAGCTTTTATTTACTCCCTGGCCATCAAGCTGAGATTAAAGTGTAGTATCTTTTGTCCTCATCTCTAAATCTAATGTTAATATTAATTGGTTCCTCATAAAGAAACATTCGTTATTCATATTAGCATTTGTCATTTATTAACTGAACTGCCAGTAATATTTAACTGACATTTTTCTTCAGTCGCGGCCTTTGAACTGGGATCAAACTGTAGTACCTGTTCTTATCATCTCTAATGGTAATATTAGCTGTTTTTTTATGTGGAAATATTTGGAATTCACTGACCGAGCCACCAGTGCTAGCTGAGATGCTCAAGTTTCTTTGCCAATTGGATCCAAGCACTGCAACACCACTTGAAGAAGCGTGTGGACCGCAATGTGTACTATGTTGAAAAATAAATCTCATTTGGTCACATTACATGTGAGTATCTTGGTCAGCCTACGAACTTTTCAGTCGACTCCTCTATTTCCTTACACTCATTATTTACTTGTACAAAAAGAGTGTTGCCACTGTCGTCCATGCATTGAATACAGCTGCCATATATGGTCTGGTGCCCCCGCTGTTCATCTCAAGGTCCTCGTCAAAATCCCGAGATGAATATGCAATGCGATAGGTCCTGATCTGGCATCTTGTTTACAGTCACTTTCTCACAGACGTGATGTGGCTCCCCTCAGTCTTTTCGGTAAATATTTTCATGGCAACTGATCTGACGAGCTATTTTCACTGCTACCCCGACTGCATGAATTTAAGCGTGTTACTAGGTTGGCTAGCTCCGACCCTTTCACTGTTGAAACAGTTAAATGTAACCGTTTCTTCTATTCCAACAGCTTCTTCCCTCACACTTCCCGACAGTGGAACTCCCTTCCTCTTACTTGCTTCCCTGATAGCTATAATCTTAAAATATTCAAATGTAATGTCAATCAACATCTGATAGCTTGATCTTGATCGCGGTCCTTCTCTTTATCCTTTCCTCAAACACCCCTCTTTACTTTTGCTCTCACTCTCTGTAACCCCTTGCGTGTTAGTGGCACTCCCGCCTTGCTTGGGGCGAAATGCTTAAAAAAGAAAAAGAAAAAAACTGCTCTCCTTGAAATTACAAGTATGGCCTCAGCTATATAAATAAAGGTTCCTACAATATTTAAATATTTGGTCTGACAAATCCCTATTCTGATATGAAACGTGATAAAAAATAGTTGAAATGCACCAACTGTTCATTTTCTATTTCTCTTTGCTTTCCTTTTTTGTGTGTATTTTCATGCGCCGGCATGTGTGTTTTAAAGAGTATGTAGCGACGAGGTTTCCATTATTGTAGCGGTGAACGTCGGCGTCACCAAATATGTTGTGGACGTGCATGTTGCGGGTCCCGCGACAATTATTTTATTTTGTCTAGGAAAGGTGTGGAAAGGATGATGCCATTATGCTGGAGGTCGCTATCCAATGTGGTGGTCACAATGCAATTTATATTTGACGTAAAATAGCACATGGTATAAAATACAAAACCGAACGTAATGATTCAACATATAACAATTGAATTTACTAGTATTTAATGTACATGAAATTAAGCTGAGAGTTTTGATAGAGTTATGTCTCTTAGATTAGGAAATATTTGTACCTGAGCTCATAAAGATTAGATTAACTATTAAACTGTAGTTTATAAGAAAGGGTATGTTGCATGTTAGAGATTGTCTATTGGACAGGTTGGTAAGAGTTCAGAATTGTACTTGCGTGATTGTTGTAAAGTTCTTTTACGTCTGACTGTATTAGTCAAGACGGGAGTTCTTTAAGGGTCACATTTTGACAGCAGAGATGGTGTGAGTAAAGAGAGTGAGAATTACTCGTGTTTGGTTTTTATAGTATGTTGTATCACGTGACAGGATCAACCTTAGAAGGCGCGAAAACAAACTTGTCGTGTGCAGGTGATTTGATTGGTCAGAACTGATCAATCAGTGAGCTAGATTGGAGAAGATTAACCAATGAATGCTCGTTGTATATTTTCTATGTACGATGGTGGTGGTGATACCACAAGTACATCGCCCTGTTGGGATTGCTATGAAATGAGTGTGTAATCAGAAGGTTTTTTTTTATTTAAGATGATGAGTGTGAAAGCATGTTCTTCATATTAATCACAACAATATTAAGCATAGACATACAAGTTGAGTAAATCTCAAGGCAAAATTGAACAAGAAACAACGGTAGTCGTGAATTCAATTAGAAAATATCGAACATTTATATACAATTAATACAATTGGAAAAAGCTTGTGTTTTGGTTATATGAAAGTTGAGGAAGTGTGAATTAAGTATCTTAATGAATTACAGTTCAGGAATGTTCAATTGTTGAAATGTTCAAATAGAATAAGAAAGGAAAATTTATCAAACAGGTAATTTAGGTAGTAAATATGCGAGAATAAAGTAGGATGTGTTTTCTTATTCTTCCAGAGTTGTTTACCTTGGACTGTCTTTTGTTTGTCTTTTGTTGAAATTACAATTTCTATTTAATAGTGTGAATGAATACTTTTTAAGAAAGTTGTAATGGACTTAGAGAGAGAATGATGTTGGTGGTTGAGTCAGCAGTTGACGCGCGAAAAGTTTCTTAAGTCAAAATAATGACACGCGTAGATTCATGTGGCATCTCTCTGAAGCTAAGTGACTGACTGGTGAATTGGACTGAAATTTGTCCTTTTATTTGTTTTGGGAAACCAAAGTAGGCTCCAGTGAGCTTGGCGGAAATATAGATTTTTGACAACTGATACACATTTTGGTGTCGTCTTGACCAATAAAAAGTCGAGATTTGCAATGTGAGGTGTTGATTGGTTAAAACTGATTCTAATACAAGGGTGTATTTTTTACGGGGGTCAGTAGAAAATATGGACGATTCTATAGCCTCATGCATGTGATGCAATTTCATGTCTGATTATGTTAGCAGATGTACACATATGCAAAATAAATCGTTTGTTATACAATGTTGCTTACACTCGAAAGCATTTTTGTCTACCGAAGTAAATTTTTGTGGGGAGTCTCTCAGCCTATCATTTCTTGGCATATTATTGACGACCGTTTCGCTGCAGATCCCATGAGCTCCAAGCCTGCTGACCTTATTGCTTCATACAACAATCGGAATCGTTTTTGAATTTACAAATTATATTTTTCTATTTGATTTAAACATTAATACTGACAAATTCACTTGGACCTGATGTTCCCAAACTTTTTTAGAACTTTATGGAATCCTTGTTCTTGCATAGGTCCTCAGGAATGTACAAAAATTATCTGAAATAGGACCTTGTTCCTGTATTCGTCCCCTTTCAGGAATGTACAAAAATATCAAGAGGAGGCACGGTGGAGTAATGGATAGCAGCTTGGATTGAGGAATCGGAGAGCCGAGTTCGAAATCCAGTCGAATCCATTGCATTCACTTACGTGCTAATACCCTTGGGAAAGGTATGAATCCTCTTCTCCCCTCCCAGCTATGGGTAAATAGCAGGACAGTATGTATTCTATAGACTTGGATGGCAACTGATCTACCACAGAAAGAATCGACTGTGAAAAAAAACATCTGCTTAGTCAGCCATGTATCGAAAGATACATGATTCGCATTTAATTTTTTCGTCTTGGATGCTACCTGAATTTTACCAAAAACAAATAATTTCCATGCCTGAAGATGACTGAATGTACAGTCGAAAGTACTTGCGTATTAAAGGAAGACCTTATACAGCTCATAATTATTAAAAACAAAGATCATAACATTCATCGAGTGATTTGTAGGTTAATGCAACTTTAAAATTTTGTTTGCGAAAGGATTTCGCCATTTTATATCATTAACCTTACTAATCTACTTTTTGTATGAATGATTCATTGTAATATAAATTGAACTGCACCATATATATATATATATATATATATATATATATATATATATATATATATATATATATATATATATATATCTGTATAAAGTTTGCATGAAACTTTGATATGAAACCCTTGTTCCCTCTTGAAGTCTGTGGTTGAGATTTGGGGGAAACTTGTACGACTCAAAGGAAAGGCATAAGACTAAACAACAATAATAATGATAATAATGTAGTTTGTGACCAGAAAATTGTTGTAATGTTGAAACCTGGGAAGAAATGAGGATATAACAGAAATCAAATGAAGAAGAGAAGGAGGGAGAGAAGAGGAAAAGGAAGAAGAGAAAAAAAGGGGTGGAAGTAGAAGATGACGAGGAAGAGAAGGAGGAAGAGAAAGAAGAAGAGTTTGAAGAAGAGGTAGAAAAAGAGAGCTAAGCAGAGGAGGAGGCGGGGGGAGAAGAGGAAGGGGAAGAGGAGAAAGAAGAGGAAGATAAAGAGGAGCAAGAGGAAGGGGAAGAGGAGGAAAAGGAGGAGGAGTAAGGAGGAGGAGTAAGGAGAAGGTCATGACGAAGAAGAAGTGGAAGAAGAATAAGAGAAGAGCGGAAGAGGAAGCAGATGAAGAAGAAGAAGAAGAAGAAGAAGAAGAAGAAGAAGAAGAAGAAGAAGAAGAAGAAGAAGAAGAAGAAGAAGAGGAGGAGGAGGACGACGACGACGAGGAGGGAGTAGAAGAGGAAGAAGTTGCTCAATGTCACGAATGAAAGTATGTCTTTTTGGAATGACAAGAATATACATTCATTGATTCCCATATATTAAGATCTTGTCTAATAATAATAATACCATTCTTCAGAAAATATCAAAATACAAGGATCTTGAAGTGGAAATCTAAAAAATATGGCACATCAAGACATCAACTATTCGAGTTGTAGTTGGGGCCTCACAAGTACTGCCCACAACTGACAAAGGGTTTTAGCCATGTAAAATGTGCGTGTTTTATGGTATTCAGTGTGTTGGTGTATCGTATGGTGTGTGCGTGTTCACATGGAGACAATTAATGTGGTAGCAAATCCAAAAATCAAAGAATTATCCAATTTAAATGGAAATTTCAGTACATAGTCATTAATTATTTACTTTTATAATGAACAGGTTTTTGATTTTAATCATTTTAAAATTATCCCAGAAAATTTTTGTAATAACCCCCAATATTTTCATGACTGAATTTTACGCGAAAAAAATGTTTAAGTCGCAAATTTTACACTTCCATAAAGAACGATTAATCGCTGACACCTCCCCGCTAGAAAAAAACAAAAATTTACAAGAAATCCAACACAACACAAACGGGATTGTCTTAAAAATTTATTTTAAAAACACTATTTCAGTTTTCGGGAAAATTTTTCATGTGTTGAGATCTTTAAACATTTTTATATTTTAAGCGATCATTTTCTCGGTTTTATCTTTCTAGAAACGTAAAAAATAGGGATTAGAAATTTTATTTTAATTACTAGCCGTGAACTTCTGATTAGTATTACTAGTAATAAAAAAAATCAGAGATTTTACTTAGTGGATGATCTCGGAATAAAAAAACGATTTTGGCGAGATGTGTTATGCTTTTAATTGATTTAAAAGAACTGTTGAAAAAGAAAATTACAATTTAAAATATTTTTAGTGCTACTGAAATTAGAACTTCTCTCCCATCCCCAGTAGGCATAGGGTTTCCACGCGCTTGAGAGGTTCGGAGTAGTATGCCCCGGCCCTGTCGATGATTCTAGTCGTTGATTGACAATATAACTCAGGTAGAAAAAAATAAAAAGTACAAAAAGGAAAAAAAAGCTGCTGAAACTAGATCTTTTGGGGCTCCAACCTCGTCGGGGGTTCCTGCGTAGTACGCACCCCACCGGCCATGCAGATACATGATGTATATTATTATTTGATGACTGACAATATAACGTCAATTTAAAAATATTTTTAAAAATGGTGGATGGCCATAAAACAGTGCTGAAAAAAATGTGAAACCACAACGGGGCCCAAAAAAACGAGCACACCCAGTCGGGGGCTTTGGTGGTAAGGTGCACCGGCCCTCGGTATGTCCGTTTCCTTTTTCTTTTCCAGAATTTAGAGTAAGTAAAGATAAAAATCGTTATAAATATCAACATAATGTCAGCCGTGCGCTGAGTTAGAACAACCAAAGTAAAACTTGTCTTCATTGGTGGAGATTCGTCAGTCGACCAGGGAAAAAGGAACGCTCGCCTGCGGGGTCGTCTTCATCCACGTCATGATGCATCTTGGACAAAGGGACAGAAAGAGTTTGGAAATATTTGTTTTTTTATAGCCTTAAGCAACGCCACCCACGGGCATTTGGTAAAACCAAGTGGGGTAATAAAATTTCCGGTTCTTTCATTATTAGCATCAGGGGAAATGTATTTCTTTTTCATTTTTGATTCATTATTATTATTTTATTCATTGTTTTTATTTCATTTTCCAACAGTTTTTAGGTTGTTTTAGTTTTATTTATTTTACAAAAATGTTCAGTGGAGAATATCATGATGTCATTTCTGCCCTTAAGGTTTCTGGTTGGTAATAATAATAATAATAATAATAATAATAATAATAATAATAATAATAATAATAATAATAATAATGATGATGATGATAATAATAATGATAATAATAATAATAATAAAATTGAAATAGAAATCTCAAAAATGTGGCACATGGGAACATCAACAATTCCTGTTGTAGTTGGAGCCCTTGGACTGGTTGGAAAAGATTCCAGTAGGCTGATTGAAGGGATCCCTGGAAGTCCATACCTCAAAGAGATACAAAAAATTGTTCTGACAAGTACAGCCCACACTTTACGAAGGGCTTTATCTATGTAATTATTTTTTATTTTTTTTTTTTTGCAGTGGAAAGTGTCATGATGCCATTTCTAACCATAGGTCCCTGGGCGGGACCCGGAAAGAAATTTGTAAACTCCAGATATCAAAGGAAATAAAAATAATAATAATAATAATAATAACAATGATAATAATGATAATATTAATAATAATAATAATAATAATAATAATAATAATAATAAAGATCATCAAAAAGCTATCAAAATACAAGGACCTTGAAATCGAAATCTCAAAAATGTGGCAGGGTAAAAATGGGGTCGGGTAGCTGTCTACCTCCTCAGACGAGACTCTGCCCTTCGGCATAGCTTCGTCTGGGTTCCTCTCCGGTCGAAGACAGAGAGTTCGACTAGCTTAGCTGGAGACGAATCTCCAAGTAATTGCCGAAGCCAACCCCCAGGTATATCCTGTGCTCACTATATATAGCTACTGATATATCAGTCCACATAAGCGATAGGGAGTGTGGGACATTCCATTACAACAGTATGTATGTATATGTTCACTTTCTGACCATGGGACCCAGGTTCGAATCTCACCACAGTTGATTTGTCAGGAAATAGACTTCCTGATGTTATCGGTCTGGAGGGAACAATCCCAGCGTGTGGCACCTTTGGAAAGTCCTCGTTGCCACTGTTGTATCCTTAAAGTGGTTACAAACAAAGGTGATACTTGAGTGAAGGAACATCAACCTGCATGTAAATGAAAGAAGAGAGGTTTATTGTAAAAGAGAATACACTACTGAAAGACAAGGAATCGGGTGGCAGGCTAGTAATTCCCAAAGCAAACCTCCAGGTATATCCTGTGCTCACTATATATAGCTACTTATATAGTCAGTCTACGTAGACGATAGGGAGTGTGGGGCATTCCATTACAACAAATAATTAAAAAGGTTTTGATCCTACAAAAGACAGGACTCTATTGCTGAAAGGAAAACATTTTCATTTTCGACCCCTGCTATTATTTGTCTCACAAATTATGTTTGTCAGACCCATGTGAGTCCGGGTTAAAAAGAAACACCCAAAACATGGAACTTAACCAGATCCTCACTTTCCAGCCTTGTAATCGAATCCACATTGAAGAAGAATTATTTTTCACCCTCCAACCTCTCTCTCCCTCACAGGCGGCATATGGCGAGTTTCTCACTGCTCTATCGCTACTACCATGGAAAGTGCTCGGAGGAACGACATTCCTTGGTTTAGCCAAGACCCGCCATGTCACTTACATATTAGCAAACAACCCACATTACCTCTCTATCCCATCGGCGAGAAGTAAATTTCATTCAAATAGCTTCCTCCCGCAAACCATCGCCCTGTGGAACAGACTCCCAAGAAGATGTTTCCCTGATTACTACAATGACTAATTAACCTGCTCAAGTCTAGAGTTAACCATTATCTTCCCCTCCTTTCCATATAAATTACCCCATATCGTAACCCTCTTCCTTGAGTGGTCCCCGGGCCTTGTACAAGGGGAACCTTACTGTAAAAACAAAATTCAAACTTCAAAGAATGTAGTCAACAACACCCGGATAAATTGCTCTAGTTTGAAATTAAAAAGCCGTTTTTTTATTTAGATTTATGGACCAAACAGAATGACTCTAAAAAACTGCATATCTGATCCGACTAACTTTAGTATTATGCTGTCGGAGTTAGCTCTTCCTCAGTTCCTTAATCCTTCAACAGGGCTCTCTCTCCCCTGGCTATAGATACTGGCTGACCCTTCGCCTCGATCTCTATTTTCCACTTAGGCCTTGGGCCGCCACCTCGCGTGGAGGTGGGATAAATCTCTCTTTTCAACTAACACCAATATGTGACCTCTCACAGATACAGCGTTTCCCAAATTCTGGGAACACGCCAAGAACAATACACGTACGTACGAACACTCACTACAACACACACACACATAATTTCTCCACACAAACTCTATGTAACTGTCCATGTCTTTGTTTAACTTGTTATTAATATATATATTTGTTTACATATATATATCGGTCTTGTTTGTTTTCTTTCTCTTCTTTGGACTTAATTAAAGTCCAACATTCTCATGTAGCTGGACCGGCTAGCAGGATATTTTAACCTTCTGGTATCTCTTCACATCTTCACCCCACGGTCCACTACCATACTATCTTCCAGTAGAGCCAGAGTCAAGTCCGTTCGTTC
>OZ038507.1:20348165-20368165 GCA_964036315.1 Acanthosepion esculentum
GAAATTAAAGAATGCAAGATTTCACAACACTAGCATCACTCCTTCATAGTCAGCCTATGAACATTTCAGCCCAGCCTCGTACCTGGAAAGAAACAATGCAGTTATTAATGAGAAGAGTTGAAATTAAAGAATGCAAGATTTCACAACTCTAGCATCACTCCTTCATAGTCAGCCTATTAACATTTCAGCCCTGCCTCGTACCTGGAAAGAAACAATGCAGTTATTAATAAGAAGAGTTGAAATTAAAGAATGCAAGATTTCACAACTCTAGCATCACTCTTTCATAGTCAGCCTATTAACATTTCAGCCGAGCCTCGTACCTGGAAAGAAACAATGCAGTTATTAATAAGAAGAGTTGAAATTAAAGAATGCAAGATTTCACAACTCTAGCATCACTCCTTCATAGTCAGCCTATGAACATTTCAGCCCAGCCTCGTACCTGGAAAGAAACAATGCAGTTATTAATGAGAAGAGTTGAAATTAAAGAATGCAAGATTTCACAACTCTAGCATCACTCCTTCATAGTCAGCCTCTTAACATTTCAGCCCAGCCTCGTACCTGGAAAGAAACAATGCAGTTATTAATGAGAAGAGTTGAAATTAAAGAATGCAAGATTTCACAACTCTAGCATCACTCTTTCATAGTCAGCCTATTAACATTTCAGCCGAGCCTCGTACCTGGAAAGAAACAATGCAGTTATTAATAAGAAGAGTTGAAATTAAAGAATGCAAGATTTCACAACTCTAGCATCACTCCTTCATAGTCAGCCTATTAACATTTCAGCCCAGCCTCGTACCTGGAAAGAAACAATGCAGTTATTAATGAGAAGAGTTGAAATTAAAGAATGCAAGATTTCACAACTCTAGCATCACTCCTTCATAGTCAGCCTATTAACATTTCAGCCCAGCCTCGTACCTGGAAAGAAACAATGCAGTTATTAATAAGAAGAGTTGAAATTAAAGAATGCAAGATTTCACAACTCTAGCATCACTCCTTCATAATCAGCCTATGAACATTTCAGCCCAGCCTCGTACCTGGAAAGAAACAATGCAGTTATTAATGAGAAGAGTTGAAATTAAAGAATGCAAGATTTCACAACTCTAGCATCACTCCTTCATAGTCAGCCTATGAACATTTCAGCCCAGCCTCGTACCTGGAAAGAAACAATGCAGTTATTAATGAGAAGAGTTGAAATTAAAGAATGCAAGATTTCACAACTCTAGCATCACTCCTTCATAGTCAGCCTATGAACATTTCAGCCCAGCCTCGTACCTGGAAAGAAACAATGCAGTTATTAATGAGAAGAGTTGAAATTAAAGAATGCAAGATTTCACAACTCTAGCATCACTCCTTCATAGTCAGCCTATGAACATTTCAGCCCAGCCTCGTACCTGGAAAGAAACAATGCAGTTATTAATAAGAAGAGTTGAAATTAAAGAATGCAAGATTTCACAACTCTAGCATCACTCCTTCATAGTCAGCCTATTAACATTTCAGCCGAGCCTCGTACCTGGAAAGAAACAATGCAGTTATTAATAAGAAGAGTTGAAATTAAAGAATGCAAGATTTCACAACTCTAGCATCACTCCTTCATAGTCAGCCTATGAACATTTCAGCCCAGCCTCGTACCTGGAAAGAAACAATGCAGTTATTAATGAGAAGAGTTGAAATTAAAGAATGCAAGATTTCACAACTCTAGCATCACTCCTTCATAGTCAGCCTCTTAACATTTCAGCCCAGCCTCGTACCTGGAAAGAAACAATGCAGTTATTAATGAGAAGAGTTGAAGTTAAAGAATGCAAGATTTCACAACTCTAGCATCACTCCTTCATAGTCAGCCTATGAACATTTCAGCCCAGCCTCGTACCTGGAAAGAGACAATGCAGTTATTAATGAGAAGAGTTGAAATTAAAGAATGCAAGATTTCACAACTCTAGCATCACTCCTTCATAGTCAGCCTATTAACATTTCAGCCCAGCCTCGTACCTGGAAAGAAACAGTGCAGTTATTAATAAGAAGAGTTGAAATTAAAGAATGCAAGATTTCACAACTCTAGCATCACTCCTTCATAGTCAGCCTATGAACATTTCAGCCCAGCCTCGTACCTGGAAAGAAACAATGCAGTTATTAATGAGAAGAGTTGAAATTAAAGAATGCAAGATTTCACAACTCTAGCATCACTCCTTCATAGTCAGCCTATGAACATTTCAGCCCAGCCTCGTACCTGGAAAGAAACAATGCAGTTATTAATGAGAAGAGTTGAAATTAAAGAATGCAAGATTTCACAACTCTAGCATCACTCCTTCATAGTCAGCCTATTAACATTTCAGCCCAGCCTCGTACCTGGAAAGAAACAATGCAGTTATTAATAAGAAGAGTTGAAATTAAAGAATGCAAGATTTCACAACTCTAGCATCACTCCTTCATAGTCAGCCTATGAACATTTCAGCCCAGCCTCGTACCTGGAAAGAAACAATGCAGTTATTAATGAGTAGAGTTGAAATTAAAGAATGCAAGATTTCACAACTCTAGCATCACTCCTTCATAGTCAGCCTATGAACATTTCAGACCAGCCTCGTACCTGGAAAGAAACAATGCAGTTATTAATGAGAAGAGTTGAAATTAAAGAATGCAAGATTTCACAACTCTAGCATCACTCTTTCATAGTCAGCCTATTAACATTTCAGCCCAGCCTCGTACCTGGAAAGAAACAATGCAGTTATTAATAAGAAGAGTTGAAATTAAAGAATGCAAGATTTCACAACTCTAGCATCACTCCTTCATAGTCAGCCTATGAACATTTCAGCCCAGCCTCGTACCTGGAAAGAAACAATGCAGTTATTAATGAGAAGAGTTGAAATTAAAGAATGCAAGACTTCACAACTCTAGCATCACTCTTTCATAGTCAGCCTATTAACATTTCAGCCCAGCCTCGTACCTGGAAAGAAACAATGCAGTTATTAATAAGAAGAGTTGAAATTAAAGAATGCAAGATTTCACAACTCTAGCATCACTCCTTCATAGTCAGCCTATGAACATTTCAGCCCAGCCTCGTACCTGGAAAGAAACAATGCGGTTATTAATGAGAAGAGTTGAAATTAAAGAATGCAAGATTTCACAACTCTAGCATCACTCTTTCATAGTCAGCCTATTAACATTTCAGCCCAGCCTCGTACCTGGAAAGAAACAATGCAGTTATTAATAAGAAGAGTTGAAATTAAAGAATGCAAGATTTCACAACTCTAGCATCACTCCTTCATAGTCAGCCTATGAACATTTCAGCCCAGCCTCGTACCTGGAAAGAAACAATGCAGTTATTAATGAGAAGAGTTGAAATTAAAGAATGCAAGATTTCACAACTCTAGCATCACTCCTTCATAGTCAGCCTATGAACATTTCAGCCCAGCCTCGTACCTGGAAAGAAACAATGCAGTTATTAATGAGAAGAGTTGAAATTAAAGAATGCAAGATTTCACAACTCTAGCATCACTCCTTCATAGTCAGCCTATGAACATTTCAGCCCAGCCTCGTACCTGGAAAGAAACAATGCAGTTATTAATGAGAAGAGTTGAAATTAAAGAATGCAAGATTTCACAACTCTAGCATCACTCCTTCATAGTCAGCCTATTAACATTTCAGCCCAGCCTCGTACCTGGAAAGAAACAATGCAGTTATTAATAAGAAGAGTTGAAATTAAAGAATGCAAGATTTCACAACTCTAGCATCACTCCTTCATAGTCAGCCTATGAACATTTCAGCCCAGCCTCGTACCTGGAAAGAAACAATGCAGTTATTAATGAGAAGAGTTGAAATTAAAGAATGCAAGATTTCACAACTCTAGCATCACTCCTTCATAGTCAGCCTATGAACATTTCAGCCCAGCCTCGTACCTGGAAAGAAACAATGCAGTTATTAATGAGAAGAGTTGAAATTAAAGAATGCAAGATTTCACAACTCTAGCATCACTCTTTCATAGTCAGCCTATTAACATTTCAGCCCAGCCTCGTACCTGGAAAGAAACAATGCAGTTATTAATAAGAAGAGTTGAAATTAAAGAATGCAAGATTTCACAACTCTAGCATCACTCCTTCATAGTCAGCCTATGAACATTTCAGCCCAGCCTCGTACCTGGAAAGAAACAATGCAGTTATTAATGAGAAGAGTTGAAATTAAAGAATGCAAGATTTCACAACTCTAGCATCACTCTTTCATAGTCAGCCTATTAACATTTCAGCCCAGCCTCGTACCTGGAAAGAAACAATGCAGTTATTAATAAGAAGAGTTGAAATTAAAGAATGCAAGATTTCACAACTCTAGCATCACTCCTTCATAGTCAGCCTATGAACATTTCAGCCCAGCCTCGTACCTGGAAAGAAACAATGCGGTTATTAATGAGAAGAGTTGAAATTAAAGAATGCAAGATTTCACAACTCTAGCATCACTCTTTCATAGTCAGCCTATTAACATTTCAGCCCAGCCTCGTACCTGGAAAGAAACAATGCAGTTATTAATAAGAAGAGTTGAAATTAAAGAATGCAAGATTTCACAACTCTAGCATCACTCCTTCATAGTCAGCGTATTAACATTTCAGCCCAGCTTCGTACCTGGAAAGAAACAATGCAGTTATTAATAAAAAGAATTGAAGTTAATGCATGCAAGATTTCACAGCTCTAGCATCACTCCTTCATAGTCAGCCTATGAACATTTCAGCCCAGCCCCGTGCATGGAAAGGAACAATACAGTTATTAATAAGAAGAGTTGAAATTAATGAATTCAAGATTTCACAGTTCTAGTATCACACCTTCATAGTCAGCCTATAAACTATTCTGTTCACCCTCGGATCTAGCCATTTAAACTCGAAACACAATAACTCTCAAAAACATAAAACAAACACTGATTAACAATGATTTCCCCAACCACAAATCTACAAATAAAATTAAACTAACCTTAGGAAAATAAATACAAACATTAATAAAATAAAAGCAATGTAAAAAATATAAATAAAACTTTCTACAGCAATCAACTACACAATAATCACAAATTAGACGAAAAACTTTACGCAACCAGCTCATTATTGCGCTGATTAACGTGTCATTTATCTGATAATAGATTAAATCACATTTCGCAGAACAACACAATGCAAAAATATTCAACAAATCCTTACCAAGAGCACAAAATGTACATAAAATGGGTGGAAAACGACTACAAATATTAGAAGTATTAATCATAAAGAGAAAAAAACCGTAAACCATAAAATTTGGCAACAAGCATACTAAATACATTTAAATAAAAAAGAGGACCGACGATACGAAATGTGATATATGAAAATGAAAATGAATGTCTTTGATAATAGTATTATGATCCAGAATGATGACATTTCATCATTCCAAAAATAACCTTGTCATCAATGGTGATAGAAAATAAGGATATTTCATCATCCCTGAAATAAAAAATTTAATCATCCTAAAAACAAACTTGCCACCAGTGATGAAAGATGAGAAAGATATTTCATTATTCTAAAATCTGATTATCAAAACGATCGTTCACCACACAATAGATTAGGGTCAGTAGAGTAGCAGTAGTAAAATGTCCCAACACTCACGTATCCTCATCCCTCCTTAAAAATCGAAAACTGACAATCTCAAACATTATCCTCAACAATGAAATTCTCGGAACAAGCAAAATCAAGTGTAGCAGACCGTGGGTTTACGTGTTGTTAAATTAAGACCACGTGCGTTTATTCTTGCTAGTAGGTCCACTACCAGAACATGGCGGACTCAGAGATTGAATCCACCATAAAGAAGTGTAAAGAAAACCAACATGATCGATATATACGAGGGTCATTCAATAAATAAGGTGAATTTTTCGGTATAAGGATTTCTAATACAGATAGAAGCTTACTTATTTTTAATTTTTCAACGTAGTCACTGTCACACACTTTTCCCATCTGTGCACAAGCTTCCGTATTCCCTCAGCGTAAAAATCTTTGGACTGATGTCTCAGCCAGTCGCTCACAACACTTTTGACTTCATCGTCACTTTTAAACTTCGTGCCTCTCGTGAACGCTTTCAAGGGACCAAACAGGTGAAAGTCTGAAGGGGAAAGGTCTGGGCTGTAAGGGGGATGAGGGAGCAGTTCCCAGCCCAGCACGTTGATGGTCTGCACCGTTTGGGCTGCTGTGTGAGGCCTTGCCTTGTCATGTTGCAAGATGACTCCTTGTGACTGATGACCCCTGCGTTTGTCCCAACAGATAAGCTCAAAGTCCTTGCAATGTCATCCACTGTCACCCTTCTGTCAGACTGAATGAGGTCATTGACTGATTCGATCACCTCAGGAGACCTCACTTCTGTAGGCCTCCCAGGCCTGTCTTCATCCTCAACACTGCTCCGTCCTTCTTTAAACAATTTAGCCCACTTGTAGACATTTTTTTGGCTGAAACATTTGGTACCATACACAGTTGACATTCTCCTATAAATGTCAACTGGTTTGCACCCTTCAGCAACCAAAAACTTGATAACTGACCGCTGTTCAATCCTGGAGCATGCTTCTTGGACGGCCATCTTTGTTAATCGCCAAAACTCTGAAAGTTTTTTTTAATCTGCAAAAGAAATTAAATCCATGTGAAAAAGAAGTAAAACAAAAAAAAATAAAAAAGAGTAAGCTTCTATCTATATTAGAAGTCCTTATACCGAAAAATTCAACTTATTTATTGAATGACCCTCGTATATGTCAACAAATATATGTATTAAACGACAAGATTTACAATGGACATAGACATTAACATTTGTGTTTGTGTGTGAACGTAAAGAGTTTGTATTTTGGTGAATGTTCGTACGTACGTGTATGTGAGTTTCATAGCGTTTTCCCACAAGTGGACGAAAACGCAGATCTCTACGAGAGATCACATTTTTAAATGTGTCCGCTGAAATGCAAAGTGAAACAGAGAACGAGGCAAGAAGTCGCCCAGTATTTATAGTGTAGGGAGAGCGACACCTAGTTAACAATTAGGGAATTAAGGAGGAGCTAACTCCGACACACCCCTTGTTTGGTAATCAAAAGCTTTCCAATTTCATTACGGCCAGCGATTCCTACTCTTATTTTTAAAGAAATGGTTTTAAATATAGAATAATAATAATAATAATGCTTTTTCCGGAAGAAAACACAAGAACTAAATAATGACTTAAAAGACGCGCGAAAAATCAGGAAATTATCCGATTCAAACTGAATTCCCAGTACTTATTCATTAATGATTAAATTATAAAGCGAAAAAGTTATTTTTACTGGAAACATTTGTCGAAATATTACTAGTCTCTGTTTCGCTCCCCCTTTTGCAATCTCATGTCTACTTTTTAATTTAGGAGGATCCGTCAAATTTTGTTTTATAAAGAAAATCCCTGAAATATGAGTAAAGATTTATGCAGTATCAGACGCTAGCCTATGGAAAATTCGTCTCGGATATTACCCAAAATAATGCAATTAAACTAAACAGAATAGCGTCCTGGGTAAGACGATAAACTACACCCACGTCCTGGGTAAGACGATAAACTACATCCGCGTCCTGGGGAAGACGATAAACTACATCCGCGTCCTGGGGAAGACGATAAACTACATCCACGTCATGGGGAAGACGATAAACTACATCCACATCCTGAGTAAGTCGAAAAATTGTATCCACGTCCTGGGGAAGACGATAAACTACATCCACATCTTGGGTAAGACGATAAACTTCATCCGCGTCCTGGGTAAGACGATAAACTACATCCACGTCCTGGGTAAGACGATAAACTACATCCGCGTCCTGGGGAAGACGATAAACTACATCCGCGTCCTGGGTAAGACGATAAACTACATCCACGTCCTGGGTAAGACGATAAACTACATCCGCGTCCTGGGGAAGACGATAAACTACATCCGCGTCCTGGGTAAGACGATAAACTACATCCACGTCCTGGGTAAGACGATAAACTACATCCGCGTCCTGGGGAAGACGATAAACTACATCCGCGTCATGGGGAAGACGATAAACTACATCCACATCATGGGGAAGACGATAAACTACATCCACGTCCTGAGTAAGTCGAAAAATTGTATCCACGTCCTGGGGAAGACGATAAACTACATCCACATCTTGGGTAGACGATAAACTTCATCCGCGTCCTGGGTAATACGATAAACTACATCCACGTCCTGGGTAAGACGAAAAACTACATCCACGTTCTGGAGAAGACGATAAACTACATCCACGTCCTTGGTAAGACGATAAACTACATCCGCGTCCTGGGCAAGAGGATAAACTACATCCAACAGCAAGGACTCTGATCAGGAGGTTTCGAGGCGCTCGGAACCACATCTTAATTGCTGGTGTTCCCAGGTCCATCCACCCTGACCCGGAGTGGTATCACCTGTTAGGGTCATAGCTATGGGCAAATAGTTAACCCCGAAACTGAGGTAAAAAGCATTATTAAAGTATAAAAATAGGTTTTAATGTCAGAAATACTTTGTAAAAACTTTTTACCAGAAATAAATTTAAAAAAACTATTACTAGCAATACGTTTTTGGAAATAATATTACCAGCTATACAATTTTGAGGAATAATATTTCCAGAAATAGATTTTTGACAAAACAAAAATATTACCAGAAAAAAAAAGTTGTCGGCATTAAATAACCCATTGAGGTTGATATGCCGTAAAACAAAATAAACCAAAGCAATCTAAACCAAAGAATACATATTCTATTCATACGAATCTATCCTAAAAATGTTGTCGGCATTAAATAACCCATTGAGGTTGATATACCGTAAAACAAAATAAACCAAACCAATCTAAACTAAAGAATACATATTCTATTCATACGAATCTCTCCTAAAAATGTTGTCGGCATTAAATAACCCATTGAGGTTGATATGTCGTAAAACAAACCCAACCAAACTAAACAGAATAAATGTTCTGACAGTATAATTTAATAAAACACGTCATTTTCTCTCAGATTGGACAGAAAAAGAATCAACATTTAACACTTAAATAATTGCTTGTAATTTTTCTGTGTGATTTTGAAATCCACCCGCGGCTGTGTGTAAGAATTTTTTTATTTATTAAATATAAAAGTGAATAAAGAATCGAAAAATGTAATGTTTAATGCCATTTTCGAGTGTGAGACATTTTTAAAACAATTTTATTTTATTTTAACAACTCAAATTATTTTTGGTTTGGATGTTCAAAAGGGAAAATAATTCTGAATTACTGCCTTTTACTATTCTTCTAAGTTATCTAACATCGCCTAACGAGGGAGAATTTTAAAGTTCCGAATCATGGACATTTTTGTGCAGCGTGTAAAATATTATAATAAAAATATTATTATAATTATATATATATATATATATATATATATATATATATATATATATATATATATATATATATCGCCAAAACGATCAATCGGCGTATTTATGGAAGATAGCGCTTTGTGGATAAGCAGTTTTGGTAACTAATGTGCTTATTATCACGATATAAAGCTCTAGCTGTCCACACACCTTCTGTGCTTCGCGTAGATAATATCCCCTCGTCAGGGGGATTGATAGTAAAAGTGAATTGATTTACAGAAATGTTGAAATTGAAATTTCCGCAAATCAATTCATTTTTACTAACTGACGAGTGGATAGTAGCTCTGGAAAACTCAGACTCGTTCCAGATAAGTAAGCATTTATTTATTACCATATGAATCAATATGTAGTATTTTTGTGTTTTTTTTTTCATTCCTTTTTTTTTTAATAGTAGTTTTCTATGTGGTTTTTATTTTCTAACCGATGATGGCAACTTTGTTTTGATTCTATTCAATCAGTGATAAACACATTTATACAATTCTGGGATCAACAGAAGACTCATTCGTCAAAATGGCGTACGGGGTGTTTCAGAATTGTTGAAACAAAGCAGCGTCTTCTCAGATGTATGTATGTTTGTATGTTGCGGCATTCACCCTGGATCGGTTAAGCCGGCTCCTTCCAAGGAATTCCGGAACGAAGGCCGACCAAGCACGGCGATCCGTCGCCAATGCCGAAACGAGCGACAGCCATTCCCGATTCCAACGGCGGCGAATTCTTGAAACGGAGTAACAAGGGAGTTTGAACTTTCACACGCGGTCCCCACACCTCACGTGCTATCCCAGTGGAGGGAGGAATATGCTCTTACTTGCCGCAGAATTTTGAGGCAGGAGTAACCAAGAGGCCGCTGGATGCCGGTGCAGACGCCGAATGGTTTTGAATTCAGAGTTGACCTTCTTCTAGACCAGTTGCCATCCAAGGCTATAGAACCCAGTCTGTCCTGCTATTTACCCATAGTTGGAGGGAGAAGAAGAGGATTCACACCTTTCCCAGAAACGGATTCGACTGGAATTCGAACTCGGCTCTACGATTCCGCAATCCGAGCCGTTATCCATTACTCCACCGTGCCTTCTCAGATGGGGAGACCTCAAGAAGGTGTGAGGACCTTGATGAGGATAGACAGTGGATCTATCAGGCTGGTGTTCCTCTTCACACTGCTAATATTACCATGGCATGGCTCCGTGAAAAGTTTCGGGAACGTCTCATCAGTCGCAGAGCTGAAGTGGAATGGCCACCTCACTCGTCCAAAATGAACCCCACTAGATTTCTTCCTCTGATGGTTCCTCAAGGACCACATATACCAGGGCAACCCTCACAGATATTAGCGTTATGTTTCTTAATAATTTTTTCTTCTACGTTTTCAGTACAGAAACATAATGCCAGTATCTTCAATAAACACTTAGACCAAAACCAAAGAAATTTAAACAATAGAAAAATAAAAATAAAAACAGATGAAGATAAAAAAAAAATTATGTAACTGTAGAAACCCTCATAACTGTCCTCTACAAAATAAATGTCGCACGGAACCATTAGTATACCAATGCAATATCTCATCTATTGAGAATCCCGAAAACATAATATATATATATATAGGTTGCACAAGCCATGAGTTGAAAAGCGGTTCAATCAACATCAAAGTTCATTTAGGATAAATAAATACAGAAATCAGGCATCGCTTTCAAATTAATTCTGGCACTTAAAAGTATCCAATTAAACAAGTACAGTAAAATGGAAATAAATAATAATAGAAATATATAGAATATGTAGGTCATTAAATGACCCATGTCCTTTGTGCATACATGAGAAACTACGTATCACTAAGTTTATAAAAATTTACTGAATCAGAGAAATGAAATAGCTATTTTTTGCCGTCATTGTCAAAAATTTTCCTTAATTAACATTTAAAAATAAAATTAATAAATGGGAGTTGGTAATATACATACTTATATTTGATATGAAAAGATAATTTTAAATAATATAAGTAATTCTATTATATTTACTTGTTTTTACAAAGAAATATAGTCTATTAGTAATTAAGAGTAAAAATATTTTAAAAATTGTAGTTTAATAAAACGTATTCTAACACAAACATGCCTAATAACAAAAAAACTTTAAGTATACAAGAAAAAAATGCCGAGAAACTTTTTGCCGTTAATAAAAAGAAAACCCAGACGACATGCGTTTAACGGATGTCAGAATTCGTTGAAAAATAAACCCCAACCCCACCCCTAAACTTAACCTCTTTTTCGAACGTAACTCATAATTGATACAACAATAGTTAATAAAAATGAACACGGTACCGCCCCTGTCTGAATGATTGGAGTTCTCTGTATCCGTGGAAACAGGGAATTATGAATTTCTATGTGCGTTTAAAACTCAGTAAATTTAAAAATAAGTTATTTCAATATTCGCTTGAAGATGAAACGGAAGTAATGCTTTTAATTTAATTATATAATTATATTTAAAGTTTTTAGCTTCCATTTTCGAAACAAGGTTATTACTGTGTAGCGAAAAAAAACATATTTTAAATCAGTTAATTCATATATATATATATATATATATATATATATATATATATATATATATATATATATATATATATATATATAATCATTTATTTAAATATTATAACATAAATATGTTATAAAATCACTACAAAAATAGCCATTTCGTTTCGACACATCCAGTGTCTTATCAAGTGATGGTGTTGAATGTAGAATAAATGTTTTTAAAAAAAAAACAATTCCAAATTCCTTAACGGTCCTTCGCTAGAGGTGAATGCTGTAACATGTTGGTTATTGGAATTTACTCCGTATATATATATATATATATATATATATATATATATATATGTAGAAATATATATAAGTATTACTACATAGAAACACTAAAGTTTCTAAATAACTGATTGATTGATTTTTAATGTCATTTTATTTTTATTACTTCAAACGTTATCTTTAGTGGATGCACGTATTTGAAATAGACGCGCCGTTTTCATTTTTTCATTTTTTTACAGTGTACATCTGTCTAGCATGTATCACATGTCTCGAATTTGCAGACTGAGAGATGTAAAACACATTGTTTCAAATAAATAAAAAACGATGCGCCTATTTCAAACACGGGTATCCACTAAAAATATCGTTTGAAAGAATACTTATATATATATATTCTTTCAAACGGGTATCCACTAAAAATATCGTTTGAAAGAAATATATATATATATATATATATATATATATATATATATATATATATATATTCTTTCAAACGTTATTTTTAGTGGGTACCCGTGTTTGAAATAGTGTTTATGCATATATATATATATATATATATATATATATATATATATATATATATAGATAGATAGATAGATAGATAGATAGATATAAGTGAACATTGAAGTCAGCACTCAGAGGCGACAGACTGTTTTATCCTAGGTGCATGAAACAGTCTGTCGCCTCTGAGAGTTGACATCAATGTTCGCTTTTATATTTACATAGCCTCTATCTCTGATATTGCGCAGTTTACCCCATAAATATTCCACACCTTAAAACTATATTTCTTCATACATATATATCTGTATATATTAAGACATTGAATAATTTAGACCAGATAGGTCTACTTATTTTCAATAGGATCCTCTCATATTCACGAACAGGTTTCATAATATCCTTATTAAAGGAGGCGAATAAATTACCATGATGATATATATTCGTTTATTCCGAGTACTTTCGACATTAGCACAATGTCATCATCAGGATGTTGGTTTTTTTTGTTTTTTTGTTTTGTTTTGTTTTTTTTTAGAAAAAATTGCTGCGTTCATCTGAAAGCGTTTTCCTTTCATAGTTAAAAATATTTTAATTTTCAGGTAAACAGAACAATATTGTCTTTAGAAAAAAAACACTAAATTATTCAATGTGACACGTCTTAATGAAAACATGCTGCCAACATATACATAATATAGATACACACACACACATACAAACACATACACACACATATATGTATGTATATATATACACATATATATATGTATGTATACATATATACATGTATGTATACATATACACACATATATATATGTATATACACACATAAACATATATATATGTATATATATACAAACACATGCACACACATATATATACATGTATGTATACATATACACATATATATATATATATGTATGTATACATATATATATTTATGTTTGTATACATATACACACATATATATATGTATATACACACATATACACATATATATGTATGTATATATACACACACATACGCACACATACACACACATATATATATATGTATACATATACACACACATATATATATAAGTATACATATATATATATGCATGTATACATATACGCATTTATATATATGTATATACACACATATACACATATATATATGTATATATATACACACACATATACGTATGTATGGATACATATACACATATATATGTATACATATATATATATGTTTGTATACATATACACACATATATGTATATACACACATATATGTATATACACACATATACATATATATACATATATGTGCGTGTATATATATATATATATAGACGCACATATATGCATATATATATATATATATATATATATATATATATATATATATATATATATATATATATATACACACGCACATATATGCATATATATGTATATGTGTGTACGGTACGGTCGGATTAATAAATAAAAATCCAACCTTTTCTTTATATATATATATATATATATATATATATATATATATATATATATATATATATGTACATTGTCATCCACAGACAGCTCTTCAGTGTGGCTAGACGTCCGGATCGGAAGCCAGCTGAATTGGCGTCTGTATATATATATATATATATATATATATATATATATATATATATATATATATATATATATATATATGGTTACCACGTGTACAAGTGTCGGATGGGTGTATTGTGTCGTCTGCTACAAGCAGTTCCCTTGACATTGGTGAGATATGTAGTCGATTTGTTGTCGTTCTCTGTCGGTATTCACACCTCTGTTATTTATTAAGTGAGTCGATGAGGACTGCGGACAATGTGTGGCGATGAAATGATTGGTGTTTGTTGGATGTGTGAGGTGCCGGAGAAGTGGCTAGTAGCAAAGTGTAGATGATGGCCGGAAAGAAAGATACTGTTTACTGTTTGTCTCTCTTCTTGCCTCATTCGACGATGGTTGTTGTTGTGTGTTGTCTGTGATTGAAGCACGACTACTTCTTGTTGGGCTGCTACCTCAACTGCAAGAACTAGAGCCAATACCACAGCTTCTTCTTGTTGTTCTTCTTCTTCTTCTTGTTCTTCTTCTTCTTATGCTTCTTCTTCTCCTTTCGTTTTATTCTTGTTCTTGTTCTTGTTCTTCTTTCTTTCTTTCTGTATTTCTTTTTATTTCTCTTTTTCCCCCTTCATTCTTTCTGTTCGTCTTTTGTCTAATGATCATTTCCTTAGACTTCTGCTTCTCCACCTTTTGCCTTGTGTTTGTCTCTTTCTTCTCTCTATTTCTTCCTTTTCCTTTCTCAGTCTTCTTCTTCTTCTTCTTCTTCTTCTTCTTCTTCTTCTTCTTCTTCTTCTTCTTCTTCTTCTTCTTCTGCTCCTCTTTCTGCTTCTCCTCATTTAACTTGTGTTTGTCTCTTTCTTCTCTCTATTTCTTCCTTTTCCTTTCTCAGTCTTCTTCTTCTTCTTCTGCTTCTCCTCCTCCTCCTCTTTCTGCTTCTCCTCATTTAACTTGTGTTTGTCTCTTTCTTCTCTCTATTTCTTCCTTTTCCTTTCTCAGTCTTCTTCTTTCTTTCTAGTTTATTCGAAACGCCTTCTTCCTCCTTCTATACTTGCTTGTATTTCTTTCCCAATCTCCGTTTAGATTTCTTTCTTTCTTTCTTCCTTCCTTTCTTTCTTTCTTTCTTTCTTTCTATTCTTTTTATTCACTCTTTCTTTCTTAATGTCTTTCTTTCTTTCTTTCTTTCTAGTTTATTCTAAACGCCTTCTTCTTCTATACTTGCTTGTATTTCTTTCTTAATCTCCGTTTAGATTTCTTTCTTTCTTTCTTTCATTCTTTCTTTCTTTTCTTTTTATTCTGTCTTTCTTTCTTTCTTTTTTCTTTCTTAATTTCTTTCTTTCTGTCTTTCTTTCTAGTTTATTCTAAACGCCTTCTCCTTCCTCTTCTTCTATACTTGCTTCTATTTCTTTCTTAATCTCCGTTTAGATCTCTTTCTTTCTTTCTTTCTTTCTATTCTTTTCATTCTCTCTCTCTCTCTCTCTCTCTTTCTTTCTTATTAATTTATTTACTTATTCTGTTTCGATCTTATGATAGCCTTTCTTACTCCTTTTTATTCTTCATTTTTTTCCCTTTTCCTTTTCTTCCTCCATCACCCATCTTAGCTATGATTACTACTACTAATACTACTACTAAATAGTCGAAATCACTGACTAGTACCGTAATACACTTTAAAGACATTAAAAAAAATGCTACCCAAAAAATAAAAACAAAAAACTGTTACTAATGCAATATTTACGAACAAACTGCAAAAGTACTACAAACTCAACTATTTTAAAGACTACTAAATGCACCTCCATAGACTACTACTCCAATCTACTAAAATTACCACTGCTACTACTAATGACTGTATTGTACCACTTATACAACGTACCAGCTACTTACTCCAATTGCTTGCTACACAATGACCATAGGTACAAACATCTATCATATACCAAATGCTTGAAGGCTCTTAAGGCTCAACAAAGTCATTCAAGATAAAGTACTAGTTGTACTAACAGTAACTACACCAACTAGTATAACGGACTTTTTAGAACTGCTATTGCTACTACTAAATTATAGTACATTGCGTATCTCCTCCCGTCTCCATCTTTCTCACTCTCCCTCACTCTCCTTACCCCCTCTCTCTTTCTACCTTTCTCTGTCTCTCTCACTGCCCCTCCCTTTCCGTCTATCTCCATCTCTTTCTCTCTGTGTATGCCAGGTTTGTGTTGACTTGTTCTCGCATTTTTACAAAAGATTGGAGAACACGGCATGGTAGCCTTATCGTCGATTTAAGTTATATTCTCCGTACATGAACGCCATGGATAAAAATTGTACCCGTGTCTGGAGAGTAATTTATACTGTGTGACAAGTAAGTACGTGAGAAATATTAATTAAATTTAATAGAAAAAAGAAAAGAAAAAAAAAAGAAAGAAAGAAAGAAAGAAAGAAAAGAAAAAGGTGGTGCAAAAGTGTATCTCCCCAGACCCCGACCTCTACGACCCAGAGTATATTTTAACCACTCATCCACATTACCGAAAGCTATCAGTAACACTTTTTAATTTTTATCTAATTTATTTAGAATTGCTCTTTGACAATACGGCATACTTGGATTATATATGTACGTATAAATTTGGATTATCCTTACCACTCATATATATATATATATATATATATATATATATATATATATATATATATATATATATATATATATATATATATATATATATATATATATATATATAATGTCACCGACTTGTTTTAGGTAAATCGGCGATTTATTTTATTTTATTTTTTTTTTTTTTTGTGGTTTTACGTAGACAGTGCGCGGGTGTACATACATGCATGTATTGTAGATATTCGCTGTTTGTGTACGTGTGTGTGTGTGTGTGTGTGTGTGTGTGTGCGTGTGTGCAATGCTTGCGTGTGTCAGGTAT
This sequence comes from Acanthosepion esculentum, assembly GCA_964036315.1. Classification (NCBI taxonomy): domain Eukaryota; kingdom Metazoa; phylum Mollusca; class Cephalopoda; order Sepiida; family Sepiidae; genus Acanthosepion; species Acanthosepion esculentum. Next base: position 20,365,297 of record OZ038507.1, read on the forward strand.
GTGATACATGAGTGTGTGTGTATGCGTGCGTGACGCAATTTCTGAAAGGAAACGTAATTTAAAGAATGACAATTACCTTATTTTTTTTTTGCAATTACATCTAATTTTATCTTATTTCCAGGTGCGAACATAACATGCACGTAAGCCGTAAGCACATAAATATACATACATATATATATATATATATATATATATATATATATATATATATATATATATATTCGGGTGTATGTAATTAGCGTCGTTACTGCAACGTTTTCCCTTGTTACATATCTGTCAATAAAACATTCCCTTACACTACAGTCTTTCGACCTAAGTCTGTATATATATATATATATGAACTGTTTACTCCCATTCATAGACATATATGTGAATAAACGATTTTTATCTATTTCAGTCTGTCCCTATCTATCTATCTATCTATCCGTCTGTCTGTCTGTCAAATATATATCTATCCCAGTCTGTTAAATATCTATCTATCTATCTATCTATCTATCTATCTATCTATCTATCTATCTATCTATCTATCTATCTATCTAAGTCAGTTAAATATCTATTTGTTAAAATTCTATCTATCTATCTATCTATCTATCTATCTATCTATCTATCTATCTATCTATCTATCTATCTATCTATCTGTCTGTCTGTCTGTCTGTCAGATATAAATATATCCCAGTCTGTTGAATATATATCTATCTATCTGTCTATCTGTCTGTCTGTCTGTCAAATATATCTATCTATCCCAGTCTGTTAAATATCTATCTATCTATCTATCTATCTATCTATCTATCTATCTGTCTGTCTGTCTGTCTGTCAAATATATATATATATATATATATATATATATATATATATATATATATATATATATATATAGCCCAGGCTGTTAAATATCTATCTATCTATCTATCTATCTATCTATCTATCTATCTATCTTACGTCTGTTAAATATCTATCTATCTATCTATCTATCTATCTATCTATCTATCTATCTATCTATCTATCTATCTATCTATCTATCACCTGTTTCATGTCCAACACTCAAATATTAAGTAATGTGCTTATGGCCTCTTAACACCCTATGAGACAAAGAATTACATTATATGACACCCACCACAAGATGATTTTTCGCATTAAACGATAAATAAAAACAAATAAAAAAAAAAAAGAAAGAAAAAATGCTACCCGGCTTTATATTTTTTTTTTTGTTTTTTTGTTTTGTTTGACTTGGATTTTTGATATTTTTTTTATCTCTTTAGAGAGAAATCAATGTCAAAAATTCTAGCCTCACTATTACATTGCAGAATAATATGAAGAAAGCGATGTATATCAGTTCAGAGTTTTCCAAATTCTGTTGTTCAATTTCTTCAAAATGAAATTTGGAGATGAGAAGAAAAAACAAAACAAAGGAGGCTTTATCGTACATATGTTTGTATATACATAAGGAATTCAGAAGCAAACAAGTATATACATGCACAGGCACACACACAAAGATACTTTATATATATATATATATAATTATATATATATATATATATATATATATATATATATATATATATATATATATATATATATATATATATATATATATATATATGTAATTATTCATTATGTATATCTTTCTTAAACTTCCTGGAGTGCTCACGCTGACAGACGCGTCTTTTTCAAATACGTGTATCCATTAAAAATGACGTTTGAAATAATATATATATATATGTATATATGTAAGTATGTATGTATAACCGAATGGGTAAATATAGGTGGATATACGAGGGAGCGATCGTATACAAATACATAAATAATCTGTACTGTAGTGTAAGATAAAACAGTGCTCAATATCAAGTAACAGAGCTGTTTAATATATATATATATATATATATATATATATATATATATATATATATATATATATATATATATGTATATATATATATATATATATTAAGAAATTTACATAATGCCAGCACTTAAAAATTGCTTCGTCATGAAACTCGGAGTTGTGTTATTCATGTAAAATATTATGCATATTTCTTCCTCTTCTTCTTCAATATATATATATATATATATATATATATATATATATATATATATATATAAAGGTATGTAAATTTGTATAATTTTATATATCAACAGTGTTTAGAAAAATAGTCAAACAAATTGGAAAAAATGTTTTTGAGATGCGTTTCATTTATATATTTAGTGAATTCACCCCAGCCAAGGTGATAATGCCACTAAGACGCAAGGGGTTACTGGGACTGAAGGGGAATGAAAAGACATGACAAGGAACCGGAAACCCAATCCTAAACAGAGAACAAATATAAATATATATATATATATATATATATATATATATATATATATATATATATATATATATAAGGTCTTTTTTAGAGTTTATCTACAATTTGGATCGTAATGCACAAGACCTGAACCTACAATTTTAATAATACAATAAAATCATATATGTTAGAATATATATATAAATATATTAGAATATATATATATATATATATACACACACACATAAGTAATTATTCTTCATACCGTAAGGAATTGTGTCGTGAGCCGATATTTCAGCAGCAGTGCCCAAATTGCTTGTTTAAACCGGCCGTGCATAGATTGTTTCCCGCCACGGGTGGCCGTGTAGGTGGGTGGACGGGTGCAATTTTCTCAATATCCCCAATGCCCTTACTATCGAGGATTTATTTATTTATGTTTTGATTTTTTTTTTTTGCTTCTTAACCTCCCCCCGCACGCCACGCCACCAACGGTGTAGGGTAGCACTGGGTGAGCGGGTGCAGTTGAATAAGCAAGGATCGATATATCTGTCGACAATCTACACACATCTGCAACAAGCATCCGCCCC
>OZ038507.1:20373165-20375665 GCA_964036315.1 Acanthosepion esculentum
CCTGCTTCTTGCTTCCGAGTCAACTTTGATCTTCAAAAATTTAAATGCAGTGTCAATCGTTATCTTCTGTCTTCTTAATTCTTGTTCTTTTATTGTCTTCTTTCCTTAATAGTAGTTTTTCTCATATTCTCTAACACTCAGTAACCTCTTGCGCCCTAGTGGCTTTATTGCCTTTGATCTTCAAAAATTTAAATGCAATGTCAATCGCTATCTTCTGTCTTCTTAATTCTTGTTCTTTTATTGTCTTCTTTCCTTAATAGTAGTTTTTCTCGTATTCTCTAACACTCAGTAACCTCTTGCGCCCTAGTGGCTTTATTGCCTTTGATCTTCAAAAATTTAAATGCAATGTCAATCGCTATCTTCTGTCTTCTTAATTCTTGTTCTTTTATTGTCTTCTTTCCTTAATAGTAGTTTTTCTCATATTCTCTAACACTCAGTAACCTCTTGCGCCCTAGTGGCTTTATTGCCTTTGATCTTCAAAAATTTAAATGCAATGTCAATCGCTATCTTCTGTCTTCTTAATTCTTGTTCTTTTATTGTCTTCTTTCCTTAATAGTAGTTTTTCTCATATTCTCTAACACTCAGTAACCTCTTGCGCCCTAGTGGCTTTATTGCCTTTGATCATCAAACATTTAAATGCAATGTCAATCGTTATCTTCTGTCGTCTTAATTCTTGTTCTTTTATTGTCTTTTTTCCTTAATTGTAGTTTTTTCTCATATTCTCTGATATTGCACCTTAGTGGCTTTATTGCCTTGCTTGGGGGTCAAAGGATTAATATATATATATTCAGTTGTATGGATATTAGTTTGTAAGCACGGGTTTCACCTTTTTGCGATCATCAGACAAACTGTTTTTTGTGGGGGGGGGTAAATGAATCTATTTATGCTTATTTGTGTTTGAGTATTTGTGTGTGGTGGAGGTGGGGAATTATCTTCTGTGTTTGTTTGGGATGACACTCTCACATACACAGAGACACATACATATATGAACTAAAATGCATACACCTGTATGTATGTGTGTCTATGCATATGAGTGTTTCATCCCAAACACACAGAGAAGATAATAACCCCCCTCCACCACACACAAATACTCAATTATAAACAAGCATAAATACATTAAATTTTTTTAAAAATAGAAGTTTTTTGATACACACACACTATATATATATATATATATATATATATATATATATATATATATATATATATATATATATATATATATATATATATATGAAGAAATATAGTCTTAAAGTGTGCTATATTTATGGGATAAAGTGCTCAATATCAGAGATAGAGCGTGTGCAAATATAAAAGTGATCATAGAAGTCAACACTTAGAGGCGACAGTCTGTTTCATGCTAGATGCAATCGTCATATATATATATATATATATATATATATATATATATACATATATATATATATATATATATATATATATATATATATATATATGTATATGTAGACAGATATCTTTTGACGATTGAATCGTCATATATATATATATATATATATATATATATATATATATATATATATATATATATATATGTAGACAGATAACTTTTGACGATTGCATCTAGCATGAAACAGACTGTCGCCTCTAAGTGTTGACTTCTATGTTCACTTTTATATATATACACACACACACACATATATATATATATATATAAATATATATATATATATATAAATATATATATATATATATAACTTAACACCCATAGGGCCCACCTGTGGTTTATACTGCAACTACGCTGAGCAGACCTTAGTTACAGTTTCTGGGAAAGAGCGTGAGCAACAATTTGAACAAGGCCAGCACACTCAAACCCTCGGTCACGATGACTTGTGACTTCGTGCTAGCACAGCTATCGACAGCACCCAAGGGTTCCGTCTACCCAATTTCACTCACAAGGCTTGGGATCAGTCCGTGATATGCAATATAATCTCTCTCTCTCTCTCTCTCTCTCTCTCTCTCTCTCTCTCTATCTATCTATCTATCTACATATATATATATATATATATATATATATATATATATATATATATATAGTAGATGTTATTGGTGTGGAATGGGCGATTGCTGTGTCGAATTGGCAATGTATTCTTTTCCCCCAGGCAGGGCCTTAAGGCCATATAAAGCTTTATGATCAACGAAGTTAAGCAACGTTGAGCCTGGTGGTGGTCACTACCTAGATGGGTAACAGCTTGGGAATACAACGTATTGGATGTGCGGGTGGTGTAATGGATAACGGCTCCGAACTGGAAATCGGAGAGCCGAGTTCCAATCCCAGTCGGGTTCGTTATATCCACTTACGCGCAAATACTCTTGGGAATGGTATGAATCTACCTCTTTCCCTCCATCTATGGGTTAATTAGTAGGACTTGTATGAGGAAATGATTATTATCTCCGGAAAATTCATACAATCTAAAAAAAAACAATTCCTGGCTTTAAATAACCTGCAAGATGTTGATAAACCGTAAAAAACAACTCAACC
>OZ038507.1:20385665-20388165 GCA_964036315.1 Acanthosepion esculentum
CAGTATCTGTCTATATTTCTGAGATGAGGTATTATGTACACTATTTACATTATTCGGACTATTGTCCTCATCTTTGTTGCCATATTTATCCCATCCTTCAGTATCTATCTATATTTCTGAGATGAGGTATTATGTACACTATTTACATTATTCGGACTATTGTCCTCATCTTTGTTGCCATATTTATTCAATCCTTCAGTATCTGTCTATATTTCTGAGATGAGGTATTATGTACACTATTTACATTATTCGGACTATTGTCCTCATCTTTGTTGTCATATTTATCTGATCCTTCAGTATCTGTCTATATTTCTGAGATGAGGTATTATGTACACTATTTACATTATTCGGACTATTGTCCTCATCTTTGTTGCCATATTTATCCCATCCTTCAGTATCTATCTATATTTCTGAGATGAGGTATTATGTACACTATTTACATTATTCGGACTATTGTCCTCATCTTTGTTGCCATATTTATCCGATCCTTCAGTATCTGTCTATATTTCTGAGATGAGGTATTATGTACACTATTTACATTATTCGGACTATTGTCCTCATCTTTGTTGCCATATTTATCTGATCCTTCTGTATCTGTCTATATTTCTGAGATGAGGTATTATGTACACTATTTACATTATTCGGACTATTGTCCTCATCTTTGTTGCCATATTTATCCCATCCTTCAGTATCTATCTATATTTCTGAGATGAGGTATTATGTACACTATTTACATTATTCGGACTATTGTCCTCATCTTTGTTGCCATATTTATCCGATCCTTCAGTATCTGTCTATATTTCTGAGATGAGGTATTATGTACACTATTTACATTATTCGGACTATTGTCCTCATCTTTGTTGCCATATTTATCCGATCCTTCAGTATCTGTCTATATTTCTGAGATGAGGTATTATGTACACTATTTACATTATTCGGACTATTGTCCTCATCTTTGTTGCCATATTTATCCGATCCTTCAGTATCTGTCTATATTTCTGAGATGAGGTATTATGTACACTATTTACATTATTCATACTATTGTCCTCATCTTTGTCGACATATTTATTACAACGTTTCGGTCGTTGTACGCTCCGGCCTTCTGCAGGTGGTTGGAATGTCGAACTGAACCCTTTATTTCGCTCACTGGGGTAGACTGTTCTAGTTCCACGTGCCATGTTTAAATTCTTCACTGCCTTAACCGAGTATTGAACTCACACTCTTTGGGTTCTGTCACTGGATTTAACTGACGCCTTTATCCATTGTGCCATGTGTCCTTAGGGAAAGTTTTCTTGGGTACTCGTGCCGTTAAACGAATTAAACATGAAAAAAATGAGCGTCTACTCAGATACGAGTAACCACTAAAAATATGGCTTGAAGTAATATATATATGTGTGTGTGTGTGAGAATGTATATATTGAAGTAATATATATATATATGTGTGTGTGTGTGTGCGCGCGCGTGTATAGAGGGAGAGGGAGAGAGAGAGAGGTTGGGAATATATACAAACATTACACTTTCGATCCTAATCGATGACATCACACTCACACTCTTCCACTGATTACACACACACACACACACAGACGCCCAACATATCCCCCACACTCTCCTCACACACAGAGACCCTCATAGACCACTCCACATTCCCCTTCCACCCATACCCCCACAAACCCTGTCACCTTTCACACACACACACACACACACACACACACACACATATATATATATATATATATATATATATATATATGCATGTTTGTCTATGTATATATGATAATGATTGCGCTCAGCCTCTGGGACAGAAATTACACACCCTAATATCAGTCATATGGTGCTTGCTCAACAAGAAAGCATCTCAGATTTCCCCGGGAACATGATCCAGCTGTTAAATCACTGCATATATATATATATATATATATATATATAATGGATTATTTCAAGACGACATTACTTCTTATTGCTATAGTCGTTATTTTTAGTACATAACGTTCTTAATTTGATATCCCTTTTATAAAAATTGAAATTAATGCCCACCGGCCTATAGATCGAGAAGTCTTGGAGTAATTACATTGTCGGTTTCCAGGCTACTTGACGTTAAGCTCACTGATTGAAACAACAGAAATGGCAACACGTATCCCACAAAAGTAAAGAGTATATTAATAACACATCTAGATTGGTTGAAATAAGCATGAGTCTTGTTTTGTTTTTATTCCTACAGTTTATTTTTCTCGAACTTCTCACCTGTGGAACCCACTTCCGATTTCTTGCTACTCTGGTACACACAATATTCAAAAGTTTACATGCAACGTCTATCGCCATCTTCTTTTCTTACTGAATCCAGTTCTCTTATCATCATCCCTTCTTCCCGCGTCCCGGGTAAGACGATAAACTACATCCGCATCCTGGGGATGACGATAAACTACATCCGCGTCCTGGGGATGAAGATAAACTACATCCGCGTCACGGGGATGACGATAAACTAGATCCGCGTCCTGGGTAA
>OZ038507.1:20393165-20400665 GCA_964036315.1 Acanthosepion esculentum
CGGTTGAACGGTGGGCAAACATTTGTAACTATTTTTATATCTACCGTAAAACATTACATACCAATTATTTGCGAATTTTGACTCTGGACCTCAGGCAGAAGGGTTAAAATTTGTTCAGGGACGCAGAGCTCAAAGGGTTAAAAATCAATTTTTCTCTACCACTGTTCAACCGGTGGCTGGGAATTACGTCATTTTTCTCTACCACCGGTAAATTGGTGGCCAGAGCTCAAAGAGTTAAGACCGAAATCGCTTGGTTAGCAATAGATTACGAGTGCTGTACAGATGTTAACCATTATGCAATGGCGAGATGAACCGATTAAAAATCCGTAAAGTATTTGGACGAGGAAAATCCGAGGAGAATAGATACTTAAGATTAAACGGAAGGGACGGATTATCTGTTCGGATGCAGATTTTCAAGGCACCCATATTCTTCTCGGCGACTCGGAAATCGAACGTTAGACGTCTTTTCCGGTGTCTCGTCTTATTATTATTTTTTTTTTTTTCACATCTTTAGGCTTGTGCTGTATGGCCGCCCTGAGAAGCTCAACTTGGAGGGAAATACCACGGAAAGGAGCCGACGACTGACGTGGAAGAACGGGAAAAAAGAAATGTCTAAAATAAAAATAAAAAATTAAAAAAAAGGCGATTTGTTACAAAGAAACCTTGATTGATACGGGGGAAAAACGGAATGAAAATAAACAAAAAGAAAAAAGAAAAAGCGAAAATAATTTCGGATTGACATCGCTTACTTTTCAAATCCTAGATTTAGGATTTATCTCGGTCTATCTATCTATCTATCTATCTATCTATTTATCTCTGTTTATTTTCTATCTCCCTCTGTTCATATCTATCTATGTCATTCTGTTCATATCTATCTATCTATCTATCTATCTATCTATCTATCTATCTCTGTTCATATCTATCTATCTATCTATCTATCTATTTGTTTATTTTCTATCTATCTCCCTCTGTTCATATCTATCTATCTATGTCATTCTGTTTACCTATCTATCTATCTATCTATCTATTTTGGTCTGTTCACAATCTATCTATCTCTATCTGTCTATCTATTTCGGTCTGTTCATTCCATCTTTCTTTCTTTCTTTCTATCTATCTATCTATCTATCTATCTATTTTGGTTTGTTCACAATCTATCTATCTCTATCTATCTGTCTATTTCAGCCTGTTCTTTCTTTCTTTCTTTCTTTCTTTCTCCATCTGCCAAGTAACCTATTTGTCTATATCTATTTTAAAGGATTCTAATTCTGAGAAGCTCCCCTTGGAGGTATTTTCGAGAAGGAACCGACTGACTTTGAAGAACGGGGAAAGGAAATGATTAAAAAGCTGTTTGTTATAAACAAACCTTGATTGACACGGGAAAACGGAATTAAACAAACAAAAAAGAAAAGTGAATATAATTTCGGCTTGCCGTCACTTTCTTTTCAGATCCTAGATTATAGGATTTATTTAAGCTCAACATATGAGGAGAGGAGAGATAATGCATCGCACAAAGGAAATAATTTTTTTCGGCATTACACAACAGTCGTTTCGCATTGACGTTTATTAATTCTCTCGTTTGTGCTGAACAGTCTGCGTTTTAAATATTGAAATCTCTTATTTGCGGCAGGACATTCGGTTGACTAGAATTCTTGGATAGTGTCCGAAAATAGAGATATATAGAACTGTGATTCATTATTGTTGAACTTCTTCTTCTTATTATTATTATTATTATTTACATCTCTCTCTCTCTCTCTCTCTCTCTCTCTCTCTCTCTCTCTCTATATATATATATATATATATATATATATATATATATATATATATATATATATATATATCTAATTCGGTCAGTTCATATCTATCTATCTATCTATCTATCTATCACATTCTGTTTATCGATCTATCAATCTCGCTCTGTTCATATCTATCTATCTATCTATCTATCTATCTATCTATTTAAGCCTATTCATGTCTATATCTCTCTATGTCTGTTCATATCTATCTATCTATCTATTTATCTATCTCGCTCTGTTCATATCTATCTATCTATCTATCTATTTAACTATATATCTCATTCTGTTTATCGATCTATCTATCTAGCTCTGTTCATATCTATCTATCTATCTATCTATCTCGCTCTGTTCATATCTATCTATCTATCTATCTATCTATCTATCTATCTATCTATGTCATTCTGTTTATCTATCTATCTATCTATCTATGTCATTCTGTTTATCTATCTATATATCTATCTATCTACCTATCTATTTATTTAACTATCTATCTCATTCTGTTTATCTATAAATCTCGCCCTGTTCATATCTATCTAGCTCTGTTCATATCTATCTATCTATCTATCTATCTATTTATTTAACTATCTATCTCATTCTGTTTATCTATAAATCTCGCCCTGTTCATATCTATCTAGCTCTGTTCATATCTATCTATCTATCTATCTATCTTTAAATACCTCTGTACGTCTATATCTGTCTTAAAGGATTCTAACTGCTGATGTACAAACGATAATTACTGAAAGTATCTAATATGCTTTAGATAATTACGGTGAAACCCGGGCTGTAGCATTGGACATCTTGAAGGCCTTTGACAATGACCCTCATTCAGGTCTCCCTCACAAGCTGAAAAGTTACAGTATCTTCGGGCACATTTTTGAACTGATCCAATCATTGCCATCAAATCCCGAAAGGAACATTGTCCTGAATGGCCGCTCACCCACATCCTTTCATACTGACGCGGGCGTCCCACAGGGCTTCGTCCTTGGTCCTATGCTGTTTTTAACCATCATTAACAACCTGCCCGACGGCATCAGCTCTCAACTTGGTATCTACGCTGACGGCACTAGCATTTACTCCTGCCTTGACACTAAAGCTGAACAGCCTGACATGGTCAAAATGGCAACTGATGTCCAAAATAACCTGAAAATCATTATTAACTGTGGCAATAGATCTCGTCAATTTTAACGCTTCCAGAACTAACCTTCTCTCCGTTAATCATCTGAGAGACCCCTCTCTGCCTTCCGTCAGCATGGCTGATGCTAACCTCCAGGAAAGTGACTCGTTGCGCCTTCTCGGACTAACACTCTCAGCTGATATGAAGTGAAAAGAAAGTGAATCCATTGTCAGTTCACTGTGCCGGGACAGACAATTTTTCTCTTCAGAATCTATCTTGCATATCTATAAGTCTACCATGCGTCCATGCTCTGAATATTGCTGCCACATAAGGCCCGGTGCTCCTGCTAGATGAGTTCTTTGCTATGGTAACTATACCTTTTGAATTTAAGGTGTCCCTGCTATTTACATTGAGCGCCTTGATAAAATCTAAAGAAGAATCAGCAATATTATTGGTCTTGATCTGGCTGCTCGGCTTCAGTCACATTCCCACCGCAATACTAGCCTGGCGGCGAGATCTCATTAATTTACAGTTCAGCTAACTCGTAATTTTACGCTGACAGTTTCTTTTCTCGAACCTCTCATCTGTGGAACTCTCTTCCAATGCTTTCCAGCCAACTTTAATTTTGCAAGAATTTAAATGTAATGCAATTTGTTACTCTACGCGCAAGCCGCTAGTGGCCCACTGGCGGGCCGCCGATGGCAACGTCAGCGGTCCTCTGATGGCAACTCCGCCAGTACTAACACACACACACACACACACACACACACACACATAGACATATATATATATATATATATATATATATATATATATATATATATATATTTGTGTATTTAGGCAGCAATCCTTCTTTCATGCACATTTCATTAAAAACGACTCACAAGGTGCTTTTACTTAGTTTTTTTTATATAATTTCTCGTGCGATCTAATAAAGTTTTTCTTTCCGGATGATAAATTATATAAAAACGGATTTCTAATTCTAACAGTTGAAATATAATCCTTGAAAAATGGCTAAATGTATAGCCGAAAGCGCTCGGATAAAAACAACATTCGGACAGTTTTTATATAATTTATCATCCGAAAAGAAAAACATTATTAGATCGCACGAGAAATTATATAAAAAACTAAATAAAAGCACCGTGTCAGTCGTTTTTAATGAAATGTGCATATATATATATATATATATATATATATATATATATATATATATATATATATATATATTCAAACATAGATTGTTAAATATAACAGACAATGAATGTCTGTTATGTTTGATCAGGAGCCATTCTAACCTTCGTAAAGTTGCTTTAATTTCAGGAGAAATACAAATATATATATATATATATATATATATATATATATATATATATATATATATATATATATATTTAGAAAAATATGTCAAATTGGAAAATTTCTTGTGACATGTTTCATCCGTTAGGATTTCATCATACTGGGCTTTGTTGATGTTTCCACATTTCCATATGCCCTTGAAACATGAGACGCAGGTAGTTTCACAATTCATATGGGGAATATGCTTATTTTGACAGACAAAAATATAATACATCTGTCTTATCAACCCCTGTATAGACTCTTTCCGTTAAGGGTGATGTCTAGATAATCAGCTACTTTAAGGTTAGAGAAAATCTCAATCCTAAGCCCTAGTAATTTAAAAGCCCTAACGATTTTCTTTTCGATATTCACAGTTAATGGACCATTACTATTGGGGATGAACATGAGCCCATCGTCTCTATATAGGCCTATCTGTTTGGAATCTACAATTCTACTGAGGGTATCTGAAATATAAATACATACTAAATCAGCAACCTCGGCTGAATCACATGTACCCATAGGGACATCAAAATCATCATTAAGGCACTTAGTCCAGGTGGATATTATTAAGACCTAGAAGTGATTTCCTAGCTGTTAGGGTGATATTAATCTCCTCATTAGTGATCTCCACATAGTTTTTTGCAAAGTTAATACAATTTACCAAGAGATCCCTGGAGATGGAGGAATAGAAATCTATTATATCAAATTTGATAAATGTAACTCTTTCCTTATCACCAATACTGACAACCCATTTGATTGTGTCCAACAAATCTTTCCAGAGATTAGTACAGGTTATAACTAGTAATTTATCGGTTATTTTATCAGGCAATGTCTAGATAATCAACTATTTTAAGGTTAGAGGAAATCTCGATCCTAAACCCTAGTAATCTAAAGGCCCTAATGATTCTCTTTTAGATCTTTGTGATGAGTGGACAATTAGTTTTGGGGATGAAAATGAGTCCATCATCTCTATATAGGCTTACCTGTTTGAGATCTACTATTCTAATAAGTGTATCTAAAATATAAAACATACTAAATCAGCAATATATATATATATATATATATATATATATATATATATATATATATATATATATATATATAAATACCACAAACATGAGTAATTTATTGGTTATTTTTTCAATTATTTTTTTGAGATTAGATCTAGTTCAGTTTTTGTTGAATTTATTATTCTAGACTGTATGTTAATAGTGAAATTAGGTTTGTGATCTTTAAATAAAAGGTATGCATCTTTGGTATTAGACCTTCCCCCTACTATATCTGCAATATTTAAAATATTTGCAAAATTGGCATTTGGAGATGATTCTGTGATATCTATCTAGTTTATACGTGTCTGTCATTGTGTTAGTGAGAATTTTATGGCAGTGTGAGGGGTTACATTTATAAATGGTTTTGGATTTGTCAGCGCTAAACCAAATGTCTTTAGAATTCTTCATGGTTTTTATGTCTTTCTTTAACTTTTCTTGGAATTGCTTGGACAACTTACTGAGTTTCATTTTTTTTAGCTAGGTTAAACATGTCTCTTTCAAAAGGATCCAGGAATTTGCAGGAATTTAAGTAAATTCTTAAGTATATATATATATATATATATATATATATATATATATATATTTATGTATGTATTTATACTTAAGATCTGACTTTCTCATATATGTATATGATATGCATATGCATATACTTATATATGCTTAAGATTTTATACATACATGCACACACACACACACACACACACACACACAAACACACACACACATACACACACACATATATATAATTATTAATTTGAAAATTATAATATAAATATGTTATAAAATCACTACAAAAATAGGCATTTTGTTTCAACACTTCTGGTGTCTTATCAAGTGATAGTGTTGCAAGGTTCAAAACCAACACTTGATAAGACACCAAAGGTGTCGAAACAAAATGTCTATCTTTGTAGTGATTTTATAACATATTTAAGTTATAGTTTTCAAATAAATAATTACATTTCATCTACACTGTATTGAGCACACTTTTAAGAATAGTATTTGTTGGTTACTGGAATTTATTCCGTATACACCAATCCCATACTTGGGTATATATATATATATATATACATACATATATATATATATATATATATATATATATATATATGTATATTGTGTGTATTTAGGCTGTATTTTTTCATTCATACATGTTTCATTAAATAATATACACAAGTGTTGTCTATTTATTTCATGTAAATTCTTTTCATATCATCTGATAAGGTTAATAACATTATCCTTAAAAGAAGAAAGAAAATCACAATATTGATACATATTTTTTTAATGGCTTACATAAGCCATTATCAAAGATGACAATTATATTACAATATATTAAGCAATACACGGACAAAACAGTGATGTTAGTCTGTTTTTGTTTACATGGATGATTTCCAAGCAATGATAAACACGTGCATATAAGATGCTGGAAGCAAAAATTGAATTCGAGTGAATTCGAGAAGTATTAAGTATGGGAAGCAGGTTGGTATTGTTTAATATATTGTAATGTAATTGTCATCTTTGATAATGGCTTATGTAAGCCAAAAGCTTAGATTGGATTAAAAAATATGTATCAATATTGTGATTTTCCTCCTTCTTTTAAGGATAATGTTCTTAAGTTTATCAGACAATATGTAAAGAATTTACATAAAATTAATAGACAACACTTGTCTATATTATTTAATGAAAATGGAAAAAGGTATATATATTTATATATATATATATATATATATATATATATATAAATATTATTATAATATGATTATTTAAAAATATGTATTCATCGCGACACAGAAATTTCCATGTTTCAGAACTAAAAACTAAACTTTAAATTAAACTTAAAAATAATGTTTTTGTTCCATTCTCAAGCAATGTTGATTAACTTTCAAAAAAATTTTAAGTTTAATTTCAAGTTTAATTTTTTAGTTCTGAGACATGGTAGTTTCTGTGTCGTGCTGAATACATATTTTTAAATAACAATATTATAATAATATTTATTTTTATATATATAGATATATATATATATATTATATACATATATAATAGATATAATATATTTATATATATATATATATATATAATATATTTATATATATATATATTATATACATATATAATAGATATAATATATTTATATATATATATATGTATATATATATATATATATATATATATATATAATATATTTATATATATATATATATATATATATATA
>OZ038507.1:20403165-20408165 GCA_964036315.1 Acanthosepion esculentum
TATATATATATATATATAATGAATATATATATATAATATATATATATATATATATAATGAATATATATATATATATATTATATATATACATATATATATCTATATATATAATATATATATATATATATATATATATATACATATATATATAATATATATATAAACATATATATAATATATATATATATATCATATATATATATATATATGTATATCGATTTAATTGTCACTTTTAGTGGATACTCGTATTTGAGTTGATGCTCCATTTATTTCAAACTGTATTTATTTTGTCTGACAGCTGAATATTCAATAAATCTTTATAACGCAAAGATCATGCGAAGACAATCTTCGTAGTCGAGTTATTTAAAGCACATCGGATCTTCCAAGGTTTTCTCCTTTCCAAGGCGGATACTGGTTCATATCCTGCCAGAAAGTGTATTTTTTTTAGTAAAATTCCTTGATTATTCAGGCCGGTAGACAAAAAAAAAATACCGTTTAAAATAAACGGGACATCTACTCAGATATGGGCATCCGAAAAAAATAACTAAGATAATATCATATCGGGTTTATAAATTAAAAAGAAATCCATCGTTTCTTTAAAGATTGCACACACACACACACACACACACACACACACACACACATATATATATATATATATATATATATATATATATATGATAGAAATTGTTAGGAGGATTTGATAATTATAATCAAGTAATTCATTGAGTCTGAAAGAAACCTCAACAGAATGCAGAAAGCACTGGACGGCCGTTTCGTCCTATATTTGGGACTCATCAACAGTATTGAGTCTGATTTGCTATCTCTTCTTTACCGAGGCCCGTTGGAACAGTTGGTATGATGTTTGCTTGATAACCCAACTGTCAGGGTTTCAATTCTCGGTAGTGGATGAGCACTGCTGATGAGTCCCAAATATTGGACGAAACAGCCGTCCAGTGCTTTCTGTTGAGGTTTTTTTCAGACTCAATGAATTAATTTTTTTTTTTTTATATATATATATATATATATATATATATATATATATATATCTATATATATATATATATATAAGAGATGAAGTAAAAGTCCTCTGTTCATAGGATTTACTTTTAAAAATGTGCTCAATACAAAGTAGAGCAATATATTATTATTATATTTTTATTATAAGAGATAAGAAAACATTGAAATCGCGACACAAAAGCTTTCATGTTTCAATACTTTGATTGTACTTCTTCGGGCGATGGTAAGTAACTGGTGAATAAATGATTTTTAAGGAAATTTAAAAGCAAAATGTTACCTCTTTTTCCAAATTCTGACCTCACGCCCTCAAATTTCAGAAAAGAGGTTTCTAAATTTCCTTAAAATTCGCATATCTTATTCTCATTAGGTTTATTTTCATAATTAAAGCTTATGACACTTTTCAGTACATCAGCTAACTTGTAGACTTTTGCAATATATATATATATATATGTATATATATATATATATATATATTATCATTATTATTATTATTATTATTATATTTTTATTTTAAGAGATTATAATAAAAACAATTTGAAATTGCTACACAAAAGCTTCAATGTTTCAATAATACTGATTGCACTTCTTCAGGTGATGGTGACTTACTTACCATCGCCTGAAGAAGTACAAACATAGTATTGAAACATGAAAGCTTTTGTGTAGCAACTTCAACATGTTTTTATTATAATATCTTATAATAACAATATAATAATAATAATGATAAGATATATATATATATATATATATATATATATATATATCGTGGCCTGACGATTGCATCTAGCATGAAACAGACTGTCGCCTCTAAGTGTTGACTTCTATGTTCACTTTTATATTTACACATGCTATATCTCTGATATTGAGCACTTTATCCCATAAATATAGCACATCTTAAGACTATATTTCTTCATATATATATATGTGTGTGTGTGTGTGTGTGTGTGTGTGTGCGTGCAAATATATAGAAGAATAGTAAAGAACACATTCGGTAAATATTATATAGAAAAAATTAATTCTACGAATGAATCTGCCTATAAAGATGCGTAAACTTCAAGATTATTTATTCCCAAAAATTTCACTTGAGGATGAAACAGAGCTTTTGGCTCTTGTTTTTGAAACATGAGAACTCTTATGTAGCGAAGGAATCATATTTTTTAAAAAATAATTATTATTATCATATATATATATATATATATATATATATATATATATATATATATATATACACACAATTCAAAAGTTTGAGGCCACTCCTGAAAATTTTTTAAATTGGCCCAAAATGTAGTTACTTTGTACTTTAAATAAGACAAAATAATTATGGTTAAAAAAAGCGAGACATGATATTTTAAAGAAATTTTAAGAAATTTTATTATGACATAAAGAAAAAAAAAATTTATGATTAAATGTTTTGCTCTCGTCAAAATATCCTCCTTTAGCCTTGATTACTGCAGCACATATTTTTGGCATTCGTTGCAAAAGTTTCTCAAAATATGAGTTTCATAATTGATTCCATATTTTTTTTTTTTGCAATGACTCTAAGAGCACTTTTCATTTTTTTGTCACTCTTCTGTCAAGTTTATAGGTATAAAGCCATCTCTTTTTCTCTTCTAGTTATGGGTAAATAGCAGGACACACCCGGCCCTATAGCCGAAGGTTGACATCAAGTTAAGCTGGACTACAACGCTGAATTCAAAACCTTGGGAAGGTTTTTTATTTTACCTTGAGGCACATTATGTATATGCATTCACTGTATTCACTATTTTCGAAAAGTGTAGTTAGTTCTTGTAAGAATCAAATTATATGTGTGGTTATATGAATTGAACTACTAGATCAAAAGCAACAGGAGAGTCCAGTATATATATATATATATATATATATATATATATATATATATATATATATATATATATATATAAGGAGACGTGGTGAAGTAATATTGATTGAGGAATCAAAGAGTCGAGTTTGAATTCCAGTTAAATCCATTACATTCACTTACATGCTAATATCCTTGGGAAAGGTATTAATCCTCTTCTTTCCCCCACAGCTGTGGGTAAATAACAGGAGAGACTGGGTTCTATAGCATTGGATGGCAATCGATCTAGGAGAATGACAACTCTGAATTCAAAACTTGCAGAAGGTCATTTGGGGACTTTGTGGCACATAGTCTCTGTATTCGGCCCTTCAAAAAGTGGGGTTGGTTCTGCACAAAGCCTTCACCACTATAATCAAATCACATGTGCTGGTGTCGGGTTGTCGGTTCTTTGGAACTGAGTCAAAAAACAAGACAAATAAAAAACAACATACGTGTTGAGCATATATATATATATATATATATATATATATATATATATATAATTAAAAAAATATAGAGGAATCAGACAGAGATGGTGAGTTTGCTAACTGAAAAATACTTTCATTCATCCTTGTTTTATTAAATAACCTTCCTAACCTTTCTAATTTACACAAATATATATATATATATATATATATATATATATATATATATATAAAGATATATTTAGTGTTACAAAACTTTATGACTGCCATGAACAGAACTTACAGTTACATCTAACCAATCTAACAGTAAATTAATGAAACCCTGTTCCCAGTCTAGTACTGTTCTTAAATTTATAAAGTCCAAGTACCATAGTAAAGAGCGATATTTATTCCGTATAAATTACAAAAATGTGGCACAAGGCCATAGGGGGGATTGAGGAAAGGATGGTCTTCTTCTGTCTAAACTATAACTTAGCTAGCCGCAAACACTGACCCAATCGTACGAACAATATTCCTTACACCAAAACACCACATTCATTCATACCGTTCTTACTACAACCACCATAATACCTCACTGTCTCTATGAAAATACTAACTACTCCCCATATTTACAATTCAGTGTCTGTGGGGGGAGGGGGAATAAAATAAAAAATCTAAAAAAATTCACCCCAATGAGTATTTACAAAATGAATGCAAAATATTTACAAGAAACTAAATAAAATAATATTAGTAATAACCCCCCCCCCCCATCACTAAATGTGGCAGAAATACCAGTTCACTGGCCGAAATCAATGCGGGACTAAAAATAGGATAAAACATTCATTCCTCCCAAGCACACACACTGACACGCACTCATTCAAACACAACAACAAATACGAAAAACACTCACGCGAAACGAAAGGCGCCCCGCATCCACCTGCGAACTGACATCACTAACCACCTAACGAGGGTGGGGATGGGGAATTAAACTCAAAGAAAAATAGGGACAGAAATAAAAAAGGGGCCAAATGAGCATACATACCCTAGCTAAGTTAACTGGAAAAAGAAACTCAAACATAGTAAAGAGCTCATCTGAACAATTACCATGAAAGTATTTATAGAAAAGGCACAGGGAGGCTACATTACTACAGTGGGAAAGTGACTGAATCCGAGATGCCAGGTCAGGAGTAATAATATTGCTGATTCTTCCTTGGATTTTATCAAGAATCTCTAAATTTATAGCAGGAGCACCAGACCAAATGTGGTAGCATTATCCTAATTATATGGCGAACGGTAGACTTATAGATATTTAAAAATATGTTTGGTGGTATAAAATTTTATGACTGCCATGAAGAGACAAAAATTAGTTTTATTATTACCACTCCTGATAATAAAAAGTAAAAATGAAGAACTGGCCAGCTAACCGGTTTCGCATCTCGCTCGACAGAGCTAAATCGAGATAAATAGAGTAAATTATATAATAATAAAAAAAACAATGGACAAAGTTTATTGGTGGGAAGAAGAAGAAAAAAAATATACATATATATATATATATATATAGTAGTAGTGGATTTGATATTTATTAATTCAACAGATTTTATCACTTTAAAAGTTATTTTTAATGGATATAACATATTTGAACAGATGCTCTATTTTTTATTAAATATACGGTGTAACCCGGATATAAGAGACCCGGATATAAGAGAGACTCGGATATAAGAGCC
>OZ038507.1:20413165-20430665 GCA_964036315.1 Acanthosepion esculentum
AATGGGGTCTGGGTAAACATTAACCTACCTGGTACCTCAACCCAATTAACAACTAACACAATTATTAATAATAATTGTGGTCTGAAGTGGGTCTTCATGTTGCCTGTTTTACCCCTTCATGTCGTCAGTTAACTTCGATTGAATAAATACAAACTACTTCTGTTGTATCTGTAACTGCATTAATTCAAAATGTTTCTTTTAATGAAAGTACTTTAAAGTAATTGAAGACGATAGACTCTGTTACATGTAAACATGATGCTGTTTTTGCTCCATTCTAATTGAACGTTTTTCCTGATTGACCAGCTGAGTATGGCTGCTAGTATTTAATATTACAGTATTAGGGAATTTGACTTTTACTTAACATCAGGAAGAGGGAGTTGAAATTCCTGGGGCACGTAATGAGGAAGGAGGGCTTGGAAAATCTGATACTCACAGGACAGACTGAGATAAAGAGGGACAGAGGAAAGCAGCACGTAATATACTTGATGAGCTTAGTCGAATGAAGTTCTTCCAGAGGATGAAATCAGTGACATAGAATGATTTCGACATTGTGATTCATTTGCCTAAAATTAGAATAATAAAATTATATATTTTTGATGCACAAAATTCCATGTCTAATGTTATATAAAAACTACATTGCATTTTCACTTAATATTCGATCATGTTCTCACGTCAGGGATGACATGAGCATACATTCTACATACGGCACCCCATTTGCATTTAATATTACAGTATTATGGAATTAGGTAAGGTACAAGTACTGGTAGTCTATGGGGTCTGGATAAACACTGGCCTACCAGAAACCTCAGCTTGACATATATGAGTAACCCATTTACGTTTAATATTCCCATATTATGGAATTTGTCTTTTACTTAACATCAGGAAGAGGGAGTTAAAATTCCTGATGCACATAATGAGGAAGGAAGGCTTGGAGAACTTGATACTCACAGGACTGATTGAGAGGAAAGAGTTACAGAGAAAAACATACTTGACAGGTTTGAGTAAATGGATGGTAAAACAGGGTTTTGGAAAAATGACAAAAAGACAAAACTTATTAAGAGCTACAAGGGAGATGAAGACGTGGAGGACCATGATCGCCTATCTCCTGAAAGGACATGGCACATAAAAAAATGGAGACATCTACTGGTAGTTTATGGGATTTGTATAAACATTAGCCTACCAGAGACCCCAGCCTTACTTATATCACTCTCACATTTATAAATAATATTACAGTATTAAGGAATTAGGTAAGGTGCAAGTACTGGTAGTCTATGGGGTCTGGATAAATATTAGTCTACCTGGAACCTGAACCTCACATATATGACACTTTCATTTATATATAATATTACACTATTATGGAATAAGGCTTGGTACAATACTTGTAGTCTGTGGGGTCTGGATAAAAATTAGCAAATTAGAAACCACAGCTTCACATATATGACTCCCCCATTTGTAATTAAAATGAGACTATTACGGAATTAGGCTTGGTACAAGTACTTGTAGTCTTTGGTATAATCCAGCTCCTGACGACTGTTGTGCATGAAACTCAGAGTTGTTCCATCAATGTGGAAAATAATATATATTTATCCTTAATAAAAATTATAGCTCTGTTATTATGCACAATACATTATTTTCTTAGCACCAACATTCCATGTCAAATATTACATATTCATATTTATATATATATATATATATATATGAGCCAGGTAAACCTACCTAGGTTTCACCTACACAGATCGTCCGTATAGGTCAAACCTATGTTGGTAAATGTTGTTTAATACCGTTTATTATAAAACAGAGCATTTACTTAAATGTTTGTATCTATAAAAAGAATGTATAAACATAAAAATGTCTTAAAATAATTGTCGGACTTTGTCCATTTCGTTATGTGTGACGTCATTTGTTTACATTTGGATACGCCATGAGCAGATATGAACGTACGTGAGAGATTCATGGAAGATTGTAGTTTAAAGGCAGCAAAATTGACCTTGTTAACCGAACAATCCTCTGTGGCCCAATTGGTTAAGGCACATCAGGCTATATGACAGTTCCGTATAGGATACAGGTTTGATTGCTGTTAGAGGACAAATATTTTCTATGAAAGTTTCTCGGACATTCAGGCCGGTAAATGTTATTTAATACTGTTTATTATAAACAGAGCATTTACTTAAATATTTGTATCTATAAAAAGAATGTATAAACATAAAAATGTCTTAAATATATACATATATATATATATATATATATATAATATATTTTCTGTTTGTACGTTATTTTTATAGGCAGAATTAAATACACTGTTTTTTAATAAAAAATTATTAATTACATTTACTGGCCTCAGTGTTCAAGAAATAAATTGTATCCATAAAATAATGTATAAATGGAAAATATGTTAAATAATTTTCAGACTTCAGCGATTTCATTATATATATATATATATATATATATATATATATATATTAGGCAGAAGGTATTTTATATACAAAGAAATAATTATGCATAGAATCAATCAGCAATATTAATGCGATTATTGGCGATATCACATCGCTAGTAGAATATAATGTATACATTAAAATACTGTTAATCCATAGAATGATGTGATCCTCATCCATAAAACTATTTCGTCTCGAAAGTTTTAATTTTAATGTAAAAATATGCCTGAGGATGAATAAAGGATTATTCGAAAGTACTCGCATTTAAAAAAAAATATAAACTGGAAACAACTGACAACAGTTTTATGCATGAGGATCTCATCATTCTATGGATGAACAGCATTTTAATGCAGACATTATATTCTACTTGTGATGTGATATCGCAAATAATCCCATTAATATTGATGATTGATTCTATGCGTGATTGTTTCTTTGTTTATATATATATATATATATATATATATATATATATATACCCAAGTCTATATGTGTAGAGAAAATGCATGCACATTTAATTGTGTATGTATGTATGTGTTCGTTTTTTTTTATTTTATTTTATTTTATTTTTTTTTTATTTTTTTTAATAAATAAAGTGTCGTGGAGATGTCTCCTGTCTCGTCACCTATTTGTGTGTGTATATATCTAAATATGTCTGGGTGCTTATGTATTATAATCTGAGTGTGTATATTGTTTTACGCGAGAGGTGAACACCCTATTCATACACTTGAAATTAAAATGTATACATTTTTGTCGGGAAGACCAGCTGAAATTAGCGTCTGTTCTAATGTAATTTCAATGAAAAAATAAAATAAATTGAATAACATATATATTTTTTCTTTTCTCATCAGTAGTTTTATAATTTTAAACTTAATAGAGATTAAATTTAGATTTTAAAATTGGTAATTTTTTACCTTTAATATCAAATTTTATCATATAATTTAATACTTATTGGTTAGAATAAATTCTATTTTAGTAAAACCCCAACATTAAAGCTTTTAATAGCTATTATAACCTTAATTCTTTGTCAAGTTTTTTTGAATTCCCGTGTACTTGTATTTTGATTGGTCATTCCTGTTTATGTAACAGCGTTTCCCCTTACGAAGGATCGTTAATTAATTTGAAACTTTTAAAACCCTTTATTCTACATTCAACATCATCACTTGATAAAACACCGGAGCTGTTGAAACAAAATGGCTACTTTTGTAGTGATTTTATAACATATTTATGTTATAATTTTGAAATAAACAATTATATATATATATGTATATATATATATATATATATATATAGTGTATTGGGGCAGCAGATCATTATTCAAACATATATTGTTAAATATAACAGACAACAAATAAACTCGGTGTGTTTGCTTCAATTTTTGGAGAAAATATAGACAAAATTTGTCCAACATTTGGATATTTTTTATTAAGCTGGTCCTTGATCTAAGCTTTCAACTCATATGAGCCATCTTCAGAGGAGTTAAATGGACATTTAAACAAAGATATTCACCATCAAAGATGATATTCTGTTATGTTGACATAGAAGATTGCTATGCGACGATAACAGTTGCGGAATAGCAGATGCAGGTCGTAAATACATGATGCAGTTCTATAACGTCGCACCACATGAGAGACCAAAGTATTAACAACAGAACCATATGTCTGGATGCAATGTGTTATGACTAGTTTGAAATGTAATAATAAACCCACTACATATATTGGTTTTACTACAACCACACTCTCCCGTAGACTTACCTGTCACCTTTCTGATCTTAGTTCTATTAAACAACATTTCTTAGATAAACATAGCCATCTGCATAATATTAGATAGATGTATTGGTTTTACAACAACCACACACTTCCATAGACTGACCTGTCACCTTTCTGATCTTAGTTCTATTAAACAACATTTCTTAGATAAACATAGCCATCTGCATAATATTAGATAGATGTATTGGTTTTACAACAACCACACACTTCCATAGACTGACCTGTCACCTTTCTGATCTTAGTTCTATTAAACAACATTTCTTAGATAAACATAGCCATCTGCATAATATTAGATAGATGTATTGGTTTTACAACAACCACACACTTCCATAGACTGACCTGTCACCTTTCTGATCTTAGTTCTATTAAACAACATTTCTTAGATAAACATAGCCATCTGCATAATATTAGATAGATGTATTGGTTTTACAACAACCACACACTTCCATAGACTGACCTGTCACCTTTCTGATCTTAGTTCTATTAAACAACATTTCTTAGATAAACATAGCCATCTGCATAATATTAGATAGATGTATTGGTTTTACAACAACCACACACTTCCATAGACTGACCTGTTACCTATCTGATCTTAGTTCTATTAAACAACATTTCTTAGATAAACATAGCTATGTGCTTAATATTAGATAGATGTATTGGTTTTACAACAACCACACACTTCCATAGACTGACCTGTCACCTTTCTGATCTTAGTTCTATTAAACAACATTTCTTAGATAAACATAGCTATGTGCATAATATTAGATAGATGTATTGGTTTTACAACAACCACACACTTCCATAGACTGACCTGTCACCTTTCTGATCTTAGTTCTATTAAACAACATTTCTCAGATAAACATAGCCATCTGCATAATATTAGATAGATGTATTGGTTTTACAACAACCACACACTTCCATAGACTGACCTGTCACCTTTCTGATCTTAGTTCTATTAAACAACATTTCTTAGATAAACATAGCCATCTGCATAATATTAGATAGATGTATTGGTTTTACAACAACCACACACTTCCATAGACTGACCTGTCACCTTTCTGATCTTAGTTCTATTAAACAACATTTCTTAGATAAACATAGCTATGTGCTTAATATTAGATAGATGTATTGGTTTTACAACAACCACACACTTCCATAGACTGACCTGTCACCTTTCTGATCTTAGTTCTATTAAACAACATTTCTTAGATAAACATAGCCATCTGCATAATATTAGATAGATGTATTGGTTTTACAACAACCACACACTTCCATAGACTGACCTGTCACCTTTCTGATCTTAGTTCTATTAAACAACATTTCTTAGATAAACATAGCCATCTGCATAATATTAGATAGATGTATTGGTTTTACAACAACCACACACTTCCATAGACTGACCTGTCACCTTTCTGATCTTAGTTCTATTAAACAACATTTCTTAGATAAACATAGCCATCTGCATAATATTAGATAGATGTATTGGTTTTACAACAACCACACACTTCCATAGACTGACCTGTCACCTTTCTGATCTTAGTTCTATTAAACAACATTTCTTAGATAAACATAGCCATCTGCATAATATTAGATAGATGTATTGGTTTTACAACAACCACACACTTCCATAGACTGACCTGTCACCTTTCTGATCTTAGTTCTATTAAACAACATTTCTTAGATAAACATAGCCATCTGCATAATATTAGATAGATGTATTGGTTTTACAACAACCACACACTTCCATAGACTGACCTGTCACCTTTCTGATCTTAGTTCTATTAAACAACATTTCTTAGCTAAACATAGCTATGTGCTTAATATTAGATAGATGTATTGGTTTTACAACAACCACACACTTCCATAGACTGACCTGTCACCTTTCTGATCTTAGTTCTATTAAACAACATTTCTTAGATAAACATAGCCATCTGCATAATATTAGATAGATGTATTGGTTTTACAACAACCACACACTTCCATAGACTGACCTGTCACCTTTCTGATCTTAGTTCTATTAAACAACATTTCTTAGATAAACATAGCCATCTGCATAATATTAGATAGATGTATTGGTTTTACAACAACCACACACTTCCATAGACTGACCTGTCACCTTTCTGATCTTAGTTCTATTAAACAACATTTCTTAGATAAACATAGCCATCTGCATAATATTAGATAGATGTATTGGTTTTACAACAACCACACACTTCCATAGACTGACCTGTCACCTTTCTGATCTTAGTTCTATTAAACAACATTTCTTAGATAAACATAGCCATCTGCATAATATTAGATAGATGTATTGGTTTTACAACAACCACACACTTCCATAGACTGACCTGTCACCTTTCTGATCTTAGTTCTATTAAACAACATTTCTTAGATAAACATAGCCATCTGCATAATATTAGATAGATGTATTGGTTTTACAACAACCACACACTTCCATAGACTGACCTGTCACCTTTCTGATCTTAGTTCTATTAAACAACATTTCTTAGATAAACATAGCCATCTGCATAATATTAGATAGATGTATTGGTTTTACAACAACCACACACTTCCATAGACTGACCTGTCACCTTTCTGATCTTAGTTCTATTAAACAACATTTCTTAGATAAACATAGCCATCTGCATAATATTAGATAGATGTATTGGTTTTACAACAACCACACACTTCCATAGACTGACCTGTCACCTTTCTGATCTTAGTTCTATTAAACAACATAGATATCAGTTGATAACACAACAATAGTCACACATAAGCACAGTAAAATGAACCTTCAGATATTGAAGGCCATCTACATTAAAATGGAGCAACACATGCTCAACAAAATTACATTTCAAACTAGTCACAATACATTACCAATTTAGTGGTGGCAGCCTACCAGTTCATGCAAACTGATTCTTAAAATTATAAAAGTATAGCAAATCATTTGTGGAATTATGAGAAAATGATCTTATATATTAATAACTGATGGTCTAGGTAGAATGTTAATTAGACTATGCTTGTGTGTGTGTGCCGAATGAAACTCTAATAGACACATGTTGCTTATTGTTTTGAAGTTAAAAATGTGGCAGATCGTCCTGTTATAAATTTGATAGGTCTTCCATTAGACTGCAATGAATCAGTTCGAATATGGCTAAGAAACCATAAGACAACTGATGACACTAGAGTCAAAAAACATCGTACTTCTGAACAGAAATATAAGAACAGAATTTCAATGTGGAAATATCTTAATAAATAAATGGTTTCTATTACATTATCAAAATGGTTTAATACTTTTGGATACGATATAAAGTTATTTGTTTCCATTCTCAGACTGAAAAGAAAATAAGCAGAATAGGTTTCTAAAGATTAACTGCCTTTATAGAATCAGTTCCTGAAAATTTTGGATGCCATTTTTGTATATATATATATATATATATATATATATATATATATATATATATATATATATAATATAAGAGGCTGAAAGACTAATATTCCATGGTTACTGGATCACGATTATGATGCCAATGTAATAAATTATAACCATGGAATATTAGTGTTTGAGCCTTTTATATTATTTTCTTGCTCTGTCCTGGGCATTGAGTTCTACCTGGATTCTATCCTCTTGGGAATTTATGTATATAAATATATATATATATATAATGACCACTAATATTAGCAATATACATATATATATATATATATATATATATATATATATATAGTGTATTTAGACAGCAATCCTTCTTTCATTCAAGCTTCATTAAATATGACAGACAAGGTGCTTTGATTAAATTTTATGTATAATTTCTCATATGATCTTATGAGAAAAAATAAAAGAAAGTCATAGATAATGGTTGCTGTGTTGAAAAAACAGGCAAAAGAGAAAGATCTTTGGGACGGCAGTGAATCAGTTCCAATATGGCGAAGAGACGATAACGCAGCTGATGACACTAGAGTCAAAAAGCATCATACTTCTGAACAGAAATATGATGAGAACAGAATTCCAATCTGGAAATATCTTCATAAATAAATGGTTTCTATTAAATTATCGAAATGGTTTAATTTTTTTTTGGATACAATATAAAGTGAGTTGTTTCCATTCTTAGATTGAAAAGAAAATAAGCAAAATAGTTTTCTAATGATTACCTGCCTTTATAGAACTGGTTCCTGTAAATTTGGGATACCACTATTGGTCAGAAGGTTCACCTGAGTTCTTAAAGACTGGAACAATAGTTAAGGATTTCCAAGAATTAGGAATGCAAGATGCAGTGAGGTATTAATTATACAGTTTAGAGAGGACAGGAGCCAGTTCAGAGGCACATTTCTTAAGGACGATTACAAGGATAGCATCGTGTCCACTTAATTTTTTATTTTTCTCAATATTTCAATGCAGGATCTATGCTGCTTGGTTTCATTAATTTAATTTCTAATTCACTAAAGATATTGATTTCCCAGCGAATTAATCATTTTTAAAAATTTTAATCTTCTTTCATAATTTTTAGCATTCTTCCTTCCATTTTTCTTCTGTTTGTTTGTTTGTTTGTTGTATCAATCTTTTCAACTCAGGTTTGTCATACCACAGGATTATCATTCTCTATTTAGATAGTCTTGGAATTGGTGTGATGTGCTTTAGCTAATGAACATTATTATTAATGATAACATTATTTGATTCCTCTAAGTTATTTCAGTAGACCCAAGGAGGATAAAATCCAGAGAGCTCAATGTATATCAGAGCTAATAATTTAAATAAAAACAGAACACTTTAAGGTTCCATATAATAAATTATTTCACTACAGCCCTTTTAAAGGACAGTGGATCATCAGACTTTACTTCCAAAGGTTGAAACAAAAAATGAAAAGAAATTTATGAACTCTCAAAGTAAAGCAAAACAATAGTGCCTAATTCGGGCTTTTCATTCCAAAGAAAGTTAATGACACTTTCTCTCATAACTTCTTTCTCTCTTTTTCTCTTTATGCCTTTTTCTCCTCTCCCCCTTCCATATCAATATATAACTTCCGTTAAGTTAACCGATTTAATGTGTCAATGTCTGGATTTCCTCAAAAACTATTTAAATTTGAAAGAATAGAAATGTTACATCTAACTCAATCATGTCTCTCCCCCCACTCACTTACTCACTTTGTTAATTTACATATACTTAGTACTGCCCGTCATAAATGTGTACATTTCTTTCCATTTTTCGTTTTAACCTTTGGAAGTAAAATCTGATGATCCACAGTCCTTTAAAAGGGCTGTGGTGAAATAAATTATTACATGGAACCTTAAAGTGGTTTGTTTTTATTTAAAATATATATATATATATACATACATATAAAACACTTTCTTACCTCATATTTGTTTTCTTCCTCTGGACTGCATATTTTTCTCGTCTTATGGGAAGGCAGGAGTTTTGCGTCCATATTGGTGAAAATAAGAGGTTTGCCTATGCTTTTATGGTTGCGAAAAAGCCATATAAAGAGTGGAAGTGTCAGATTTACTGACAGAGCATGTTCACGGACAAGTGTATTATGCACCATAAAGGGTGGTGTAAAAGCCAAATACATAGTTTCTCATCTAATGCCATCTACAGCTGACTGCATTCACTACGGCTATAGAGTTCTATATACCAATCACACTAACAGATTGTACTGGAATGCAGTTTACCACCTGTCAGTTGCAGAAATTGAGCAAGAGTTGTGACTTAGTATATATCAAATTATCCCCTATTAATATACTGTTTATGCTTATACGTAGGCATATAGAGTGGGTAGGGTGAATGGGCACCTTTCAGCAGTTGCCAAAAAAAAAAACAGAACAAGATTTGTGCAGATATAGGATAGGAAGGGAACAGTAATATGATAATTATAAAATGTTACAATTTTTAAACATATATATATATATATATATATATATATTGATGCATGTTTCATTAAATAATATAGACAAGTTTTGTCTATTTATTTTATGTAAGTTCTTTTCATATCGTCTGATAAGCTTAATAACATTATCATTAAAAGAAGAAAGAAAATCACAATATTGATGCATATTTTTTAATCCAATCTAAGCTTTCGGCTTACATAAGCCATTATCGAAGATGACAATTACACAATATATTAAGCAATACACCGACAAGAAAGTGATGGTAGTCTGTTTCTGTTTACATGGATGATTTCCATGTGCACATAAGACGCTGGAAGCAAAAATCGCACCACAGCTCATGACGTCACACATGACCACGCGAGAGTGAAAACAAGAAGTATTAAGTATGGGAAGCAATGGCTTCTGTTAACAATTATAGGCATTTAAGAATATTTGTGGAGATTTCATAGTTTATTAAATACACACAATATATATATATATATATATATATATATATATATATATATATATATATATATATATACATATTTTTTTTTTAAACATGCAACATGTGTTAGCACGTGCGATACCCTGTCTTCATCAACCACCGACCAGGGGTGATCTCACGGTTTCGGTGGCTATGGACATAATTTATTGACTGTGTTTTGAAAAAAAATGAAAACATTTTTATAAAACATACATACAACAAACTATTTCTTTTTTTAACAGTTAAAATATAATCCTTGAAAATGGTTAAATGTATAGCCGAAAGCGCTCGGATAAAAACAACATTCAGACAGTTTTTATATAATTTATCTTCCGAAAATAGAAAAAAATTATTAGATCGCATGAGAAATTGTATAAGAAAAACTAAATAAAAGCACCTTGTCTGTCATTTGCAATGTAATGTGCAAGAAATAAGGATTGATGCCTAAATACACAAATATATATATATATATATATATATATATATATATATATAAATGATTGAATAAACCGAACATATTGTGTTTATTTTTATTTTAATCCTATCAAATTCTCATCTCACCTTCTTAATGTTGATATTAAATTCATTAAGGAAGGCGCCATAGTTTTTTCATTTCTTTTGTTTTCGCACGTTCTTTCAATTTCATCTGAGATCATCTTCAGGAGTGAATTTCTAAGAAATAAATTATTGTAATTGACAGTTGTGAATTTTTGTTGTAAATGTGCATAAAATGTGGGGTGGCACAAAAAGCGTTACCCTATATTTATCTGATATTATTCTGGTCCACATGTTCTTCGGTCTGATGGGAAGGCAGAAACATTTGGGAGATATTGGTGAAAGCAACAGCTTTGCCTATGTTTTTATGGCTGGGAAAATGTCCAACATATATTCAAATGGTGGGCGGGGGGGGGTCAGGCAGACTGGTGTCAGGTGTGCGCAGATGCCAAGAAACAATCTCCTAATACAACCTACTATAATTTTGTTACTTCTCATGAAAAGGCTGCGGCAGATGTTGTACCCTTAAAACCTAAACATAAGCAACATATTCCTTCGGAATCTAATAGCATTGATTAAAGGATTAATGTCTAAAAGATATTAACAAAAAAAACTCTTAATGTATATTTTTTTCTGTGGGTTCAGTTAAAAGAGACTGGGGAGAATGGAGATCAAGACAGCTTACATAAATGGCTAGTAAATAATTTGCAATGCATTCCTATAGTAAAATCATTTGCAATGAATTTCTATCTATGCTTTTAGTATTTGCTATGTCACTATATATGTAATCATTAGAGGGAATGAAAGTTTAGATGGATTTGTTTAATAAATCCTATCAGTGATAAGACAGCTTACATAAATGGCTATTAAATAATTTGCAATGCATTCCTATAGTGAAATCATTTGCAATGAATTTCTATCTATGCTTTTAGTATTTGCTATGTCACTATATATGCAATCATTAGAGGGAATGAAAGTTTGGATGGATTTCTTTCATAAATCCTATGAGTGATAAGACAGCTTACATAAATGGCTAGTAAATAATTTGCAATGCATTCCTATAGTAAAATCATTTGCAATGAATTTCTATCTATGCTTTTAGTATTTGCTATGCCACTATATATGTAATCATTTGAGGGAATGAAAGTTTGGATGGATTTGTTTAATAAATCCTATCAGTGAGAAGACAGCTTACATAAATGGCTAGTAAATAATTTGCAATGCATTCCTATAGTAAAATCATTTGCAATGAATTTCTATCTATGCTTTTAGTATTTGCTATGTCACTATATATGTAATCATTAGAGTGAATGAAAGTTTAGATGGATTTGTTTAATAAATCCTATCAGTGATAAGACAGCTTACATAAATGGCTATTAAATAATTTGCAATGCATTCCTATAGTGAAATCATTTCCAATGAATTTCTACATACCCTTTTTAAAGTTATTAAGCAAATCATATAAACATCAACAATTCAAATTTGGTTTGAAAAAAAATCCTCAAATTTTAAATAATCAATTTAGATTTCAAAACAAGGCCTGAGTTAAAATTTTAGGTTGTATCAATATGTTTTATTGAAGTTATTTGATGTATTCTAAAAATCTGCCATCTGAAGTTATTGGACAAGATCAAATAATCACATTTTACTTCAATAAAAAGGTAATAAAATCATCAAAAATTTATCAACACCTCCAATAGTACAAATAACAAACCCATATGATAAGTCTTTGAATCCTTTATATTTTAATATAGTGACCCTTCTTCTCAATAACAGCCAGTAATCTATTATCCATTGATTTTGTTAATATTTTTTACTTCAGCAGGTTCAATTTCCAACATGGTAGTTTTAATTGTTTCCCATAAGTCTGCTTTGCTGTTTTATTTTTTGCTACCTTTGTATAATTTCATCTTCACAATTGACCATAGATTTTCGATCGGATTCAGATTAGGACTTGATGGTGGCCATTCCATTATCTTCTCTCTTGTAAGTCTTTTATGCTCAAAGAATTTACCAGTAAGCTTAGATTTATGAGAAGGAGCATTGTCGTGCAAAAAATACACATTTCGTTTTGAAACTGTGAGACTGGGACTGGTACCATGAAAAGAAAGGCTTGTTCATAAAATCACAATAGTTAGTACTGTTCAGTTTAACTCCTTCATAGACTTTGAATGGTCAAATAATGGTTTGGTTGACAATTCCAGCCAATATCACAACACCACCACCTCCTTGTTGCCTCCTTTTAGCCACAGGCACGTCTAAATTGGCTTAAATCCATCCTTTGGCTCATGCATCAGGTCCATTAAATGTCAGTCAAGATTTGTCCGTGAAAATTACTTTAGAAATGTCAATTTTCATGTATTTCTTTGCCCAATTTTGACGCTTTAAAATATTTGCTTTAGTGAGAGGGGGTTGCCTAAGAGATTTCTTTACAGATCCCAATTCACAAAATATTCTACACCTTTTGTCCTTCTTGACTCCCACAATTCCAGCCTTTTCAAAGATCTAATCACTAGTCAAAAATGGTTGTTTCGCTATAACTCACTTTAGTTTACATCAAGGAAGTGAGTTCTTAAAGCCTTTTCCTTTGCTTCAAGCTCTCAACTTACTTATATTTTCAACAGCCTTCTCTGTTATTCAATGATCTCTGCAAAGCTCCTTTGATATCTTCAATGTAGACATTCTCTCACTCAATAACTTTGTTATTTTCTGTATTTCAGTAGTTGTTAGATCCTTCCCTTGTTTCAACATATATGATGAAAAAAAAAGAAAAAATAGTTTTTGTTAGATTTCAGTGGTCTTAAGCTAATATTAGTTTAGTCGGCATACTAACTTCAGTCAGACCATTTTTATAAATTCCAAATAGCTGAAAAAAATAACCATTAAAAATGGCTGAAGATTTGATTAAATATTTTACTAATTTTATGTACAGAAATGTGGCACAAAGCCAAAATAGGGATGGGGAAAAGGACAGTCTTGTTCTGTCCTAACATTAAACTTATCTAGACACGATCGCTGACCCAAACATACCACAATTTTCCTAATACCAAAACATTACATTCTTACTTACCTTTCTTACTACAGTCACCATAATACCTCAATGTCTCTATGAAAATCCTAACTAGTCCCCATATGTACAATTCATTGTCTGTGGGGTGGGGATAAAACAATGATTTAAAAACTAGCCCCAATGAGTATTTACAATATGAAAAGAAAAACTATTTACATGAAACTAAACAAGCTAATGTTAGCAATACCTCCCCCAATCCTTAAATGCGGCAGAGATATCAGTTAACTGGACAAAATCAATGAGGAACTTTAATAATATAAAGCATTCATTCATCCCAAGCATTCACTCACAACACAAACTCATTCAAGCACAACAAGAAATACAAAAATCAAACCTGAAACGAAAGGTGCCCCGCATCCACCAGAGAATTGACGTCTCTGTAAACCTAAACGGTGGAGGGAAGGGGAGTTAAACTAAAGAAGATATGGACAGAAATAAATAGCAAAGAGCAATATTTGTTCTGATATGTACAGAAAATGTGGCACAAGGCCAAAATGGGGAATGGGGAAAAGGACAGTCTTGTTCTGTCTTAACGCTAAACTTAGCTAGCCACAAACACTGACTCAAAAATACCACAATATTCCTAACACCAAAATAACACATTCTTACCTACCTTTCTTACGACATCCACCATAATACCTCATTGTCTCTATGAAAATCCTATCTAGTCCCCATATGTACAATTCATTGTCCGTGAGGGTAGGGGAATAAAACAACAATTAAAAAAAATCTAAACCCCAATGTGTATTTAAATATGAAAAACAAATAATGAAAGTTGATTAAAACAATTTCCATAAAAATAGCGTTAGCAATAAAAAAAACAAAAAACCCACAATCCTTAATTGTGGCAGAAACATCAGTTAGCTGAAGGAAATCAATGCGGGACTTTCTTTTAAAAAAATAAAATAAAAATATAAAACACTCATTCGTCCAAATACTCACTCATTCAAACACAACAGCAAATACGAAACACTCACGCGAAACAAAAGACGACCCGCGTCTACCAGAGAACTGATGTCACTGCACACTTAAACGGGAGAGGGAAGAGGAACTTAACAAAAGAAATAGGGACAAATAAATAGTGAAGAGCAATATTTATTCTGATATCTACAGAAAATAGGGCACAAGGCCAAGGTGGGGGATGAGGAAAGGACAGTTATCTTAACGCTAAACTTAGCTAGCCACAATCACTGACCTCAACATACCACAATATTCCTAACATTAAAAAGGTCACTTTCGTACCTACCATTCTACTTCATCCACAATAATGCCTCAGAATCCCTTTGCCTTTATAAAACAACAATTTAAAATATTTTGCTAAGGGTGAAAATGGATGAGTTTAAATTTGACAAATATTGGTTTCAGTTACATAAGCCAAACTAGTTATTATTCTTCTATTATTTCAGAATATTTGCACAATGCCATCTTGAAAAGTTCTTCATGAATTTCAAGAGAACACCATTAATTGATTGCATTTGGTGGCATATGAAATAAATTCGCTATATTGCATGGCGTAATGTTTTCACTTTGGAAAATGAAATTTCAAATAAAATATTCAAAATCGTTCATGTCTGCTTGCATAATTATGGCTAAATAACAATGCAAGCACTTGAACAAGCTCGTTAGTGAATGAAGGAATCCTGTTACGCATCTTTTTTGTTTTTTTTTTCCCCTAACACTGCTGCCATCTATATTCTTCCAAACTCTCCGCTCACATCCCCTGCACACTTGTTCAGCCAATTCCCAACAAGCGTCGGTCAATATCCGAAGTGGAATCGAGTCCTAAGTAATTCATGCCAACTCATATCAGTTCGTGTGCTTGAGAATATCCAAAGTTATTATCATTTATTTTTTTCTTGATTTCTTTGGTGTGTTCATGATAAGTAGAAATACCTGTGAAAATCACACGGTTTTCATATCTGAATATTTCCGATGAATTTTAATCCTTAAATTAAATAAATTCCTTGCGAGTTCCACGGGAATACAAATCCTGTGGAGATAGCCCTATCGCATCATCAGTTATTTGAGTTTAACAAATTTTTTAAAAAAAATATTACATTAACAATCACAAGTAAAGAAGTAAGGGGGTACAAATGCAAAGATTTGAAATTAATTAGTTTTTCAATTCACTGAAGCAGAGATTAAACACATGAGAGCATTATCAAATCCTCCCCTTCTTTTTTTCCTTCTTTCTTTTTCTCACCGAAACCAACCAGTCTCCCTGATACGTCTTGTCCGTCTTTCCTTGAAGTCAAAAGACAATACTCCATTATTTATGAGGTATTGACAAGGTATGTCCTAACGTACTAACTAACTATGGAACACGTAGAGTATAACTGACAAAGATGCATTTACACTGACATGCAGCAGTAAAAATAATATATATACAAGTTCACCCTGATGACCCCATGTGGTGAAACCTAGGTAGGTAGCATCTGGCTCATTAGGATTTATTTATTTTACTTTTCCTCTACTTAGCATATTGCACACTCTTCATTTCAACTTATAACTCACTGGGTTTTTTTTTCTTTGTACCAGAGATTTAAGGTACTGGGCCCTTTTTTTTTGCCCTGTTCAGAGGTTTCTGGTTCTTTCTTTTTTTTCCAAATTTTTTCCTCGGATCCCAATTAGTTTGAAAATTGTGCTATCCAGGTTCTCTCTCTCTCTCTCTCTATATATATATATATATATATCAAAAGTAAAATCATTTCCAATGAATTTCTATCTATGCTTTTAGTATTTGCTATGTTACTATATATGTAATCATTAGAGGGAATGAAAGTTTGGATGCATTTGTTTAATAAATCCTATCAGTGATAAGACAGCTTACATAAATGGCTAGTAAATAATTTGCAATGCATTCCTATAGTAAAATCATTTCCAATGAATTTCTATCTATGCTTTTAGTATTTGCTATGTCACTATATATGTAATCATTAGAGGGAATGAAAGTTTGGATGGATTTGTTTCATAAATCCTATCAGTGATAAGACAGCTTATATAAATGGCTAGTAAATAATTTGCAATGCATTCCTATAGTAAAATCATTTGCAATGAATTTCTATCTATGCTTTTAGTATTTGCTATGTCACTATATATGTAATCATTAGAGGGAATGAAAGTTTGGATGGATTTGTTTAATAAATCCTATCAGTGATAAGACAGCTTACATAAATGGCTAGTAAATAATTTGCAATGCATTCCTATAGTAAAATCATTTCCAATGAATTTCTATCTATGCTTTTAGTATTTGCTATGTCACTATATATGTAATCATTAGAAGGAATGAAAGTTAGGATGGATTTCTGTATTATACAGTTATTTCTGATGAAAGATCGGGGCAGATCTGAAATATCAAATATATATATATATAAAAAAAAATATAAATAAA
>OZ038507.1:20435665-20453165 GCA_964036315.1 Acanthosepion esculentum
TTTCTTGCTGTTATCACAACATTTCAGTTGTCCCCTCCAACTCAGGTGTATCTGGGTAACATATCGGAAATTCCGAACTGAACCGTTTATTTAATCTAGGCAGCCCATGTCTACGGATATCATCTAGTTATTATTTTTATTTAGTTTTACCTGTGTGAAAGAACTAAACCCAACCTAGGGATTGAACTCACAACCACTCTGTCACCAAATTCACAAACCATCACTTATATCCACTAGGCCATTGGATTAAACGAAATGAGAACTAGATAATTATAGTGAAGAAAATGGCGAATTACCTCATCAAACCAAGTGACAACATGTCGTGTGTATCCTATTATGGAAAATCTAGTGAAAAAGAAAGTTACTTGGCCAAAAAAGGGAGCACGTATTCAGCATGATATACATGCTGAAGACAGAATATTTAAATTAGAAACAAGTCAGTCGCAGGAGTCTCCATAAAAGTATGAGGGTCATTCAATAAATAAGGTGAATTTTTCGGTATATAAGAACTTCTAATACAGATAGAAGCTTACTTTTTTAAATTTTTTCAACGTAGTCTCCCAGCACTGTCACACACTTTTCCCATCTGTGCACAAGCTTCCGTATTCCCTCAGCGTAAAAATCTTTGGACTGATGTCTCAGTCAGTCGCTCACAACACTTTTGACTTCATCGTCACTTTTAAACTTCGTGCCTCTCGTGAACGCTTTCAAGGGACCAAACAGGTGAAAGTCTGAAGGGGCAAGGTCTGGGCTGTAAGGGGGTGGGGTGAGGGAGCAGTTCCCAGCCCAGCTCGTTGATGGTCTGCACCGTTTGGGCTGCTGTGTGAGGCCTTGCGTTGTCATGATGCAAGATGACTCATTCTGACTGATGACCCCTGCGTTTGTCCCAACAGATAAGCTCAAAGTCCTTGCAATGTCATCCACTGTCACCCTTCTGTCAGACTGAATGAGGTCATTGACTGATTCGATCACCTCAGGAGACCTCACTTCTGTAGGCCTCCCAGGCCTGTCTTCATCCTCAACACTGCTCCGTCCTTCTTTAAACAATTTAGCCCACTTGTAGACATTTTTTTGGCTGAAACATGTGGCACCATACACAGTTGACATTCTCCTATGAATTTCAACTGGTTTGCACCCTTCAGCAACCAAAAACTTGATAACTGACCGCTGTTCAATCCTGGAGCATGCTTCTTGGTCGGCCATCTTTGTTAATCGCCAAAACTCTCAAAGTTTTTTTTAATCTGCAAAAGAAATTAAATCCATGTGAAAAAGAAGTAAAACAAGAACAAAATAAATAAAAAAGAGTAAGCTTTTATCTGTTTTAGAAGTCCTTATACCGAAAAATTCAACTTATTTATTGAATGACCCTCGTATTTTGATATGTTAATATTGGGTGTCCTCTTCAGTTGTCGACGAATGGAAAAATGCTCGGCCAATAAAAGCAGTTGGCATTCTCGAATCAGGGGAGGAAAAATAAATAAAGGTGAGAAAATTCATGTATTTTGGCAACCGCGTTTGTCAGGGAGTGATTTATTTTTCTGACTGGTTACATGCATTGTGATTTGTGACATCGTACCTGCAAATCGAGATTTCGGCATTTCTGTCTGCCCCTGATATTCGAGTATGAACGTACAGTGATATATCCTCTGCGTTGTGGAAGTAATCTGCGACAAATATTTCCTTTGCAATTCCACAACAATATTTCTAGATATGAGCAGTAGATCAAGAACAGTCTTCCCTATATATTAATTCCCTGTTGGTTACCCAGATCAATATACACGTAGGGAAGGCCTGAGGGCATAACGGTCGCAATGTTGAGATAATGACAACAAAGATGAGGACAATAGTTCAAATATAAATCGTGTAAATCCGGACATTAGAAATTCAGACAAAAAAATTAACATAAACTTTATTTTGTAAGAGTTCGCTGTGATTACCCTCCTACTATATATGTAGATTTATAAACACCCACTTATAAATTATTTCTATACTTTGTAGTTTTGAATCGCAAGTCTTTACAAAAAAGCGATATTTATGTTAATTTTTTTTTGTCGCCTTGTAATTGGATGTGAAATCGCACAGCTAGTTTCCAAAGGCCAACATCTTTTCGCCAACCTAGTGACCTCATCAAATTTGCCTCCTTGGGAAACAGTTTCCCGCCCGCAAATGGCGAATTTCTTACAAACATTCAGCCATTTTGATCGTCTCTTGTAACTAAATATCATTTCCTTTATTTTTTTCTGAGTTTTAAAATGTTTCACCTTTATCCAAGTAAACAATGTCTTTCTAACTCAGTAGCATGTTTTTGAAATTCCTTTTTATAAGCCATTATATCAAACATTCAGATAAATGTCAAATGAACAATTTCAGAGTTATTTAAAAAAACAAAAAAACAATCTAAGCAACGAGTGAATAAAGAATTTTTTTTTCTATTACAAAAAATAAGAACAGAAAATAATTTAAAAATTAATCCAGTTAATTTATTTGTAATTATTTTGTAACTAGACTGACGGTCTAGTTGAATGGGACAAAAACATCAGAATAAGCAGACAAATTTTCAAGAATGTAAATGAAAACAAACTGAAAAAAATGAAAGGAATTTTTTATTGGAGAAAATTGGTTCTTCTTTTTCTTTTCTTTCCATTTCTTCTTTTTTCTTTTATTTCCTTTTTTCGTTCCTTCTCTAATTTCTTTCCTTTCTTTTCTTTTTCTTTCTTCATTTTTGTTTTCTTTCTTTCCTTTCCTCTACTTTCTTTCTTTTTTTCTTTTTCTTTCCTTTCCATTTTTTCTTTTTTCTTTTCTTTTATTTCCTTTTTCTTTCCTTCTGTAATTTCTTTCCTTTCTTTTACTTTCTTCATTTTTCTTTTCTTTTCTTTCTTTCCTTTCCTCTACTTTCTTTCTTTTTTCTTTTTCTTTCCTTTCCATTTCTTCTTTTTTCTTTTTTGTTTCCTTTTTCTTTTTTGTTTCCTTTTTTCTTTTTTCTTTCCTTTTTCTTTCCTTCTCTAATTTCTTTCCTTTCTTTTTCTTTCTTCATTTTCTTTTCTTTCTTTCCTTTCCTCTACTTTCTTTCTTTTTTCTTTTTCTTTTCTTTCCATTTCATCTATTTTTATTTCCTTTCTTTTTCTTTCTTCATTTTTCTTTTCTTTTCTTTCTTTCCTTTCCTCTACTTTCTTTCTTTTTCTTCTTTTTCTTGCTTTTCCTTTCTATCCTTTCCCACTGTTTTCATTCTTTTTTCTCTTCTTTCTTTCCTTTTCCTTTCTCTTTCTTTTCTTATCTGTTTCCTTACATTTCTTTGCTTTTTTTCCTTAATTTTTTCTTTCTTCTTTTATCTTCTTCTTATTTTCTTTAATTTCTTTTCTCTTTCTAGAATTTCTTTCTTTTCCTTTCTTTGTTTTCTTTTTTCTTTCTTTTTTTCTCTCTTTCTTTTCTTTTGTTTCTTTTCTCTCTTTTTCTTTTTTCTTTCTTTTGTCTCTCTCTTTCTTTTGTCTTTCTCTTTCTTTTCTCTCTCTTTCGTTTCTCTCTCTTTTCTTTCTTTTCTCTCTCACTCTTCCTTTTCTTTCTTTTCTCTCTCTCTCTCTCTTTTCTTTCTTTTCCCTCCCTCCCTCTCTTTTCTTTCTCTTTTCATTTTTCTTCTTTTCATTGTTACCTTCTATTTCCTTTTCCTCTCAACAGCACTTAATTCTAAAAGTACCTTTTTGCAATCTTCCCAGAATCTGAATTCTTCATGGTCATTTAGACATTTGTTTTAAAAACACCCGGATCAGATGCCAATCTAATGGTGCATTTAATTGGGCAAGTGGTTGAAAATTTAAAGTAACAAATTCTTACCTGGTTACCAAAGATACACAAGGACTTACATTTTCCTGGAGACATAATATGAGATCTTTTATTAACTAATGCTGGAGGCTTTCATACAATTTCTCTCTTCAGTTGGTCTCAGTGTGGAGCAATATTTGTTCAGCGCAATCACTTCGTTTTTTATAAGGCGGGGGTCATAGTAAAGATAATTAAAACTGAACGCTCCTAATGCTATCTATGACAAAAACCACACAAATATTATTGCTCAACAAATAAAAATGCATT
Organism: Acanthosepion esculentum; assembly: GCA_964036315.1. Classification (NCBI taxonomy): domain Eukaryota; kingdom Metazoa; phylum Mollusca; class Cephalopoda; order Sepiida; family Sepiidae; genus Acanthosepion; species Acanthosepion esculentum. Next base: position 20,439,749 of record OZ038507.1, read on the forward strand.
GACATGATAGCTGTTGCATTACAATCAAATGTGATCATTTTGAATGAAGTTAATTAAAACTAAACACTCCTAATGCCATCTCACAATAAAAACAAGAACAAACAACTTTCGGTCAACTCACTAAAGGTAACCTCTAATATGGCAGTTATCACAGTATTATCAAAAGTGATCATTTCGAATGAAGTTAATTAAAACTAAACACTCCTAATGCCATCTCACAATAAAAACAAGAACAAACAACTTTCGGTCAACTCACTAAAGGTAACCTCTAATATGGCAGTTATCACAGTATTATCAAAAGTGATCATTTCGAATGAAGTTAATTAAAACTAAACACTCCTAATGCTATCTCACAATAAAAACAAGAACAAACAACTTTCGGTCAACTCACTAAAGGTAACCTCTAATATGACAATTATCACAGTATAATCAAAAGTGATCATTTTGAAGTTAATACTAAATGCTCCTAATGTCATCTCACAATGAAAACAGATGAATGCAATAAAAATGCAGTTATCAAAATATAATAAATAATAATAAATTTTAATAAAGGTCATTAAAACTAAACACCCCTAATGCCATCTAATTATAAAACCTGAACAAACATTTTTTGGTCAACCCATTAAAAATAAACTGATATGACAGCTATCAATACAAGCAAACATTTTGAATGAAGTTAAAAGTAAACAATTTAATGACATCAAACTATATGTATTTATTTATATATTTCCTGTCCCATCTATTGTGGAAAGAGTGGTGAAACAACTTAAGTTAATAAATTTATGAGTGATTACTTCCCTTAATCATTTTAATAATCTATACAAATAAAATATTTATCCACATTTAGACAAAAGTAGTTCCGGGGCAAAATGAACCGTTTAATTGACTAGTTCCTTTCCTCCCATGTTCCATTAGATTGCAGTTTTATTTGTTCAAGCCTTTCATGTGAGGTACCCAGATACCTTTGTCTACTAAGTAATCATCTTGGTCTTGAAATAGGTTTGTCTTCACTGTCTTTCTTGTTCTATTGCTAATCTTTCTCTTCCAAGAGATATTTCTATTTAACTGTTATATTAAAGACATGAGATTTTTAACATTAAAAGATAATGAGCTAAAAAGCAATTTAAATAATACCAGGAGTAATCAATGAATCATAGATACCATTGAATGTCTAGAAATATAAAGAGAATGGATTATTTAAACAGTTTATTAGCCTCTACTTTAGTTGTGAATTCTTTATCTCTGATTTCTATGAATCTCAGTACATATAATATATGGAAAAAGTTGGGGGGGGTGCATGAATGTCAGCTAAAATAACACTTTGTCTTAATAGGTTAGAAACAATCATCAAACCATATTATAACTATCAATGTGTGTTTATTTAAATATTTCCTGTCTCAACTGTAATGCGAAGGGAGGTAAATCAACTTGAGTAAATTTACATGATTACTTCCCTTGTTTGGTTTAATAATCTATACAAATAAATATTTATTAACATTTAGAGAAAGTTACTTCACAAGCAAAACGAACCGTTTAATAATCGGTTTCTTTAACTCCTATGTTTCTTAGATTGCAGTCTTGATTGTTCAAGCCTTTCATGTGAGGCACTCCTTTGTCTATTGCGATTGTCTTGCTTCAACTTGGTCATCACCTTTTTTGTCATTCTGTTGCTAATCTTTTTCCTCGGGGAGATATTTATGAACTTCATAAAACATAGAAGAAAATAGGGTCTCATTTTTTGTTTCTAGGGTGAAGATTTATCATCAGTGGTGAGATTAGATCAGTGTTAATTGCCTTCTCAGAATCTAAGCCAATTATTCCCAGCATGGAGCGTATGCCCCACCAGTGGGACATGGTAATATTTTGCTGGAGCATACATAGGATGTGCGCACCCTTCGGCTTACTATACCAAGAGAATAAGAGGGCAATTCGAGAATGAGTTATTAACAGTGAATTGTTTTCTAGTCAGCCTGACTGAGAGGGTTAATGTTAATGTGTGTTTATACATACGATGCATATACAGTAGGCATAATATAAAAATTCAACGACTATTGCAAGAAATTCGTTGTTACCATTTCCATCTTCATATTTAGCTGAATGTGGCTTTAGCGCTGTAAATGATTTGTTATTGAAGAAAAGAAATCGACTGGATATTAATAAACGAGGAGACTTGAAACTTAAGCTGACTAAATTGGTGCTTAATATAAAATCTATCTGTAGCAGGCATGACTCACAAGGATCTAACTAACAGACATTTTGTGATGAGCTCAAATTTCATTTTGAATTATTATTTCATGATTAAAATGATCAAAGTATATTACAGAATAAGCTTTCATTCGAATATTTTATATTTCTGCCTTTCCGTTTTCCTATTATATGTTTTGAAACTATAAATATATATATATATCTGTCTTTTTTTCTTTTTTTTAAAATTTTTCTCTTTCATGGGCACCATGGTCTTTGGAGGCTTGTTTAGGGACCAAGCTAATGGCTTTTTAAGCTTCCTTCACATGAATTGCAGTAAAATTTTGAATATGGAGAAATTAAGTATTACAGGGTGGTACCAGAATTTTTGAAATACCAAAATGGGGCATGGCCCAAAATTGGTTGGGAGCCACTGCACTAAACAAAAACATATATCGGGTCTGAACTAAAAAAAAATCGGAAAATGTCTGAATGTGCACAAGCCCAAATCTAATTAAGATACAAGATGATGTATTTTTACTTCATTTTACTACAGAAATATTCTGGAGCTTAGAAATAGATTTACTATCAATGATGGTGATATTAGGTGTTTCCTTATAAAGAAACATTTGGTATTCATTGACCAGTGCTACTGTTGATTGAAATTTATATAAAAAAAAATCAATAGAAGAAAATAGGCTGACTTATCGTCCAGTTCACACTCCTCCCTGGTCTTTTGAACAGGAGTAGAGTTTTATCCCTCGTTTCCTGTTTAGGACTGGTTTTCAAGTTCCTTCTAAAGTCTACTTCAACTCTATACTTCCAATGTCTCTGCCTGAAATCAGAAATTTTCTTTACTAATTATTTATTTCCTTTTTTTCTTTCCTTTTCTCTTCTTCTCATAAAACGATGTCAGTAGGTTCGGCTATCGTCTGGGTCACACTCCTCCCCGGTCTTTTGAACAGGAGTAGAGGTTTATCACTTTTTTCCTGTTCAAGATTGGGTTTCGAGGTCCTTCTAAACTCTTTTCATTCTCTTTTACTCCCAGTAGGCAACCCTTGTATCTTAGTGGCATTATCCCCTTGATTGGGGATGAATTGATTAAAAAAAGAAATATTTTGTACTATTATAACAATGTTTTCATATGTGAATTGTTAATATTTTTTAATTATTATATAATTACTGAGTTATTAATTGGGTGATCAGATTATTACTTAATAATGATACAGAAACGATCCCCCATTTTCTGCCCATACACATCAATGTTTATCAATGGGTTTTTTTCTTTCATTATTAAATGGACTGCTCCAATAACTTCAGGAGTAGAAGTTTATCTCTTGTATCCTGTTTAGGATTGGGTTTCCAGTTCCTTCTAAAGTCTTCTCATTCTCTTTCACTCCCAGTGGCCCTTTGCGTCTTAGTGGCATTATCACCTTGCTTGGGATGAATTGATTAAAAAAAAGAAATATTTTGTACTTAATCATTATTATAATGTTTTCCTATATGAATTGCTAATATTTTTTAATTATTATGTAATTACTGAGTTATTAATTGGGGGATCAGATTATTACTTAATAACGATACAGAAACGATCCCCCACTTTCTACCCGTACACATTTTTATCAATGTTTTTTTTTATTATTATTAAATGGACTGTTCCAATAACTTCAGGAGTAGAAGTTTATCTCTTGTTTCCTGTTTAGGATTGGGTTTCTAAAGTTTTCATATTATCTTTCGTTCCCAGTAGCCTTTGTGTCTTAGTGGCATTATCACCTTGCTTGGAATGATTTTTGATTGTAAAGAAAAGAAGAAAAATAATAACACTGTATTGAGCCAACTATTTGATGTAACAGAAATGCTGTTCTACAGAAAGATGCTGAGAATGCCATGAACTGTGCATGTGAGCAACAGGAAGTTTTAATGGTAACAAAAAGACTTATACTTTGCATCGGAAAGAGACACTCGAGAATTCTAGAACGCATAATGAGGAAAGGGGGTTTGGAGAATTTGACACTCACTTTTTTTTTGTCATTTGGATTCCAGATTTTTGGCAATACTCCATTACCGGTCTAATTTGGCTTTCGTCACGATAAGGAAGGAGTCGGGTACTTACTTAAATGGTAGAATGAGCTGACAATTTTTTCATATGATGATTGTGTCTAGCATGAAACTGCCTGTCACCTCTGAGTGTTGACTTCAATGTTCACTTTTATATATATATATATATATATATATATATATATATTTTTATGTATTTATATTTATACCTATCTCTCTCTCTATATATATTTATATATATATATATATATATATATATATATGTATATATATATATATATATATATATATATATATATATATATATGTATATATTTATATATATATAACGTTCACTGGCCAAAACCTAGTGATCAAGGCTATAAAGATAAAGGTACACTAATATTAGCAATACTAATCAGCAGGCAGGTTAGGTTTAAGGCTCCAAATTCACTACAGAGTACTGTACTCTGACAATAGCCTTGTGCAGTGCTACTCAAAGTGGTGGTCCATGGACCAGTGCTGGTACATGAACCAACAGCTACCATTATGAGGCCAATGTCCAGGCTATGCTAAGGAATCCTTTGTAAAGATAGGTTATACAATTTTTGTTTTTCTGTTAATAAATTGCTTATTCTTTTATTACTTTTTATATGCTTTGATACTGATTTATTTTTTTGCAAAATAGAGATAAAAAATCTTTTTTATATTCATTATATATATCGTCTCTGGTATAATTTAATATTACCACGAAATATTACAGTTATGTGACACATTGAGAAAAAAAAATGACTGTCTGCTATATCAGATAGTTTGAGAAGCACTGGTGTAAGGGGTAATGACTTGGAAATGTTAATTGGAGAGCCAAGTTTCAATTCCAGTCGGGTTCGTTATATTCCCAAGTGGTTACCCATCTAAGTATTGATCAGACTTGATGTTGCTTAACCTCAGTGATCGGATGAAAACTGGTGTTTCAATTTTCATATAAAAAAAATCAACATATTTGATGGAAACAAGAAATGACTCAATGTTAGAGGTACTCTGTAAATCAATATATATATATATATATATATACAGAAATATAGTCTTAAAGTGTGCTATATTTATGGGGTAAAGTGCTCAATATCAGAGATAGAGCGTGTGTAAATCCTGTCGCCTGACGATTGCACTAGCATGAAACAGACTGTCGCCTCTAAGTGCTGACTTCCATGTCCACTTTTATATTTATATATATATATATATATATATATATATATATATATATATATAAAAGGCATGGTGGAGTAGTGGATAGTGGCTTGGATTGAGGAATCGGTGAGCCGAGTTCGAATTGCAGTTGAATCCATTACATTCACTTACATGCTTTCCTTACTAGGCGTATGATCACTGAAGTTAAACAACGTTGAGTCTGGTTAGTATTTAGATGGGTGACTGCTTAGGAAATCCAGGGGCTCTAAGCTTAGATGCATGGGTGGTGTAAGGCAGTGCTACTCAAAGTGGTGGTCTGCGGACCAGTGCTGGTATACGAACCATCAGCTACCGGAACATGGTCATTGTCCAAGCCATGCTAAGGAATCATTTGTAAAGATTAAGGTTGTATAATTTTTGTTCTTGTCTTAATAAACTGCTTTTTTTTTTAATTACTTTATGTTTTGATATTGAATTATTTTTTGCAAATGGAAGACAAAAAAATACTCAACTTTTATTATATTCATAATATATGATGTTTCCGGTATAAATTAATATTACCACAAAATATTACAGGTACATGACACATTGAGAAAAAAAAATGCTGTCTGCCATATCAGACAGTTTGAGAAGCACTGGTGTAAGGGATAATGACTTGGAAATGTTAATTGGAGAGCCAAGTTTCAATTCCAGTCGGGTTCGTTATATTCACTTACATGCAAATACCCTTGAGAAAGGTATGAATCTATCTCTCCCCTGCCAGCTATTGGTTAATTAGTAAGACTTGTATCATTAAATCATTATTATATAAAAAAAAATCAAAATATATTTGTGAAAAAAAATCCTTTTTTTCAATGTTTGTATAAATTAATCAATTAAAAGCTTAAAATTTTCAGTTTGTTGATAAACTACATTTTCTAATTAAATATTTTTGGATTGTAAGAATTTGGGGGGGATAAAGTCCTACTTTTTAACCAATAGCTGAAGGGAGAAGTGTATTCATACTTTTCCCAATGGTATTTGCATAAAATAATTGTATATAATGAACCCGACTGGAATTAGAACTTGGCTCTCTAATTTCTAATTCCAAGCCACGATTGATTACATAACCCACACATCCAAGCTTACAGTACCTTGTATTCCCAAGTGGTCACCCATCTAAGTATTGACCAGACTTGATGTTGTTTAACCTCAGTGATCGGATGAAAACTGGTGTTTCAATTTTCATATAAAAAAAAAAAAATCAACATATCTGATGGAGACAAGAAATGACACAATGTCAGAGGGGTACTCTGTAAATCATCGATCCCTTTCCCTACTAGGCGTACGATCACTGAAGTTAAGCAACGTTGAGCCTGGTCAGTACTTGGATGGGTGACTGCTTAGGAAATCCAGGGGCTCTAAGCTTAGATGCATGGGTGGTGTAAGGCAGTGTTACTCAAAGTGGTGGTCTGCGGACCAGTGCCGGTACGCAAACCATCAGCTACTGGAACATGGTCATTGTCCAAGCGATGCTAAGGAATCATTTGTAAAGATTGAAGTTTTTATAATTTTTGTTTTTGTCTTAAAAAACTTCTTTTTTTTTTTTATTACTTCATGTTTTGATATTGAATTATTTTTTGCAAAATAAATGGAAGATAAAAAATACTCACCTTTTATCATATTCATTATATATATATATATATCGTTTCTGGTATAAATTAATATTACCACAAAATATTACAGATACATGACACATTGAGAAAAAGAAATGCTGGTCTGCCATATCAGATCGTTTGAGAAGCAGTGGCCTAGTGGATTAAAGCTGTGAATTTGGTGATATAGTGATTGTGAGTTCAATCCCTGGGCCAGGCAGTCTGTACTTAGGCTCTCTGGAAATGGGTGATGAATAATAGCAGTACTAAAGATAAGACCTAAACAATATATCCCTAGACATGACCAGTGGAACGAGAACAGTATACCCGCCAGAGATTATTTAATCTACTGGGGCACCTGGGGGGTAGACAGAGAAAAGAAGTGAAAGAAAGGAAAAGGGTTTACACCCTTGTGCAAATTAATTGAAACAAACCGAATAATTCCATTATTATTTACTTTTTTTCAAATGTTTCCAATGAAACATGCCCCAGTGCACATTTGTATGTCTGTTCCATGGAGGCATTCCTTGCAGATTAACCAAAGATTCTCAGTTGGATTTAAATCAGGAGTGTTTCCAGGCCAGTCTATAGTACTTTGATTTGCTCACTGGTAAGGCTTGCCAGTGTGTTCGTGTAGCGTTACAATTTTTGTATGCTTCCTTTGAGTAATGTCCATCACAGACAATGGGTGTAGGACAACTAATTGACAGTCGAGACAATAGTGTCTGGGAATGATGAAAATCTGATGCAATCACGGATAATGCAATATTTTTCAAGGCCAAACAAATTTTATCATACATGCTAAAAATAGATTTATATTACTGCACACCACTTCAAATGACCTAATCTGAGAAAAAAATAGAAATCGATTACACCCTGTCACTCCAGTGGGTCTAAAACTGACCGTATGTTGAAAGAAAGGAAACTAAAGTGGTTGTTTCAATTAATTTGCACAAGGGTTAATAATTCCCAATTCTCTTTTCTAATTTCACTACTAATTGGTTTTTGTTGTGTTTTGTTTTTTGAAATGTCAGGTTGAAAACTAATGATATTTTTATTGAGCATTATTTTACTGCAAAATTACTGTTAGAAATGTTAAGTCCCTTTCAATTATAGAATTTATTGTTTACATATCGTGTAAAAAAAATGGCAATGTCCATCGCAGACAATGGCCATAAGACAACTAATCGACAGTCGAGACAATAGTGTTTGGGCGTGATGAAAATCTGATGCAATCACGGATAACACAATATTTTTCAAGGGCAAACAAATTTCATCATACACCCTGAAAATAGATTCATATTACTGCCCACCACTGCAAATGACCTAATCTGAAGAAAAAATAGAAACCGATTACACCCTGTCACTCCAGTGGGTCTAAAACTGACTGTATGTTGAAAGAAAGGAAACTAAAGAGGTTGTTTCAATTAATTTAAAGGGTGTAGTTCAGAATTCCTACTACGTTACCCACATCAATATGCACCTGAGGAAGGGCGCAGAGTACAATGACTGAAATGTTAGAGTACCAACGTCAAAGATGAGGACAATAGTTCGAATCTAAATAGTGTAAATAATAAAAATAATATATTCCATCAATGATACATATTCTTATTATTTTTGACATTTTCTGTGCATATTTCATGTGTGTGCATGCATATATGTGTGCATATGTGTGTGGATGTACCTTTGTCCACTTATGTATATGTATGAGAATATATGTGTATATGCGTATGCATGTATATTTGCATATCAATCTCTGTCCATGTGTGTGCGTTACTATGTGTGTATGTTTGTGCATACACACACAGTAACCATGAGACCTGGGTGGGTTTGAAACTTTCCAGGGTTGATTTTTCGGGAAGGAGACTTCCTGATGGTATTGGGCTGGAGGGGTCAATCCCAGTGTACATCACCTTTGTAAAGTGCCTGAAAACCATACCAAAGATTAACCCAAGCCTTGTGAATGAAATTGGGTAAACAGAAACCCTTTGGGGGCCGTCGATAGCTGTCTTAGCATGACGTCACAAGTCATCATGGCTGAGGGCTTAAGCGTGCTGGCCTTGTTCAAATTGTTGATCATGCTAGATAACACTAAACTGATAAAACTGTAACTAAGGTCTGCTCAGCATAGTTGCAGTATAAACCATAGGGGGTCTCTGGTATTAAACAAACAAAAATGTGCCTGAGTGAGTGTCTGCTATGGGGATTGGCTAGCCCACTATACTACTATGTTTGTGCATATCTGTGTATGCATCTCTGTGATTGCATATGTGTGTATGTAAGCATATAGGTGTATTTGTGGCTGCATGCATATGTGGTGTGTGTGCCTGTATGTGATAATGTACTGAGCATCTGCATGCATCTGTTTATGCATCTGCACATCTGGATGTGTATCCATGGTTATGTGAGTATATACATATATTTGTGCATATATATGCATTTATATGTGTATATATTACAAATTTATATGTGTATATGTTACAAATCAACCATCCGCCCTTGCATGGAGTATTGCTGCCATATATGGTCTGGAGTCCCCTTCTGTTTGCCTCAGGGTTCTTGATAAGATCCAGAGACGGGGTATGCAATGTAATTGGCCCTGATCTGGCTTCTCGTCTGCAGTCTCTCTCTCACAGACGCACCGCCTCTCTCTGTCTTTTTAAAAATTCTTCCATGGTAATTGCTCTGATGAGCTGCTATCGCTGGTTCCCAGGCTCCATGAATTCAAGCGTCCTACGAGGCTGGCATCCCATTCCCACCCTTTCACTGTTGAAACTGTTAAATGTAGATGTCTCTTCTACTCCAATAGCTTCATATCTCGCACCTCACGCCTACGGAACTCCCTTCCTCATTCCTGTTTCCCTGATGACTATGATCTCCAACTATTCAAGTGTAAAGTCAACCGACATCTCCAGTTGTCTTGATCTATCCTCTATCCTTCTCCACATCCTTTCCTCTAACACTCCTATATGCTCTCACTCCAAATCTTCTGTAGCCCCTTGCCTTGATCTATCCACTATCCTACTCCACATCCTTTCTCCTTTCATTCCTAGCTGCTCTCGCTCCCAATCTTCTGTAACCCCTTGCCTTGATCTATCCACTATCCTTCACCACATCCTTTCTCCTTTCATTCCTAGCTGCTCTCGCTCCCAATCTTCTGTAACCCCTTGCCTTGATCTATCCACTATCCTTCTCCACATCCTTTCTCCTTTCATTCCTAGCTGCTCTTGCTCCAAATCTTCTGTAGCCCCTTGCCTTGATCTATCCACTATCCTTCTCCACATCCTTTCTCCTTTCATTCCTAGCTGCTCTCGCTCCCAATCTTCTGTAACCCCTTGCCTTGATCTATCCACTATCCTTCTCCACATCCTTTCTCCTTTCATTCCTAGCTGCTCTCGCTCCCAATCTTCTGTAACCCCTTGCCTTGATCTATCCACTATCCTTCACCACATCCTTTCTCCTTTCATTCCTAGCTGCTCTCGCTCCCAATCTTCTGTAACCCCTTGCCTTGATCTATCCACTATCCTTCTCCACATCCTTTCTCCTTTCATTCCTAGCTGCTCTTGCTCCAAATCTTCTGTAGCCCCTTGCCTTGATCTATCCACTATCCTTCTCCACATCCTTTCTCCTTTCATTCCTAGCTGCTCTCACTCCCAATCATCTGTAACCCCTTGCCTTGATCTATCCACTATCCTTCTCCACATCCTTTCTCCTTTCATTCCTAGCTGCTCTCGCTCCCAATCTTCTGTAACCCCTTGCCTTGATCTATCCACTATCCTTCTCCACATCCTTTCTCCTTTCATTCCTAGCTGCTCTCACTCCCAATCATCTGTAACCCCTTGCCTTGATCTATCCACTATCCTTCTCCACATCCTTTCTCCTTTCATTCCTAGCTGCTCTCACTCCCAATCTTCTGTAACCCCTTGCCTTGATCTATCCACTATCCTTCTCCACATCCTTTCTCCTTTCATTCCTAGCTGCTCTTGCTCCAAATCTTCTGTAACCCCTTGCCTTGATCTATCCACTATCCTTCTCCACATCCTTTCCTCTAACACTCCTATATGCTCTCACTCCAAATCCTCTGTAACCCCTTGCGTGCTACTGGCTTCCAGCCTTGCCTGGAGTGAAAAGCTTAAATAAAAAAATGTGTGTCTTGTGTGCATGTATGTATTGTATCACTGTGCATCTGTTGCATGTGTGTCTCTCTATGCATATCTATGTATGTGTACATTTTGATACAGAGGTATATGCGCGAATTCATGTCTATTCATATATTCATGTGTACCTGAGAGTATCAGTGTGTGCATATGTAAGTGTGGCTGTGTGCATTTCAGTGTGTTGTGTCTATATACATATCTGTGTGTGTATGCATGTGTATATATTGTGCATAAGTGCATTTATGTGTTTATATGTAACTTTTTTAATATATTTATTTATGCAAATTACATATGTACACATTTTGTGCATATATATATATATATATATATATATATATATATATATATATAAGGGATTTTGCCATTTTATATCATTAACTTTACTAATCTACTTTTTGTATGAATGATTCATTATAATATAAATTGAACTGATCCGACGTGCAAATTTTCGGTATAACAGCTGAGACATTACTCTATTTATTGAACTATTTAGTTCATGCCACATTGACTGATAAACTCATACAAGAAAAAAATTCTCAAATTGCCATATTAGTAAAAAACGCACTCGCTTAAATTTTGAAAAAAATTCAACCTTAGCATTGTGACAGTGTGCTCCAAAAATTCATATCCGTTATCAATAACACATTTAAATATAAAAACATATGTCAATTCGTATTATATTTTTTCATCTCGGCGGCTACTTGAATTTTACCAAAAACAAAATAATTTCCATGCCTGAAGATGACTGAATGTACAGTCGAAAGTACTTGCGTATTAAAGAAAAAACCTTATACAGCTTATAATTTTTAAAAGCAAAGATTATAACATTCATCGAGTGATTTTTAAGTTAATGCACCTTTAAAATTTTGTTAGCGAAAGGATTTCGCCATTTTATATCATTAACTTTACTAATCTACTTTTTGTATGAACGATTCATTGTAATATATACATATATATATATATATATATATATATATAGTTGCATTTAGTTTTGTTTGTTTGCATGTCTATATGTATGTGAATATATGTGATGCATTTTTGTGCATATATGCATGTATATTTGTATAGGAATCCATACCCATATGAGTGCATATATATGTATGCCATTTACTGCATATCTCTGTGTGCATACATATCTGTGAATGCTTATGTATGTGTATGTAAGTATGTTATTCCATTTGTGTGTTGTGCATACATATGTATACATGTGCATGCCTGTCTGTGTATATACGTACACAAGAATATGTGGATATTTGTGTGTTTGTGTGTATATGCATCTGTGTGCACAGAATTAAATGTGCATATTTGTGTATGTGTAGCCGTGTTTACAGAAGTTAATGTGTTTACACGTATTTGTGTATTTGTGTACGCGCAGCTTTGTGTACAAAAGTGAATGTGTTTACGCATATTTGTATATGTGTAGATGCGTGTGCTGGAGTGAATGTGCCTGCATGTATACCATAGCGAATGTGTTTGCATGTATTTGTGTGCACATATGTGTATGCATGTTTTCATGCATCTGTCTCCATGTCCATATGTACATGCATGTGTGCATATGCTTGTATATGAGTGCACACGCTTGTGTGTATTTGTATATATTTATATGTGTTGCATCTGTGTGAATATATGTGTATGCATGTGCATAAATGTATGTCTATGTGATAATATGTATGTGAGTATTTGTGTGTATTTGAATGTGGATGTGTGACTGCGTTTGTACTTTTCTGCATTGCGTCTGTGTCCATATCCATATCTGCATATATATTCATAACTTTGTGTGCCTCTCTCTGGATATATCAGTATATATATGTGTGTGTGTGTGTGTGTGTGTGTGTGTGTGTGTGTGTGTGTGTGTGCATATGTATTAGCTTATGTGCATTTGTGTGTGTGTGTGTGTGTGTGTATGTGTGTGTAGATATGTCACCTTTTTCGCCTTTTCCTCCATCTGCATTTGCTCAAATCCGATTCAACCAATCCGATGTGAAATTTATGCAAGCCGAGTTAACAAGCGCCTGCATCTGCCGCACTGCACAAGAGCCATGTTTATTACGAAGAGGTGTTGACAAATAGAGAACGGAATATTACCTATTGATTTTATTGGACGATTTATCGATTGGAATCTTTTCTTTCCTCGTTTATTTGTTTGTGTGTTTCTTTCAAGATTTGCCAACCTGACTGCACTGCAAACTGATACGAATGCACTTGTACATAGACAGA
>OZ038507.1:20460665-20505665 GCA_964036315.1 Acanthosepion esculentum
TCTTTCTTTTTCCTTCTCTCTTTCTTTTTCCTTCTTTGTTTCTTTTTTCTTTCTTTCTTTATCATTTCCTTTTCTTTTTCTTTCTTTCTCTTTTTCTCTTCCTTCTTTCTATCATAAAACTTCCTTTTTCTTTCTTTCATCTTTCTTTCTTTTTTCTTTCTTTTTTCTTTCTTTCTTTATCATTTCCTTTTCTTTTTCTTTCTTTCTTTTTTCTTTCTTTCTTTCTTCTTTCTTTTTTCTTTCTTTATCATTTCCTTTACTTTTCTTTCTTTCTCTTTTTCTTTTCCTTCTTTCTATCTTAAGCCTACCTTTTCCTTTCTTTCATTTTTCTTTCTGTCTTTTTCTTTCTTTCTTTCTTCTTTCTTTCTTTATCATTTACTTTTCTTTTTCTTTCTTTCTTTTTTCTTTTCCTTCTTTCTACCATAAAACTTCTTTTTTCTTTCTTTTTCTTTTTTCTTTCTTTTCTTTCTTTATCATTTCCTTTACTTTTTTCTTTCTTCTTTTCTCTTCTTTCTTTCTATCATAAAACTGCCTTTTTCTTTCTTTTTTCTTTCTTTCCTTTTTCTTTCTTTCTTTCGTCATCTATTTCCTCGTTTACTCTCTTCTTCCATTAATCCTTCGATCAAAGTCAGGCATTTAGAAAAATCCTTTTAACCACAATCCCCCGTCAAGCACTATCCACTCGCTTCACGGAAGACTGCTCTTCCCAGCTGCGGAAGGCTTTCCCAAACAAAATTTGATTGTTTTCAACATGAGGCTGGCAGCTCCGTGGAAAATTTAAGATTGGAATCCGCAAGTTGCTCCTAGATTTGATTCAGGTGTTGCTCTTATACTGAACCGATTTATTGACTTTTTTTTTCAATGTTTAATAAATATCAAAGATCGAGAGGTTAAAGGCTTGCTTTGTAATTATCGCGAGAGCGTTATCATCTCTATTTACATGCTGGTGTCTCTCCAGAAATCATCCAATTTGGCAAAAGATTAAATATTAGGGTTTTACTCCAGTTCATTATTATTTTGTTTTTAACAAAAAAAATTTGGGTCAATCCACTTTTCATTCTCTCTATCTGATCACCATCCTGGGTATGATGTTAAACTACATCCGGCAGCAAAACCTCTGATTGGGAGATTGGCAATTTTGAGGAGGATAGAATCACCTTTTAATTCCTGTTGTTTCTAGTCCCACCCTGGGAACAACTGCGATAACAACAAACTTTTCAATATTCAACCTGTCATCGGTGAAAGACCGGCAAGTTCCAGAAAGATAAGGAGAAAGGAGGTGGTTCTAGCCAGACTCCGTATTGGTCACACATACATAACCCACCAACATCTAAAATATGAGGTACCCCCAACATGTGTCCCATGCTAAGAATCTTATACAGTCAAACACATCCTACTAAATTGCCATAATCTCCGACTAATCTGTAGTAAACACTACAAATCGGATAACCTAAAGGATCTATTCAAAAATACTAATCCAAATAACATCATAAATTTCACTAAGGAAATTGGAATCTACAAAAAAATCTAAAAAAAACAATGCATTTTTGAAAAACAAATATTACCAGCTAAATATTTTTTTTAAAAAGGAAAATATATATTACCAGCTATACATATTTTTAAAAAAAAAAGAAAAATATTACCAGCGATATATAATCGAAAAATTATTACCAAAAAAATAGAATTTCTGAAGGAAAAATATTACCAGAAATAGATTTTTAAAAAAATATTACCAACAATAAATTTTGTTTTATGACCAGAAATAGAATTTTTGAAGGAAAAATATTACCAGAAATAAATTTAAAAAAAAATATTACCAACAATAAATTTTGTTTTATGACCAGAAATAGAATTTTTGAAGGAAAAATATTACCAGAAATAGATTTAAAAAAAAATATTACGAACAATAAATTTTGTTTTATGACCAGAAATAGAATTTCTGAAGGAAAAATATTACCAGAAATAGATTTTTAAAAAAATATTACCAACAATAAATTTTGTTTTATGACCAGAAATAGAATTTTTGAAGGAAAAATATTACCAGAAATAGATTTAAAAAAAAATATTACGAACAATAAATTTTGTTTTATGACCAGAAATAGAATTTCTGAAGGAAAAATATTACCAGAAATAGATTTTTAAAAAAATATTACCAACAATAAATTTTGTTTTATGACCAGAAATAGAATTTTTGAAGGAAAAATATTACCAGAAATAGATTTTTAAAAAAATATTACCAACAATAAATTTTGTTTTATTACCAGAAATAGAATTTTTGAAGGAAAAATATTACCAGAAATAGATTTTTAAAAAAATATTACCAACAATAAATTTTGTCAGCATTAAATGACCCATTGGTGTCAATATGCCATAAAATCAAAATAAGCCAAACCAAACTCGGCCCTCCCTGACCAGCAATGGCAAAATCTGTTAATGTCCCAACTATGAGCAAATAGTAAATCCCACCCACCAAACAAAACACTTGAAAGTATAAAAATACATTTTAATATTAAAATTACCAGCAATACATGTTTATATAAAAAATCTACCAAAAATAACATATTTAAAGCAAAATGATTTACAATACATTTTATCTGTAGTTGAAGGCATACACTTGCATTCAATATATATTTAGTTTAAACCATAAAATTGATTTCAAATTATTTAGACTTTGGCATTAAATAACCCATAGAGGTGTTGATATGCTGCTAAACAAAAACAACCAAACAATCAACATTAAAGTCTTTCATGACATTAATCGATATAATATCCTATAATTTCTTAAAGAAATCAAACTATATTCCAAAATATAACTTCAACAAAACTGCAGCATAAACCACACATATCACTGCCTCTAGTAATTACATCCACACAAACATGTATATGCAGAAAAGCTGAGTATCATCTACCATGTATACAACTGTGAAAGCAGAATAACATATATCATATTTTCCACTGACAATTAGTCCTGGGTATGATGATAAACTAGATCTGGCAGCAAGGCCTCTGATCAGGAGGTTTTGAGGAGTGTGGACCTACCTCTTAATTGATGTTGTTCACAGGTCTACCTTGACCTGGGGTGGTAGCACCTGTTAGGGTCCCAGTTATGGGCAAATAGTGAAACCCTAAACAAAAACAAAACACTATGAATGTATAAAAATACATTCTCATAGTAAAATGACCAACAATACTTTTTACAGTAAAATGACCAACAATACATTATTATATTAAAATAACTAACAATGTATATTCATAGTAAAATGACCAACAATAAATTTTTATACTGAAATGACTAACAATGTATATTTATAGTAAAATGACCAACAATACATTTTTATATTAAATGACCAACAATGCTTTTTATAGTAAAATGACCAACAATACATTTTTATACTAAAATGACCAACAATACATTTTTATAGTAAAATGACCAACAATACATCTTTATAGTAAAATGACTAACAATTTATATTTATAGTAAAATGACCAATAATACATTTTTATAGTAAAATGTCTAACAATGTATATTTATAGTAAAATGACCAACAATAAATTTTTATATTAAAATGACTAACAATACATTTTTATAGTAAAATGACTAAAAATACATCTTTATACTAAAATGACCAAGAATACTTTTTATAGTAAAATGACCAACAATACATCTTTATAGTAAAATGGCAAACAATTTATATTTATAGTAAAATGACCAATAATACATTTTTATTGTAAAATGATCAACAATACATTTTTATAGTAAAATGACCAACAATACATTTTTATACTAAAATGACCAACAATACATTTTTATAGTAAAATGACCAACAATACATCTTTATAGTAAAATAACTAACAATGTATATTTATAGTAAAATGACCAACAATAATTTTTTATAGTAAAATGACTAACAATTTATATTTATAGTAAAATGACCAATAATACATTTTTATAGTAAAATGACCAACAATACATTTTTATAGTAAAATGACCAACAATACATTTTTATAATAAAATGACCAAGGATACATTTTTATACTAAAATGACCAAGAATACATTTTTATAGTAAAATGACCAACAATAAATTTTACCTCTAGTTGAAAGCATGCAATTGTATTCAAAATATATTTAGTTGAAACCATGTTATTGAAAACCGATGAAATTATTTAGATTTTGGTATATCATAGAGGTGTTGATATTCCACTATTCAAAATCCACCAGACAACGAAAATGAAAGAACTCTTTAATCCATATATTCTCCAGTATTCTCATTTTAGGTGTTTTATTCACAAAGCCATGGGTATGACAATAAACTATGTCTGATAGCAAGGCGTTTGATCAGGAAGTTTTGAATTGTGTGGAACTACTCCTTAATTCCAGTTGTTCTCAGGTCTATGCTGACCCGGTGTGGTAACACCTGTTAGGGTTCCACCTATGGGAAAATAGTGACCCTCAAAAAAATCAACAGTATATTTTGTAATAAAATTACCAGCAATACATTTTTTTTAAATTACCAAAAGTATAAAATTATGTATAAAATATCTGTAGTTGAATACACACAATTTTGATCAAAATATCTAGATTTTGGCATTAAATAGCCCTTAGATGTTGATATGCTGTTAAATTCAACCAACCAACCAACCAAAACATCTATCTGATCAGCTTCTTTCTATCTATTTTGATATACATTAAAAAATGACTAAGTACAATTGACTATTAAAGAATTAAAAATTTTCATGGATTTTGACATCATTCTGGGGTCTTTTTTGTCCAAATCTGTGTATAGCCCCGAACATCCAGACCGGCCCAAATCTGACTGGGGGTCCTAGACAATGCTTTCATATCAATATTGACTTTTTTCTATCTACATTTATATACATTACAAATTGACTAAGCACAATTGACTATTAAAAATTTTCATGGATTTTGACATCATTGTGGGGTCTTTTTCTGTTAGTTTTTTTTGTGTACCAA
Source organism: Acanthosepion esculentum (assembly GCA_964036315.1). NCBI lineage: Eukaryota > Metazoa > Mollusca > Cephalopoda > Sepiida > Sepiidae > Acanthosepion > Acanthosepion esculentum. The sequence goes on from OZ038507.1 coordinate 20,465,639, forward strand.
TATGTACTAGTGGGCCAACCCAAATGAGCTGACTCATTTTATAGTCCATCAATAGATGGTTAACCAATCAGAAGACTTGAAATATTCAATCCGACGTGTATAAAGGCGGCCATTTTGTTTTCTCCGAATATTCACTGCCAACCTCTGATATGGAAGACCTTAAGAATTATTGAACAGCTGCTACTAGATATTGGTGTTGTTTCATTGAACAAATTACTTACTACGTTGGATTCTACATTCAGACTACGGTGAACATGTATAACATTTTCATTCAAATCCGTGAATTTATTTTGCTCATGCTAAGTCTCGAAAAAACACTATATACATTTTACTATTTTTTATCCATAATGCTGAATGTGTTGTTAGAATTATCCAACTTTTTACGAAGAAAATTCTTAAGCATTGTTGATTTATTTAAGATAGAATACTGTATTATGACATGTTTCTAATTTGTATATAGATACATTGTATTTATTTTCAATTCTTCTAGTTGAATTGTTCACCTATATTGTATATAATTCCTTATTGTATATAATTATGTTACAGTAAAATTTGTATGTTACCATATTTTATAGCTTACAAGACGCTCTTTTTTTTTCCTAAAAAACACCCTGAAAAATATGTGTGCGTCTTCCAGGACGGATGTAATGAAACGCCCAGGTGCAAGTAAGCATGGACGGTCACCTAATTGGTTTGACTGAGAGGGATGTGGATATATATGTTGAGTCATTACACTATAATGTTAGCTATCTATCTAATTCAGTCTTTTCTATGATGTAACCTCAGTACTTAGCTGTTACAAGTATTTCCAAGACTATAAACCTTCCTGGAGCTGAGCCACAAACTTAACCATGCGCTGTTTACTAGCAGCAGCGGGAGCGTTTCTGCTCTTGACTACTATGTTATTGCCATACAAACAAAATCAATTTCTCAAAAATTAATCTGAGGTTCTGCAACCATATCATCTTAAGACTATTTGTACTAAACATGAGGGCACATTTGTTTCATATGTTATATAAACAGGTTAGATCTTCTGTTTTTAAACATATATACATTTTGAAATTTCAGATTCCTGTTGAAGAACGGGAATAGTTGAAAAATCAGAGAGAGAAAACCGGACAAAAGGACAGTCTCCAACTTGGCAAAGGTGCTGTCAAAAGATCTCAAAAAAGTGCCACCGAAGCAGAAAAATCAGAACAGGCAGATTGAAAGATAACAACAAAAGGATTCCACACATGTTGCCTCTACACTGGACATATTTCCACCAACGTCTTCCCCCGACAGAATGAAGAAACAGCCAATGACAATTTGGGGCCAGGGAGACAGCCTAAGGCAGCGTTTCTCAAACTATTTCATGTGGCTTACCAGCAGTCCCCGCCCCCATATGCAAGGGACCAGCAAGCTTTCCAATCCAGTTTGAGATTGGTTCTATTTCAGCGTCATTCTGAGATTATTTGTACTAAACATGAGAGCCTGTTTTATTCATTCTAAGGTATAACAAACCTTAGTGGGCCAAGGACCGGTGCCATATAATTACATAATAATGATTAGAGAAAATATTATTTAAACATTCATTGTTGTATTCATTTATACGAGAAAAATATAATGAATAGGATAAGATTTACATCATTTTTGTTATTTTATTTTATATTGATTTTGTAAACAATTCAATATAAATAAATAAAAAATTAACAAATCAAAGCCTCCTGACTAAGTAATAAAAGGAAAAATTATAATGTATAAAGTAGTTTAAAAATTTACCCTATTTTCCAGCTTACAAAATGCTCTTTTTTTCCTGAAAAATACATGTGCATCTTTCAAGACAAATGTAAGGCGAGGCCAGGCTCAAGTAAGCTTGGACAGTCACCTAATTGCCTTGACTGATAGCTATTTCATTCAGCCTTTTATATGATGTAACCTCAGTACTTAGCTGTTACAAGTATTTTCAAGACTATCAGCCTTCCTGGAGTTGAGTCACAGGCTGAAACATGGACTGTTTACTAGCAGTGGTGGGAGCCTTTCTGCTCTTGACTAGTATGTCAGTTCCATACAAACAAAATCGGACGAGTGATTAATGTAAACAATACGTGGCACCAGTATGTGAGGGACGCATGGTGAATGTGTTGCATGAGAATGACTATTTTTTTCTTAGAAATTTCTTTCCAATACTAGGGTATGTCTTCCGAGCCGCAGCATCTTGTAAGCCAGAAAATACGATATATATTTATTTTAAACCCAATGAATAAATACATTAAATCAAAAATCTGAAAGAAATAGATAACAATAAATTGAAGACATCATTTTGGAAATATGTTGTACTACTAAAGTATAAAAAATGATTATTTTAAACACAATAATGACTCAAGCTTAAGTAATGTGAAGAGTGATCCTGCTTCTTATTTGTCAGCTTATCCAATCATGGTTCAATTGAGGACAGTACCACCCACAATGGAGAAGGAATATCCATACAATTCCTGTATTTTGGATTAATGACTCATCGTTGATCATTGCTAGGTTATGAATCTAAGAAATGCTAATCTTAAAAATTTCTTGATTAGCCTTTTCTGTAATCTTTAGCAATTTTTACAGTTTTCACTTATCAAATACAGTAAAAATTGCATATTTTGCTTGCGGTGATTCATAATTAGAATTCTGGTTTAAATATATTTTCCATTCAATGTATCTAATACAAAAGATGTCAACTTTATTTGGATTTATTCTTGAAGTAGTAAAATTTTGAAGTCAGTTTGTAAGCAAAAACCTGCATTAGGTATTTCTGTACATTTTTTTCAAACAATATTTAAAACTAAATGCTCAAAAATTGGTAAGAGCTATGAATCTAATTCTTGCTGTCAGTACTTGTCACATCAAACTTCAAGTTTAACACTGAGTGCAATGAAGATTTTTCTAAAAAAGTGAAAAATCAACCTGCCCTAATGGCAGGTTGATTAACGAGAAGGGCTTCTTTCTTAGAAATTTCTTTCCAATAAAAGGGTGCGTCTTGTAAGCCAGAAAATACGGTATATAAATGCTACCTTATGAAAATTGAAATGTAGCAGAGTGAAGGGTCCCATATCATAGATTAGTGGGGGGCACGAGACCCTTGCACAGGCCCTACCTAAGAGTCGATCGATGAGGCTTCTTGTCGGTCTACCTCTTGATCTATTCCAATAATCATATAAGCTGATACACAATTTCTTTTCTTCTCCAGCAGTGGGCAGTAAGCTACACTCTACTTTCATAAATTGTGTCTGTAATCTTTTTAGAAGTTTCCATATTGGACACTTGTTGTTTCCAGTTGACATTTAATACAGTTCTCAATTATCTAGTGGATGTAACCTCCAGGTATATTTGGTCAGTGGATTGGTTAATGTCTGAGTACTTTGTCTGTAAAAGACAAATGTTTCTACTGTTGACCTACAGAGGTTGCAATTTTCAGACTCTTCTTTTTTTCATATTTGTCTTCCAGATTATATTCCTTTTTTATAGTACTTTCCATGGCATTGCGCTTTTAACATCTACGTTTTCCTTATAAGTTCAGCCATGATGTCAGACGTAAAACCATTGACTTGATATTTATTATCTTTGAATGTCAAAAGATTTCCTTCTGCATGATTAAAATATGTTTTAATTGACTATTTTTAAACAGGCTCACTTCATTATTATTATTATTATTATTATTATTTTATAAATAGTTTTCTTCCATCTTATTGTTGCTTTTGATCCCAACACTCTGGCTCTATACACTCTTCATTATTACTATTATTTTATTACTAGTTTTCTTCCATCTTATTGTTGCTTTTGATCCAAACACTCTGGCTCTATACACTCTTCATTATTACTATTATTTTAGTACTAGTTTTATTCCATCTTATTATTGTTGCTTTTGATCCCAACACTCTGGCTCTATACACTCTTCATTATTACTATTATTTCATTACTAGTTTTATTCCATCTTATTATTGTTGCTTTTGATCCCAACACTCTGGCTCTATACACTCTTCATTATTACTATTATTTTATTACTAGTTTTATTTCATCTTATTTTTGTTGCTTTTTATCCCAACACTCTGGCTCTATACACTCTTCATTATTACTATTATTTTAGTACTAGTTTTATTCCATCTTATTATTGTAGTTTTTTATCCCAACACTCTGGCTCTATACACTCTTCATTATTACTATTATTTCATTACTAGTTTTATTCCATCTTATTTTTGTTGCTTTTGATCCCAACACTCTGGCTCTATACACTCTTCATTATTACTATTATTTCATTACTAGTTTTATTCCATCTTATTATTGTTGCTTTTGATCCCAACACTCTGGCTCTATACACTCTTCATTATTACTATTATTTCATTACTAGTTTTATTCCATCTTATTTTTGTTGCTTTTTATCCCAACACTCTGGCTCTATACACTCTTCATTATTACTATTATTTTAGTACTAGTTTTATTCCATCTTATTATTGTAGTTTTTTATCCCAACACTCTGGCTCTATACACTCTTCATTATTACTATTATTTCATTACTAGTTTTATTCCATCTTATTTTTGTTGCTTTTGATCCCAACACTCTGGCTCTATACACTCTTCATTATTACTATTATTTCATTACTAGTTTTATTCCATCTTATTATTGTTGCTTTTGATCCCAACACTCTGGCTCTATACACTCTTCATTATTACTATTATTTCATTACTAGTTTTATTCCATCTTATTTTTGTTGCTTTTTATCCCAACACTCTGGCTCTATACACTCTTCATTATTACTATTATTTCATTACTAGTTTTATTCCATCTTATTATTGTTGCTTTTTATCCCAACACTCTGGCTCTATACACTCTTCATTATTACTATTATTTTAGTACTAGTTTTATTCCATCTTATTATTGTAGTTTTTTATCCCAACACTCTGGCTCTATACACTCTTCATTATTACTATTATTTCATTACTAGTTTTATTCCATCTTATTTTTGTTGCTTTTGATCCCAACACTCTGGCTCTATACACTCTTCATTATTACTATTATTTCATTACTAGTTTTATTCCATCTTATTATTGTTGCTTTTGATCCCAACACTCTGGCTCTATACACTCTTCATTATTACTATTATTTCATTACTAGTTTTATTCCATCTTATTTTTGTTGCTTTTTATCCCAACACTCTGGCTCTATACACTCTTCATTATTACTATTATTTTATTACTAGTTTTATTCCATCTTATTATTGTTGTTTTTTATCCCAACACTCTGGCTCTATACACTCTTCATTATTACTATTATTTCATTACTAGTTTTATTCCATCTTATTTTTGTTGCTTTTTATCCCAACACTCTGGCACTATACACTCTTCATTATTACTATTATTTTATTACTAGTTTTATTTCATCTTATTATTGTTGCTTTTTATCCCAACATTCTGGCACTATACACTCTTCATTATTACTATTATTTTATTACTAGTTTTATTCCATCTTATTTTTGTTGCTTTTTATCTCAACACTCTGGCTCTATACACTCTTCATTATTACTATTATTTTATTACTAGTTGTATTCCATCTTATTATTGTTGCTTTTTATCACAATACTCTGGCTCTATACACTCTTCATTATTACTATTATTTCATTACTAGTTTTATTCCATCTTATTTTTGTTGCTTTTTATCCCAACACTCTGGCTCTATACACTCTTCATTATTACTATTATTTCATTACTAGTTTTATTTCATCTTATTTTTGTTGCTTTTTATCCCAACATTCTGGCACTATACACTCTTCATTATTACTATTATTTTATTACTAGTTTTATTCCATCTTATTATTGTTGTTTTTTATCCCAACATTCTGGCTCTATACACTCTTCATTATTACTATTATTTTATTACTAGTTTTATTCCATCTTATTATTGTTGCTTTTTATCTCAACACTCTGGCTCTATACACTCTTCATTATTACTATTATTTCATTACTAGTTTTATTCCATCTTATTTTTGTTGCTTTTTATCCCAACATTCTGGCACTATACACTCTTCATTATTACTATTATTTTAGTACTAGTTTTATTCCATCTTATTTTTGTTGCTTTTTATCCCAACATTCTGGCACTATACACTCTTCATTATTACTATTATTTCATTACTAGTTTTATTCCATCTTATTTTTGTTGCTTTTTATCCCAACATTCTGGCACTATACACTCTTCATTATTACTATTATTTTATTACTAGTTTTATTCCATCTTATTATTGTTGTTTTTTATCCCAACATTCTGGCTCTATACACTCTTCATTATTACTATTATTTTATTACTAGTTTTATTTCATCTTATTTTTGTTGCTTTTTATCCCAACATTCTGGCACTATACACTCTTCATTATTACTATTATTTTATTACTAGTTTTATTTCATCTTATTTTTGTTGCTTTTTATCCCAACATTCTGGCACTATACACTCTTCATTATTACTATTATTTCATTACTAGTTTTATTTCATCTTATTTTTGTTGCTTTTTATCCCAACATTCTGGCACTATACACTCTTCATTATTACTATTATTTTAGTACTAGTTTTATTCCATCTTATTATTGTTGCTTTTGATCCCAACACTCTGGCTCTATACACTCTTCATTATTACTATTATTTTAGTACTAGTTTTATTCCATCTTATTATTGTTGCTTTTGATCCCAACACTCTGGCTCTATACACTCTTCATTATTACTATTATTTCATTACTAGTTTTATTTCATCTTATTTTTGTTGCTTTTTATCCCAACATTCTGGCACTATACACTCTTCATTATTACTATTATTTTATTACTAGTTTTCTTCCATCTTATTATTGTTGCTTTTGATCCCAACACTCTGGCTCTATACACTCTTCATTATTACTATTATTTTATTACTAGTTTTATTCCATCTTATTATTGTTGCTTTTTATCCCAACACTCTGGCTCTATACAGTCTTCATTATTACTATTATTTCATTACTAGTTTTATTCCATCTTATTTTTGTTGTTTTTTATCCCAACACTCTGGCTCTAAACACTCTTCATTATTACTATTATTTTATTACTAGTTTTATTCCATCTTATTTTTGTTGCTTTTTTATCCCAATACTCTGGCTCTATACACTCTTCATTATTACTATTATTTTATATTATTATTATTGTTGCTTTTTATTATGAAATTATTGGCCATAAAAAAAGGATCAGTTCTGTAACTGATTTATGTAGAGTCAGAAGTGACTCCACAGTCAGTCATTTTTTAGGGGAATGCAATGTAAGACCTGTTTTCAGCACCCATGTCTTGTGAGTATTTTAAATAACACTTTTAAACATCGGATTTAAAATGATATGCAGTTCTGTAATAGTACGTTCATAATATTAATGACAACAGTTTCTTAACATTTGGGACACACTTAGTTTCCAGACTGGATTAAGCCGATTTTCTTGAACCCAAATCTTTTCAAATGGCAATAGACAGTTGAGATATAGATTTTCAAACTATTAGCAATCACTCATGTTGAAATCTTTGGTTTAGCGGAGTCTTTTCATCGTTATCGGAGTGTGGTTTATCGTTTAAGTTAAAGTAACCCAACACCCACCCACCTGACGGAATCTACCCGACCGCTTTTTGACTGTCCGGAGAGCTAGAGCATGATCAGAATAAGGTATTGAATGTCTTTTTGCCACAGTTCCGAAGCTCAACCCATTCCAAAACTCATAGAGCAAAATAAGGGGAACAAGAGACTTTTCATCCTCCATCTTTAAGGCAATTTTGTGGACAAAACATCAACATTAAAAAAAAAATCTGTTCAAATGTAACACACACCATATATAGGCATACTTATGTGTGTGTAGAACATTCCAGAAGTCAGCAGCAAAACAAACGCCAGTGTTAAGTTTCATTGTCAGTGTCATTTTATATTAACAATGAAAATCAGATGTGAAATTTGTTAACGATTTGATAGATATGAAGAAACTGAAAAAGGTGTGTTATATATATTTTTTATTATTGTTATACATTGTTTATATAGGCACAAATATTTAAGTAAATGCTGTTTATAATAAACAATTTTGACAACATTTACCAGCCTGAATGTCTGAGAAATTTCATAGAAAGTATGTGTCCTCCGACAGGAATCAAACCTGTATCCTACAGAGAACTGTCATATAGCCTGATGTGCTATACCAATTTAGCTAGGAAGCACCTGGTTAGCAAGGTCAAATTACTGCTTTTAGACTACAAATTTCCCATGATTTCCCTTGAAATATATATCTATTCAAAGAGTATATAAACGTAAACAAATGTCGTCATATATTATGAAATGGACAAAGTCCGACGATTATTTTAATATATTTTCTGTTTATATGTTATTTATATAGACACAAATATTTAAGTAAATGTTCTGTTTATAACAAAAACGATAATATAGAATACAGGTTCAATTCCTGTCGGAGGACGCATATTTTCTATGAAATTTCACGAACATTCAGTCCGGTAAATGTTGTTAATAATGTTTATTATAAAAGAGAGCATTTAATTAAATAATTGTCGTACTTTGTCAATTTCATAATACATATATATATATATATATATATATATATATATATATGGTATAACAATATATAATTTTGTATAATTTTATATATCAACAGTATATAGAAAAATGTGCATAAACGAGAGATGCTGGTAGTTTCAAAATTTTTTAAAGGATATTCTTTTCTTTCTTTTTTTCTCTCCATGACCTTTTCTGCATATTATCTCACCTTATATATAGATGTTCAGACACGCACATATAAGTGTGTCTATACATTGTTTGGAGTTTCACTACTCACCCTTCGCAGGTGCTACCAGCCCGGGTCAGGGTGGACCTGGGACAACAGCAATTAAGAAGTCGTTCCACGCTCCCCAAAATCTACAATCCCCGATCAGAGACCTTGCTGCCAAGTATAGTATATTGTCAAACCCAGGGTAACTTTTCTAACAACTTTCGAAATTGATGGGTAAGTCCATCAGATAGATAGATAGATAGATAGATAGATAGATATGAAAAAATGACAGATAGATAAATAGATAGATGGATATGAACAGACTGTAAAAGATAGATAGATACATAGATCGGAACAGACTGTAATAGATAGATAGATATGAATAGACTGTAGTATATATATATATATATATATATATATATATATATATATATATATATATATATATATATATATAATATCTGGATAAAATAAATGAAACAAAATTGGGTGTTTTTTTATGAAAGTATTTATTTCTGTGTTTTTGTATATATTTATTTATTTATTTAATATTTCAGACCACCTAGGTCTTTCCTCAGAAATCAAATGAGATACTGTGTTTGTGTGTTTGTTTACAGCGTTTGTCGTGAAGCGTTTGTCGTGAAGCGTGCATGTCACGTGATGTGCAATGCGACTTTGTTTGAATTTTTGGCGGAAGACTGATGATAGTGTCTTAAATGTTGTTTAAAAGGTTTTTTGACCATAACTCAAGAAATATTTCTTAAAATATTTTTAACTGTTGAAATATTTATGTAGATTTAAAATATCCACGTGTTTGTTTACCCCTAGTTTATATGTGTCTAATTTTAGAATTCAGTATTTTTCTTTTTTTCTTCTTCGTATGTGTGTTGTACTTAAATTACTGTGTTTGTGTGTTTGTTTTTAGACTCGGACGACACGTGGTGTGGAACGCGACTGTGTTTGATTCTTTAACGGACAACTGGTGTTTTGGTTATTGTTTAAAAAGGATTTTTTACCATATCTAAAGAAATTTTTTTAAGAAATATTTTAACTATTGAAATATTTATACAGATTTAGAATACCCAAGTCTTTGTTTAACCCTAGTTTATATGTGTTTAATTTTAAAATCCAGTATTTCTCTTTTTTTCTTCGTATGTATGTAGTGCTAAAATTTGAGTCTATCAATATACATTTGCAATTATCTATCGAATGTCGTGGTCTATTGAAGTGTTCTGCTACTGGGGAATATGAATTATTTTGTCGTATGTCTTGTTTATGGTTGTTGAAACGAAGCCTAAAGTTAGTTCCAGATTCGCCAATATATCCACTATTAGGACATATTGTGCAGAATAGGTAGTAAATTATATTATTGCTATCACAAGTGAGGCGGGGTGGATGTATTGTGATTTTGGAGTTGGGTGCGAGAAATTCACTGTCTGTTATTATGTGTTTGCAAATTAGACAACGAGTTTTGTTACATTTGTAATTACCTGTTTGGTTTGTATTATTTAGATATTTGGTGGAGGTGAGGATAGCTGATAAGTTAGGTGTTTGTTTTTTTGCGTTGATGGGTGGTTTGGCGAAAATGTGTTTGATATTTTTGTTTAATTGGAGGATCTTGTAGTCATTTTTTAATTTGTGAGTAAGTGTGTGGGAATATTGATTGTGGTTAAAAACCATGGGAATCCGATTGTTGTTTTTACTTTTTTTGTATGTGAGAAGTGTGTTACGGTTTATGTGGATAGTTTTATTAAGTGCTTCTTTTATTATATTTATTGGGTATTTACATTTTAGGAATTGTTCTGTTAAGTTATTAATGTTGTGTAGAAAATCTAGATGGTCTGAGCATATGCGTTTGATTCTTAGAAATGAGCTGTATACGATAGATTTTTTTAATTTAAGAGGATGACAGCTTTTGAAGTGAAGGAATTTGTGATGGTTTGTGGGTTTGTTGTATAAACTGGTGGAAAGTGTGTGTTTGTTTAATTTTATCACAACGTCTAAGAAAGGGACGGATGTGTATGAATGTTCCATGGTAAATTTAATTGTGTTGTGGAAGTTGTTGCAGAAAGTGAAAATTTTTTTTAGTTTTTCTGATCCATGAGTCCATAGCAAGAAAATGTCGTCAATATATCTAAAGTAGTGTAATGGTTTAAATTCTGAATTCCCTAGTATTTTCCTTTCTAGAATGTGCATAAAGATATTAGCATAGCTAGGTGCCATTTTCGTGCCCATTGCTGTGCCACTAATTTGTAAATAGTGTTTGTTGTTGAATTTAAAGTTGTTATGTGTAAGAATGAATTTTATTAATTGACATATATCTATAAATTGGTTGTTGGGTAATTTTTTACTAAGGAACTCATTATGCTATATATATATATATATATATATATATATATATTGAGTTTTCTGATGATTGCAAAAGTACGAAACCCACGGTTACAAACTAATATTCATCAAATGAATATATATATATATATATAACACCTTGAAAGATGAAATTAGCTGTTTAACTGGTATCTTTGAGAAAAATGGTTATCCGTTGGACATTGTTCAATCGGTTATTCGGGATAAGACTGCCAGGTTTAATAAAATCAAACCTGCTACGGTTGGTAAATGTCAAGTCTATCTTTGTTTATCGTGGTTGGGTAGAATTAGTGTGTCATTCGCCAAGCAGATTTCATGTAGTTCACGTGAATGTTATTTTGCAGCGAACGTTCGTGTTGTTTTCAAACCAGGTCTGTCCTTTCATCTGTGTGTAAAGATGTTCTACCCCCCCCCCCCGACCACGACCATATTAACTCTGTCATTTATTATTTCAAATGTAGTAGTGGATGTGACTACATAGGTAGAACGACACAGCGGTTGGATGCTAGAATTAAACAGCATGTGCCTGCGAAAATACTTAATAAAACTTTTTTGTTGGGCGATTCCATTCGGAATACGTATGGGTCGTCGATAGCAGATCATTTTATAAAGAATCCTACTTGTGCTTTGGATTTCAGTGTGACCTGGTTTTCTGTTTTGGCCAGGGCACACTCAGTATTCCATCTCAGGGTGTTGGAGACGCTGTACATCAGGTCCAGGCGACCGGCACTTTGTAAACAAAGAGACTGTTTGCTTGGGCTTGCTGTGCTGTGTCTCTAGCATCTTTGTTGGTATTACTTTTATTACATATACAGTGTAACCCGTATATAAGAGACCCGGATATAAGAGAAACCCGGATATAAGAGAGATTTTCTCTGGTCCCAAATTAGAGCCTGTGTTAATGTATATATAATAGACCAACCCCATATATAAGAGACTTCTTCTCGGTCCCGACAACTCTCTTATATCCGGGTTACACTGTATATATTTTTTATGTTTTTTTTTCTCTTCCCTGCCCATTCATTCACGTCATTCATTACAGACTTTCTTGTTCTTCATAATTTATATTCCCCGTTAACAGTTCTGATGAGAGGGGACGAAACCGGTCGACTGGTGTTTTGTGTTTTTATTTTAAATCTATCATGGCCTGTAATAAAAAAAAATTGTTTCTTATGCCTTAATACGTTTTTGTACTGTTTCAAACATATTTAAATATATGAACTGCCTGTAATAGATAGATATAGATAGATAGATAGATAGATATGGACTGACTGTAATAGATAAATATGAACAGATTGTGATATATAGAAAAAGATATGAACAGACTACTATATATATAGAGAGAGAGAGAGAGATAGATAGATAGATAGACATGAACTGACTGTAATAGATAGATAGATAGATAAAAACAGGTAATAATATATATATATATATTTTTTTGTCATCCACAGACAGACTGTTTCGCTGTTTCACAGCTCATCAGTGTGGCTAGATGTCCGGTTGCCTCTAGCTAGGATCAAAACCCGACTGAATTTGCGTCAGTCGGAACTTCTCCCACTAAGCCGTCGGCGCACGGCAGGGATGAAGGGGAATTTTAGCGTGTTTATTTTTAGATTTAGATAAACACACAGTGACTGACAGTGACTCAATTCTGCCGAAGAGTCGTGCAATATTAGCTTAAATAGTCACTGTTTACAAATTCACACCTCAAACCAGAGAGCTCAACCGAAATTTATTTTTCAGGAGCCAATATTTTTGTCATCGACAGACAGACTGTTTCGCTGTTTCACAGCTCATCAGTGTGGCTAGACGTATATATATATATATATATATATAGAGAGAGAGAGATATGAACTGACTGTAATAGTTAGATAGATAAATATAAGCAGACTGTAATATAAAGAAAGAAAGAAAGAAAGAAAAAAGATAGATAAAAGTATTAATATATGACAAACATCTTAGACATATATAAAGATAAAGTGAAAACAGAAAGAGATAGCCAATATGAAGAGAGAGAGAGAGAGAGAGAGAGAGAGAGAGAGAGGAAAGAGACAAATGGTACGTTCAAAATAATTAGTAACTTAGGCATGACAGAAGATTTTCTTTTTTTTTTTCTCGCCATAGCAAATTTAAACATTTATCTTTGTTTTCTAGGAAGGTTGCTAGATTTTCGCATCTAAACTTCTTCAGTATCAATAATAATGGTCCTCTCTGCTTGATTTTTGTTTGTATATTATGATTTACTGGATTTCTCGAGAAGAGCAAGAAAAAAAAAACAGCACCCTCTACAGGCGTTCCATTGATGACGGGCTATCACGTACCTTTCAACAATTCACTCCTCGTCGCAAGGTAACAGTTGTGCTACTTTAGGTCATAGATTCCCCTCTTTCGTTTAGAAGTCCCCAATGAAATACAAACTAGAACCCAACGCCCCTTTGCGGGTTTTAATTGTCATTGACAGCTCCATGTGCTTGTCGTAACATACGCGATATTTTTTTTCACACGACACAATTTGAAAGCGAAAAAAAAAAGTAATACAACACCTCATCTATATTTTTTTTGCAAATATCTTGATTTTAAAGTTAACTCTTCTTGTTCAATATACACTGAAGGTGCCTTTTGCAGAGTAGTTATAACTCTCAGTAAATAATTATAAAACACCTAACACATACTGATTTCCTAAGCTTAGACGTGGCACAAGGCCAAAAGTATGGAGCACCCAATGAGAATTGTACTCACTATTCAGTCGTAATTGATCTAGCGAGACAAGCTTGATAACCATTACACCACACTGAAGTACCCCAAATGATTTTCTAAGTGCAGCTTAGATGTGGCACAAGGCCGAAAGTATGGAGCACCCAATGAGAATCGAACTCACTATTCAGTCGTAATTGATCTAGCGAGACAAGGTTGATAACCATTACACCACACTGAAGTACCCCAAATGATTTTCTAAGTGTAGCTTAGATGTGGCACAAGGCCGAAAGTATGGAGCACCCAATGAGAATCGAACTCACTATTCAGTCGTAATTGATCTAGCGAGACAAGGTTGATAACCATTACACCACACTGAAGTACCCCAAATGATTTTCTAAGTGTAGCTTAGATGTGGCACAAGGCCGAAAGTATGGAGCACCCAATGAGAATCGAACTCACTATTCAGTCGTAATTGATCTAGCGAGACAAGGTTGATAACCATTACACCACACTGAAGTACCCCAAATGATTTTCTAAGTGTAGCTTAGATGTGGCACAAGGCCGAAAGTATGGAGCACCCAATGAGAATCGAACTCACTATTCAGTCGTAATTGATCTAGCGAGACAAGGTTGATAACCATTACACCACACTGAAGTACCCCAAATGATTTTCTAAGTGTAGCTTAGATGTGGCACAAGGCCGAAAGTATGGAGCACCCAGAGAGGATTGAACTCACTATTCAGTCAAATTATTCAAATTGAAACAAATAAATTACAAAGATTCTTTGCAAACAACTTCACACAAAATATGTTTGTGTATATATATATCCCAGGTTAACCTTCTCGGCTGACATGAAGTGGAAAGACTTCGCTGAATCCATTGCTAGGTCATCTGCTAAGAAAGTTGGTTCACTGTGTTGTGCTAGATAATTTTTTTCTCTAGAATCTATCTTACGTATCTATAAGTCTACCATGCGTCCAAGCTTAGAATATAGATAAAATCGTGGTAAAAGTTATCCTGAGCGCCCACTCTTCTAGATTCTTCTGCACTAATATAGATGTCCCCCTGGGCTCTATCCTTAGACCTACTTTGTTTTTAATGTTCATCAACAACCTTCCTGATAACATCAGCCCTCAACTTTGTATCTGTACTGATGACACACCCATTTCCCCCTGTCTTGATACCAAGTATGATCGCTTAGATGAGGTCAAATTGGCGGGTGATCTAAAAAAAAGACCTAGAATCTGTTGTTAACTGGGGCAAAAGATGGCTTGTTAAGTTTAATGCATCCAAAACAAAACAACTCTCCATTTATCAACTGAGAGAACCCTCTCTACCTTAGCTGATGCTAACCTGCAGGAAAGTAACTCGTTTAAACATGTAGTATTGAATGTTAAAGACAACATAGTATTGCATATTTTCTTTTGAATTTTCTCGTATTCTCTAATGAGACGTTTTATTTGAAAATGATTTCGAAATACGGACAATACTTATTTCGAAATCATTTTCAAATAAAAAGTCTCATTAGAGAATATGAGAAAATTCAAAAAAGAAAATATGCAAGACTATGTTGTCTTTAACATTCAATACTACATGTTTAAAATATATATATATATATATATATATATATATATATATATATATATATATATATATATATCCCAGGCTAACATTCTCGGCTGGCATGAAGTGGAAAGACTTCGCTGAATCCATTGCTAGGTCATCTGCTAAAAAAGTTGGTTCACTGTGTCGTGCTAGACAATTTTTTTCTCTAGAATCTATTCTACATATCTATAAGTCTACCATTCGTTCATGCTTAGAATATTGGTATGGCATAAGGTCCAGTGCTCCTGCTATATAATTAGAGATCCTTGATAAAATCCAAACAAGAATCAGCAATATTATTGGTCCTAATCTGGCGTCTCGGCTTGAGTCACTTTCCCACCGCCGTAAAGTTGCTTCCCTGTGGCTTTTCTATAAATATTTCATGGTAACTCTTTGGATAAGCTCTGCACTATCTGAGTTTAATCTCAGTACTAGTTGAATTGGCTAGATGTGTTAACAATTTCCTTTCTCGCACTTCTCGCTTGTGGAACTATCTTCCGGCTTCTTGCTTTCCAGCCAGCTTCGATCTTCAAATATTTAGGCGCAGTACTAAACTGGCGTCGAGATCTCATCAGTTTACAGTCGAGCTAGCTAGATGTAACCGTACATTCTGTGCTAAGAGTTTCTTTTCTCACACTACTCCCTTGTGGAACTCTTTGCTTTCCAGTCAGTTTTTCATCTTCAAATATTTAAGCACAGCACTAAACTGACTTGGAGATCTTGTCTTAGTGACTTTACTGCCGTGCATGGGGTGATACGAATTTAAAAACAAAAACAAAAACATACCAAGCAAGCTTGTATAAACAGACGGCAGAAAAGAGTTCAAGAGAGATAACAAAAAGACAAATTTTATTAGTAATTCTAATATTTTTCATGTTAGCCATTAAATATACTTGATCCAATGATTTATATGTAGTAATTCATGGGGGGGGATTAATTTATTACTTATATTAATATAAAACTGACCCCTCAATTTATGACCAGTAGAATCTTAATGCTGTCAAAAATGATATTTTGTTAAGTTCTTACTCTTAAAAGATGGTTTTCATAAGTCTTTAAATATATTTGTTTACAATTATTAACGGGGTAATTAATGGGGGATCAGTTTAGCTCTTAATGACAATAGAAAAACGATCTCCCATTTTATGACCAGTAGAATAAAAAATGTTGTTTTTACACTAAGAAGGGGTTTGTCGTTAAATATATCTGTTTGCAATTATTAACGTGACAATTAATGGGGGATCAGTTTAGCACTTAATGGCTAGAAAAAACGAACCCCCATTTTATGACCAGTTGAATCAAAAATGATTATGTTCTTAAGTTTGTATATGTGTCTTTAAATTTGTTTGCCATTATTAACATGGTAATTAATGGGGGATCAGTTTAACACTTAAAGACAACAATAAATGATCCCCCTTCTTTATGACCAGTAGAATCAAAAACGTTCTTATTCTAAGGAGTTTGAATATGAGTCTTTAAATATATTTGTTTACAATTATTAATGTGGTAATTAATGGGGGATCAATTTAGCTTTTTCTCTCCAGAATCTGTCTTGCGTGTATAAGTCTACCATTCATCCATGCTTTGAAAATTGCTGCCACATCTGGTTTGGTGCCCCCACTGCATCTTTGGAGAATCAGCAATATTAATGGTCCTAACCTGGTGTCTCAGCTCCGGTCATTTTCCCACTGCCATAATGTAGCAGCTTCCTTCCGCCTTTGCTATAAATACTTTCATGATAATTATTCTGAACTTTTCTCTGTTATAGCGAGACTTTATGAATTTAAGCTCAGTACTAGATTGGCGACAAGGCTTCATAAATTCACATTTGAAATGACGAGATGGAACCGGAAGTTCAATGTTAACAGTTTCTTTTCTTGCACTTCTCATTTATGGAACTCTTTGACTTCATGCTTCTCAGTCATCTTTGATCATCAAAAAATTAAATGCAATGTCAATCGTTATCTACTGTCCGCCAGACTACTCTTCTATTGTTCTCACTCCTTCATAATGTTTCTGTTTTCTAATTCTTTCACACCCAGTAACCCCTTGTGTCTTAGTGGCTTTACTGCCTTACATGGGGTGAAATGTTTAAAAAACAAATTTAAATGCAATGTCAATCGTTATCTACTGTCCTTCACTCCTTCATAATGTTTCTGTTTTCTAATTCTTTCACGTCCAGTAATCCCTTGTGTCTTAGTGGCTTTATTGCCTTGCTTATGGGTGAATTCGAATTTTAAAACATATCTGTGGAGTTTCGGAGACGAACCGCTTAGTAATCGTTCACATTCATTTAAATAGATGTCAAACAATTATAGCGTGAGAACAGCAACAAAGATGAAAAGTTTTGAAATCACTTGAACTCGCCGGCTATTTCAAATTCAAATTTACTTTGGGTAAAAAATATGGCGGCGACAGAAATGATTATCTTAGCGTTAACCTTTTCGGCCGGGGCCCACTATGCTATGTACATTGTAGCGAATCACCCGCAGTCTCTTCGTATTCCAATGGAAATATGTAAGTTACACTCAACCAGCTTCACCGCTGCTTTGTTGAGCCGACTCCCAAAAGAATTCTTCCCAATCAAGTCTAGGGTTATCTTCCCCTCACATATCCACATCAACTGTGTCTCTTACTCTGTAACCCTCTACCTAGAGTGGCTCTTGAGCCTTTAACAGGGTGAACATCATTGTAAAAAATAAAATGATCCGATAAGAAAACATATAGCCGAGTGTCTGTCTATATTTCTGAGATGAGGTATTATGTACATTATTTACAGCGGAAAAATCAGGCGTGGCTGACCACATATGGAGAGCGAAGGGAGATCCCCCCCTCTGTGGAATCAAGTTGAGATCATAAACAAGGAACACGACTGGAAAATTCGTAAAATTAAGGAATCAGCACATATGCTAGGCCACAAAAATCTCCTGAGCCGACCAAGCATAGAAATGAATACAATATGGCAACCAGTAATAAGGAGTGCCAGAGAAAAGCGATAATAACAATAAAGTTGCAATATGAGCTCTGGTAAAAAAACATGCAATGATAACAGCAAAAAATTGCAATATGAGCACTAGTAAAAAATGAATGCTGAAGACATTAGGTTTATAATACCCAGAAATTCATACACAGATGTCCTCAAGGACACATGGCACAGTGGATAAAGAGTGTGAGTTCAATACCCGGTTATGGCAGTGGAGAACTTTCAGAGCTAAATTAACAGGAGATAACTGACATCCATTAAACATGGCACGTGGAACTAGAACAGTCTACCCCAGTAAGCGAAATAAAGAGTTCAGTTCGAAATTCCAACCACCTGAAGAAGGCCGGAGCCTACAACGGCCGAAACATTGTAATAAATATGGCGACAAAGATGAGGACAATAGTCCGAATAATGTAAATAATAAACACAAATGTGTCTGAGCAGGCGCCTGCAACGGGGATTTTCTAGCCTCCCTAGTAGACGGGCATCCTCAGATACGTGCAGCTGCGCTATTTAAGGGAACATGTTTACCGGGAAGATGCAGACCCCGCCGCTAAACGTGAGGATGAAATCCAAGGGCACTCTACAGTGTACACTATTAAGGACGTCTGAAAACAGAGACGAAAACATGACCTTCACTAAAATGATGCCAAAAGTTATGTCGGCCAATTATGTTCAAACGATGGGAGTTATTTATGCCAATCTAGAACAAGATCCGAGCAGCTATTTAGGATGGCTTCCGTTCGGGGGTCTTCAAATTATTTACTACACTTTACTGAAATCGTCACTGACCTAGAGAATATTACTTGAACAGTTTGTGAGTGTCGCCTGGCTAAAAATAGATGCCTTTGGCTTTATTATGATAGTAAGTTACACTTTCTACGCAGGTTTCTAGTATAATGCGTTCGATCCTGACGGGTGACCCATTATTATGATCTTGTAAGTAAAAAAAAAAAAAAAAGAAAAAAAAAAGAAAAAGGAAAAAAAAGAAAAGAAAAAACAAACACAAATGATGAAAATAAAAGTGGAAACAAACTGCTTCCGTTAAAGAATTACCATTATTATTATCAGAGCTGTTTCGACTTTTAGGCACACTGCAAATGAGAGTAATTTCTGTTCTTCAACATCTTTGAAAATATCTCTTATCGGCCCTCTCCAAATGAGCCAATCTTGGGGTAACTCACGAATGTAATGCAGGTCTTACAAGCTCTTCAAAGTATTTTATGGGAAATGGTGGAATTTTCTTGATAGTTCTTTTAATGCCATTCGTCCAATGGTTATTGTGATTTTCCAAGCGTAGCTTAGATGTGGCACAAGGCTGAAAGTAGTGAGCACCCAGTGAGGATAAAACTCACTACTCAGTCGTAATTGTTCTAGTAAATGTAATGCAGGCCTTCCAAGATCTTCAAAGTATTTTATGGAGAAGGATTGAATTTTATTTACTTCTTTTAATGTCGTTGTCCAATGTGAATAGTGATTTTCCAAGCGTAGCTTAGATGTGGCACAAGGCCGAAAGTAGGCGGCACCCAGTGAGGATCGAACTCACTACTCTGTTGTAATTGTTCTCACAAAGGTGATACAGGTTTTACAAGCTCTTCAAATTTTTTTCATGGAGAATGACTGAATTTTATTGTTACTTCTTTTAATGTCGTTGTCCAATGTGTATAGTGATTTTCCAAGCGTAGCTTAGATGTGGCACAGGGCCGAAAGTAGGAGGCACTCAGTGAGGATCAAACTTACTACTCAGTCGTAACTGTTCAAGCGAGACAAGCTTGCTAGCCACTACACCGCCTCGAGGTGCCCTGTTGTCCAATGTGTACATGATGCTTCTTCGATCTGTTTATTTTGCTTTGTATTAATTTATATATTTTAGGATGTATCCCTTCTGTCTGCATGTGTAGGAAATTCAGTCGTCCATGTTTTTTTTTTATATATAAAAATCCGAACATCCAAACTTCATATATTAAAAACATGGATATGCCTGTTAAATACACCATTTTTATTTACAGACATATATACATGAATTCAAAAGTGTTTAAGAGTATTACAAATAGTCTGTAGTTGAGTTCAACTCTCTCGGTAGTTGGTACACAGAAAAAGATGCTACTTAGAAAAGATTTAATTTAGTTAGTTCACCGTGAAAAAAGCTGCGAAAAGATTTCTATCGTTAGCGAAGATTCTCTGGCCGTCTTTGTTGCCGTTGTTCGAGACGATTCGTTTGAAGTCGCCGACTGGCCGGTCATGTTGTTGTTCGAGACGATTCGTTTGAAGTCGCCGACTGGCCGGTCATGTTGTTGTTCGAGACGATTCGTTTGAAGTCGCCGACTGGCCGGTCATGTTGTTGTTCGAGACGATTCGTTTGAAGTCGCCGACTGGCCGGTCATGTTGTTGTTCGAGATGATTGGTTTTGAAGTTGCCGACATATGTTTCTTTCAGCACGCACTGGAGGGAAGGAAAAAGCTATATATTCACGCCTTCTCTTGGCTCTGGACGATTTAAAGCCGCATCTCTTCTGTCTATTTTCCAACGTATATCACCTGAAGACCGAAGTTTACAGCGGCTGAAACGTCGTGACTATGACAATAAAAATGAGGATAACAGTCCGAACACCTCTGCTCCCTAAAGTCGAAATCTGATTTTTTTTCCGAAAGTAGGCTCGAAAAAAACCGGGTTTTTATTTTTCTCTGATTGGTCATATATAATATAGTGATGTTAATTTCTAGCCAATAGACACTTTAATTTAAAAGGTGTGTGTTGTATTGTGATATCTTTTTGGTATGATTTTAATATTGTTTGTTATTGTATAGAAAATAAAACTTGGGTGTGTTTTAATATGGTATGTACAGCGGTTGGACAAAATAATTGGAACAAGTGCAAATTCCACTCCTATATTTCAAAGACCTATTATATTAAGAACTTTTACTAAAACTTCATAATTGCATGTTATATCTATTGTAAATACGTTTATTTATCTAATTTACTCTCTTTGTCTTATTTATTTTTAGAATTTAATACAATTTAAGCTAAATGCGTGACCTCTCTGAGTTTGAAAATGGGCAAATTGTTGGAGCTCGCATGACAAAATCGACAAAAGGAAAGTTTAAGACAAGGGCTTCTTTTCCTAGAAGTAAATTGCATACACAACGAAATGTTAATGAATATATTACAGTGGGAATTAATGTGTTGATGTGTTTGTAGGTGAAGCATTCACAGCCCTTTTAGCTTCAGCGTGAAAAGTTCATGTCACATAATTCGAAAGAAGTAAACCTGGCAGAGAGAACTAGTTAAGGCTTTGCTTGTTTTTATACCCCAGAGCTGCTGCTGATACAAGGTTTATTAAGGGCTGCTGCTGCTGCTACTGTGCTTATTAAGGCACTACACATGGATCTATATTTGTTCTAATTTATTTTTAGTTGCTTAACTTATATTCTGTGTAAGACGTTTCAATGTCTATGGACGTTATTCTTCCATTTGGCCTTGATGACAAAACCATTTTCGCCATACTGCCCGTTTCAAAGACATTGTGCTAATTCTGATATTAATATCAAGCCTTTTTTTAAATTTCTGTTTCCTTAGTCCTGGGTACGACGTGAAACTACAGCCGGCATCATAGCCTCTGACTGGGAGATTGGAATGTTTGAAGAGCGTCGAACCACAAATTAATTGCTGTTATTCCCTGGTCCACCCTGACCTGTGGCTGGTAGCACCTGTACGGGTCCCAGCTATGGGCAAATAGTGAACGCCTAAACAAAAACAAAGTACTATGAACGTATAAAGATACATTTTAATAGTAAAGATATCAGCAATACATTTTCATATAAAAATGTTACCAACAACACCCGTTTATAGTAAAATTACCTACAATACATTTTATCTGTAGTTGAAGGCAGACAATTGTGTTCAAAATATATTTAAGTGAAGCTATGAAATTGTGTCTAAATTATTTAGATTCCGGCATTAAATGACCCATAGAGGTGTTGATATACTGCTAAACAAAATCAAACAAATTCGATTTCTGGAGAAACATACATCAGTATTATTTATAATTATCAACGTCTCGAGCCAATAATTAACATTATTAATAATTATAATTACAAATAATTATAATTATCAACGTCCCGAGCCAATAATTATCATTATCAATAATTAGAATTAGAATAATTATAATTATCAATGTCCCGAGCCAATAATTACCATTATCAATAATTATAATTATAAATAATTATAATTATCAACGCCCTGAGCAAATAATTATCATTATCAATAATTATAATTAGAATAATTATAATTATCAATGTCCCGAGCCAATAATTACCATTATCAATAACTATAATTATAAATAATTATAATTATCAATGTCGCTGGCCAATAATTTTCATTACCAATAATTATCATTATCAATAATTATAATTAGAATAATTATAATTATCATCGTTCCGAGCCAATAATTATCATTATCAATAATTATAATTAGAATAATTATAATTATCATCGTTCCGAGCCAATAATTATCATTATCAATAATTATAATTAGAATAATTATAATTATCAACGTCCCGAGCCAATAAATACTATTTTTCTTTTCTTCGTTTTTTTTTTTTTTTCTTGACAAGTTCTCTTGGTAGAATCTTTATATGCAACTGGAACCATTTACTAAGTTTGAAATGCATGAGAAAATACTTTGGCATTTTCTTTTGGGAACAAAAATACCAACGAATTTGTGCGGAAAATGGCTGACAGTTTTTTGGGCCTATTCTCGCCACTGTCAAATGTAGAAAAATGGCGTGGTTTTGGACACGCTACAAGGCACGACGACAGCCTTTTGCAAGACCATCATGCAAGGCACCGTTGAAGGTGGACGTAGCGAGAGGACGCCAACGCAAAAACTGGTTGCACAATGTCAAACAATGGACAAGTATGACTATACCAGAAGTGCTGATGGCTGCCGTTGATAGACCGTTGTGGAGGAGATTCAATATGGCTTCTGCATTCAGAACCCACCACCACCACCACAATTACAAAAGTCAAGGGGATGATGATGATGATGATGATGACGACAAAGTTTTAAATAAGAAATTGCCAACTCTTAACGACTGGCATCCAGAATAGACATTGACTTCGTCGACAGTTATAAAACTTAAAAAAAAACGATATATATTTATTTCGTAAAAATACAAAATTGTGGCACAAGGCTGAAAATGCGGAGAGGCTGGTCTTCATTAGTTATCCTAATCGTAGTTAATCAGAATCACGACCCCATTCATTCATTACAATTTGCCCATTGACCACAAGACCTCATTCATCACCACTAAATCCTGCATACACCATAATACCGCATATTCGCCAGCGACCTACATAACATCCCATGATGTAAAAACTTTCATTTCATTGTCCATAAAGTTCATAAACAGTGACTAAGCTACATTGTATACATTATAAATTCAAATTAACGGAAAAAAATTGGATCCAATTGAGTTCCCAAGGCATACTTAAGCTAAAAGCGAGAGAATGGCTTAAGGAAAGAAAGAAATGTCATTTCCAAACAAGAGGAGAGAAAAATACTCCTAGTTTTTTCGTATTTTTCGTTGAAGTAGGTTGTGCTGCAACAATTCTATTACAGACATTTTCGGTACTTGCTATTATCTATCTATCTATCTATCTATCTATCTATCTATCTATCTATCTATCTATCTATCTAATTTCAGTTCCATCAGATCTACATCTAATCATATCTATCTATCTCTTCATATCTATCTATCTATCTATCTATATATATATATATATATATATATATATAAATCTATCTATATATATATATATCATTTATATATATATCATTTGTATATATATATATCATTTATATATTTATGTATATAAATATATAAATCTCACTTGTCATTTATCATATATATATATCTAAATCTCATTTATCATTTATATATATATATAATTATATATATATCATATCTATCTATCTATATACATATATATATATATATATATATATATTTATATTATATATATATATATATATATATCAGTCAGTCAGTTGTCTGCCATGTGTTATTTCATGATTTACTAAATGATGGGGGTGGGGGAGGATGAAACCAGAAAAAGAAACTAAAAATGAATCACAAAGATCAAACTAAAACAAAACGATGTTAGTAGGACCCGTCCATCCCTCAAAATAATAAGAGTGGCCGCTGTATTCTGTCGACAGACAAAATAAAGAAGCACACTCACTAATAGAATGGGGAAAAAATGATAAAAGTTTGAAAAATTGCTGCTGTTTTTGAAAAATATCGTTCGCTTTCGCAACGCTAAGTTTTCGCTTACCTGGCGACTGGTTCGGAATAGGCTATCTCACAATGACAAGACCTTCATATGGGGGTTGGCGGATTTTCCTGACAGTGAACGATGTGACCTTGGCTTAGAAGAAACGGCTTCGCACGCCTTCTATCGTTGTCCTAAGGTTCGGCCTTTATGGGACCATGTCGGCTCGTATCGCCCCCGAAAAGCTCGTGCTCATTAATCGCGCGTGACAATGTGTCGCCCCCGTATTCTGGGCTGAAACGGATGATGTTTCTATCGATGCTGGTCACGGCCCGAATGGCGATTTGGACGACGCGAATGCAGGAAGTCTTGCAAGGTGATCGTCTTTCTCATCAGGATCTGATCCGATTCTTTGAGCATCAGCTCAAGATGAAGATTAGAACTGATAGAAAACGGTTGGTTTCGACAGATTGCAGCGATTGGTGGGTCTCTGAGGTGATCTTGGTTCGTGTGAACGGGGATAGCCTTGATTTTTTTTGATTTTTTTTAGGTCCGCCTAAGTAGCATCGGGGCGATTTCCTGTCGCTTCCTCTCCTGGTTATGTTAGACAAGCTTTGAGTACCTAGTTAATATGAGTAAATGTTGTTCCCGGCCGCTTCTTTGGTCATGATCCAAGTTGAGATTCCCAACCTCCCCAATTTGTTTTTGCACCCCTGTTTTGATCTCGACTGGATCAGATTTTTTCCCATGTCATTAACCGTCTTTATTTTACCCTTTCGATCGTCTTTGTTTCAAAATGTTATGACGACAACGCAAATTTTGTGACGACAGCGCAAATTTTGATGACGGCAAAAGACGAGAATGTAGTTACATTGTGTTTGAGAGCGGCATACCTAAAGAGATCTATATTGTATAGGTGTAGCTAATAACTCAATACGTTAATTTAGAAGAGATGATACCTAAGTAACGTTTGATACTAGTGTCTCTACGACAATAGTTATGGAGTGTAGGTTCACACAAAAGTACAGAGATTTTCACATCTTTTTTTTATCAGAAACATTTAGTTTGGTCAATTTAACGGCATATCAACACTTGTTGGGTCATTTAATGTCAAATATATGTGTTATAAAAGAAAACTCACTAGGAATTAATTGAAAGGTAAGTACATGTCTAATTTACGCCAGAATGAAAAAAAAGGCAAGACGACGTTCGGTTTACAGTAGAGTCAAAAAGGCAAATATACACCTCGTTTACAATCGGGTTAAAGATATGTGAACAGAATTCCGACTTACACTAAAGAGAAAAAGATAAGCATAGGATCAGTTTAGCCTAGAGTTAAATAGTTTATGTGCTCGGTTTAAAGTAGATTCAAAAAGCTAAACATAAAACTAATTTACACTAGAATCAAAAACGTAGACCCGGCTAACATTAGAGACAAAAATGGCAGACATGGGTTCGGTTTACATAAAAGTCAAAAACGTAAGCAGAGATCCAGTTTACACTAGGATAAAAAGGTAGACATAGGTTCGGCTTATACTACAATAAAAAGGGAGACATGGGTTCGGTTTACACCAGAATAAAAAAAAAGGCAGACATAGGTTCGGTTTACACTAGAATAAAAAAAGGCAGATATAGGTTCGGTTTACACCAGAATAAAAAAAATGGCAGATATAGGTTCGGCTTACACCAGAATAAAAAAAGGCAGACATAGGTTCGGCTTACACCAGAATAAAAAAAGGCAGATATAGGTTCGGTTTACACAGAGAATAAAAAAGGCAGATATAGGTTCGGTTTACACCAGAATAAAAAAAGGCAGACATAGGTTCGGCTTACACCAGAATAAAAAAAGGCAGATATAGGTTCGGCTTACACCAGAATAAAAAAAGGCAGACGTAGGTTCGGTTTACACCAAAATAAAAAAAAAGGCAGACATAGGTTCAGTTTACACTAGAATATAAAAGACAGATATGGGTTCGGTTTACATTAGAACAAAAAAATGCAGACACAGATCCAGTTTTCACTGGAGTTAAAAGGTAAACATACAATCGGTTTTACCCTGGAGTTAAAAAGTAGGCATAAGTTCCGTTTACAGTAGAATAAAAAATGGCCGACACAGATCCTATTTACACTGGAGTTGAAATGGTTGACATAGGATTCGATTCTATAAAAAGAAAAGACATGTAAGGTGAAAATCTAATGTTTGAAAAGGGATAAAACTGGCATAGCACAATAAAGGTAATCTCTTTGATTATGGCTTATGAAAATCGAAGATACTCAGACATTGGACAATTTATATTTAAACTTAGATTAAAAAAAAATAAAGACAACAAAATCCATAACAAAGAACTTTTTGGGGTGTTTAACTAAACTTTTATAATTAACACACACACACACACACACACACACACACACACACACACACACACACACATATATATATATATATATATATATATATATATTAAAAAGAAGCGAGAAACCGCAAACGTTTTTGGTTGTCATGTGGATTTTAAAAAATATATTATGTTTTATATATATATATATATATATATATATATATATATATATATGGTATAACATGACAATGGAAAAATTTTAGATTTTGCCGACGCGTTTCGTCTTCCGACTTTTTCAAGGCAAAAATGAAATCGGATTATCTCTGTCGTTATAGTTACATTAAAGATCCAAATTTAAAAAGATAGACGCTTCTGTGCAAACCTTTTTTTCTGATTAATGTAAATTACCTTTATAGTAAGAGATTTTTATTTTTTGATCTAGGAATTTAACTGTATTGTCGACATAGAAAAAAATCTCCGACCCGCAACAATTTTTTCCCTATACTCTTTTCTGATTCCGTTACTTTTTTTTATTATTTGAAACACAATCTTGAAAACTAATAATATTTTTGAAAGAATTATTTTACTGCAAAATTACAGTCGAAAATGTCAAGTCCCTTTGAATTATAGAATTTATTGTTTAAACATCGTGTCAAAAACATGGCAGTCATATTTAAGTAATTTTGTAACGACATCGGTTATGAGAATTTGTCGGAGTTAGCTCCTCCTCAGATCCTTAATCCTTCAACAGGGGTCTCTCTCCCCTGGCTATAAATACTGGCTGACCCTTCGCCTCGATCTCTCTTTTCCACTTAGGCTTTGGGCCACCACCTCGCGTGGAGGTGAGGTAAATCTCTCTAACACCAAAATGTGACCTCTCACAGATACAGTGTTTCCCAAATTCTGGGAATACGCTAAGAACAATACACATACGTACGAACACTCACAACACGCACACACAATTTTTCCATACAAACACTATGTAACTGTTCATGTCTTTGTGTAACTTGTTATTAATATATATTTGGTTACATATATATATATCGGCCTTGTTTATTTTCTTTGTCTTCTTTGGACTTAATTAAATGATGTAATATATAGCTGGACCGGCTAGCAAGAAATTTTAACCTTCTGATATCTCTTCACATCTTCACCCCACGGCCCACTACAAATTATTTTATATTTACAAGATTATTTATTTATTAGATTGAATTAAAAAATCATAGTTATTTAATTTATAAATGGTAAATAATAAATAGTTTCTTTACATATTTTGATAATATTGTGTAAATGTTTGAATAAAAAGATTTCTTTGCAGATTTATAAATAATAAATCTTTATAGAATGGCAAATAATAAATAGTGGATTGTATCCGGTTCACATATTTTTACAATCTTGTAAATAAACATTGCCGAGTGAATAAAAAGTTTATGTAGGAATAATGGTGTCAAGCGAATAACAGTAATTTCAGTTCCATCAGATCTACATCTAATCATATCTATCTATCTATCTATCTATCTATCTATCTATCTATCTATCTATCTATCTCATTCTATTTTCTATCTATCTATCTATCTATCTATCTATCTATCTATCTATCTATTGTAAACTCTTCACTATCTATCTATCTATCTATTGTAATCTCTTCACTATCTATCTATCTATCTATCTATCTATCTATCTATCTATCTATCTATCTATCTATCTATCTATCTATTGTAATCTCTTCACTACATATCTATATATATATATATATATATATATATATATATATATATATATATATATATATATATATATTGTAATCTCTTCACTATCTATCTATCTATCTATCTATCTATCTATCTATCTATCTATTGTAATCTCTTCACTATCTATCTATCTATCTATTGTAATCTCTTCACTATGTATCTATCTATCTATCTATCTATCTATCTATTATATACCGTACCTATGAAGACTAATGGGTATGTCTTAATCCCCATATATACGTTGGACACTATTGTAAGTGGAGGTAATATGTTGTCTCAGTAGTCCACCACTAGCAGTGGTTTACCTACTTCATGCCGCTGGCGAGTATTGCATTTTGTTGATGTTATACAGATTATCATTTCATTTCCTACCACCGTTTTTATTATTCCTCATTTAGTAACACTTCCTAGGTTACAACACTATCTATCTATCTATCTATCTATCTATCTATCTATCTATCTATCTATCTATTGTAATCTCTATCTATCTATCTATCTATCTATCTATATATATATATATATATATATATATATATATATATTTATTTATTTATTTCTGTTCCTATTTATCTAGTGAAATAGTCTCATTATGAAAACATTGTTTTACAGAATTGACCATAATTTTGAAAGACTTTTTCAATGTGGGATCAAAGGTCAAACATTGCCAAACCCATTAAAAGATGGCGCTATAGTTAAGTCACTTTTATGTCTTTTTTGTTTGTTTAGCCAACACTTTCCGGCCAACAGTTGCATGCACAGAGACATTTCTAAGATTTCATTAACATTGTTTAACATTTATGCCAGGGTCACCTGTATCAATCTGATTTTATTTTTGATGATGGTAAAAATGAATTTCGTTTATCTCTCTCTCTCTCTCTCTCTCTCTCTATATATATATATATATATATATATATATATATATATATATATATATATATATATATATATATATATTGTTTAAGGTGCTCACTAAAGTGACCATTAAGCTCAATATTGAGTCATTTGCAATTTGTAGAATCTGTATTACAACTATTTTTTAATCATTTTACTGCAAGCAAGGCGATAATGCCACTAAGACGCAAATGGTTACAGAGAGGGAAAGAGAATGAGAAGACTTTAGTGAATATCTATCTATCTATCTCGTTCTTTATCTATCTATCTATCTATCTATCTATCTATCTATCTATCTATCGTAATCTCTTCACTATCTATCTATCTATCTATCTATCTATCTATCTAATTCTGTTATCTATCTATCTATCTATCTATCTATCTAATTCTGTTCTCTATCTATCTAATTGTGTTATCTATCTATCTCTCTATCTATCTATCTATCTATCTATCTAATTCTGTTCTCTATCTATCTATCTATCGTAATCTCTTCACTATCTATCTATCTATCTATCTATCTATCGTAATCTCTTCACTATCTATCTATCTATCTATCTATCTATCTATCTAATTCTGTTATCTATCTATCTATCTATCTATCTATCTAATTCTGTTCTCTATCTATCTATCTATCTATCGTAATCTCTTCACTATCTATCTATCTATCTATCTATCGTAATCTCTTCACTATCTATCTATCTATCTATCTATCTATGTAGTGAAACATTCTCATTATGAAGACATATGAATATTCTCGTTACAGAATTAAATTTGCCAACAGTCAGCTTTATTCGTACGATATTCCATCCATATGCTAGAGTTTTTGGTTGTTTGTGGTTTCAGTTGAAATGTACGCATATTCAAGTGTACGCGCATATATATATATATATATATATATATATATATATATATATATATATATATATTCAGGGTGCGATATATAAATTGTCGTCTAAAATGCGCAAAATAAAAATAACACTGATATCTCATTTAAAGATATATTTACCGAAATTATGCAAAAATATCTTCAGATACTAAAGAATGAATTCATTCAATAAAATCACCATTTGCTTCAACCACGGCCTCCCCTGCAACTCTTCTGTACGGCCTCCTTGTGTTAAGTTGGTGAATGCTGCCACAATTCTTCATTTCATCTTTGGGGTTACCAGTTTTGTTGGTATCTCATCCCTACGCATAATAATCAAGGGGAGGATGCAGTTTGGGGAATTAAGTGGCCAGATATAAGGGGGATGTGCTCGAAGAAACTCTCTGACAGCCATGACTGGGTTCTCCTGCTTGTGTGGCATGGTGCGGAGTCCTGTTGCCAGACATTAGGTCTTCCAGCAGCTACCCTCTTGACCAAGGGCAGCACTACCTCCTCGAGGAACTTGATGTAGATCTTCGTGTTTCGGGAGAAGCCCTTACCAACAAATTTGGGAGTTCCTTTCTTATCAGAACGATCAGAGTGAATTTTCCGAGCTGCCGTACCTTCGTAATCACCATTAGATTCATCCAACTCTTTCCGAATCATCTGCACTGTTAACACCCAAACAATCTGAAATGTTCGTAATGGAGTTTCTGGTGCGAATGCCAAGCAGTACAACATGCCGTTTCGAAATTTCTGAAGGAGTGAACAGTGTCACGGTACTCTTTGTCTCACAGAGGGTGGCCAACTCACCCTAGTATACTGTGCAGTCGATAAAACCAAAAACAAACAACGCGCATGCGCGAAATTAAAAATAAAAAATGGCGACAATTTACCCATCTCACTCTGAGTGTGTATGTTAATAGAAGTAAATAAAACAAACAACTTCGGCGCATGGACGGAAGTGGAATTTTCAATTGTCTGCAACGTATATGATTCAGTGTTTAATAAACAACATGTATTAAAGATTTCGCCATTTTTTTTTCAACTGTATCCAAGTGTCTCCACTTTAAATAGGGTTAGGCCAAATTTATTGAGGCGTTCATGGGGGAAAATAAAGATAAGCAGTTGTCTTTGGCAGTGTCAATAGAATTCCTGGAATTCCAATCCTTACTGCTTTTGTCCCATTCTACTCAGGTGAAACAGCGTTTAAAATCATCTGGCTACAGTGGTGGTGGTGGGGGATTTAATCTCACCTAATTTCATGGGAACTACTTTTTTTTTCTAGTATAAATCGCTCCTAGTTCCACCAAGAAAAGATAATTACTATTACAGCTGCTCAGGTACTTCTATTCATTTAGGGAATCTTGATAGAACTCCAAAAGTAATCTGTAATGCTATCGGTCTTGACCTGGCATCTCAGCTTTGATTTCTTTCCCATCGTAGCTTCTCTGTGGCTTCTCTATAACTATATTTTTCTCTTCGGTACCTCACTTTACGGTTATAAGAATAGTACTAGATTGGCAGTTAGGTCTCACCATTTTACTGTTGAAATTGCTAGACGCAACCGTAAGTTCTATGCTAACAGTTTCTTCTCTTGTAATTTTCGCTTGTGGAACTCTTTTCCGGTTCCTTGCTTTCCGGTCAACTTTGATCTTTAAAAATGCAAATGTCACGTCAGTCGTTATCTTGTGTTTTCTTAATGTCTCTGCTTTTCTTGTGCTCTCTCTTTAATAACGTTCTCTTTGGCTCATATTTTTCACACTTAATGACCCCCTTGAGTCTTAGTGGCTTTATCACCATGCTTGGGGCGAAATGATTAAAAGAAGTGTTCTTTAAAGTTATATGATTTTGATGACAACAAGCTCTGATTTAATTTTTGCTGATCTGTGCAAGGACCGGGGTCGATTCTTATTTTATATATATATATATATATATATATATATATATATATATATATATATATATATATATATATATATATATATATATATATAAATTAAGTAATTCATTGAGTCTGAAAGAAACCCCAAAGGATTGCAGGAAGCCCTGGACGGCCGTTTCGTTTGGGACTCATCACCAGTGCGCATCCACGACCGAGAATTGAAACCCTGACAGTTAGGTTGTCAAGCAAACATCATGTCAACTGTTCCAACGGGCCTCGGTGACGAAGAGATAGCAAATCAGACTCAATATAGCGCCGCTCGCTCACATATTCCGTGGTGGAACTCAACTGAAATTCTCTGTAACCATAGGACTGCGCCCCCAGTAGCCACGACTACTATCACCAAGCCGCTCAAACTGAAGCATTAGAAGCCGGATCAAGCAATGATATACACGTGATAGAAATTGTTAGGAGGATTTGATAATTATAATTAAGTAATTCATTGAGTCTGAAAGAAACCTCAACAGAATGCAGAAAGTACTCGACAGCCGTTTCGTCCCACATTTGAGACTCATCAGCAGTGCGCATCTACTACCGAGAATTGAAACCCTGACAGGTTGTCAAGCAAACATCATACCGACTGTTCCAACGCCCCCCCCCCACACGATTAAAGTTCGGCATTCATCATCATCATCATCATCTTCATCCTTCTTACAATATTTCATCATCATCATCATCATTCTTCGACCTCCCTGTGGTTAGTCGGAACTCCATTGACAATCTCTTTCCACACTGTTCAGTCCTGCATTACTGTCCCCAGACCTGCAATGTCCAAC
The DNA here is from genome assembly GCA_964036315.1 of Acanthosepion esculentum. Classification (NCBI taxonomy): domain Eukaryota; kingdom Metazoa; phylum Mollusca; class Cephalopoda; order Sepiida; family Sepiidae; genus Acanthosepion; species Acanthosepion esculentum. The sequence continues at coordinate 20,498,914 of OZ038507.1, forward strand.
CCTGAGTCCCGAGCTATGGTGTCTGGTAGATTTTCGTGCGAAGATACATCAATAAGGATGTCATAGGAGGAAGGATGAGACGGTTTCCCTGTCGGCTTGCTGGCAGTGGCCGGCAAACTGTAATCGTTCTTTTTTTTGAGCTTAAGATAGATTGGTCTCAGTTCTCCGTAAATTGTGTTAAGCGTGGCATGGGATCTTCAACTGATGTTCTGGATTTTTCTAAGTAGATTTATGCATGTTCCATCCAGTCGTCTTTCAAGGCGAGCAGATAATGTCCAAGTTTCTGATCCATAGAGTAGGACTGGTTCAATGTTCGGATGGTTTGGACTTTTAAGGACAAAGGAAAGTCCGAGCGCCAGATCTTGTGAAGTTTGTTACACGCATCCCGTGAAAGAGTTTGGCATTCGTTCGTTCGGCATCCGTCCGTCTTTGCAGACGACGGAGTAGCGCGACGGAGGTGACCCAGGCGCCCGTAGCCTACGCCAATCGGGTTGGGCTTTTGACCGGTAATTGTCACTTCTCGTGTTGTGCCGATATCTTGCAACGTCGCTGGAGTGTCCTCTCTGGTGCGCTACGAGCCTGGTCGGCATGTATGGAGAACTAGGGCTTACCCAGACGTCTAGTTCCCCCTCTCGGCCTTGCTAGCAGAGTCCAAAGTAAAGGATGAACCAATACAGTATGGTACCAGCGCGGCTGCAAGAGTTGCCGGAAGGTAGCACAGAGTGCCGTCCTTCCGCCTTAGGGGTTCCACTCCGGATTTGTGTAGGGTTTACTCCTTAGCCTTTTCTTCCCCCGAAGATTTCCACAAGGCAATGTAGCTATTTAACCCATAGCTGGGATTTCGTTCATGGGCACCAGGGCGTGTCCACACACCGGTGGGCTTGCATGCCGCATGTTAAGGGGGCCAAACTCCTCCACTGTCCCCTGTAGTTTAGCCCGACTCCGCAAAGTGCTCGGTTGCCATGTGTCGCCACGAGGAGGCACTATATAGGGCTTACTGATCGAGAGGCTATATACTGGCAGAGGAAGACTTACGCACTCGGCTCCGCTTTTCGCATTGCCGCTAGGCAGCGGCGGTAGCTGAAAGCGAGAAGCGACAAGCACTACCACTACAGACTACCACACTAGATGCATCAGAACAGCGTTGAGTTTGACATTAAGGAGTTGATACATCGCTAAACCAAGAAACCCTCTGACTCAAGTCGCCAAGCTATTTCACTAATCTTTTTTGTTGTGGCCTGCTGAGAGAAATGTTTATGTTTCTGCAAGATCCTGCGATTTATATTTATACCACAAATATGCTGATCGGACCTTACAGATTCCGGAAGTGTGACTCCTGTCGAACTCTCTGCTTTGGCCGAGAGGAACTCGGACGAGACTTTGCCGCAGGGCAAAGTTTCGTCCGGGGAGGTAGGCAGTCACTAAGCCCGTTTATACGGTTTCTAATGGGCATATTTTTGGCCGAGCCTACGGGCTCGGAGAGCCCACATTAAACCGGCCTTGTGCCATATCCGACTCATGTGTGTATGTGTGGGTGGGTGGAGGTCTTAAATATCGGAAGTGGTCGCTGGTTGGATCAATAGTTGAAGAAGACCAAATAAACTGAAACCCTCAGTCACGATGACTTGTGACTCTGTGCTTGCGCAATCATCTTTGCAGTATAGTTGCAATATAAACCACATGTGCCTGAGCAAGCGTTTGCAACAGGGGTTGGTTAACAGCCCTAGCAGACGAGCATCGTGTCTGCAGTCAGTCTCCCTAACATACGGGCATACGCGGAAATAGTCAGACATTATCGGGTATGCATAAAATGGTTGCTAGTGCAACTTTTGCATAGGTACAGAAAAGCTATACCTAAGGTTTAAAATAGATTTTTAAAAAGGAAAATTAATTCTTGAAACTTTTATGTTGCTTTTAATTTCAAGCTAATAGATTAAATTTAATATTTTCAATAAGTAAAACACTTTGCTATATTAAAAAAAAAATATTATAAATTGACTGGAAGGAGTTTCAGGTTTTGAAATCGCATTTTTAGCACATTTCTCAGCACAATGTAATTCTCTTTATTATTTTAAAAATAAAATATACTCATCTGAACGTATATTTGCTGAATATTGATGATTTAAATTTTATTTAATTTGATTTGAAACCAATATTACTTACTTTTAGTTGAAAATATTGCAGAAATGCACTTTTTAACACGGAGTTAGGTACGGTATTTACATTAGTCGGACTATTGTCCTCATCTTTGTCGCCATATTTGTCACAACGTTTCGGCCGTTGTACGCTCCGGCCTTCTTCAGGTGGTTGGAATTTCGAACCGAACCCTTTATTTCGATCACTGGGGTAGACTGTTCTAGTTCCACGAGCCATGTTTGATGGATATCAGTTATCAGTTATCTCCTGGCAATTTTCCCTCTGAAAGTTCTCCACTGCCATAACCGGGTATTGAACTCACACTCTTTGGGTCTGTCACTGGATCTAACCAACGCCTTTATCCACTGTACCATGTGTCCTTGAGGACACATGGTACACCTGAAGAAGGCCGGAGCGTACAACGGCCGAAACGTTGTGACAAATATGGCGACAAAGATGAGGACAATAGTCCGACTAATGTAAATACTGTACATAATACCTCATCTCAGAAATATAGACAGACACGGAGTTAGGTGTTTATTTAAAGTGTAGACAGGTTGACTGACAGACGGAAGTTTATCTAAGATTTTTTTTTCTGCGATGGACATAATTGTAAAAAGTTACATGAGGAATATAACGTGAGCGCCTTTTTTAATGTAAGTTTTAAATGCCCAGTAATCTTAAAAATTTAAAATAATAACGTTTTATCGAATTTTAGGTACATCGACATTAAATTTACTATAGTTATCGGGATTATTTTCTGATAATGTGGGGCATAGACGTCTGTATTTAAAAACATCCGTACCAAAACACACACACACACAAAATTCAAAATTCTTTTTAAAATATCGGGGTTCACTTAATTGTAGTAAGCTTGTTCATTTATACTTCGTAAATATAGTTTTTACATAATAACAATATCACTTGGCCGGTACAAATTAATAAAGGAATTTAAAAGATTTAAAAGTTTATAAACAATTATAATTAAAAATGAAAACAATTTTTGTAAAAATTCATTATTCATCGAAAAATTTTTTTTTTGAAGACAATAGTGTACATAATATATATTATTCATAAAAATAATTAAAGTTTTTCTAATTAAATAATGTTTTAGTTTTATTACATTTTTTTATTTTACGATTCAGAGCAGATTTTCAGTAACTGGGTTTTCCTGTTTTCCAAAAATAAATTAATGATTTAAATTCTCCAAGGACTTCTGCTTATAATTAATATAAACATTAAACGGTAAAAAAAAAAAGAATTTCTCGAAATTTCATGAAATTAAATAAATGGGGAATAACAGATGCAAAAAACTGTTATTTGATTTTTGCAAGAATTTCCAAATCAATGTGTTTTCACTGCAAAAAAACAAAACAAAAAAAAAACAGTAAAATTGTTGCGGAGGAGAAGGTGAAATAAGTCTGAAAAGTGATCAGAAGGCTTTTTAGTTACATAAGGTCGGCTGTGTGTGTAAAACTCGTCAACAAGAATTTAATTTTTTACGTATGGCACAAGGCTAACAATTAAAAGAGGACAACATATGTAAAACAATCAGAATAAAGTGCTCAGAATATTTTAGCTGAGCTAAGCTGAATTTTAAAGTTCAGTAATGTTAATTGAACAAATAAAAATATTTTAAAATGTTCCTTCAAAACAGTGTTTTTTGGTACAGAAATTTTACAATGCAAAAATAAGAGTTACTTATCCTTAACTAAGATATTTAATTATTTGAAAACTGTTCTTTGAAAAAAAGAATTTTTTTATCAAGTTTCATAATAAAAGAGAGTTTGTTTTTTTAGAAGAAATGTTCTTTGTGAATTAGTTAAATTTGTGTAATATGAATATTGTGAGAATGTGTTTGGTAAAATAGAACTTTGAATTTAGTTGATGTTTCAAGTTTCTGCTTGATCTCCATCTATAAAAGCAAAATGTGTGTGTGTGTGTGTGTGTGTGTGTGTATGTAACGAATGCACAGTCGCAATTTTCGACGGATTTGCACCAAAATTTACATGCACATGCTCCAAGTTAGTTTCCCAACTCCCATCGATAGTGGAAATAATAGTTTTTTTCATGCTTCTACAGCAGTTTTTTTCATGCTTCTACTGGCCAGAGTTAGAGCCTATAGCTGGCTGCCACGAATAGGCAGGAAGATTCTATTGGCCAGCGTGAGAGCCAACAGCTGACTGACACGAATGTTAACTAGCATGCTAGCATGCAAAAATATCGATAGCTGCATTCGTCACAAGTGGGAAAAATTTAAATCTGCATGGCACTTTACTCCAATTGGCTCATTCGCTTGCTTAAACTCAACGTTGATTCTGATTCCGCAGAACTCTGTTAGGTGTGAAAAGTATTTGTTGTTAACATTCTTTTTTCATTCGGTTTTTCCAGTTACGAGTCCTTTTTTAAAGCTGATCGTTTTGTGTTCATTTTGTTTAGTTCTTTTTTCGTAACAGATTTAATGTTTAGTATAGAGCTTAGAAAAAATTCGCAGTGTGAGATAGGCAAGAAGTAAGGCATGTAGCAACATCAGCACGGCAAAGGGCACTCCTTTAAAGGCAAGGAAGGGCAAAATATTTTAAGTCAAGTTATAGCGATTGCTAAAAAATTACCTATACTAATCTTTGGTCCCCCGGCTGACGCAACCTACTGTTGGATAATACTATATTGGGCTTTTATTCACTGCAAATAAAACTGATAGTGAAAATTACATCAATTGGCTATGCAAATAAATTTTGTTTATTTAATACAAATAACTAACTCATGCCAGATAGAAACATCTGAAACCATTTATTTGAGTAAGAATAAACAAGCTGTGGTTTAAGGACGTTATCCTTAAATTACGTTTACAAAGTAAATATATTTATTAAATATATGGAAGCTGGATCTGGCATTAAATAACCTATAGTGGTTGATATGCCATAAAACCCCAAACAACCAACCAACCAACCGGCTGACGCAAGAAAGAAAAAAGATTTTTCACCAGAATTTTGAAGGTGCTAAAAGGGATAAAAACTAAATGATTTTAATCAAAAATTATTTGGTCTTTTGTAGTAATAATGACATAAAGATTTTGACGATAACACTTCGTTTGTATTATGTTTAGACGAGGCATTTTTTAATAAGGTATAGCGAATCTCTGGTGGTACGTACTTTTATATCTTTCATTCTCTTATTTATTTAAGATCTTTGTTTTAGTTTGGCCAAAGAAAGTAAAGCAAACATTGAATACGAAAGCCAGTAACAAGAAGCGATAGAGGGAGGGGACCTGTTTTAAGACTGACATTTTTTTATTCGTTACTCATAAACATCTCAAGTCCGTTTTTATCTATTTTCTTTTCTTTTTTCGTCGAAGCGGATCAACGTCGAATCCTAATTTTCGTTTGGGATTTTTTGTTGCTTAAAGAAAAAATTATGACACACTTTTTTTTTTGTTTGTCGGTGACACTGACAAACGTGTTTGCGAGAAATTTCAAAAGTAAGCGAACAAGTAATTAAAGGTCACCGATTCAGTTGGTTGACATTTTTTTTTTCTCTTTTTAACGCAAGCTGCACAAAAAAAAGAACACAGTTTAGGAACATTGTTGTGTTTTTGGACATAATTTGCTTTGGGATATATATATATATATATATATATATATATATATATATATATATATATATATATATAGAGAGAGAGAGAGAGAGAGAGAGAGAGAGAGAGAGAGAGAGAGAGGAACAGAGATAGATAGATAGTGAAGAGACTGCAATAGATAGATAGATAGATATGAACAGAGCGAGATAGATAGATAGATAGATATCTAGATAGATAGATAGATAGACAGATAGATAGATAGCGAAGAGACTGCAATAATTAGCTTAGATCACATGAGAAATTGTATAAAAAACTAAATCAAAGCACTTTTTCTGTCTTATATATATATATATATATATATATATATATATATATAATTCTGTTTCCTATCTGTTTGTCTCTATCTATCTATCTATCTATCTAGATATTTAACTATCTATCTACTGAAATATCTTCACTATCTATCTATCCATCTATCTATCTATCTCTCTACCTCTCTATCTATCTATCTATCTATCTATCTTGATATCTAGATATCTTGATATCTAGATATCTATCTATCTCTGTTCCTATTTATCTATTTAGCTAGCTAGCTAGCTATCTATCTAGATAGATAGATAGGAACAGAGATAGATAGATATCTAGATAGATAGATAGTGAAAACTCAACAATAACCCGACCAACCAACTAAAATCAAAGCTTAATAAACTCATTAATGCTTATAATGCTTAACAGAATTCTTTAAAACTCCCTAAAATTGTTGGTGATTATAGACCTGGTTACATATACGGCACTATAAAAACACATAAACCTCCTAACTATCCTCTCCGTCCTATCATATCACAAATTCCAACTCCTGTATATCAGCTAACAAAATACATTAATCAACTCATTACTCCCTATCTTCCTAGTAAATATAGTGTCAACATTAGAAGTAATCCAAATCCTAAAAAGTGAAAAGCCCGACAATGAAATCATAGCTTCACTTGATGTTGAAAACTTACTTACCAATGTCCCTGTTAGTGAAACTATTGACATAATT
>OZ038507.1:20510665-20653165 GCA_964036315.1 Acanthosepion esculentum
TTACGGAGTCGGCCTACTTGCCCCAATATTAACATCTTTTCGGATTCAAAGATTTCCTTCTCCTATACTGATTAACAACGAAGGCTAGAGAATCTAGACAGCTCTGCTATTAGCACCAACCTGAGGAGATTGGTTGATTTGTTTTTTACGGTTTATCAACATCTTGCAGGTTATTTAAAGCCAGGAATTGTTTGTTTTTTTTAGATTGTAAGAATTTTTCGGAGATAATAATAATTTCCTCATACAAGTCCTACTAATTAACCCATAGATGGGGGAAAGAGGTGGATCCATACCATTTCCAAGGGTATTTGCGCGTAAGTGTATATAACGAACCCGACTGGAACTGGATATTTAATGTGTGTATACATTATTTTGGGATACCCTGTATGACATATTAGAAATCTGATCTGGTGCTTCTGCGATGTATAGAGGTTCTTGATAAAAATCCAAAAAAGAATCTGCAATGTTATTGGGCCTGATCGAGCATCTCGGTTTCAGTCACTTTCCTACTGCTGTAACGTAGCTTTCTTGTGCCCTTTCTCTAAATACTTCCATGATAATTGTTTGGGTGAACTATGGTACCTCGGCTTGATGAATTTAAGTACAGTACTAGATTGGCGGAACAAAAGCTGCTTTCTAACTGTATCTAGGATAGAAAGTGAGCATTGGGTACCTCCTGCCCAAATATGTTTGCCCAAACAAAACTAAATATTCAAGTCTACCCTGCTATTTATCCTCTATCTGGAGGAAGATAGATGCATGGCTTTCTTGTGAATATTAATGCAGATGTGAACGCAACAACACCAGCTGGGTTCTGGACTTACTTCTCCAATTCAGTTATATGACCCTCAGATACTTGATCAGATTGCGTCTTGAGGAATGTATCGTCCATCACGATCAGTTGGAGCATGGAAGGACCATTATTTGAGACGTTTACTGCCTTGATCGTATCTTTCATTTGTTTCGGCCATTAGAACATTTCATGAGTAGCGTTAACATTAAGAAATAAATCTTTCAATTTTTCTTTTTTTTTAGCGTGGAATCGCAGATTTCTTTAAACGTGGAATCGAGAATGTGCCTTCCCGCTAGATTTCTGAAAGATATAATGAACAGACTGAGATAGATAGATAGATAGATAGATAGATAGATAGATAGATAGATAGATAGATAGATAAGGACAGGCTGAGATAGATAGATAGATAGATAGATAGATAGATAGATAGATAGATAAGGACAGGCTGAGATAGATAGATAGATAGATAGATAGATAGATAGATAGATAGATAGATAGATAGATAAAGACAGGCTGAGATAGATAGATAGATAGATAGATAAGAACAGGCTGAGATAGATAGATAGATAGATAAGAACAGGCTGAGATAGATAGATAGATAGATAGATAGATAGATAGATAGATAGATAGATAGATAGATAGATAGATAGATAGATAAGAACAGGCTGAGATAGATAGATAGGTAGATAGATAGATAAGAACAGGTTGAGATAGATAGATAGATAGATGGATAGATAGATAGATAGATAGATAGATAGATAGATAAGGATAGGCTGAGATAGATAGATAGATAGATAGATAGATAGATAGATAGATAGTTAGATAGATAGATAGATAGATAGATAGATAGATAGATAGATAGATAAGAACAGGTTGAGAAAGATAGATAGATAGATAGATAGATAGATAGATAGATAGATATGAACAGGCTGAGATAGATAGATCGATAGATAGATAGATAGATAGATAGATAGATAGATAGATAGATAGATAGATAGATAGATAGATAAGGACAGGCTGAGATAGATAGATAGATAGATAGATAAGAACAGGCTGAGATAGATAGATAGATAGATAGATAGATAGATAGATAGATAGATAAGGACAGGCTGAGATAGATAGATAGATAGATAGATAGATAGATAGATAGATAGATAGATAAGAACAGGCTGAGATAGATAGATAGATAGATAGATAGATAGATAGATAGATAGATAAGGACAGGCTGAGATAGATAGATAGATAGATAGATAGATAGATAGATAGATAAGGACAGGCTGAGATAGATATATAAGGATAGGCTGAGATAGATATATAGATAGATAGATAGATAGATAGATAGTGGACAGACCGAGATAGATAGATAGATAGATAGATAGATAGATAAGAACAGGCTGAGATAGATAGATAGATAGATAGATAGATAGATAGATAGATAGATAGATAGATAAGGACAGGCTGAGATAGATAGATAGATAGATAGATAGATAGATAGATAGATAGATAGATAGATAGATAAGAACAGGCTGAGATAGATAGATAGATAGATAGATAGATAGATAGATAGATAGATAGATAGATAGATAGATAGATAGATAAATAGATAGATCTTTCATTTGTTTCGGTCACTAGAACATTTCAGTAGCAGCGTTAACATTAAGAAATAAATCTTTGCATTTTTTTTTGGATGGTGGAATCGTAGATTCCTTTAAGCGTGGAATCGAGAATGTGCCTTCCCGCTAGACTTCTGTCATTGAGAATGAAGATGCTTGCATCTTTGATAGGTAATATTTAAGTAAATTTAACTTAAATTTGGTTTTGATAGGGTAAAACGTAGTAGGTTTGCGAAAACCTGGACACAAGGAAACAGATGAACGGGATAACGACAAGGAGAGACCAAGTTTCGTAAGAGCGTCATCGTCTGGAGGAAAGAGCTGCCATTAATGTTGTTACTAATAGCAAATAGGAATTGACACCTAATTAATTAATTAGCGTTGGAATAAATTAAATTAGGCTGGAAAGAATGAAAAAAGTGAGAGAAAAAAGGAGGGAAAGAAGGTAGGAAGGGGGAAATTTAGAAAGAAAGAAAGAAAGAAAGAAAGAAAGAAAGAAAGAAAGAAAGAAAGAAAGAAAGAAAGAAAGAAAGAAAGAAAAGAAGACGGGAGTGCAAAGAAAGAAAGAAAGAAAGAAAGAAAGAAAGAAAGAAAGAAAGAAAGAAAGAAGACGGGAGTGCAAAGAAAGAAAGAAAGAAAAGAAAAGAAAAGGGGAGTGCAAAGAAAGAAAGAAAGAAAGAAAGAAAGAAAGAAAGAAAGAAAGAAAGATAGAAAGAAAGAAAGTGGGGATAGAAATTCTAAAAGAAAGAAAAGAAGAAAGAGTGAATTTCCACAAAGGAAAGAAGGGGATAATTTAGAAAGAAAGAAAGAAAGAAAGACAGAAAGAAAGAAAGAAAGTGGGACATTTTGAAAAAAAGAATGAGGGACATTTTGAAAGAAAGAAAGAAAGAAAGAAAGAAAGAAAGAAAGAAAGAAAGAAAAGAAGACGGGAGTGCAAAGAAAGAAAGAAAGAAAGAAAGAAAGAGAAAGAGGTATGGAAATTCTTAAAGAAAGGTAGAAAAATATTGCTACAAAGAAAGGTAGAAATGAAAGAGGGAAACCAGAAAGAAAGGAAATGGAAAATGTAGAAAGAAAGAAAGAAAAAAAGAAAGAAAGAAAGAAAGGATTGTCTCAAAGAAAGAATAGCGTACCGTGACAAAAAAGGAAAGGAAGAACAAGGAAAAGGAACAAAAAATTGTATATAACATTTCTTCTTTACTCATATTAAACAAAAATAGATATGAACAGAAAGAGATAGATCGATCGATAGATACATAATAGAGATAGATAGATAGATAGATAGATTGATTGTGTGTCAGATTATTCTTTAAAAGGAATATTGTAAATTTAATTTCATGAATGATGTAGAAAAACAATCTCACAAACAATAGAAACGCCAATCTGCGCCAAAGTGACAAAAACTATTGTATTCTGCGCATGCTTAAACAAACGGAAGCCATTTTTATTACTGTTTTCCATTCTGAGAACGTCACATTATTAGGAAATCGCTGCAAATCTATTAAATTATGGGTCGTAGAAGTGATTGATCGTAGGCTGACACGAATTCTGTCGTCACATTTCTTAGGAAAGGCAATACAAACCCTTGAAATAACAAAAATGCTTAACAGATACCATAGAAAAGTAAAGAAATACTTTGAAGATCTGGATAAATGGAGTCGAAGATCAGATCAAGACAAATCCCGGTTAATAACACAGCGAGAAGTGTCGAAGTAAGTGCATTGTCAGAAACACAAGCCCGGAGCAGGGAAACTATATTTGAAGAGGTTGACAGAGCTGACGGGTCCAAATAATCATGATGACGAAGTTTTTGCCATATTGTAAAATGCGTGGAGCATTATATTCGACTGCCTTTGAGGCTCAAATATACAAAAGGGAAATGTCTGGGATAGAAAGTATTTGAAAACAAACATCACTGTTCTTTTGACTGAAGAATGGCGGTCTACTCTAGATGGATCGGGTACAGGTTGGTTTAAAAAGAAAACACAGCCTCCTATCGGATTAAGGCGGCAACAAAGTGGAGTGTTATCTTCTGAATTGAAATTGAAGGAGACGAGTTGGTTGGACCTTGGAGCGTACAAGATGGAGTCAAAATGACTAGCATATACTGAATATAGAAAGGACAGTTTTTTAACCCATATATTCATGGCGTTAGTTTTTTTTTCTCCTTTTTTTAAAAATACATTGTGATCAGTCGTTAATGTCCAGTGTAAGACTTGGCATTAATTATAAAATTTCGGCTTCAATTACATTTCCAGCTGTGCTTTTTCTACAACTATCATCAAGGCAATTGTACGAATGAATTTTCTTTCCAGTTTAGGGCCTCGTCATCATGAACCTAAGCATGGTACAAGATTGGCAGTTAGCTCACGGTTTGCTTCGGTTTGTATTGTTTTACGGCATATCAACACGTCAATGGGTCATTTAATGCCGAAAGATTTTTATTGCTGGTAATATTTTTTCAAAAATGTATTGATAGCAATATTTTTTTCAAAAATGTATTGCTGGTAATATTTTTTTGAAATATTGCTGGTAATAATGTATAGCTGGTAATATTTTTTCAAAAATGTATTGCTGGTAATATTTTTTTGAAATATTGCTGGTAATAATGTATAGCTGGTAATATTTTTCAAAAATGTATTGCTGGTAATATTTTTTTGAAATATATATTGCTGGTAATAATGTATAGCTGGTAATAATTTTTTCTTCAAAAATGTATTGCTTGTAATAAAACCTATTTTACACGTTTTGACCCCAGTGTAGGGGTTAATTATTTGCCCATAGTTGAGACCCTAACAGGTGCTCCCACCCCGGGTTAGGGTGAACCTGGGAATACCAGCAATTAATAGGTGGTTCGACGCTCCTCAAAACCTCCTGACCAGATGCCTTGCTGTCGGATGTAGTTTATCGTCTCCCCACCCCCATAGCCTAGATGCTTTCATTCTGTTGCTACAGCAGAACACTACCTTCAGAAAATGTTCCTTATTCTGTTTTCATTTCTTTAGTTACATTTATTTTTTATTTTTTATTTTCTTTATATTTACTGATCGTATAATTCTCCGTTCTTCTTCTTTCATGTGCCGTGTCCCTTCAGGACGTAGGCGATCATGGCTCTCCACTTCCCATATCCCTTGTAGATCTGAATAAGTTTCGTCCCTGTGCCACCTCCCCCGGACCACGTTCTGTCATCCACTTGCTTAAGCGAGCCACGTATTTCATGCGTTGCTTTCCCTTGTGTCTCTTTTCCTCAATTCGACCTGTGAGTATCAGATTCTTCAGCCCCTCCTTTCTCATTACGTGTCCCAGAAATTTCATCTGCCTCTTCCGGATGTTAAGTATAAGCTTCCTCCTTATTTGCATCCTCTCCAAAATCTCATCGTTGCTCACACACACGGTCCATGATATCCTTAACCCTAGAACACTAACCATGGGTATGTAGTAACCAGCGCAAATTTTCCTATTTTTAATTACAATTTTCAGTACCTGATTTTCTTACCTAAATAATGTTTTTCAGATCCTATTAATGTTAACTCAAAGTACAAAGTTTGAAGTGCCTGCATGTAAAATATTTCAAATAAAGATTTATATTTAATTCTTTTTTGTTGATATTTTCAAAACCGGGTATGATATACCCATGGTTAGTAGTGGCGTAACTTTAATTGATGATTAGTGTTCTAGGGTTAAGACTAATCAGAAACAGAACAACTGAATGTTTCTGATAAGTCTTGTGTCTATCGTCTTTTCATGTTCACTTAAATATCGTCTAATCCTAAGTATGTTTCTAATAACCATGTCCTGAAGATGGTCTACTAGACCGAAACGTCTGACGTCGACAGTAAAACAATATTAAAACAGTAAACTTGCATATTCGGATTTTGTTTTGCCTTTGCATATTTTTCATCATATATATACAGTGTAAGCCGGATATAAGAGACCCGGATATAAGAGAATCCGGATATAAGAGAGATTTTCTTTGGTCCCAAACTAGAGCCTGTGTTAATGTATATATAATAGACCAAACCCGGATATAAGAGAAACCCGGATATAAGATACTTCTTCTCCGGTCCCGCCAACTCTCTTATATCCGGGTTACACTGTATATATATATTTTAAAGACATTTTTGATATGTTTAACGTTCTTTTTATAGATACAAGTATTTAAGTAAATGCTCTGTTTATAATAAACAGTATTAAATAACATTTACCGGCCTGTATGTCCGAGAAATTTTGCCAACTGAACGATCCTTTGTGGCCGAACGGTAAGGCTATATGACGGTTCTGTATAGGATATAGGTTCGAATCCTGTCGGAGGACGAATATTTTCAAATGAAAATTTCTCGGACATTCAGGGCGGTAAATGTTGTTTAATACTGTTTATTATAAACAGAGCATTTACTTAAATACTTGTATCTATAAAAAGAACGATAACATATTAAAAATGTCTTTAAAATAAATTGTCGGACTCTGTCCAATTCAATATATATATGTGTATGTGTGTGTGTATGTGTAGTTTTAAGTTGTAAGAGGTTTTAAGTGCCAAAATTAGCGGTTCTTTTTCTATAGTTTATTGGTGGGAAGGTTTTTTACTCTGGCAGAATTATGACATAAAGTGCTCAATATCAGAAGGTAAGGATAGAGCGTTAATAATGCCAACTTCGAAGTTTCGAGAGCGCATCGTTGCAATGGCTTCATTCTTCAGGGCTCTTCAGAGAAGCCAACAGCTCAGAAGGGTGTAAACATCACAGCAATTCGATTCCGGCGTGTGAAGCAATCGCATATCTATCCACATGGATGAGCTGTGATACAGCGAAGAAACACTCTGTCTGTCGATAACTATATATATATATATATATATATATATATATATATGAAGAAATATAGTCTTAAAGTGTGCAATATTTATATATATATATATATATATGTGTGTGTGTGTGTGTGTGTGTATGTATGTATATTAAAACATTTTTTATGTTTATACGTTCTTTTTATAGATACAAATATTTAAGTAAATGCGCTGTTTATAATAAACAGTATTAACGACATTTACCGACGTGAATGTCCGAGAAATTTTCATAGAAAATATTCGTCCTCTGACAGGATTCGAACCCGCATCCTATACGGAACCGTCATAGACCCTGACGTGCTTTTAACCGATTTGGCCACAGAGGAGCGTTTCGATTAGAAATGCCAATTTTACTGTCTTTAAACTTCAATCTTCCATGATTCTCTCACGTATATTCATATCTGCTTAATGCGTATCCAAATGTAAACAAATGACGTCACACATTATGAAATGGACAAAGTCCGACAATTATTTTAAGACATTTTTATGTTTATACATTCTTTTTATTCATAATGTGTGACGTCTTTTGTTTACATTTGGATACGCTTTCAGCAGATATGAATGTACTTGAGAGATTCATGGAAGATTGAAGTTTCAAGGCAGTAAGTTATATATATATATATATATATCCAGGTAAGATGAGAACGAATAGAGTACAATTACAACATTTGTAGCATTTAATTTAAAAGAGGGCTCAATACTAAGTAGAGCAATATTATTTATTTTAGGATATTACACCGAAAACATGTCAAAATCACTATACCATTACAGTTGTGTTTCGATGGATCTCATCAGTCGATTATAAATTAATAGCCAGTAATTTGCAATCGCCTGATGAGATGCACTGATATACATCGAAACACGATTGCAATTGTGTAACGATTTTGAAATGTTTTCAGTATAAAATCCTAAAATAAATATATCGTAAAATAAATATATATATTATGAAATTGAGAAAGTCCGACAATTATTTAAGACATTTTTATGTTTATACATTCTTTTTATAGATACAAGTATTTAAGTAAATGCTCTGTTTATAATAAACAGTATTAAACAACATTAACCGGCCTGAATGTCCGAGAAATTTTCATAGAAAATATTCGTCCTCCGACAGGAATCAAACCTGTATCCTACACGAAACTGTCATATAGCCCGACGTGCTTTTACCGATTTGGCTACAGAGGAGCGTTTCGGTTAGCAAGGTCGATTCTACTGTTTTTAAACAACAATTCTCCATGATTTTCTATCGTACATGCATATCTCCTCGATGCGTATCCAAATGTAAACAAATGACGTCACAAATTATGAAATGGAAGGAAAGTCCAACAATTATTTTAAGACATTTTTAAGAAAATTTTCAGAAATGACGCATATTTTCTATGAAAATTTCTTCATATTCGAGGATACCTGTCTACGTTGTGGCAAGCCAATCCCTATTGTAAACACTTTCTCAGGCACATTTGTGTTTATTCAACACCCACATAGCCCACCTGTGGTTTATACTACAACTATGCTGAACAGACCTTAGTTACAGTTCCTGGGAGAGAATCTAGCATTATCAACAATTTGAACAAGGCCATCACGCTCAAACACTCGGTCACAATGACTTGTGGCTTCATGCTAAGTACAGCTATTGACGGCCCCAAGAGTTCTGTCTACCAACTTTAACTCACAAGGCTTGGGTCAACCTGTGATATGGTTTACAGGCACTTTCCAAAGGTGAACGCACACTGGGAGTGACCTCAATCCAGTTTGATAACATCAGGAAGTCGCCTTCCTGACAAATCAAGAGACTTGAACCTAGGCCTCATGGTCAGAAAGCGAACATTCTAACCACTTGGCCATACGCCCCATATATATACGTATACACACATACATAGACTCATAAATATATACTTAAAATTTTAATCTCTTGTATATATCTATACACAGACTGATGGACAGACGCACAGACACACACTTATATATACATGTATATATATAAAATTTTAATTTCTTATATATATATATATACACACACAGATAGACATATACATACATATATATATATATATATATATTGATGCATGTTTCATTAAATAATATAGACAAGTTTTGTCAATTTATTTTATACAAATTCCTTTCATATTGTCTGATAAGTTTAATAACATTATCATTGAAAGACGAAAGAAAATCACCATATTGATACATATTTTTTGATCCTATCTAATCTTCCGGCTTACATAAGCCATCATCAAAGATGACAATTACATTACAATATAATAAACAATACACGGACAAAACAATAATGATAGTCTGTTTTTGTTTGCATGGAAGATTTCCAAGCAACGACAAAGTTGCGCATGCGAGACACTGGAAGCGAAAATCGCACAGCGGCTCATGACATCACACATGATCACACGAGAGTGAAAACGAGAAGTGTTAAGTATGGGAAGGTATACACAATATATATATATATATGTATATGAATTAGATTTTCCTTTCTCATATATATGTACACACACACGCACGCATATATATATATATATATATATATATATATATATATATATATATATATATATATATGTTTGAATATAATTGTAATATATCGCACATATAATGCTGGTAATAATAAAACAGTTCTCAATGTAATATAGCAGAGCTATTAAGCATATATTAATTCATATACATATTATCCCTTACCGCTAGTATGACTCAGAGTTTCATCTGAAGATTGTGTTAAAATCTTTGATATATATATATATATATATATATATATATATATATATATATATATATATATATATATATATATATATATACTTAAGATTTTAATCTGTTATATATATGTATACATACGCATGCACACAAATATATATATATATATATATATATATATATGTATATATATATATATATGGAGAAATATAGTCTTAAGATGTGCTATATTTATGGGATAAAGTGCTCAATATGCAATCGTCATATGTATGTATATATATATATATATATGTATATATATATATATATATATATATATATATGTGTGTGTGTGTGTGTGTGTGTAGACAGATAACTTTTGACGATTGCATCTAGCATGAAACAGACTGTCGCCTCTAAGTGTTGACTTCTATGTTCACTTTTATATTTATATGTATATATATATATATATATATATATATATATATATATATATATATATATATATATATATATATGTGTGTGTGTGTGTGTGTGTGTGTGTGTGTGTGTGTGTGTGTAGACAGATAACTTTTGACACAGTGTCGGTGAATTTCACAAAAGCCACGTGAATATTGCAGAATGAATTTCAGTCGGTGGCTAATGTATTTTTTCATGGAAATTCTTTTTATGAAGGCAAACGCTTTTCTCAAATGCAAATCTGCACTGGCAACCACGCCGTCTCCTCGATTTCAGCAACCCCTCCGAAACATCCAGCCTTTCTATGTCAACAAGTGACAGCAGCAGCAGCAGCGACAGAAGTAGACAATGATAGCATCATTGTCAATAGCAACAACTGCATGACAAATGATGGCGTTGGTAGTTGGGAGAAAGACTGGTCGGGGTGCGTGCGGGAGCAGGGTTGAACAAAATGAGGAGGAATGTCGCTTTCATCTTGTTAGCAATAATGTTTCTGCATAGCTTTTAAATTTTCTGCCTTTGCAAGGGAAGCGAATAAGTGGTTGGTTGAAGCAGAAGCAGAAGCTACAAGAGAGAGAGAGAGAGAGAGAGAGAGAGAGAGAGAGATAAAGAAAGCAAAGGGAGGGAAAGGAAAAAGAAGATAAAAAAAGAAGAAGACACAGAAGGAGGATGAGAAGAGAAAAAAATAAGAAGAAAGAGTAGGAGAGAACAACAGCCACAAAAAGGAGGAGGAGGAAAAAGAAGAAGGAGGAGGAGGAGGAGGAGAAACGAAGAAAAAGGAGGAGGAGAAAGGGAAAAGAAGAACAAGGAGAGGAAAACGAGAACAGAAAATGGACGAGGAAGAGGATGATGAGAAAAGAAGAACGAAAAGGAGGAGGAGGAGAGAAGTACAAAAAGAAAGAGGTGGAGAAAAAAGAAAAACAACGAGGAGAGAACAACAACAAAAAGAAAGAGGAGGAGAAAAGGAAAAGAACATGGAGAAGGAGGAGGAGAGAAGAACAACAAATAGAAATAGGAGGAGAAAAGAACAGGGAGGAGGAGAAGGAGGAGGAGGGAACAACAACAAAAAGAAAGAGGAGCAGAAAAGAAGAACAAGGAGGAGGAGAGAAGGACAACAAAAAGAAAGAGGAGGAGAAAAGAAGAATAAGACCGAGGAGTGGGAGGAGAGAAGAACAGCAAAAGAAAGAGGAGGAGAAAAGAAGAACATGGAGGAGGAGGAGAGAACAACAACAAAAAGAAAGAGGAGGAGAAAAGAAGAACATGGAGGAGGAGGTTGAGGAGAGAAGAACAGCAAAAGAAAGAGGGGAAAAGAAGAACGAAAATGAGGAAGAGGAGAGAAGGACAAAAAGAAAGAGGAGGAGAAAAAAGAACAAGGAGGAGAGAAGAACAACAAAAAGAAAGAGGAGGAGAAAAGAAAAAGAACAAGGAGAAGGAGGAGGAGAGAACAACAACAAAAAGAAAGAGGAGGAGAAAAGAAGAATAAAAAGGAGGAGGAGGAGTAGAAAGGAAGTAGAACAAGGAGAAAGCAACAACAACAAAAAGGAAGCGGAGGAGAGAAGAAGAAAATTTGAAGGAGAAGGATAGAAAGAAGAAGAAGAAACAAGAGGAAGAAAGAGGAGGGTAAAACAAGAAGAACAAGAAAAAAGAGGAGGAGTAAAGAAGAATAAGAAGGAGGGGGAGGATAATGGAAAAAGGAGGAGAAAAGAAGAAAAATGTGAATAATAAAAAGAAAGAGAAGAAAAGAAAATGAGGAGAAGAAGAAAAGGAAGAAGAACAATTAATGCAGGAAAAATAGGAAATGAACGAGAAAGAAGGAGTCGATTGAAGAAAAAAGTTTAAGCAAAAGAGAGTGAAAAAAAAGAGAAGAAGGAAAGAATGCAAAAGTTAGTCCCTGAATGAAAAAGGAAAGAAATTAGCAAAAATGAAAGAAAGGAACAGAGAAGAAGTGTGAAGAAGAAAAAAAAGAGAAGGAAGCAGAAAGGGGGGTATTTTAAGCAAAGAGAATGTGAACAGAGAACGTAAAGAAGTAAAAAAAACTGCAAAAGAAGAAGAATGAAAGAGAAGTCTATAAGGAAAATGAACGAAAATAAAAACTTACAAATAATGCGCAAGTAAAAGAAAAAAGAAAAAATAATTTTTCCCCATTAAGACGATAAAACCTCGAGTGCTTGAGTGTCTTCAGTTTATATTTTTGCATTAAATGAATGAGTTTTTCTGTGTCAACCAAGAAATGAAAGCCATGTGTTTGGAACTGTTGCTTTCCTTAAGGTGACATGGAGCGATATTTTCCAAGTTCTTGAATTTTTTTTCTAAAGCTTGCAAACAATTTACTACGATTCTTGTTCTCACGTTTTCTTCTGAGATGAAGCGAAGTGATTATATTGAATCAATTGCTAGGTCTGCTGCTAAGAATGTTCGTTCACTGTGTCATGCCAGACAATTTTTTTCTCGTCAGAATCCATCTTGCACATTTATAAATCTCCTATTTGACTGTGCATTGAATATTGCTTGCATACCTGGTCTTCTGCTTCAGCGATATATCTTGAGATTCTTGAGAAAACCCAAAGAACTCTCTATATTGCTGAGATGAGGTATTATGTACACTATTTACATTATTCGGACAATTGTCTTCACCTTTGTCGCCATATTTATTACAACGTTTCGGCCGTTGTACGCTCCGGCCTTCTTCAGGTGGTTAGAATGTCAAACTGAACCCTTTATTTCACTCACTGGGGTAGACTGTTCTAGTTCCACATGCCATGTCTAATGGATGTCAGTTATCTCTTGTTAATTCCCCTCTCAAAGTTCTCTAAGAGTTGTGAGTTCAATGCCTGGTTAAGGCAGTGGAGAAATTTCAAAGGGGAATTAACAGGATATAACTGACATCCATTAGACATGGCACATGGAACTAGAACATTCTACCCCAGTGAGCGAAATTAAGGGTTCAGTTCAACATTCCAACCACTTGAAGAAGGCCGGAGTGTACAACGGCCAAAACGTTGTGCTAAACATAGCGACAAAGATGAGGACAATAGTCCGAATAATATAAATAGTGTTACATAATATCTCATCTCAGAAATATAGACAGATGCTGAAGGATCGGATAAATATGGCAACAAAGATGAGGAAAATAGTCGGAATAATATAAATAGTGTACATAATACCTCATCTCAGAAATATAGACAGATACTGAAGGATCGGATAAATATGGCGACAAAGATGAAGACAATAGTCCGAATAATGTAAATAGTGTACATAATACCTCATCTCAGAAATATAGACAGATACTGAAGGATCGGATAAATATGGCGACAAAGATGAGGACAATAATCCAAATAATATAAATAGTGTACCCAAAAAACTGTTTGTAATGTTATTGGTCTTGACCTGGTATCTTAACTTCAGTCACCTCCCCATCACTCTGATGTGATTTCCCTCTGTCTTTTCTATAAATATTTTCTTAGCAGTTATTTTGATATCTTCTTCTTGCTATTTTTGTTTAGTTGCTATTTTTATCCCTCCCCAGACAAGTATTACATATAGGAACTAGTTAGGACTACATAGAGACTCGGAGGTATTATGGTGAGTGTAGTAAGAACGGTAAGTAAGAATGTATTGTGTTGGTGTAAAGAATACTGTGGTATGTTTGGGCCAGTAACGATGGCTAGGTGAGTTTGATATAAAACCGATTGAAGACCAGCCGTCCCCGATACCTCCTTTTGGCCTTGTGCCATATTTTTTTATTATTCAAAATGAATATTA
This sequence comes from Acanthosepion esculentum, assembly GCA_964036315.1. Classification (NCBI taxonomy): domain Eukaryota; kingdom Metazoa; phylum Mollusca; class Cephalopoda; order Sepiida; family Sepiidae; genus Acanthosepion; species Acanthosepion esculentum. The sequence goes on from OZ038507.1 coordinate 20,524,812, forward strand.
CTTTCATCTCTGGTAGCGTGACCTCATGAATTTAAGCGTAATACTAGAGGGGACAGTTTTTACACAATTCAAGTCCAGAAAAGAAAACACTTATATAAATGCACGAAAAACTGAGTAAAAAGCTTAACCACAGCACTTTGTCCGTCATCTTGAATGAAACTTGCATAAAAGAAGGATTACTGCCCAAATGCACAATTATATATATATATATAATATATATATATATATATATATGTATATATATATATATATATATATATATATGTGTGTGTATGTGTATGTGTGTGTGTGTGTGTGTGTGTTTAAAGATATTTTTGAAGGTACAAAATTTTATCACAGCAATAAAAGTATGGCGCTTGATATTACTAGACATATTAAAAACGGGCGAAGCAACCGGTTTCGCTCCCGCTCTTCAGGCTTCCAACGGGAGATTTAATTTAAATTAACAAAAACACAGAAAATGTACAATGAAAAGGAAATGTGGAGGAGGAGGGAAAAAAATTATGAGCAAAAAGAGCTAGAGGCAAATGACAGTGAGCCCCAACAAATACTCACGTTGTTTGCATAAGGAAGGCTTGCGGGACCCGATGTAAATATATATTCATATATATATATATGTATATCTTATAATGGTATCTCATATATATCTTACAATGGTATCTCATATATATATATATATATATATATATATATATATATATATATATATATATATATATATATATATATGTATATGTATATATATATATACATATATATATATCTATGGCGCAATGTTACATTTTTTAAACCTTTGATATGAAGTACCTCCAAAATTTGGCAGCATTTTTTCACTTAGATTGGTATACTATATTATATTGTAGCAATTGACATATATAATTATGATAACCATAAAATTTGTCACTTAGCTAACTGTTATTATATTTAGCACACTGACTCCAGAGTCTCGTAGACAAAACATTTTTGTAATCGTTCCATCCGCTCATCAGGAGATATCAGCAATTGACTGCCGATTTCCTCATTTTTTTATTTATTTTATATTGAGTTAAAAAAAAATCATTTTTTTTTTGGTGTTAGGTTCATTTTTCAAGGGACATACATGTTTAAATCTTTAATGAGAAATATATACTGCTTACTTAGAAACAAATGCCTTTAAGAAAGGCATTAATTCGTTTTCCGTGTTCTTTGTAAGAAAAAGGCTAAAAATGTTCTCATCACTAGCATGCCACAAAATATGATGGCCAAGCGTGTCCATGAATGGGGTAAACAATTCCGTTATATCCATCTTTCCTGCCTAGTCAACAACGGCTGCAATTCTGTTTTTCAGAGGCCAGTTCCAGATTCAGCATTTCCTGTCAATCCGTGTTCGTCTTCTGTGTCTCTGGGACCAGTTTACTCTTTCATTTGTTACAGGAATTTGCTGTGGCCGTTAGCTATTGGCACACGATTCCTCTTGTAACCAGCAATGGTGTCAAGGGCACACAGCAAACAACTGAAGTGAGGAGCTTTCACTTGCCATCTACGAGGGAACAATTAAATCTACCTGGCATTTATTTCTCACTTCTGCCGCAGTGTAAAGTGAAGTTTTTTTTTTTTATTATTATTCACTACTTTTCGTTTTTTTATTATAAATGGTCTGTCCCAAATATTTTTTTAAAGTGTTAGCTAAAGCATTCTCACTGTTATTATTTTACTTGCAAGAGTACCTGGCATTGCACAGGCTAACCCAGTTTTGTTTATTTTGTTATTTGAACGATTCACATATAACATAAAAGGGTTTCACCAGAATTGTTGCAAAGATTTAAATTCTTCTTCTTTTTCTGTTTTCTTTAAAATAATTCTCATTGCTTACATATCCAGTCTTAATATCCTTCTGTAGCACCATATTTTTGTTGCTTTCAGCCTTCTCTTCATCTGTGATGGCTTATGGCCACATTTCTGTAGCCTTCAGCCTTCTCTTCATCCTTGAAGGCTTACAGCCACATCTCTGTTGCTTTCAGCCTTCTCTTCATCCGTGAAGACTTATGGCCACATTTCTGTTGCCGTCAGCCTTCTCTTCATCCGTGAAGACTTACAGCCACATCTCTGTTGCCTTCAGCCTTCTCTTCATCCGTAAAGGCTTCTGGCCACATTTCTGTTCCTTTCAGCCTTTTTTTCATCCGTGAAGGCTTACACTCACATTTCTGTTGTCTTCAGCCTTCTCTTCCTCTCTGTATGTTTTTGGCCACATTTCTGTTGCTTTCAGCCTCTACTTCATCCATGAAGGCTTATGGCCACATTTATGTTGCCTTCAACCTTTCTTAATTTGTGAATTTGTGAATTTGTGAATGCTTATGGCCACATCACGTAAAATACTGGTTCCTGTATGATCACCAAAGTTAAGCAATGTCAAGCCTGGTCAGTACCTAGAGGAGTGACTGCTTTGGGAATACCAGGTGCTCTAAGACTGGATGTGAGAAGATTGTCCAGCATTCAATTCCATATAGGGAGGACTGTTATTACTTAACAGTTCAGTACCCTTTTCTTTGTATCTGACACAATTTTCCTTTTTCTTAATACTTTGCTTAGCTTTTGGAAGGCAACTTCTGTTATTCCAATGTCACTTCGGATTTCAGTGCCACATTTTTCATCCTTTATTAAAAGACTTCCCTGATATTTAAAATTCTGTTCTTGTTTGCTTTTAGTAACCGCGGAGTCTGCCTTCTTACAACTGATGACTCACATTCATTTATTTCACATACAATATGTTACGATATCTAATTCATAACATGCAACTGATTTTCAAAATATATTCTTAAAAATGTCGACGTGATTTACTTTGTCTATATTTCTGAGACGAGGTATCGTAATTATTTACACTATTTACATGGTCCAGTGGATAAAAGCATTGGTTGAATCCAGTGACTTGATCCAAGGAAGTGTGAGTTCAATACCTGGCTACAGCAGAATGCATTCTGATATCGTCTTTCTTTTTTGTGCTGTAACCCTTCAGGACGTGGGCGATCATGGTCCTCCGCATCTTCCTCTCCTTTGTATCTCTTAATAAGTTTAGTCTTTTTGTTATTTCTCCTAGACCCTGTTTTACCATCCATTTGTTCAAGCTCATCAAGTATATTAGATGCTTTCCTCTTTCCCTCTTTCCTTCAATCTGTCCTGTGAGTATCAGATTTTCCAAGCCCTCCTTCCTCATTACATGCACCAGAAATTTTAACTGCCTTTTCTTGACGTTAAGTATAAGGTTCCTTTTTCTTTCCATTCTCTCCCAAACCTTGTTGTTCCTCACATGTTTGGTCCATGGTATCCTCAGCATCTTTCTGTAGAACCCCTTTTTTGTTGCTTCAATCCTCTTCTTTTATCTTTGAGGATATTGTCCAGCATTCATTGCCATACAGAGAGAGCGATATCATGTAGCAGTTCAATACTCTTTTCTTTTCTGAAATTTTCCTGTCCCTTAATACTTTGCTTAGCTTTTGGAATGCATCTTTGGCCATCCCAATACATCTTCGGATCTCAGTGTCGCAATTTCCGTCCTCTATTTGAACACTTCCCAGATATTTGACTGCCCTGGGTACGACAATAAACTACATCCGTGTCCTGGGTAAGACGATAAACTATGTCCAACAGCAAGGCCTCTGATCAAGAGGTTTTGAGGAGCGTGGAACCACCTCTTAATTGCTGGTGTTGCCAGGTCTACCCTGACCCGGTGTGGTAGCATTTGTTAGGGTCCCAGCTATGGGCAAATAGTTGACACCTAAACTTGTGTAAAAATAGGTTCTCATACCAGAAATACTTTGTAATAAAAAAAATTATACCAGCAATATTTTTTGAAGGGAAAATTATTATCAGCAATACTTAAAAAAAATACCAGCAATACAAACAGCTATACATTCTTTGAAAAAAATATGACCAGCTATAGATTTCTTTGAGGAAAAATATTCCCAGAAATAGATTTTTGAAGAAAAACATATTACCAGCAATAAAAATTTTGTCGGCATTAAATAACCCATTGAGGTTGATATGCCGTAAAACAAAATAAACTAAACCAACCTAAACAAAAGAATACGTATTCTATTCATACGAATCTATCCTAAAAATGTTGTCGGCATTAAATAACCCATTGAGGTTGATATGCCGTAAAACAAAATTAACCAAACCAATCTGAACCAAAGAATACATATTCTATTCATACGAATCCATCCTAAAAATGTTGTCGGCATTAAATAACCCATTGAGGTTGATATGCCGTAAAGCAAAATAAACCAAACCAATCTAAACGAAAGAATACATATTCTATTCATACGAATCTACCCTAAAAATTTTGTCGGCATTAAATAACCCATTGAGGTTGATATGCCGTAAACCAAACCAAACCAAACCAGATATTTAAATTTCTTTACTTGTTTGATTTTAAATAATATAACTGCATTTTTTGTTTTACATAATATACAAATTTGTTATCTCCCTATCGCAAGATGTGCTAAGTTGGGCAACATATAAGACACATGCTAGTAGATATAAATGGTAAAATTGCATTTATTTGAGGACAAATATGATGTAACCAACTTCAAACATATTTAGATTTGAAAATGTTTAGACATATGCTGTGAGATGTAAATGATATAACTGGATTTATTTGATGTCACAGTATTATTTAATGTCGACATTCCTAGGTGTGGACAGACAACCAATTTTATATATATTTAATTAATATCCAGGGTTTCAAATGGATGCACACACAAACTTTGTGTTTTATATATTAGATATTTATATATTAAATTACTTGTTTTAGTCTGTTTTGTTGTTGCTTTTTACTCCTATGTGCCAGACTGATTCTCTCTTTATTGAAAGTAAGCAATGAGAAACCGAATGAAAACGAGACGATAGTGAAAGAAAAAACGAAAGGTAGTTGAAAATAGAAGAAGAAAAAAAGAAAGGGGAAAAGGATGGTAAATAGAAAAACAATGAAAAATAAATTGAAAGACAGAAGAGAAGGAGAAAGTATAGCATTAGGAGAAAGAAAGAAAGAAAGAAAGAACGAAAGAAAGAAAGAAAGAAAGAAAGAAAGAAAGAAAGATAATAATAATAAGATCACTAACAGAGCAATAAAGATAAACTGGAAAGAAAGAAAGAAAGAAAAAAAGAAAGATAAAAGAAAGAAAGAAAGGAATAGAGAATGGTATGAGATCATGAATAGAGATATGTAGAAAAGACAAAGAGAGAAGGAAAAAGAAATAAAGAAAAGGAAGAGAACATAAATGAAAAAGTATAAGAAAGAAAGAAAGAAAGATAGAAAGAAAGAAAGAAGAGAAAAGAAAAGAGAAAATAACATAAGATCATTAACAGAGCAATAAAGATAAACTAGTAAGAAAGAAAGAAAGAAAGAAAGAAAGAAAGAAAGAAAAAAGAAAGAAAGAAAAAAGAAAGAAAGAAAAAAGAAAGAAAGAAAGAATAAAGAAATAAAGAAAAAGAAAGAAAGAACAAGATTATGGAAGAGAAATTGAGAAAGAAGGAGAAAATGAAAAAAAAATGAAGGAATAGAAAGAAGATAGAGAAAAAAGAATGAATGAGTGAACGAATGAAAAAGAAATGAAGAAAAAGAAGAATGGAAGGGAGCGTTTCTCTAACTTTCAGTGCCTAGTCGCTTCATGGCCGACTTGATTATGGCTCCCGACAGATTCCTTGACTATCAACAAATTGGGGATGATAAAGGAAATTGTTTCATGTTGTCTTCTCCACAGACTGCTCTGGTAATCATGATTCCCCACAATTCAATATTCTCTCCCTCCTCGGGTTGTTGCTCTGGTAATCCTGGCTCTCCACAACTTCCTTTTTAATATATGTCAAATGTGCATTGTCATCATTGTTTTAAGGAAAGGTAATGGTAATGGTTTCCTGTTGCTTTTTCCGTGGCTTTTAATTTAATGCTCTCCTCCTCCTAGACTGGTTGCTCTGACAATCATGGCTCTCCACAACTTCGTCTTTCCATGGTTTTTAATTCAGAGTTGTCCTTCTAGACCAGTTGTCCCGGCAATCTTGGATCTAGGTGTATGTAATGAGGATGAACAAGCATGAAAAGCGAGAGAACATTAACCGAATAAAAAAAGAGAAAAAGGGAATGGGGAAGTGAGTGAGGGAGAGAGAAGTAATGAGTGAGAGAGACAAAGAGAAGAAAGAGTGTGTAAAGGAAAGAGAGAGAGAGAGAGAGAGAGAAAAATGGAGTCAGCGAAATTGGAGAATGGAAAAGAAAAAATTTAAAGACATTTAATAAACAAAGTTGACAGGAAAGGAGAGGTTAAAACATTTATAATGAGGGAGAGAAAGGGAGAGAGAGAAAGAGAAAGAGAAAGAAAAGAGAAAGAGAGGGGGTAATGAATGAGATAGAGAGAAAGAAAAGAGAAAGAAAAAGAAAAGAGAAAGAGAGGGGGTAATGAATGAGATAGAGAGAAAGAAAAGAGAAAGAAAAAGAAAAGAGAAAGAGAGGGGGTAATGAATGAGATAGAGAGAAAGAAAAGAGAAAGAAAAAGAAAAGAGAAAGAGAGGGGGTAATGAATGAGATAGAGAGAAAGAAAAGAGAAAGAAAAAGAAAAGAGAAAGAGAGGGGGTAATGAATGAGATAGAGAGAAAGAAAAGAGAAAGAAAAAGAAAAGAGAAAGAGAGGGGGTAATGAATGAGATAGAGAGAAAGAAAAGAGAAAGAAAAAGAAAAGAGAAAGAGAGGGGGTAATGAATGAGATAGAGAGAAAGAAAAGAGAAAGAAAAAGAAAAGAGAAAGAGAGGGGGTAATGAATGAGATAGAGAGAAAGAAAAGAGAAAGAAAAAGAAAAGAGAAAGAGAGGGGGTAATGAATGAGATAGAGAGAAAGAAAAGAGAAAGAAAAAGAAAAGAGAAAGAGAGGGGGTAATGAATGAGATAGAGAGAAAGAAAAGAGAAAGAAAAAGAAAAGAGAAAGAGAGGGGGTAATGAATGAGATAGAGAGAAAGAAAAGAGAAAGAAAAAGAAAAGAGAAAGAGAGGGGGTAATGAATGAGATAGAGAGAAAGAAAAGAGAAAGAAAAAGAAATGTATTAAAGCATCAATGATGAGAGTGGCTAAAAAAGGAAAGACATAGGAAAAAGGAGAAAGAGAGAGTGAAAGAGAGAGATAGGTACAGAGAGAGAGAAGGAGTGTGTGTGAGAGAGAGAGAGAGAAGGAGTGTGTGAGAGAGATAGAGAGAAAGAGTGAGAGAGAGAGAAAGGAGAAAGAAAAAGAATGCCCCTAAAAGAAAGGCAGACAGGAAAAGACTAACCAAGACGCATACAAAGTAAGACGTCCAAGCAAGGAAAGAGAGGGAATATAGACAAAGTGAAAATAGCGAGGGAGGGAGAGAGATAAAGAGTGACACTAACCAAGGAAAGGAACAAAATGGCGAAAGAGAGGGATAAAGAGAGGGATATGGTGATAGGTAAGGAGTGAGAGAGAGAGAGAGAGAGAGGAAGAAAGCAAGACGAAAGAAAGGTGTTAAAAAACGATGTCCACAGACCAATGCATCCATAATGAGGGTGGTCAAAAAAACGAAGGACACTGAATACAGAGAAAATTAATAAGAGAGAAGGAGAGAGTATATGTGAGAGAGAAAGAGAGAGGGGGAGAAGAAAGAGAGTGTGTGTATGTGTAAGAGAGAAAGGGGAAGAGTATGAAAGAGAGGAAGAGAGAGAGTAAGGGAGAGAGTGGGTGTGAGAGAGTGGGTGTGTGGGAGAGTATGAGAGAGAAAAAAGGAGAGTGTATAACAGAGAGTGTGTGACAGAGAGGGAGAAAGTGTGTGACAGAGAGAGAGAGAGAGAGAATAGAACAGAGTGTGTGTGTGAGAGAGGGAGAGGGTGTGTGTGAGAGAGAATAGGAGTGAGTGCGTGTGCGAGAGAGAGGGGGGAAAGTGTGTGTGAAAGAGGGAGAGAATGTGTGACAGAGAAAGAGAGAGTGGGGGAGGTGAAAAATGATTGGTAGAAGGAAAGAAAGGAAGAGAGAAATGATAGGGTGAGAGGTAAAGGATAAGACTAACGAAGGAAAGAAACAAAATGGAAAAAGAGAGGGAGAGGGGTAAAGAGAGGGAGATAGTGATAGGTAATAAGTGAGAGAGAGAATGAGAGGAAGAAAGCAAAGGTGTTATAAAACATGTATGCTGACTGATGCATATATAATGAGGGTGGTCAAAAAACGAAGGACACTGTATAGAGAGAAAATGAATAAGCGAGAGGGAGAGTGATAGAGAGAGATAGTGAAAGTGAGAGAGAGGGAGTGAAATAGAGACAGTGAGAGTGTGTATAAGAGAGAGATAGGGAGAGTGTGTGTGTGAGAGAGAGAGAGAGAAAGAGAGAGTGCGAATGTTTGAGAAACAAAAAAGAGAAAGGGTGGGGAATAAATTTTAGGGAGAAAGAAAAAAAGAAAGAAAGAAAGGAAGGAAGAAAGAAAGAAAGAAAGAAAATGAAATGTCTTAAAAACAAATCAAGATATATAATGAGGAAGGCAAAAAAACAGAATATAGAAAAAAAATGGAGAGAGAGAGAAAGAAAGAAACTGTGAAGGAGAGAGAGAGAGAGAGAAGGTGTGAGAGAGACAGAAAGAAAGAGAAATTGAGAGAGAGAGAGAGAGAGTCAAGAAAAAAGTGCCCTGTTATATTAACGGAGAGGTTGAAAGGAAATAAAGAGGCAAAAGAATGCTGTGTTTTATTCCCCTGTTGTTTTGATCAATTCATCGATTCCGAGTAAGATTGAAGCCAAGATTTCTACTGGCAAAATGCTCATTGTTCGCTGTTATTACATGAAATAGCAATTCCTGCTTCCTGGCATGTAGGTATAATAATTATATTATGTTGCTATAATTAGCAACAATTATATACATTCTATATACACCCCAATGCAGCTTGCACCTAATCACTGTTTTCAAGGATGCACAAATTTGCATTTTTCAAACGGGTACCAGTTTTTATTTCTTTCATGTTTCAAACTCTTTCACTTTGATCATATATTATTAGCACAGAAAGAATGTCTATAGACGATGTATTTATTGTTCGACTATCTTCGAAATATAGATCCTGTGTGAAGACACCTTTATACAAGAGTGATTTTATTTGAAAATAAATATAAGGTTTTATCCAGCCGACGATAGCATATTTGTTTTTTTTTTTTTTTGGCATACTGGTAACAATAAGAATATTCTTACAATTAATCAGGATTTTTTATGAAAAAATATGTCACCGAAATTGTGATATTAAAATATGCCTTCCAGAAGTTAAGCAATATATTAAAAAGAATGTCTATAGATTATTCTACTCACTTCAAAATATAGATTCTGTGTGAGGACACCTTTATACTAAAATGATTTTATTTGAAAAAAAAATATAAGGTTATAAGGTTTTATCCAGCCCAGGATAGCATATTTGGCTTTTTGGTATATTGGTAACAATAAGAATATTCTTACAATTATTCAGGATTTTTTATGAAAAAATATGTCACCGATATTGTGATATTAAAATATGCCTTCCAAAAGCTAAGCAGTAAATTAAAAAACTGGAAAAATTCATTAGAAACAATGAAAAGTGTATTGGACTGTTACGTAATATCAGTCCTGTAATAAGGCAGTGAAAAATAATCCAAAATAATAACTCACTTGCAAGATCCAAATTACAAAGAACCAATATTATTTACGAATTCCCATCTCCCTTAACTGTGTTCCTGATCAATTCAAATTCGTAAATAATTATACATTAATATACTACAACATGCCTAGCAAGGAGACTCACGTTATATCTCTCTGACCATAGCTCAATTAGGTCTCATTTAAATACACATGGATACCTACCAAACACAATCCGCAACCTACTCGCTGATAATATAAATAAAAATGCCTCATCCACATGTGAAAAGAGGTAAAAATAATGGAAACAGTATAAAGAAAAAAGAAAAAGTCAGCACTAAATATTATCAACTATGAACACGGCCACAATGTGCTGACCATGTTTGGAAAATAAAACATTCCTTTAAATCTAAATCCATACATAAAACAATGCATATATTCAGTTAAAAGTAAACTAAAATTCATCTTTGATAATGGCTAAAAGTATAGCCGACAGCGCTTGGAAAACATTCGGACAATTTTTATATAATTTCTGTCCTGAAAAGAAAAAAAATTATATGAACACACGAGAAATTATATAAAAACCTCAACCACCATATCTTGTCAGTTGTTGTCAACGAAAGTTGCATATATATATATATATATATATATATATATATATATATATATATATATATATATATATATATATATATATATATTTTATGAAATGGACTAAGTCTGATAACAATTTTAATATATTTATTGTTTATACGTTCTTTTTATAGATACAAATATTTATGTAAATGCTTTGTTTATAATAAAGAGTATTAACTACATTTTCCGGTCTGAATGTCCAAGAAATTTCATAGAAGATATGTGTCTTCCTACAGGAATCGAACCTGTATCCTACATATATATCTACCTATATAGCCTGACGTGCTGTACCATTTAGCTACAGGGGAAGCGTCTGGTTGGCAAAGTCAAATTACCGTTTTTAAACTACAAATATCCCATGATTTCTCTTGAATGCTCATATCTGCATGAAGCGTATCTTAACGTAAACAAATGGCATCATATATTATGAAATGGACTAAGCCCAACAGTTGTTTTAATTATTGTTGTTTAAAAACAGTAATTTAACCTTGCTAACCAGATAAGTGCTTGGTAGGTTAATTGCAATGTCCAAACATTTTTTTAAAAACCACTGCATAAATGCAATCATGTTTCAACACTACAGGTGCTTCTTCAGGTGATGGTGGTTAACTGGAGAAGTTAATCACCACTGCCTGAAGAAGCACCTGTAATGCTGAAACATGATTGCATTTATGTAGAAGGTTATAACAGGTTTTTGTTATAATTGTTAATATATATATTAAGAACATTATAAAAAAAATAGATAACACCAGTTGACAATAGCAAAAAAATTAGATTAATTATTTATTATAAAAAATTTAAAACCTCTAACCTGATAGTTAAAAATAACAATTCACCTCCTAGAACAAAGTTAAATAGAGCTAATATTATTTACAAATTCAAATGCCCATTAAGGAATTGTATTCCTCAAGAATCAGCTTTTGTAAATAATTATATAGGCCACACTACAACATGTTTAACATGCAGACTAAATCTATACCTTTTTGACAATAGCTCAATTAGATCTCATTTAAATATTCATGGAAACCTACCAGACACTATTCGGCACATACTTGTCGCCAACACTAATATAATAGCATCATCCACATGCAAAAAATGGCTATAAAATAATGGAAGCTTTATTAATAAAAAACAAACAAACCAACACTTAATAATATTAACTTTGAACATTGACATAATATCTTGACCGTGTTTTGAAACAAAAAAATAAAAAATACATACATATAACAAACTATTTCTTATTTTAACAGTTAAAATATAATCCTTGAAAATGGCTAAATGTATAGCCGAAAGCGCTCGGATAAAAACAACATTCGGACAGTTTTTATATAATTTATCTTCCGAAAAGAAAAAAATTATTAGATCGCATGAGAAATTGTATAAAAACTAAATGAAAGCACCTTGTCAGTCGTTTTTAATGAAATGGGCATGAAAGAAGGATTGCTGCCTAAATACACAAATAAATATATATATATATATATATATATATATATATATATATATATATATATATATATATATATATATATATATATATATATTATTTACATTATTCGGACTATTGTTCTCATCTTTGTCGCCATATTTATTCCAACGTTTCGGCCGTTGTACGCTCCGGCCTTCTTCCGATAGTTGGAATGTCGAACTGAACCCTTTATTTCGCTCACTCAAGGACACATGGCACAGTGGATAAAGACGTTAGTTAGATCCACTGACAGGACCCAAAGAGTGTGAGTTCAATACCCGGTTAAGGCAGTGGAGAACTTTCAGAGGGGAATTAACAGGAGATAACTGATAACTGACATCCATTAAAACATGGCATGTGGAACTAGAACAGTCTACCCCAGTGAGCGAAATAAAGGGTTCAGTTCGATATTCCAACCACCTGAAGAAGGCCGGAGCGTAAAACGGCCGAAACGTTGTAATAAATATGGCGACAAAGATGAGGACATTAGTCCGAATAATGTAAATAATGTACATAATACCTCAACTCAGAAATATAAACATATATATATATATATATATATATATATATATATATATATATATATAAAAGTAGGCATTGAAGTCAAAACCCAGAGGCGACAGGCTGTTTCATGCTAAACACAATGGGTGTTGTTAACTTCAAAATCCGCTTTTATATTTACCTACACTCTATCTATCTATCTATCTCTCTCTCTCTCTCTCTCTCTCTCTCTCTCTATATATATATATATATATATATATATATATATATATATATATATATATATACATATATATATATATATACACACACACACACACACACACACACACACACACACACATATATATATATATATATATATATATATATATATATATATATATATATATATATGTAAAGAAAGAATGGATTTTATTTATTAATCCGATATATTTTTATTACTTCAAGCATTATCCCCAGTGGATAACCATATTTGAGTAGACGTCTACTGGCCTGAACACGTTCAGGCCGCTAGACAAAATATAATACTCTTAAAAATAAATGAAGCATCTACTCAAATATGAGTATCAACAGAGAATAATGCTTGAAGTAATAAAAATATATCGGTTTAATAAATAAAGTCAGTATTTCTTTACCAATATATATATATATATATATATATATATATATATAGAGAGAGAGAGAGAGGGGGGGGGAGAATATGAAATAAAAAATGTTATTAAGAAGAGGGAAGAATGAAAAGGCACAGGCAAGCTACATTAAGGCAGTGGGAAGATGACTAAATCTGAAAAGGTCTGGTGGGTTGTGTGGTGGCTCAACTATTTATATAAATATAATGTCTACTATATTATACCCACATTCATGCGAAACCATTGTGTAAAATTTTAAACAAAAAGAAAAACAAATGAAATTAGCTAGCTTCTCAAATTGGTGGTCTGCGGACTGGTGCTGGTATGCAAACCATCTGCCACCGGTATGCGACCAGTGTCCAGGCCATGCTAAGGAATCATTTGCAAAGATTATGGTTATATAATTTTTGTTTTGTCCTAATAAACTGCTCAACTTTTTTTTATTACTGTTTATATGTTTCGATAGTGAATTATTTTTTGCAAAATTAATGGAAGATTAAAAAAATAGTCAACTTTTATTATATTCTTTATATATATATCGTTTCCAGTATTACCACAAAATATTATAGGCACGTGACACATTGAGAAAAAAAAATGCTGTCTGCCATATCAGATAGTTTGAAAAGCACTGGTGTAAGGGATAATGACTTGGAAATGTTAATTGGAGAGCCAAGTTTCAATTCCAGTCGGGTTCGTTATATTCCCAAGTGGTCACCCATCTAAGTATTGACCAGACATGATGTTGCTTAACCTAAGTGATTGGACCAATTAAGAGTTACAATCAATGAAAAGAATACCAAATTGACTTATCGGAAGGGTGTCATCTTCCATCAAGACAGCACAAGACCTCACATCTCATTGCAGACCAGACAGAAATCGGTGAAGTTTGGCTGGAATGTGCCATACCCACAAGACCATACACTTTTTGAGTTACATTTATTTCCGAACACATGACTTGACAGCTTGATGGTAGCCTGAGCCTCGAGTTGCCAATACCTTGATCTGGCCATGAGTAGGAGGCATCCAATGACAATTGACACACAACTTCTTGAAACCTGTTCTTTTATCCTGTTCTTTTATGTTTTTATAAAGATCCCAAACACATGACTTGAGATGATGGTGCCCTTGACCTTGGTGGTATCCTGGGTGACTGATTGAGTTGCTGGTACTTTTAGCCAGACCTGCTCCTTACATAGAAACCATTTTGTTTTACTGAAATTGTCTTTCAAAATTGCTTTTCTTTCTTTTTAATGACGTAAGACAAATAAAAATGGTAAGTACAAAAAAACAAACAAAAAACGAATGAACAATCTTGTTCTTCCTGCAACTGAAACAGCTGCCCCCCCCCCATGCTATTGTTACGTTAAGATTACTTCCCACACTGACCAATACACAGTCCTTAGATAAGTGGAGGCACTAAGTACGTTTCAGCCTCTTAGAATTGTTTGTGAGTTCAAAGCTTGTTTGGGAAATCAAAGTGAAGAAATGTTTGTGAGAAATGGAGAGAGAGAGTGCAATCAGTGTATGCGTGGGCGGGTGTGGGCAGGTAGGGTCAAGTCGTTAGAACGTTCGCTCTATATCCATGAGACCTTGTTTCGAAACTCACCATGGTCGATTTTGTCTGGTAAGGTGACTTCAGCGTGTGGTACCTTTGGATAAAGTACCTGAAAACTACACGACATGTAGACCTAAGGCTTGCAAGTGAAATTGTGTTTAAACATGACACAGACTGTCGCAGCTAGGTGCTGACCTCCATGCCAATATTCACATACACACACACACACACACACACACACACACACACACACACACACATATATATATATATATATATATATATATATATATATATATATATATATATCAATAATAACCCTTGACACATTCACACTCTGACACACACACACAGACACACACACACACACACAGACACACACACACATATATATATATATATATATATATACATATATATATATATATATGTATAAATATCAATAATATCCCTTGATACCCACACACCCATAAACAACCCCACACACCCACACACAGACACATATATATATATATATATATATATATATCAATAATAACCCTTGACACACCCACACTCTGACACACACACATAGAGAGACACACACACATATATATATATATGTATGTATAAATATCAATAATATCCCTTGATACCCACACACACATACCCACACCCACCCACCTACACACACACACACACATATATATATATGCGTGTATATATATATCAATAATATCCCTTGACACCCACACATCCACACCCACACACACATATATATATCAATAATATCCCTTGACATCTACCCCCACACCCACACACACCCACACACATACACACACACACACACAGATATATATATGTATATATATATATATATATATCAATAATATCCCTTGCTAATTAGTAGGGATGATTCCAAGTAGGATATAAATCCAAATAGAGCACAATGTAAGAACAGAGCAATATAATATTATAATATACACACACACACACACACACACACACACATATATATATATATATATATATATATATGTATGTATATATATATATATGTATATGTTGTATATATATATGTATATGTATATGTATATATATATATGTATATATATATTATAATTATTTTCTTTTTAAAAATATGATTCGATTGCAACACAGAAAATTACCATGTTTTTAAAAACTGAAACTTAATTTATGATTCCATATTTTTAAAAAGGAAATAATTATAATTTTTGCTCTACTCTTTTGTTAAAAGTAAAAATAACTGTCCTTTCTTATTAATTAATATATATATATATATATATATATATATATATATATATATATATATATATATATATAAAATGAACATAGAAGTCAACACTTAGAGGTGACAGTCTGTTTCATGCTAAATGCAATCGTCAGGCAACTAGTGCTGTTATTTTCTCGGTTATTTATATATACGGGTCAGTGGTGCATTGTGCGTAGTCCATTTTGGCGGTTACTTTACCGGAAGTCGTTTATTTGTTTATTTATTTATTTGTGTCAAATTATTTTGTTTGTTTTTATTTAACGTTATTTTTATTTTTTATCTTATATATTTATTTTTTTTTATTTGATCGGTGTTTTTTTAACGTAGTAAAAATTTGTTTATATAACTTATTGTGGGTGGTCTATTATGGCGGCTATTTTACTGAAAGTCGTTTATTTATTTATTTATTTGGGTCCAATTATTTTGCTTGTTTTTATTTATTTTTGCTTTTATTTTTACTTCCGGTAAAACACCTGCCAAAAATGACTACCCACAATGCACCACTGACCCGTATATATAAATAGCCGAGAAAAATAACAGCACTCGTGGCCCGATGATTGCATCTAGCATGAAACAGACTGTCTCCTCTAAGTGTTGACTTCTATGTTCATTTATATATATATATATATATGTATATATATATATATATATATATATATATATATATATATATATATATATATATTAGGTGCATGCCTGGTGGTTAGGACGTTCACTTTCTGACCATGAGACCTGGGTTCGAATCTCACCACGGTTGATTTGTCAGGAAGGAGACATCCTGATGTTATCGGTCTGAAGGAGAACGATCCCAGCGCGAGGCACCTTTGGAAAGTGCCCGAAAACCATACCACGGGTTGACCCAAGCCTTGTGAGCGAAATTAGGTAGACAGAACACTTGGGGGCCGTCGATACCTGTGCTATCATGATGCCACAAGTCATCGTGGCTGATGGCTGGAGCGTGCTGGCCTTGTTCAAATTGTTGATCACCCTAGATAACACGCTTTCTCCCAGAAACTGTAACTAAGGTCTGCTCAGCATAGTTGCAGTATAAACCAGAGATTGGCTCTGTGGGTATTGAATAAACACAAATGTGCCTGAGCAAGCATCTGCAATAGGGATTGGCTCGCCACCCTTGTAGACATGTATTCTTATATATGAGTGGCTAGCTATTTTTATATATATTTAATTGAATGGCAAAATGGAAAAATTTGAGAGTGAGATATCACATTGAAATATAGCTTCTCAAATGATGGCCAAAGAGGAAAGTTCCAATTCTAATCAGGTTCATTATATTCACTTATGCATAAATACCCTTGGGAAATGTATAGATCCGCCTCTTCTCCAACCCCACCTCATCTGTGGTTTAATTAGTACTAGCAGCCATACCCAGCTGGTTGATCAGGAAAAGCATTCAATAAGAATGGAGCAAAAACAGCATCATGTTTAGATGTAACAGAGTTCTGTCTATATTTCTGAGATAATATTATGTACACTATTTACATTATTCGGACTATTGTCCTCATCTTCGTTGCCATATTCATCTGATCTTTAAGTATCTGTCTATATTTCTGAGATGAGGTATTATGTACACTATTTACATTATTCGGACTATTGTCCTCATCTTTGTTGCCATATTCATCTGATCCTTCAGTATCTGTCTATATTTCTGAGATGAGGTATTATGTACACTATTTACATTATTCGGACTATTGTCCTCATCTTTGTTGCCATATTCATCTGATCCTTCAGTATCTGTCTATATTTCTGAGATGAGGTATTATGTACACTATTTACATTATTCGGACTATTGTCCTCATCTTCGTTGCCATATTCATCTGATCTTTAAGTATCTGTCTATATTTCTGAGATGAGGTATTATGTACACTATTTACATTATTCGGACTATTGTCCTCATCTTTGTTGCCATATTCATCTGATCCTTCAGTATCTGTCTATATTTCTGAGATGAGGTATTATGTACACTATTTACATTATTCGGACTATTGTCCTCATCTTTGTTGCCATATTCATCTGATCCTTCAGTATCTGTCTATATTTCTGAGATGAGGTATTATGTACACTATTTACATTATTCGGACTATTGTCCTCATCTTTGTTGCCATACTTATCTGATCCTTCAGTATCTGTCTATATTTCTGAGATGAGGTATTATGTACACTATTTACATTATTCGGACTATTGTCCTCATCTTTGTTGCCATATTTATCCGATCCTTCAGTATCTGGCTATATTTCTGAGATGAGGTATTATGTACATTATTTATATTATCCGGACTATTGTCCTCGTCTTTGTCGCCATATTTATTACAACGTTTCGGCAGTTGTACGCTCAAGGACACATGACACAGTGGACAAAAGCGTTAGTTAGGTCCAGTGACAGGACCCAAAGAGTGTGAGTTCAATATCCGGTTAAGGCAATGCAGAACTTTCAGAGGGGAATTAACAGGAGATAACTGATAACTGACATCCATTAAAAACATGGCACATAGAACTAGAACAGTCTACCCCAGTGAGCGAAATAAAGGGTTCAGTTCGACATTCCAACCACCTGAAGCAGTCCGGAGCATACAACAGCCGAGACGTTGTAATAAATATGACGACAAAGATGAGGACAATAATCTGAATAATGTAAATAATGTAACAGAGTTGTCTTCAATTACTTTAAAATACTTTCATTAAAAAACATTTTCAATTAATGTAGTTACTGATATAACAGAAGTCGTCTGTATTTATTCAATCGAAGTCAGCTGAGGACATGAAGGGGTAAAACAGGCAACATGAAGACCCACTTCAGACCACATTTGTTTTGGAGTTTTTGAAATTCAATTTGTCAGTGTGCTACCAGGGATGTAAAAGAGGATACATTTATAAAGCAATTGTTAAGTCTGATGAAAATTGGTTGAATGATCAACGAAAAATAAGAAAGAAACCAGTAAAAATCGTTTTTTTCGCTATTTACGTGGGTTTTCACAATTTGGGTGGATACAATTATCAAATTAAATGACTTATAAACAATCAACTTATTGTTGGCTACAATTGAGTGAAGTTTGTTTTAGATTGCTTGAAAATTGAGGGAGTTTTTAGTTTAAAATTTGTTTAAAAATCATTTTAGTGACATAGCAATAAAAATGAGTTATCATTGAGCTTGTCATGGTTTAAGTAACCTACATACTGAATTTGAAAGAAATCGGAGGAAAAAAGTTGAATTTATTGATTTTTGATTGGCTTTATTGATTATTGATTTTTTTTACAAATTATCAATTGTTTACACTAAGAACCGATCACTTACATTGTACAATACATGTGCCAAGTTTAGTCAAAATCAGTTGGATGGATCGCAAGTGAAAAGGTATCACCCAAACAGACAGACACAGACACAGATATCCTCTGTTTCATATATATAGATGGCTTGTATCAGTAAAATCTTTATTATCTGTTAGAATCTTAAAAATCTAAGACTCCTACAATCTAAGAATATTTTCTCTCTTTAAATAACCTTCAAAAGGTTGATAAGCCATAAAAAAAACTACACAATCAATAAAAAAACACTAGCTCACAAGTGAGGTCCTGTTATTTTTTTTACCCCTGATTTTTCAACTTGTTTCCTCAGCAACATCTTATGTTATGCTGACCAAGTCTCGTACATTCTTTTTATTGGATCTCGTTTCTTTATTTTTTTTACTATCAAATCTTGTCACTGCTGAAGGAAGTGGGCGGTTTTGATGTCGATATATATTTTATTTTTAAGACAATTTCTCTTCCTTATTGAAAACTTTTATTTAGCCAAGTTATTTTTCACAATTCTGAATATATGGCTGGATTTACTTGTTTGTTTTTATTTGAATTATTGTTTATTTTATTCTTTTTATCGTTTCGTCTTTTTCTATAGAGAATAGCGTTTATTGATTTTGTCTGTTCACATGAATGTAATTAGTCTTGATACAATTGTTCAGGACAAAAGATTCCATTTCCCTTTTCAAGTGTCCTCTGTACAACCCTCATTGTTCTTTTGTGAGAAATTCTATTTGCTGTTCAAATTCTACTTTGAGTTTTTTTTTTTACTTCTTTTTCTCTGTCTACTTTTATCTTCGTTTTCTTTTTTCTTCTCTTTTTTCCTTTTCTTCTTTTTTTTTCTCTTTTTTTCCTTTTCTTCTTTTTTTTCTCTTTTTTTCCTTTTCTTCTTTTTTTTTCTCTGTCTGTTTCTTTTTCTCTGTTTCTTTCTCTTCTTTTACTTTTACATCTTTTCTTTCCTTTCTCTTCTTTTTCTTTTTTCTTCCTTTCCTTCTTTTTCTTTTTCTTCCTTTCCTTCTTTTTCTTTTTCTTCCTTTCCTTCTTTTTAACGTTTCATTCTTCTGTTTCTTCTTCGTTTACATTTATTTTTTTTTCTTCTTTTTCCTTTCACTTTCTCTTGTGACTCCTTCTTTCACTTTTGCTGGCTTATGGCTATATCACATTGAAACACTAGTTCTAATACAATCCACATAGTTAAGCAACGTCAAGCCTGGTCAGTATCTAAATGGGTGACTTCTTGGGAATACCAAGTGATGCATGTTCGAATGTATGGATGTGGTAATGGACAACAGTTTAACATTGTAAATCGGAGAGCCGAGTTCAAGTTTATTATATTCACTTGCGCATAAATACTCCTGAGGAAAGATATGAATCCATCTCTTCTCCCCCCATCTATGGGTTAATTAATAGAACTTGTTGTTATTTCCAAAATGTGTTAAAATATAAAAATATTTTCTGGCTTTAAATAGTTGATAAGCCATAAAGCACAAATCAGTCTCTCAAAAAACTAGCTCCCAAGCGAGGTCCTGGTATTTTGTTATTTTTAACTTCTTTCTTTTTATGGGATGCTGACCAAATCTTATATGTTTTTGTTGATTCTCTTCCCTTTTTTTTCTTACTATCGGATCTGGTCGTCTCTCCTGAATGAAGTGAGCGGTTTCAATCTCTATCTATAAAAGCAGGATGTGTGTGTGTGTGTGTGTGTGTGTGTGTGTGTGTGTGTGTGTGTGTGTGTGTGTGTGTGTGTGTGTGTGTGTGTGACGAATGCACGGCTGCAATTTTTGACGGATTTGCACCAACATTTACATGCACATGCTCCAAGTTAGCGGAAGGCCAAGACCGACTTTGCATTTTCCAACTCCCATCGATAGTGGAAATAATCATTTTTCATGCTTCTACAGCAGTTTTCATGTAGTTTGCGGCCATTTTCTACTGGCCAGAGTGAGTCTATAGCTGGCTGCCACAAATAGGCAGGAAGATTCTATTGGCCAGCGTGAGAGCCAACAGCTGACTGACACGAATGTTAACTAGCATGCAAAAAATATCGATAGCTGCATTCGTCACAAGTGGGAAAAATTTAAATCTGCATGGCACTTTACTCCAATTGGCTCATTCGCTTGCTTAAACTCAACGTTGATTCTGATTCTGCAGAACTGGGTTGGGTGTGAAAAAGTATTTGTTGTTAACATTCTTTTTCATTCGGTTTTTCAAGTTACGAGTCCATTTTTAAAGCTGATCGTTTTGTGTTCATTTTGTTTAGTTCTTTTTTCGTAACTGATTTAATGTTTAGTATAGAGCTTAGAAAAAATTCGCAGTGTGAGATAGGCAAGAAGTAAGGCATGTAGCAACATCAGCACGGCAAAGGACACTCCTTTAAAGGCAAGGAAGGGCAAAAATATTTTAAGTCAAGAGATAGCGATTGCTGTATGAGTCGTACGATTTTTGAATCAAGCCTGGGCAACGCCGGGCCATGCTGCTAGTGCCAATATATATTTTATTTTTAAGACAATTTCTTTTCCTTACGGAACATATTTTTATTTAGCCAAGTTATTATTCACAATTCTGAATATGTGTTGATAAGTTGTAAAAAAATAAATCAATCTGTCAATTTATTTTCGCTTGTTTTTCTTGTTCTTTTACTTTCACTTTTCATCTAATTTTTCTGCTTCTTTTTCTTCTCTTTTTCTTTCTTTCATTCTTTCCCTTTTACCTTCTCTTTCTCTTATTCTTTCTTTTTCTTTTCCTTCTCTATTTCTTTCTCTCTTTCTTTCTTTTATTCTTTCTCAATTCCCTTCTCCTTTTATTTCCCTCATTATTTCCCCTTTTCCTTCTTTTTTTATCTTATTTTTTCTCTTACTCTTTCTCTTTTTTTTTCCTCCTCTTGTTCTTTCTCTTATACTTTCACTTTCTCCTCTTTTTCCTTCTCTTTTTCTTTCTCTTATTCTTTCTCTTTTTCTCTCTCTTTTTCTTTCTCTTTTTCCTACTCTTTCTCTTTCTCGTTTTTGTTCACTTATTCTTTCTCCTTTTTCTTTTTCGTTTCTTTCTCTTATACTTTCTCTTTCTCCTTCTCTTTTCCCTTTTCTTTTTCCTTCTCTTTTCACTTTTCTTTTTCTTTCTGTTTTTCTTTCTCTTATTCTTTCGCCTTTTCTTTCTCCTTTCTTTCTCTTTTTGCTCCTCTTTTTCAATTTTTCCTTCACTTTTCTGTTTTTCTTTCTCTTATTCTTTCTCCTCTTATTCTTTCTCTTACACTTTCTCTTTCTCCTCTTTTTCCTTCTCTTTCCTTTCTATTTTCTTTTTCTTTTTCCTACTCTTTTTCTTTCTCTTTTTTGTTCACTTATTCTTTCTGTTTTTTCCTTTTTCTTTTCTTTCTCTTATTCTTTCTCTTATACTTTCTCTTTCGCCTTCCCTTTTTCCTTTTCTTTTTCTTTCTGTTTTTCTTTCAGATATTCTTTCTCCTTCTCTTTCTCCTCTTCTTTATCTTTTTCCTTCACTTTTCTGTTTTTTTTTTCTCTTATTCTTTCCTTTTCTCCTCTTATTCTCTCTCTTATACTTTCTCATTCTCCTTCTCTTTTTCTGCCTCTTTTTCTGCCTCTTTTTTCTTTCGCATTTTCCTACTCTTTTTCTTTCTCTTTTTTGTTCTCTTATTCTTTCACTTTTTCCTTTTTCTTTTCTTTCTCTTATTCTCTTTCTTATACTTTCTCTTTCTCCTTCTCTCTCTACTTTTCTTTCTCTTTTTCCTTCTCTTTTTATTTTTCCTTCACTTTTCTGTTTTTCTTTGTGTTATTCTTTCTCTTTTTTCTTTCTCTTTCTCTTATTCTTTCTCTTATACTTTCTCTTTCTCCTTCGCTTTTCCCTTTTCTTTCACTTATTTTTTTTACTTTCTTTTTTCTTTCACTTTTCTTTTACGTCATTCGTTTTTCTTCATCTTTTCTCTTTCTTTTTCTACTACTTCCTTTCCCTCTCTTTTATTGTCTTTCTTCTTTTTTTCTACTTTCTTTTTCTTCTTTTTCTTCTCTTTCTTTTTCCTCTTCATTTCTTCCTTTTCTTTACCCTTAATTCTCTTTTCAATTTTTCATTTTTTTCAAGACTGATAAACTTGTGAAGTGCTGTTGGGCGGTTGGTGATGGTGGCGGCTTGAGATTCACTTTTGAATATCCTGGTTAAGATTCTATGAGAATTTCTAAGAGAGGCCAGGTATTTTAAGGTCCTCATTATCTTGGAATGGAAATGGTGCCACAGTCTATAATTGCATTTGAAGAACTGATAGGGAAATGTCTTCTTATCACTGTTTCCGCTTGTTTGATGCAATACACAACGTGCATTATGATATAGAAAAATGCAGTGTCTATTCGGAGAGAAAAGAGACAAAGAAAGTTTTTCCATTCATGAACTTATACAAATATATATATATATATATATATATATATATATATATATATATATATATATATATATGTGTGTGTGTGTGTGTGTGTGTGTTTGTGTGTGTATATATATATATATATATATATATATATATATATATATATATGTGTGTGTGTGTGTACATATATATGTGTGTGTGTACATAAATATATATATATATGTACATATATATATATATGTGTGTACATATATATATATGTACATATATATGTGTGTACATATATATATATATGTGTAAATATATATATGTGTACATATATATATGTGTGTACATATATACATATATATATATATATGTACATATATATGTGTGTGTATATATATATATATGTGTACATATATATATATATGTTTACATATATATATATATATATGTGTGTGTGTGTGTGTGTTCATATATATATGTGTGTGAGTGTGTACATATATATATATGTATATATATATATATATGCGTGTACATATATATATATATATATGTGTGTGTACATATATATATATATATGTGTGTGTGTGTGTATGTGTACATATATATATATATATATATATATATATATATATATATATATATATATATATATATATATATATATATATATATGCATAGATGAATGAGATATGTTGGCGTAATGGATTGCAGCTTGGATTAATGGATCAGCGTTCGAATTCCAGTCCAATCCATTACATTCTCTTACATGTTAATATCCTTGGGAAGGTATGAATCCTCTCCTTCTCCCCACCCCCAGCTATGGGATAAATAGCATAAGATAGTCTGAGTTCTATGGCCTCGGATAGTAACTGGTCTAGGATGAGGACAACTCCGAATTCGAAACCTGCGCATGGTTGTTTGGGGAGCTTGTGGCTCTCTTTATTCAGCCCTTCAAAAAGTGTGGTTGTTTCTGCACAAAGCCTTCACCACTATAATCAAATCTCATGTGCAGGTTGTCTGGGCTGTCGGTCCCTAGAAACTGAATTGCTTAACTTTCATATGTCAGAAAAACAATGGGGAATGTTCAGTATTCTCTCTCTATATATATGTGTGTCTCTTACTCTGTTACCCTCTACCCCAAGTGGCTCTTATGCAGGGTGAACATTATTGCAAAAATATATATATGTATACACTATGAATTCTAATTTAATAATAATAATGTTCAATACTTATCAAAGATCAACCCAGAGTTTTGTAATTTTATCATCACTCATCAGGGCTCTTAACAAAAATGATTCCATTGATTAAAGAATATATATATATATATATATATATATATATATATATATATATATATATATATATATATAAGTTTAAAAGACATGTTCCAACTTGAAGTTTTGCAGATACTTCACTTGTGAGTGTTAGTTAAATCTATTGAGTTTATGACAAGATATCCTATATCTATATATATGCACTAAATAATGAACCTTAGTCACTGACTCCAAGTAAAGTTCAAGCCTGTTATATACCAAAAATATTGTGTGATCTGATAGCAATTTTAAACACTAAAAAATGTTATAAGACAATATTTAAAATTATTTGATTTTATATTTTTATAATTTTACCAAAAAATAAAAAGGTAATTGTATCAAAGACTTTTATCTATTGACTATCGTTATTTCTATTTTTCAATATTGAGCATAAAATTCTGCCCATCTTTAAATGTATTAAATGCCAGTAATTTACAGGCTGATGTGTGTTGTTAGGCATTAAAATCAGTTATAGATATATATATATATATATATATATATATATATATATATATATATATATATAATATGGATAAAATAACTGAAAAAAAATTGGGTGTTTTTTTTGCGAAAGTGTTTATTTATATGTTTTTATATATATTTATTATTTCAGACCACCTCGGTCCTTCCTCAGAAATTAATTGAATTACTGTATTACTGTATTTGGGAGTTTGTTTACACTTTACAGCGTCCGTCGTTAGACGCGGACGTCACGTGATGTGGAATGCAACTATGTTTGAATTTTTTAACGTAAATCTAACGATAGTATTTTAGATGTTGTTTAAAAAGTTTTTTTTTTTTTAACTATATCCAAAGAAGTTTTTAACTATTGAAATATTTATACAGATTTAAAATACCCAAGTCTTTGTTTAACCCTAGTTTATATGTGTCTAATTTTAAAATCCAGTATTTCTCTTTTTTTCTTCGTGTGTATGTTGTACTAAAACCTATATATATATATATATATATATATATATATATATATATATATATATATATATGTGTGTGTGTGTGTGTGTGTGTGTGTGTGTGTGTGTGTGTGTGTGAGTGTTATGAACAATAAAAATATTAAAAAATTGAAATTTTCAGACACACGGGGTTGTATATTAATATTTATTGTTTTATTATTTAACTTAGGTTCCTCGACAAGTTTCGGCCAGCATGGCCATCATCAGGAGAAAACAAATTCCCTGCTTGTTTGTAGTAGTGAACTATATGAATGAATGACTGGTTTTGAAGAAAGTGAACTTTATCTGTAGTTTTCATTTGTTTTTTATTGTTAATTCTGGTCAGTCCTTGTGTTGGTCAAACGGCCTCTTTGAAGTTGTTTTTTAAAATAGAGGATAGCAGATTCCTGTCTAAGAATTCCCCCTTTGATCATTTTAACAATTTTATTAGTTGCTGGGAAGGGGATGTGTGTGTTAAGTGTATGTGTGTGATATGTATATATTTGTGTGAATGTGTGTATAAGTGTGAGACCTCAACACCGCTACAAGTGTGTTTGTTTTGTGTGGGTGAGAAATGTGGGTAAGGATTGATATCTATCTATTTCTCTCTCTCTCTCTCTCTCTCTCTCTCTCTCTCTCTATCTCTCCCTATATATATATGTATATATATATATATATATATATATATATATATATATATATATACAAATGTAGCATATGTTTATATATATATATATATATATATATATATATATATAAATATATATATATATATATATACAAATGTACCTTATGTTTACATATATATATATATATATACAAATGTAGTATATGTTTATATATATATATATATATATTGTATATATATACAAATGTAGTATATGTTTATAAATATATATACATATATAACAAAGTGTAAAAAAGTTTTTGTGGGACATGTTTCATTCTTTAGGACTTCCTCGGACAAAAATTGTTTACGTTTCTGTAACTACACATTGCCACAAACAAGAGATGCTGGAAATTCTAAATTTTAAATTAACTTTCAATTTTAAAAAAAGAAATGGGTTTTGGACATATACTATAAACAATTTCATTTAGATTCTTTTACCATTTTTTTTTTAAATTCTTTTTTGGGCACATGTATAGTGGCACCAATGTAAATAAATTTAGTCTGATTAAGTTCTAAAGGTCGAAACGCGTCACACAAAAACATTTTTTCCACTTTGTCATACATCTTTCCCTAAAAATTTTTCTTGATATATAAAAATTTATATATCATAATCATTTTATATATATATATATATATATATATATATATATATATATATATATATATATATATATATATATGTAGTTTGTTTGTGTGTCCAAGATATGATGATACATCTGACAGCAAAAAAAAAAATTTATATATCATTATTTCATATATATACATTGTTGTAACCTAGGGAAGGTTACTGAATAGAATAATCAAACAAAGGTTGGCACTGGACGATAATACTTAGGACAAGAACAACACATAAAAGATTTGCAGGGTAGGCTAGAAGTGAGTCAAATGAATTCCACAATGAATCTCCAACTGCAGCAGTATTTACTACTGTATTTATGTGAATGGGGGCATACCCATTATCGTGTATAGGTATGCTAGTTTGCTTGTTTAATGGCATATCAAATTCTTATGGGTCATTTAATGCTGGAATTTAATTTTCTTAGAGTTTTAAAGGAATAATAGGAAATTGAATACAAACCGGAAATCAGTGAAGCAAAATTATGAAAAATAAAGCATAGTATTTTTTTAAAATCCACATTACAACCAAAAACGTTTGCGGTTTCTCTCTTCTTTTTAATATATACACTTTTCTCTCGTTGGAACTACTATAACCTCTTCCTTTACACACACACACACACACACACACACACACACACACACACACACACATATATATATATATATATATATATATATATATATATATATATGCATGTTTCATTAAAAACGACAGACAAGGTATTGAGCTTTTTATTTAATTTTTCTTGTGTTCGAACAAGGGCTTTCTTTACAAGACCAAGGGTGTGTAGGAACTGTCTAAATGTTTTATGTTTACGAGCGCTTTCGGCTATACCTTTAGCCATTATCAAGGATGATTTGATTTTTCAGCTTAATTGAGTGTGTGCATTATGTGTATGTCTTAGTGTGTAGTAGTGGTGTTTTAATTTCCAAATACGGTTAGCACGTTGTGGCTTTGTTCGTAGTTAATATTGTTAAGAGTTGTTTTTTTTCTGTTTTATTATTAAAGCCTCCATTATTTTTAACTTTTTTTTGCAGATGGAAGCAGTTAATATATTTGTGTTTTCTACTAGTATGTTTCTAACGGAGCCTGGTAAAATTTTGTGTGTGTTTAAATGCGTTCTAATGGAGCTGTGGTCAGAAAAATTAAATAAAAAGATCAATCGTAGTACCTTGTCTGTCGTTTTTAATGAAACATGCATAAACGAAGGATTGCTGCCTAAATATACAACTATATATATATATATATATATATATATATATATATATATATATATATATATATATATATATATATGTATAATAAATAAATCCTAACGAGCCAGGTACTACCTACCTAGGTTTCATTGTAAACATTATGTTTAGCAGATGGATGTGTTTTAGAAGACATTGTTCTTAAACAGTGTAAATTTATGTCTACCGGCCTGTGCATTCGAAGTTGCACCCTCTTGTTGGGGAAACAACCGTTAAGCCTGGCATTCTTCTAGCCTCTCAACCACAGAATACTTGCAAAGTGAAGCAAAGTTCAATTACCTTATTTAAGAAATGCATATCTATTGTTGTGATCACCCGAAGCCTGTAATTGCTAAATTTAATTTTCATATATGAAATGTAAACATTATATATATATATATATATATATATATATATATATATATATATATATATATAATTACATTTTTGGGCTCTGAGCTTGGATTCTGGACGATTGTTTTCGCTTCAATTACATGTTCTTAGTTCTTTCTTTTTTATCCCTTTTTCCCCTTGCGTATTGGTTTGTTCATTTACAAGCCAAAACACCTAAAGTTTTTCCAGACGAGGATAATTACTTATATTTACAAGATTATATATATATATATATATATATATATATATATATATATATATATATATATATGTCACTAGTGTTTACCACTGGTGGCCCGCTGTCGGACCGCCGGCGTCTTCATTTCGGCAATCTTACCACTGGTAAACCTCTAGATGTCCACAGGTGGCCTGCCCTTGGCTGCCACCAAGGGCCGCTGGCGTTGCCATCGGCGGCCTGCTACTAGTGTCTTGCGTATGGGTATATATATATATATATATATTTATATATATATATATATATATATATATATATATATATATATATATACTAGAGAAACTATTAGTGATATGCACTACACAAGTTCCCTTCTACAACCCACTTGGAAAAATATATACCCAAATCGACGGCGTTTCTATGGGTTCTCCTCAAGGTCCTACGTTCACCGAATTCTACATGTCTCACACCAAAAACACCATATTTTATAACCATATGACCAAATCTACTATATACACCAGATAAGGTGACGACATATTTATAACAACGCAAAAACCAGACACGATTATTAAACTTAAACAATCCTTTGAGGAAAACTACATTTTAAAATTCACCGCTGAAATAAATGTCAACAACAAAGATACATTTAATACACCAATATGTAAAATCCAATAAAAAAATCCTGCCTGCTCAACTACCGTCGCGAATGCCCACGCCCTAATCAAAAACTTAATCAATAGAGATTTTCACGTCTCTTCATCCAGAACAATATTTTACAAAGTTACCAATATAAAACAAGTACTCATAAACAACAATTTTCCGAATAAATTAGTCGACCAACATATAAAACACTACCTTTCAAATATCCATAACAATAAGAAAGAAGAAAAAAACGGACAATAATAACACTGTTAACCTTTTCTGGAAGAATCAAATGCACAGCAACGAGAAACTTGCACAGATGCACTAAAACCGTCCCACAACACAAACAAATAAAATTAATAATATAAGACACCAAATTTAAAATCTCGAACCTAATTCTGCGAAATAATACGACTCCCCGCAAACCGTTCCTCAACAAAATCAATGTAGTGTACAGATTTTGCGTGCCCACTTCGAGAGTTTTTCTCATATAATACATCGTACACACGACCATAACTCTCTCACGTCGTTTTACATACCATCTTAATGACACCAGGGCTCTAAAACATCATTCATATATATATATATATATATATATATATATATATATATATATATATATATATATATATATATATATATATCTTCCCAAACCAAAACAAAACTATTAAATAAGCGATATAAACAATTTTTACTACGTTAATAAAAACACCGATCAAAATAAAAATAAATAAATATATAAAATAAGAAATAGTAATAAAAAATAAAAATAAAAAATGACAAGCAAAATAATTTAACCCAAATAAATAAATAAACAAATAAACGATTTCCGGCAAAATAACTGCCAAAATAGACTACCCACAACGCACCACTGACCCGTATATATAAATAGCCGACAAAAATAACACCACTCGTGGCCTGACGATTGCGTCTGGCATGAAACAGACAGTGACCTCTAACTGTTGACTTCTATGTTCACTTTTATATTTACACACGCTCTATCTCTGATATTCGAAACTGTATCCTATACGGAACCGTCATATAGCCTGACGTTCCATAACCAATTCGGCCACTGAGGATCGTTCGGTTGGCAAGGTCGAATTTACTGCCTTGAAACTTCAATCTTCCATGAATCTCTCACGTACATTCATAACTGCTCATGGCGTATCAAATGTCGAATCCTGTCGGAGGACGAATATTTTCTATGAAAATTTCTCGGACATTCTCGCCGGTAAATGTTGTTTAATACTGTTTATTATAAACAGAGCATTTACTTAAATACTTGTATCTATAAAAAGAATGTTAAACATCAAAATGTCTTTAAATAATTGTCGGACTTTGTCCATTTCATAATGTGTGACGTCATTTGTTTACATTTGATACGCCATGAGCAGTTATGAATGTACGTGTACTTGTATCTATAAAAAAGAATGTTAAACATAAAAATGTCTTTAAGTAATTGTCGGACTTTGTCCATTTCATAATATATATATATATATATATATATATATATATATATATATATATATATATATATATATATATATAATAAATGCTAATGAGACAGGTACTCCCTACCTAGGTTTCACCACATGGGATCTTCAGGTTTTTTTTGGCTTTGTACCAGAAATTTAAGGTACTGGACAATTTCTTTCGCCCAGTTCGGAGGTTTCTGGTCCTCTGACGATCTGCTTAAGTGAAACCTTGGTAGGTTTGTCTGGCTCACTAGGTTTGACTAGGTCTGCACGACGTTTGTATCGAACACTTTTTAGTTAGTTGTTTACTCGTGTCGGGTCTTTTTTCCTTCGGGGTTTGAACCTGTATCTGTGCGATTATTTTCGACAGACTTTCATGTTCCTGGCTCTTTCTTTTTTTAAACCTTTTTTACTTCGTGATTGATTTGATTATGGGCAAATCAAGAATTCGAAGGTTTTTCGAGACGAGTATAGTTACCTATATATATATATATATATATATATATATAATTCTATTGACATTCTATCCTTATCTTTTGATATCAAGCACCTTATGAGGAAAATGTCTTTCCACCAGTAAACTCCGGGAAAAGAACCAACTATTTTGGCACCTAAAAACTCTTACAATTTAATACTATATATTTCATTACGGATAGAAGCTGCAACGAGGAACAATCGTTTATTTATTTCATTACAAGAATTTACAAATAGGAACGATCAATTATTTTATTTTCATACCCTGCCTGGTGGCAAACGCTGCTGGTGGCGCCAGGGGTGGCGGTCCCGCCATAGCCACCGAAATCGTGATATCACCCCTGGTCGGCGGCTGATGAAGACAGGGTATCGCACGTGTTAATACACGTTGTATGTTAAAAAAAAAAAAAAAAATAAAAATAAATATATATATACATATATATGTATATATATACATATATATTACATACATATATATATATATATACATATATATATATATATATATATATATATAAATATATATGTATATATATATTCCCTCAGCACACACATACACATTATATATATATATATATATATATATATATATATATATATATATATATATATATATATATATATATATATAGATAGATAGATAGATAGTAAAGGTGATAAATCCTAGTAATATAAAATATTAAAACTGATTGACAAAAAGAGCTCAATGTATTTATTATTACAGAGCAAAAATTAATACGTAATAAAATCGAAAATCATTTCATATGGTAAATGAGCTTATTTCGACCGACGAAAATATAATTCGTCAGTCTTATCAACCCCGCTATAGGCTGAGAACGTCACGGAAATAGAAATTTAACTATGAATGCAAAAAATAAATAAATAACTAAATGACGTCGAAAACCCAATACAGAATTTATCCATTTCAATGTTTCAGTCAGACGAGAAAAAAAAAGCACGAGACAGTAGTTAGGTGTGGATAGAAGATATATGTCGTAAAGGGAAGAGGTTTCCTAATATATATACAGTGTAACCCGGATATAAGAGAGTTGTCGGGGCCGGAGAAGTCTCTTATATCCGGTTTTCTCTTATATCAGGGTTTGGTCTATTTTTGTTTAGGTAAGTATGGCTCTAATTTGGGACCAGATAAAATCTCTCTTATATGCGGGTTTCTCTTATATCCGGGTCTCTTATATCCGGGTTACACTGTATATATATGTCAAATTTCATGTGGGCTGTTATCGACCACGACTACCAGTTTCATACGCTTTCCCGCAATCATCAGGCGGTTGGTAATCGTAGTTTATAAATTTGGAACCCTAATACAAACCAGTCGAGTGGTCTATATTTAGACTCAAGAGAATAAGAATAATTTACCAACAACCAACAAAATTATTTTATCCCAGGCAATACCAAGTAACCTTTTTGCTTTCTTTGATTTTTGTTTCTTATTTTATTGTTTGTTTATCGAGTTCGACTTGGGAATTGTGCTGATTGGTACTCAGTTTTGTCTATTTCATGATCTATACTAAGGTCAAGGTGAATTTTTGCACACTATACCCCCCCCACACACACACACACACACCGACCCCTACCCCCACTCCCCCGCCGACAACACCGGAAAAATTGGTAGACATCAGAAAATCCTGTTTACGGTCTGAAATAATTTGGCTCAAGCAAGATTCAAAATGGAAAGTCTGCAAGAGACTTTGATAAATGCAAAACAGAGATTTTAGTATTGTTGAAGAATATCTTCAATTCTCCCAAAGAAATCAGCTTATGAGATTAAAGAAAGAAAATAGAAAGAAAGAAAGAAAGAAAGATGGAAAAGAGAGAATAATAAAAAAAAAGAAAGAAAATGAAAGGAAAAAAAAAGAAAGAAAATGAAAGGAAAAAAAAGGAATAAAGAAAAAGGGACGAATAACTGAACATAAGGAAGGAAGGAAGGAAGGAAGGAAGGAAGGAAGGAAGGAAGGAAGGAAGGAAGGAAAACGTTTCTGAAACAGAATGAGGAAAAAAATAAATAAATAAAGACGGAAAGAAAAAAAGAATGAATGAAAGAAAGAAAGAAAGAAAGAAAGACACGAAGGAAGAGAGGAAAACGTTTCTGAAAAAGATTGAAGACAAAAACGGAGAAAGAAAGGAAAAAGGAAAATAAAGGGAGAACAATTTAAAGAAAGAATGAAAATGAAAAGAAAGAAAAAAACGAAAGAATGAATTATTTAAAGAAAGAAAAAAAGGAAAACGGTTTTGAAAAACAAGGAGGACAATAACTAAAGAAAGAAAGAAAGAAAGAAAGAAAGAAAGAAAGAAAGACACGAAGGAAGAGAGGAAAACGTTTCTGAAAAAGAATGAAGACAAAAACGAAGAAAGAAAGGAAAAAATGAAAATAAAGGGAGAACAATTTAAAGAAAGAAAGAAAGAAAATGAAAAGAAAGAAAAAACGAAAGAATGAATTATTTAAAGAAAGAAAGAGGGGAAAACGCTTTTGAAAAACAAGGAGGACAAAAACTAAAGAAGGAAAGAAAGAAAGAAAGATGTGATGGGAAGAAAGGAAGATAGCATGAAGAAAAAATAGAATAGCAATAGCGAAACACTTGAAAAAAGGAAGGTGGAGAAAGAAAAAACAAAAGGAGAAAATGGAAAAAAATAAAAAATCGTTAAAAAAGAAGAAGAAAAGAAACAAAGATGGAAGAAAATAAGGAGGAGTTATTAAAAAAGGGCAAAACGGTGAGGACAAAAGAAGAAGAAGAAAAAAGATTAAAGACGAAAAGCAAAAAAGAAAAGAATGATTTAGAAAAGAAAGATATCAAAAAAGAAAGAAAAAATGAATGAAATAAGAATAGAACAAAGAATAAGAAATAATTATAGAAAGAACGAAAAAATGACAAAAAAAAATGAAAAAAAAAGAATGCTGAAAATGATAAGAGGCTAAAATAAAGAACGAAAGGAAGAATGAAAAAAAATGAAAAAAATTAAACAAAGAAAGAAAAAAAATATTTCGAATGAAGAGAAAAAGGGAAAAGCGAAAGAAAGAGAGAACGAAAATAAAAAAGACAGCATTTAAAATGTCTTCAAAATTATTTTTAAACAAGAAAAAAAAAAGATTGATGAAATATAAAAGAAAAACAAGAGGGGACCCCTGCCAGTTCGATTTATACAGGAAAGATATTAGTCTAACCTTTTCGTTTTTCTAATCTCCACCCTATACAATGCCAAGGAATCACCAAGGTCTAGAGATAGTGAAGGATTTTGTGTTGTATGAGCAGTTACAGTAAAAGATAAGAAGTACAGTTTACGAGGGAAAGGTAACTGTTAACCCCAGACTTGAAGAGGTTAAGATTGTAGGGTGCAACGTGTACTGGAAAATAAAAAAAACAAACAAACAAGGAATTAGTTAAACAAGAAGATTAAGTCAAGGATGTTTTTTTTTTTCCGTCCGGATTTATTCAATCTGTCCAGCGAGACGATCATACGAGAACTAGAAAATGTACCAGGATTTATAATCGGCGGCCATAATCTTAATATAAGATATGCAGACGACACTGTGTTGATGGCGAAGTTAGGAAGTAGAAAGTAAGATCTCCTCGGCAGGGTAACGAAGGAAAACAAGAAGAAAAAAAATTAAATATTAACTGTACGAAGACAGAATGCATGGTCATCAGCAAAAGAGGCAAGGCAAGTTGTGTTCTGCAGTTGGAGGGCCTTAATATCAAACAGATACACAAGTAACTATCTGGGTTGCGTCGTTATATACGACGGTTTGGTTTGGTTTGGTTTACGGCATATAAACCTCAATGGGTTATTTAATAGCGACAAAATTTTCATTGTTGGTAATATTTTTTTCCAAAATTGTATTTCTGGTAATATTTTGTCCTTCAAAAAATCTACTTCTGGTACTAATTTTCCTTCGCTGGTAATATTTTTTTTACAAAAAATGTATAGGAGGTATTATTTGTTTTTCAAAAATGTATTACTGGCAATATTTTTTTTTCAAAAATGTATAGCTGGTAATATGTTTTTTCAAAATTTATATCTGGTAATATTTTTTTTTCAAAAATGTATTGCTGCTAAATTTTTTTACAAAGAATTTCTGGTATTAAAACCTATTTTTTCACGTTCATAGTGTTTTGACACCAGTTTAGGGGTTAACTATTTGACCATACACCCCAGGTCAGGAACACCAGCAATTGAAAGGTGGTTTCAAGTTCCTCAAAACCTCCTGATCAGAGGCCTTGCTGTTGGACATTGTTTATCGTCTTACCCAGGACGCGGAGGTAGTTTACCATCTTACCCAGGACGCGGATGTAGTTTATCGTTTTACCTAGGACGCGGATGTAGTTTAATCGTCATGCCCATGACGCGGATGTAGTTTATCGTCATACCCAGGACGCGGATGTAGTTTATCGTCATTCCCAGAACGCGGATGTAGTTTATCAATTTACCCAGTACGTGGATGTAGTTTATCGTCTCACCCAGGACGCGGGTGCAGTTTACCATCTTACCCAGGACGCGGATGTAATTTATCGTTTTACCTAGGAAGCGGATGTAGTTTAATCGTCATACCCAGGACGAGGATGTAGTTTATTGTCTTACCCAGGATGCGGATGCAGTTTATCGTCGTCCCCAGGACGCGGATGTAGTTTATCGTCTTACCTAGGACGCGGATGTAGTTTATTGTTATCTCCAGGACGGTTACAGACGACGGAAAATGTGATACAGAAACCTAAAGATACATAGGAATAGCAAAGATGTCTTCTAAAAACTAAGCAAAGTATTAATGCAATGATTTTCAGTTGGTGTGTCTCACCCTACTGGTGTGTGTTGAGAGGATCGTAGGTGTGTGGCGAAAGTTTTAAAGGTCATTAATTAAATGATTTTCGAAAGAAGTCCAAAGTACAATAAGATAGGACATTGAAAGAAAACAAAAAGGAAAAAAAACACCTACCGTATATACTCACGTATCTCGTGACCTTTGAAGATCTAATTTTGAAGTTAATTCGACTACAGTAAAATGGATATGTAGTTTGGTCAAAGGCATCACCTGACCCAGCAGTACATACGCTAATTTTATATCTGGTGTATGATGCTTAAAATTAGCAAAAAATTAGGTCTTAAAAAACGCAAGTATATACAGTAATTAAAATTTTAGTGTCCTTGGCATTCGCAACGGCATTAAAACGGAAAAGCAACTACCGCATATTCTCGCGTAACACGTGATCTTGACTATCGCGCGACCCCAAATTTTTGCAAGTCTATATTTTTGAGATGAGGTATTATATACACTATTTACATTATTCGGACTATTGTCCTCATCTTTTTTGCCGTATTTATCACCCTTCAGTATCTGTCTATATTTCTGAGGTGAGGTATTATGTACACTATTTACATTATTCGGACTATTGTCTTCATCTTTGTCGCCATATTTATCCGATCCTTCAGTATCAGTCTATATTTCTGAGATGAGGTATTATATACACTATTTACATTATTCGGACTATTGTCTTCATCTTTGTCGCCATATTTATCCGATCCTTCAGTATCTGTCTATATTTCTGAGATGAGGTATTATGTACACTATTTACATTATTCGGACTATTGTCCTCATCTTTGTTGTCATATTTATCCGATCCTACAGTATCTGTCTATATTTCTGAGATGAGGTATTATGTACAGTATTTACATTATTCGGACTATTGTCCTCATCTTTGTTGCCATATTTATCCGATTTTTCAGTATCTGTTTATATTTAAGAGATGAGGTATTATGTACACTATTTACATTATTCCGACTATTGTCCTCATCTTTGTTGCCATATTTATCCGATCCTTCAGTATCTGTCTATATTTCTGAGATGAGGTATTATGTACACTATTTACATTATTCAGACTATTGTCCTCATCTTTGTCGCCATATTTATTACAACGTTTCGGTCGTCGTACGCTCCGGCCTTCTTCAGGTGGTTGGAATGTCGAACTGAACCCTTTATTTCGTTCACTGGGGTAGACTGTTCTAGTTCCACGTGCCATGTTTAATAGATGTCAGTTATTTCCTGTTAATTTCCCTCTCCAAGTTCTCCACTTCGTTGGAGAACTTGGAGTGGGGAATTAAATAATTGGTTAGATCCAGTGACAGGACCCAAAGATTGTGAGTTCAATACCCGGTTAAGGCAGTGCAGAACTTTCAGAGGGAAATTAACAGGAGATAACTTATAACTGACATCCATTAAACATGGTACGTGGAAGTAGGACAATCTACCCCAGTGAGCGAAATAAAGGGTTTCATTCGACATTCCAGCCACCTGAAGAAGGCCGGGGCATACAACGGCCGAAATGTTGTAATAGATATGCCGACAAAATGAGGACAATAGTCCGAATAATGTAAGTAGTATATAGAAACGTCTTCTCCATAATCAAATGCGCTGGACAGGTCATCTGACATTTATGGAGGATGGCAGATTGCCCAATAGACTTTTTTATGGTGAGCTCGTATAAGGTAATCGACCTGCTAATAAGCCGCGAAAACGTTTCAAGGGTGTAGTTAAATATGACTTAAAGATTCTTGGCATTACTATTGAAGACTGGGAAACTGTTGCTGGGGAGAGATCTGGTTGGAAACGGTTGATGCGAGATTGCTGCAACAATTTTGAGCAGAAGAGAATTGCGCATTCCAACTAAAAGCGCTCAATCAGGAAAGGAGAAATAGAATCTGTCCCAGAGCTATTAGGATACCAACACACTTGCAGTATTTTTTTTAAGCGTTTCACCCCAAGCAAGGCGGGAAGCCACTAGCACGTGAGGAGTTACAGAGAATTGGAGCGAGAGCAGATAGGAGTGATAGACGAAAGGATGAAGAGAAAGATAGGGGATAGATCAAGGCATCTGGAGATGTCGATTGCCATCAGATTTGAATAGTTCGAGATTATAGCTATCAGCGAAACAGGAGAAGGGGAGGGAGTTCCACAGGCGAGAGGTGTGAGACATGAAGCTGTTGGACTAGAAGAGACGGCCACATTTATCAGTTTCGACAGTGAAAGGGTGAGAGCGGGTTGCCAGCCTAGTATAACGCTTAATTTCATGAAATCTGGGAACCAGCGAAAGCAGCTCATCATAGCAGTTACCATGAAAGTATTTGTAAAAAGACAGAGAGAGGCAACGGCACGTCTGTGAGAGAGCGACTGCAGACGAGATGCCAGATCAGGGCCAATTACATTGCATATCTGTCTCTGGATCTTATCAAGAACCCTGAAACAAACAGAAGGGGCTCCAGACCATATGTGGCAGCAATAATCCATGCAAGGGCGAATGGTTGATTTGTAAATTTGAAGGATCGATTCCAGGGAGAAAAATCTCCTGATGCGGCACAGGGAGCCAACTTTCCTTGCGGTGGACGAAGCAATTGATTCAATGTATTTGTTCCATAAGTAGATGTGGTAATAAAATAAGTACATCCCAGTTTTTTAAAAATGTTTCTTGTGTTCTTATGCTTTTCTTCTTTTCTGTCGGAAATAATGAAGAATAGACTTACATGAGTGGAGCAGCGATGTCGACCGGGGAGTACAATGGCACGAACCCTTCGTTCAACACCGCTTTAGTAGCCTTCCAGTTGGACTGCCGGAAGAGGTGAGGGCAGAGATATGTTATAAAAATCCATCGACAGCCATTTTTGGGGGCCGATAGCAAAACGAGTTTTTATTATTGCTCTCGTCTGTTATTACTGTGGTTACCTGACCCTAGCGGAGAGGGTCGCAAAGGAAGGGCGTTTTCTTTTGGAACCCGGTCATTCACCAACTATCTTCATGCTCGTCTTTTCAGTCGAATTCATTTCGACAATAGGTAATGTTAATATTAGCCGTTTCTCTACAACGAAACATTCATTGATTGAGAAGCCAGTCCTGTTTTCGGTTGAAATGTTTTTTAAATCTTTCGTTTAAAACACCTTTTATTTTATTTTATTTATTTTTTAGAAAAAAAAAACAGTAGCTTTTATAGCTCTTTCCAGTATTGATGGTGGGGGGGTTCCTTCCTAAACTTTTATTGGAAGTGGTGTGGAATGTTAACAACTCGATTGTCATTATCTTCTTTCGAGGTGCTATCCATTTTAGTTGTTGCTGCCGTTGGTTCTCCTCAACTGATCTGGTACAGTTCTTTGAGATTCTACAGCACTAATCTAAAATGTTCAAAGAAATGCACTATCAGTAGACTGGCTAATAGAAGGAAAGCAGGGCCGTTGTCTTCTATTGGTAGGCTTGTTTGAGATGCAATATGAAATATTTAATGGTCAGTGGCCATCTCATCACATCTATGTTTGTAAATTCGCAAGGCATAATCTAGGAATATATATATATATATATATATATATATATATATATATATATATATATATATATATATATACAAGTTTAGGATTGGTGTATACGGAATAAATTGCAATAACCAACAATTACTATTCTTAAAAGAGTGCTCAATACAGAGTAGAGCATATATAATTGTTTATTTAAAAATTATAACATAAATATGTTATAAAATCACTACAAAAATAGCCATTTTGTTTCAACATCTCCGGTGTCTTATCAAGTGATGATGTTGAATGTAGAATAAACAAAATGGCTATTCTTGTGGTGATTTTAAAATTGTTAGGAGGATTTCAGATAATCATAATTAAGTAATTCGTCGAGTTTTAGAAGAAACCTCAACAAAATGCAGAAAGCACTGGACGGCCGTTTCGTCTTATATTTGGGACAGTGCGCATCCACTACCAGGAATTGAAACCCGAACAGTTACGTTATTAAACAAACGTCATACCAACTGTATCACGTGTACGTGTACGTGTGTGTGTGTGTGTGTGTGTGTGTGCTGTTTCATGCTAGACGCAATCGTCAGGCCACGACGCCTTACGATTGCGTCTAGCATGAAACAGACTGTCGCCTCTAAGTGTTGATTTCTATGTTCACTTTTATATTTATATATAATATATATATAAATTAAATTAAATTTTTAAATTTATTAAATTCTATAAATTTAATATTTAATTTGAAATTAACTCTATTAAATTTTAACGTTATCCAGAATTAACCAAAACTTTAAGTTCTCGGTACAAATTTTATGTTGGGTTCAGATCTCGACTTATTACAGGCCAAAGTATGACGATTATCTTGTCTTTAAGTCATTTTTTCACCAATCCACATGGGTGTTTAAGATCATTATCATATCAGAAAGTGAAACGTCGTCTCCCAAAATGTTGCAGTCGTTCATATGGTTTGGGACATGAAATTGACACGGCATTCAGGGTAAACGGACAGTCTTGTTCATGCAAAACCGCAACTAAAATAAGTGTAGCGAAACACGTTGTTATTATTTATCCTGTCTGTTATTACTGTGGTTCCCTGACCCTAGTGGAGAGGTCCGCAAAGGAAGGGCGTTTTCTTTTGGAATCCTATCATTCACGAACTATCTCCACGCTGGTCTTTTCAGCCGAATTTATTTTCAACATTTCTGGATATAAATTATATAGAAATTTGTACTTTTAACTGAATGGATGGATTTGTTTTTATCTCTGTAGCTAGAATTATAGGAATGTTTTATTTTCCAAACACGATCAGTACATTGTGGCCATGTTCATATTTGATGTTATTGACTGTTGGCTTTTTCTTTCTTTTTCCTTCTTAATAATTCTTCCATTATCTTCGCTTTTTTACTTTTGGATGAGGCAATTTCATTTAAATTATCACCGAGTATGTTGCCGATAGATTTTGGCAGATCCCCATGTATATTTAAATGAAACCTATTTGAGCTATGGTCAGAGAAATGTAATGTGAGTCTTCTTGCTAAGCATGTTGTAGTATATCCAATATACCTGGGTGGTAGCGCCTGTTAGGGTCCCATCTATGGCCAAACAGCGAATCACCAAAATGGGGTCAAAACACTTTGAAAGGGTAAAAACACATTACGAATTTGGACTGATCAGGAACTTATATATAATTTTATATTTGGGCAGCAATCATTCTTTTATATAAGTTTCGTTAAAAACGACTGTCAACGTACTGCGATGAAATTTTTTATTTTATTTTTTTTAATAATTTTTTTCTTTTCTGGACATATATGATGTATAAACTGAGGGCACCTCGGTGCTGTGTAATGGTTAGCAAGTTTGTCTCGCTAGAACAATTACGACTGAATAGTGAGTTTGATCCCCACTGGGTGCCCCCTATTTTCGGCCTTGTGCCACATCTAAGCTACGCTTGGAAAATCACTATATTATGCAGAAATTGTCCGAATGTTCTCTTTGCCCGAGCGCTTTCGGCTATAGTTTCAGCCATTATCGGGGATTATATTATTTTTTACTTTTAACTAATTTTTTTATCTCTGTATTTAGAAGTATAGGAACGGTTTATTTTCCAAACACGGTCAGCACATTTTGGCCGTATTCATAGTTGATGTTTTTTTATTTTTTTTATTAATGCTTCCATTATTTTTACCCTTTTATTTATTAATCCGACAGATTTTATCATTTTAAACGTTATTTTACTGGATACCCATATTTAAGTAGACGCTCCGTTTATTTATTAAACGGTAAATTTATTTATGTATATTATTAATATTCTGAGGACGCAACGTTCATTATTCCAATGAGCCTCCGGTTTTCTATGTCACATTTTTTCGTAGCTTTGTTACAGCGCTCTCAAGATTTAAAGTTAAATTTCAACACCTGCTTGATTTTGACATCCCCATTATGTAGCTCGCAAATTGGGTTGTCCCTTTTGCTGACGACTATATATATTCTCTGTTTGAATATCTGGGAATGAGTAGTTATTATTATTTAAATTATTTATATTCTGTCTCTTGTCCTCATCTTTGTTGTTACCACAAGGTTTCGCAAACCAAAGCTTTAATCTGCATTTGGTTCGTGGATTTGGAGACATAGTAATTGTGAGTTCAATCCCTGGACCGAGCAGTGACTACCTGAACGCAGTGGAACAAGCGAACAATAACAGCAGTAAGAAAAATAAGTACTAGACAAGATATCCCTGGAAGGAGAACAGTCTAAACCACTAAAGATTGAATAAAGGGTACAGTTTAAAATATCCTATAGCTTACCCTGATCGATATACACCTGGGGAAGGCCGGTGGGCACAATGTCCGAAACGTTGTGATAACAACAACAAGAGTGAGGACAACAGTGCCGTAGGGAATTGACTGAGAAGCGTTCCAGTTGACAATGGCAGGATATACAGATCGTGAGCAGGCAGTTATAATTTTTACATACGACCACGCGAATAGTAATGGACGTGAGGCTGCACTACTATACACGTTAAACGTTGAAGATAGAGTAGCCACAAATGTACACGAATAACAAATGTAACCTAGTCTTCATTGCAACATAGCGCCATCTACCGTAAACTTCCTTTAAACTTAATAACTAAAAAACAAAAGATTTGCGGAATAATGTTTATATGGACTTTTGTCCTTGCTTTAATGTGAGGAACGTCCTCCCAAAGTTTGTAAAAATATTTTTGATACTCTGTATATATATATATATATATATATATATATATTAAACATGGTGTGTTGAATGTTAAAGACAACATCGTCCTGTATGTTTTCTTTTGAATTTTCTCATATTTTCTAATGAGATTTTTATTTGAAAATGATATCGAAATAAGTATTGTCCGTACGATCTAAGATTTTAAGGCGTCTAATGTCTGTATGTTTATCTATAATTTTAGTATTATCTATAAGTATTTTACGTATTTCAGATTGCAGAAGGGAAACAGTATGTGACATAATATATTGTTTAATGGAGCTAGAATTATTTAGATGCATAGTTAATCTTCTGGAGAGCCGGGTGGTTGTAAATCCAATATACGTATGTGGATTAGAAGAGCATTCTTCCATAGGACGTTTAAACTCATACACAACATCATTAACATTCAACACAATATGTTTAAAAGAAAAGTTGCTGCCAAATTACACACACACACACATATATATATATATATATATATATATATATATATATATATATAATATATTATATATATATATATATATGATATAACGATATATAATTTTGTATCAATATATATGATATATATTATATATCAACAAACAGTATTTAAAAAATAATATGACAAATTGGAAAAAAATCTGACGCGTTTCATCTGTTAGAATTTCATTGGACTTTGTTTTGTTGATATTGTCACATCTGCACATGCGCACGAAACGAGAGACGCTGGTAGTTTCAAAATTTTTGAAAGAATATTTTTTTAATCTAGCCAAATACCTCTGTATTCATTTCTTTTTCTCTTCCTCACCTTTGTCCCTGACTATTCCACATTGTGACAACAGAAAATCTACCAAGAATGGCGATATATTGTAAGAGCCTGGACACAAACTTACCGTGACTGAACTAGCGATCAAGGCATTTTCCATATATTTTCGTCTCAGAGGATTATTGTCTCTTTTAATCAAAGTAGCATTTCCTATGGCAAAATGGTGGTCAATATATATATATATATATATATATATATATATATATATATATATATATATATATATATATATATATATATATATATAATCATTTATTTAAATATTATAACATAAATATGTTATAAAATCACTACAAAAATAGCCATTTCGTTTCGACACATCCAGTGTCTTATCAAGTGATGATGTTGAATGTAGAATAAATGGTTTAAAAAAAAAAATATTCCAAATTCTTTAACGGTCCTTCTCTAGGAGTAAACGCTGTAACATAAGTCAGAATGACCAATCAAAACGCAAGTATATGGTGATTCAAAGAGCCTGACCACGAAGCATTGTATCGCTGGGTGTGTGTGAAGGG
Source organism: Acanthosepion esculentum (assembly GCA_964036315.1). Lineage (NCBI taxonomy): Eukaryota > Metazoa > Mollusca > Cephalopoda > Sepiida > Sepiidae > Acanthosepion > Acanthosepion esculentum. The sequence goes on from OZ038507.1 coordinate 20,568,929, forward strand.
GGGTAGAGAGATATGCTTGAGCTAGATATGGTTATTGGAATTTACTCCGTATATACCAATCCCACACTTGGGTATATATATATATATATATATATATATATATATATATATATATATATATATATATATATATATATATATATATATATATATAATTAAGTAATTCATCGAGTCTAGAAGAAACTTCAACAGTTATTCAGAAAGCAGTGGACAGCTGTTTCGTCTTATATTTGGGACTCAGCAGCAGTGCGAATCCACTATATATAATATACATATAATAAATGCACCCCAAGCAAGGTGGGAATACCATTAGTACGCAGGGGGTGGCGGTGAGTGAATGTGAGAAAAAACTGAGTATAGGGAGGATTGAGGAAAGGATAGAAGATGAACGGGATTCAAAAAGACAGATGATGGCGATTGACGCTGCGTCTAAATCTTTGTCGATTTATATATTTATCAGGGAAGCAAGTAAATGGGAGGGAGTTCCACATGTGGGAAATGCGAGAAAACAACCTGTTGGAGTAGAAGTGGAGGCTACATTTCAACTATTTCAACAGTAAACGGGTGGGACCTAAATGCCAATCTAGTAGAACGCTTAAATTCACGTATTCGGGAAACCAGGGGAAAATAGCTTGTCAGAGAAGTTACCATGAAAATATGTGTAGAAAAGACAGAGAGAAGGCACCTCACGTTGGTGAGAAAGTGACGGAAGTCTGGATAGATTACATTGCAGATCCTTCTTTGGATTTTGTCAGGAATCTAGAGAGGAATAGCAGGAACACCTGACCAGATATGGCAACAGGGTTCACTGCACGGGCGAATGATAGATTTATAAATGTGAAAGATGGACTTTGATGAGAAAAGCACCTTAAACTCGTATTTTATTCGTCCCTTTAAAGGAATATGGATTACTAGAATATATTTCCTGTATAAATCAAGGTTTTCTGCTATTTCAAATAGCACTACGAGTTGCATAATTACTTTTTATTACTATTCAAAATACTGAATTCATGAAAGCCAGAGAGTTATCTCCCTTCAAAATTACGTAGTTCTCTAAAGGAAAGGAAAAAAAGGAAAAGGCTCTTCAGTTCGAGCACCTCCCTTCAAGAATAAAAGAAGGTAAATTAATAAAGACGGATAAAAAAAAAATGAGTGAATGGAAAAAAAGATTTAATGAACCATATCAGGAAATTTATGAGGCGTCACCTTGTAATGCAGGGTCTGCTGGTTGTCACTCACAGATCCAACATTTTATTTTTGCTCTATCAGCCATAACAAGAGAAACAAAAAAACAAAACTTATATTGCGTTACATTCAAAGCAATATGTCTCCAGATATTCTTAATTCGACAAAAGGTGTGAAGAGAGCTTTTCATTGATGTCTCAACAGTCCGCTTTTGTCATATTCAGAGGAATTTAATAGCGTTTACCAAGTAAATATTTATAAAGATTTCTCCTCTGCAAGCAACTATTACTTTAATTACTGAATTTCCTTGACATTCAATGCATTCCTATAGTAAAATCATTAGCAATGCATTTACATTATACATATAATAGCCCTATTCTATCAGTAATGCTTGCATTCATTCCTGACCACTGACAATCCCTTTCTTCCTGATTTTCAATGCATTCCTATAGTAAAATCATTAGCAATGCATTTACATTATACATATAATAGCCCTATTCTATCAGTAATGCTTGCATTCATTCCTGACCACTGACAATCCCTTTCTTCCTGATTTTCAATGCATTCCTATAGTAAAATCATTAGCAATGCATTTACATTATACATATAATAGCCCTATTCTATCAGTAATGCTTGCATTCATTCCTGACCACTGACAATCCCTTTCTTCCTGATTTTCAATGCATTCCTATAGTAAAATCATTAGCAATGCATTTACATTATACATATAATAGCCCTATTCTATCAGTAATGCTTGCATTCATTCCTGACCACTGACAATCCCTTTCTTCCTGATTTTCAATGCATTCATATAGTAAAATCATTAGCAATGCATTTACATTATACATATAATAGCCCTATTCTATCAGTAATGCTTGCATTCATTCCTGACCACTGACAATCCCTTTCTTCCTGATTTTCAATGCATTCCTATAGTAAAATCATTAGCAATGCATTTACATTATACATATAATAGCCCTATTCTATCAGTAATGCTTGCATTCATTCCTGACCACTGACAATCTCTTTCTTCCTGATTTTCAATGCATTCCTATAGTAAAATCATTAGCAATGCATTTACATTATACATATAATAGCCCTATTCTATCAGTAATTCTTGCATTCATTCCTGACCACTGACAATCCCTTTCTTCCTGATTTTCAATGCATTCCTATACTAAAATCATTAGCAATGCATTTACATTATACATATAATAGCCCTATTATATCAGTAATGCTTGCATTCATTCCTGACCACTGACAATCCCTTTCTTCCTGATTTTCAATGCATTCCTATAGTAAAATCATTAGCAATGCATTTACATTATACATATAATAGCCCTATTCTATCAGTAATTCTTGCATTCATTCCTGACCACTGACAATCCCTTTCTTCCTGATTTTCAATGCATTCATATAGTAAAATCATTAGCAATGCATTTACATTATACATACAATAGCCCTATTCTATCAGTAATTCTTGCATTCATTCCTGACCACTGACAATCCCTTTCTTCCTGATTTTCAATAATACATTGAAAATAGGAAAATCATTAAAAATGGAAAATGATTTTGAGGATAGACTTTATGCTTCTGTGAATGGGGCTGCGAATTGTCCATATAAAAATATACATATACAGCTATGACTACCAGAAGTGGTGATGGCTGCCGTTTATAGACCGTTGGGGATAATTGTGTGGCTTCTGCATTCGTATGCGCCCTACGATGACAATTCAAGTAGATGATGATGATGAGCTTTCCTACATGAATTTAAGCGTACCACTAGATTGGCAATTAGGTCCCACCGTTTTTCTGTTGAACTACCGAGATGCAACTAAATTTCTGTTATAATATTTTCTATTCTCACACTTCTCGCCTGTAGAACTATCTTCCTATTTCTTGCTTTACTACCATCTACAATCTTTAAAAAATTAAATGCAACTCCAATCGCCATCTTCTGTCTTCCTCGATCCTATTTGTTTTTTGTCCTTTCCCATTCACACTGAAGTTTTTTATTCTTTTTTCACTACCAGTAAACCTATTGCGTCTTAGTGGCATTAGCGCCTTGCTTGGGATGAAATGATTATACACAGACACCCACACACACACACACACCCACACATACACACACACACACACACACACACACACATATATATATATATATATATATATATATATATATATATATATATAGTCACATAATGCTAAAGCAGTCATGGGATAAGTTAATATTAAAGCAGGGCGGAATTCAAAACACGCCCTTCCCTTTGGACATCTCCGGCACCTCCGGGCCGAGGTGCGGTGAGGATAGGTCCCCAGGAGGTCGTCTCCACAGCTAATATCCATTCTTGGTGCGGGGGTAAGGATGTTGGTGGGGGCTATGGTCATTACATAGATAGATAGATAGATAGATAGATAGATAGATAGATAGATAGATAGATAGACTATATTTATAGATATGAACAGACTGAGATAGATAGATAGATAGATAGATAGATAGATAGATAGATAGATAGACTATATTTATAGATATGAACAGACTGAGATAGATAGATAGATAGATAGATAGATAGATAGATAGATAGATAGATAGATAGATAGATAGATAGACTATATTTATAGATATGAACAGACTGAGATAGATAGATAGATAGATAGATAGATAGATAGATAGATAGATAGATAGATAGATAGACTATATTTATAGATATGAACAGACTGAGATAGATAGATAGATAGATAGATAGATAGATAGATAGATAGATAGATAGATAGATAGATAGACTATATTTATAGATATGAACAGACTGGGATAGATAGATAGATTGATTGATAGATAGATACGAATAAAATGGGATAGATAGATACGAATAACATGAGGTAGATAGATAGATAGATAGATAGATAGATAGATAGATAGATACGAGCAGACTGAGATAGATAGATAGATAGATAGATAGATAGATAGATAGATAGATAGATACGAACAGACTGAGATAGATAGATAGATAGATAGATAGATAGATAGATAGATAGATAGATAGATTGTGGCACATGGACTAAAAAGTGGGGAGTGGGGCTGAGTTTGGTCATCCTTACCTAACCTATACCCAGCTAACCCGATTCACGAACCATTCATTCAATACAAATAAACCATTCACCAAAAGAATTCACACTTCGCATTTTACTCCAACATATACCACAATACCACATTCACAACGGGAACCTAAAAATTTACCCCATGGTTTAATAATTTCTACAAATGTTCATATATATATATATATATATATATATATATATATATATATATATATATATATATATGTATTGGGATTTAGAACCCTCCCCATCATTTCACATCATCGTCAGATTTACATATATATATATATATATATATATATATATATATATATATATATATATCTGACGATGATGTGAAATGAAGTGGGGGGTTCTAAATCCCAATACAAAAATTTTATATAAAAATTCCAGTCACCTAACCACAAGCCGGAAAACTTGTTACGGTTAATCTTGGCCCCTGTGACCTTTTCGTACCGTTCAAGCGCCTTCTGTATCACTTCAATTTCGCTGCGGCACGACACAAAAATGGATACGTCATCGGCGTACGCGGAAACCCTGGCTCGAGCCCCACCAGGGACAGCGATTCCACGTAGGGCCGGACTGCAGCCGTCGAAGGAGAGGCTCCAACGCCAAAGCGTAAAGTAGGGGCTACAGTGGTCAACCCTGACGTACCGACCGAGACAGAGCAAAAGCGCGCGACTGCTTTCCGTTCATCTGTACCACAGCACTGGGGGAGCGATATAGGAGGCTAATCCACTTGCAGAAGTCGTTTTGGAATCCGGCGGACTGCAGGACTGCAGCCAGATCTTTAACTCTGTGTTCAGCAGAGTTATGGGCCTGTAATCGTCTAAATCCCGCCCACCATCCATCCCCTTTTTTAACAGCGTGATCACACCTCTGGTGATCCGACTTGGGATGGACCCCTGCCGGAACCAGCTGTTGAACACGACAGTCAAAATTGGCACAAAGATGTGCGACAGCCTCAAGTACAATCCATAGGGTAAACCATCAAGTCCCGGAGACTTGCTACTGCCGGCCCTCTTCTTCGCCATCCGTGATCTCACCGTCGCAGCTAGCCGCTTCAGTCGGCGAAAGCCGAGGAAAGTCAGACAAATAGCTGCGAAACTCATCGCCACTGAGACCAGGCTCCTTGGTAAATTGGCTCTCAACATGCCGCCGAAACGCCTCTCGCATATCGTCAGTCGACCTCAGAGTACGCCCCTCCGGGGTTTTCACTTCACGAATGTAACGATCGGAACCTCGACGGATCTCTTCCTTGCGCAATTGTGCGCCCATGTTAACGGCTTTGTTAGATATCTTGTTTAATCTATGTCTAACTACATGACCCTGGTAGCGCTCGCTAGCGAGCGCTCCACGACCTGCTTAGCTAAATATATCTCTAGGGAGTCCCCCTCCCCCCAGTCTCCGCCCGGGACAGACTATCTTTAAGTGTCTTCACCTTTTTAGCCTTATCTCGTGCGAGCCGCTGGCTATATTCGGTGGTGAAGGACCTAATCCTCTCCTTAAGCCTCTCCCACCACCTATTCCCAATAACCGCCCCCACTAGTTCCCGCTGCATTAATCTAATTAGCTTTTGCTGGAACTCCCCCCTATCCAGCAAAGACAGATTGAACTTCCAGTGTCCAGCCATTCTAAGCCTATAATCTAACGCTATCCGTGCACAGACGAGTCTATGGTCCGAATAGCCTAAACAGTGGAACGTTAGACAATCTAGCAGGTCTACATCGGCCCTTCTCACTATCATTCTATCCAGGTAGCTGGCCAAATGGGTAGCTGGCCACTTACGAGTCCACGTCCATATCTCCAGCCCGGGGTGATCGACTCGATATCTATCGACGAGACCAAACTCGTCGATCAGATCAACCAGGCTACGATCACCCAATGACCTCCGGCTAGCTCCCCGCCCCTGTCTATCTTGGCGCCCAGGATGGCATTCCAGTCCCCCAATAAGACTAAGCGCGAAGAATCGACCAGGAACAGCCCCAACTGTCGAAAAAACGAGACACGCACCCCCTGATCGTTGGGTGCGTAAACCACAACGATCCAAAACGAACCACTGTTCACGGCAATATCAGCCACGATCAACCGGTCCCCCGAATCGACGTGTTCAAGGTCCACCTTCGCATCTAGGGTACGTTTAACCAGCAAGGAAACACCTCTGGCCAGCTGGTCCACGTATGCTGAATAGACAACATAGTCGCTAGACAGCACACGCGCATCAACCTCGCACGCAAAGTGCGTCTCCTGGATCGCAGTTACATCTCCACCGAACGACAAGAGATCACGATGCAGGCGGGCGGGCGGCCTTACTCCGATCCTTCAAGCCGTCTCGCATTCAAACTAGCTATCTTGAGAGACATCTTTCAAGTTGATTCCCCTACTCACAGACTGGGCGGAAATCTGCGGATGAAAGGACCCCGACGGATCCCTGTCCCCATCTCTGTCGTCATACGATCATCTCGAACAATACCGCCAACGCCCGAGGGGTACGTTAGTTTTAATTTTCCTGTATAATGAAGGATGGAGGATTACTGGGACCCTCCCTGCACAATATTTCTGTAGCTTTCTCAGTTCCGGGATTCCTATTTACGCCATACCGATCTCCGGAAAGGCACCCTTCGCCTTGTGAAGGTGATCCCACGTTATTAGATTTCGGCCTGTGCTCTTCATCCATGTTATTACGCCAGCGTCCTTGGGGAAATTTCGGGGATCTTCTGTAGAAAGTCCGTCTACTGACGCCATCTTTAACAAGGGCTTCAACAAAGCTCTTTTTTGCTTCGACATGTCAGCTTCTATTGACTGCTTGTCCACACAGCAAGACATTACCCCACTCGGGAATTTCTTCTTACGAGAAGAAGAACTCTGCTGGGAGGTGCTGGGCTTTGGGGATTTGGAAAGTAGGGATGTTGTGGGGGGAGTAGAAATATCATCAGCTGTAGTGGTATTGGGAGGGGATGTTTGATAAGGAGGTGTATTGCGAATGGGGGACAGTGGTGCTTTCAGAGGGGAAGGAGGAAGGTTTCTTGTGGTATTTTCTTCGGGCTTCTTGACTGGCGAAGCCGGGGCTGATTGAGCCTTGGTTTTGGCAGAGTCTTTGTTGGCTTCAGCTCGCTTGTCTTTCTTCTTTATTTTCCCCCCTTTTCTTCTTCTGTTTCCTCGCTCCATCTTTTCAGTGAAGACGACCGAGGTGGGGGCATCTCCTGCATTTCTACTTCCCTTACTTGCTGGTCCTCTTGCTCTCGTTGGGGACTCTCATTCTACTACTGAAGGGAAGTGGTTGTGCTTTTGGGTCCCTTCTTGACGACTTCCGTCCACTCTCCAGTTTTCTTGGTTGTCTGTGAAGTTGCCTGTGAGATTGCTGCTTCATTTTTCTTTTTGGGTTGTGTCCCCATATTTAGAAAAGAAAAAACCAATATGGTCTTCAGTATATGTAGAGTGGCACCCTATGTAGAGTCACCTTTGCCTTTCTTGTCCCCATATATTCAGTCTGAAGCCTGACTGTCGAAGTAGTTAGAATACAGCCAGCCAGCGATTTGGCTTTCTCATCTGTCGGCAATAAGATGTCCCGCATTGACTTAACTTCTTCTTGCTAGAATTTGGGTTGCAATTTGAAGATTTTTCAGGGCTTCATCCATCACTTCCCTAGTCACGATATTTAGTTTCTGGGTCTTGGGGCCCGTTGTTACTAACGAGATTGTCCTTGTATTCACCGTGTCCAATACAGACGGCACCGGTAATAATTGATTCACATTAACATATGGATCAAACTTCTCTTTTAAATTTTTGAAATATTCTGGCCCTTTTTTTTTAGGGTGGGGGCTATCCCTTGCCCATGCCGAAGGAGTTACTTCTGTAGGGGAAGCAGGAAGAGATTCAGCCTACGCTCGTCACCCCAACACAATTCGAAACAATATACGCAATTTAGATGAATAAGACGACAAAGAAAGACAACAATGGATACGCATGATGATAGAGGGGGGGGGGCAAACAAAAATTACACTTACTTCGAAGAATATTCAACGAAAATGTCTTGTACAGCTCGCGGTAAACTCGTTAAGACAAAAAGTCTCAAAATAGATAGATAGATAGATAGATAGATAGATAGATAGATAGATAGATAGATAGATAGATAGATAGATACGAACAAACTGAGATAGATAGATAGATAGATAGATAGATAGATAGATAGATAGATAGATAATGGTAAAGAAACAGACTGAGATAGATAGATAGATAGATAGATAGATAGATAGATAGATAGATAGATAATGGTAAAGAAACAGACTGAGATAGATAGATAGATAGATAGATAGATAGATAGATAGATAGATAGATAGATAGATAGATAGATAATGATAAAGAAACAGAGTGAGATAGATAGATAGCTAGATAGCTAGATAGATAGATAATGATAAAGAAACAGACTGAGATAGATAGATAGATAGATAGATAGATAGATAGATAGATAATGTTAAAAAAGAAAGAATACTGCGATAGATAGATAGATAGATAGATAGATAATCATAAAAATGAAAGAAATAGACTAAGATAGATAGATAGAGAGAGAGAGAGAGAGAGAGAGATTTGATTTGACATTGATCGATGAACAGATGAATCGATACTGTATGAAAGTGATTGTCTGCCTCTTTAATCCCCATGACACTGTCATCAAAATTTTCTTCACGACTCTCCTCCCTTTCCTTTCACTTCACAGCATTAGACGAGAACTCCACCAGTCCAATGACCCAGAAAGCGATTATTCCATAAGTACATCAACCCAAGTCTGTCATATATTCCTCCTCTCATTACTTTCTTCTGTCATGTCATTTTCGTCATATTGTTTGATTGTTTTTTTTTTATTCAACACGGCGAAACGAGCATAAGCTGGAAAATAAACTGCTTCGTAAATTGCAAATAGAAGGAACACACACACACACATACACACAAAAAAATGGCAACAAACAGATAAAGACGTGAAAAAATAATCATGTCTCTCTCCGTGCACGAAATATTAAATTACAACGTCGTAATGTAAACAGGCTGATTACTTTGTTTCGTGTTTAGTTTACGTATTTATTCTTTCTGTTCCATTTTTTTTTTCGTTTTTAAAAGTTGTTTATTACCTGTTGTCGCAGTTTAAAAGAAAATCACACCACAAAAGAATTAACAGACATTTTAAAGGACAAATAACTTTTGTAACAAGTCCTTTCACGCTTGCAATAAAAAGCTTAATGATATTATTTAGAACGACACTATTTTTCTCGTCAAAAACAACAAAAAAAAAGAAGAAAATCTTTAAATTATAAATATGATAAAATCGAAATATAATAATACCGCCATTTTTTTTCTTTCTACGACAAATAAATCTCAAATTATAGTGATTCGGTGTAAATTAGATAGAAGCCAACAATCGGTGTTGATTTTTTTTTTTTAGCTTCTACAATGTCAGGACATTAATCGAGGCGTTAGTAAATTGTTATAGTCTCAATATTTTCAGTGATTACAGCGAAATTTGCATTTTTCTAAAGGTTTTTTTTAATAAAGGTTTTCTCCATTAAGTTGTGCATGAAGTTGTTATATCTGAAGGTAGCTTCCCGCTTTGCCGCTTCTATAAACATTTCCACAGTAATTGTTCTGATGAGGTTTCTGTTTTCTTCAGTTTCATTCCCCATCTCCCCTACCGTTAGCTGACAGAGATATTAGTTATCTGGTAAATGCAGAGCACTTTCTTTCTTTTTTTGAGTGTGTATTTCGTATTTATTTTTGTATATGGATGATTGGGTTTGCGTGTGTGTTTGGTCGAACGATTGTAATTAATTATTTGCCACTATTAAGGATTGTGTGTGTGTGTGTGTGTGTGTGTGTGTGTGTGTGTGTGTGTGTGTGTGTGTTGTGTGGGGAGTGCTATTACTATTTTGCTTAGTTACTTGTTTTTTTTTTTTTTTTTTTTTTAAGCGTATCACCCCAAGCAAGGCCGGTGGCCACTATCACGCATGGGGTTACAGAAGGGTTGGAGGAAGAGCAGATAGGAGTGGTAAAGGAAGGGATGTGGAGAAAGAGAAGGACGGAGGGTCGATCGAGGCAGGGGGGTTACGGGAGATATAGAGCGAGAGCAGATAGGAATGAAAGATGTCAGGAAGTGGATAGATCAAGGCAATTGGAGATGACGATTGACGCTACACTTAAACCGTTGGAGATTGTATTTGTCAGGGAAACAGTAATAGGGAAGGGAGTTCCATAGGCGAGATGTGCGAGACATGAAGCTATTGGAGTAGAAAAGACGTCTACACCTAACAGTTTCAACGGTGAAGGGGTAGGAACGGGATGCCAGCCTCGTAGGACGCTTAAATTCACGAGGCTTAGGGACAAGCGAAAGCAACTCCTCAGAGCAATTACCGTGGAAGTACTTGTAGAAAAATTGCATTCTTATATATATATATATATATATATATATATATATATATATATATATATATATATATATATGTATATATATATATATACAGTGTGTCCATAAAGTTCGTGTGCACTTTAAAAAGATTGTAACTTTATTTGTATTTGCGATAGAAATAATTTGTAAAAAGGATGAGAAAGAAGTAAATCTATATTTTTTAAGGTTTTATTGAAATTTTATTTAAGTTTCCACATGTCTTCCATCATTAGCAATACAAAGGGTAATACGATTTTCCAATTCACGGAAAACATTTGCCAACTGATTTACAGTAATGCCTGAAAGCACATTAGTTATTTTAGCTAGACTTAAATCTAGGTATATTAAACTTTATAACATTTTTTACAGATTATTTCTATCAAAAATACAAATAAAGTTATAAATTTTTTAATCTGCACAAGAACTTTATGGACACCCTGTATATATATATATATATATATATATATATATATATATATATATATATATATATATATATATATATATATATATATATATATATCAACAGAGAATGTCTGTGTGTCTGTCGGTGTGATGCCTTTTCAACTGAGATCCATCCAACCGATTTTGACCAATACTTGGCATATACATTGTACAATGTAAGAGATAGGTTCTTAGCAGAAAAATCGATAATTTAAAAAAATCCATAATCGATAAAGCCGATTAAAAATCGATACATTCAGCTTTTTTCCTCTGATTTTTTTCAAACTAGGTATGTAGGTTACTTACATCATGAAGAGCTCAACGATACCTAATTTTTATGTCTACGCCACTGCGCTTAGCAAAAAACCGCGAGAAACGAAAAGTTGATTTCAGTACAAATTTTAAACTAAAACTCCCTCAATTTTCAAGCTATCTGATACAAACTTCACTCAATTCTAGCCAACAATAAGTTGATTGTTTAACAGTCATTTAACTTAATAATTGAGTCCACCCATATGAACACGTGTAAATAGCGAAAAATGGCGATTTTTACTGGTTTCTTTCTTATCTTTCGTTGATCATTCAACCAATTTTCATCAGACTTAACAATTGCTTTATAAATGTATCCTCTTTTACATCCCTGGTAGCACACTGACAAATTGAATTTCAAAAACTCCAAAATAATTGTGGGCTGAAGTGGGTCTTCACGTTGCCTGTTTTACCCCTTCATGTCCTCAGCTGACTTCGATTGAATAAATACAGACGACTTCTGTTATATCAGTAACTACATTAATTGAAAATGTTTTTTAATGAAAGTATTTTAAAGTAATTGAAGACAATTCTGTTACATTATTTACATTACTCAGATTATTGTCCTCATCTTTGTCGTCATATTTATTACAACGTCTCGGCTATTGTATGCTCCGGACTTCCTCAGGTGGTTGTTTATTTCGCTCACTGGGGTAGACTGTTCTAGTTCTATGTGCCATGTTTTTAATGGATGTCAGTTTTTAATGAAAGTACTTTAAAGTAAATGAAGAAGATAGACTCTGTTACATGTAAACATGATGCTGTTTATGCTCCATTCTAATTGAACGCTTTTTCTGATTGACCAGCTGGTTATGGTTGCTAGTTGTAAATATTCATTGGGCTTTCATTTTTAAATGATTTATCCCCACCCACGCAGACAAATTGTACATAAGAGAAATAGTTAGGACTACATAGAGACTGAGAGGTATTATGGTGACTGTAATAAGAATATGTAAGTAAGAATGCGTTCTTTTGGTGTAAAGAATACTGTGGTATGTTTGGGTCAATAATTGTGGCTAGCTAAGTTTAAAATAAGATTGATTGAAGACCAACATTCCTTTATCCCTCTCCTTTGGCCTTGTGCCACATTTTTGTATTTTTCAAAATAAATATTGCTTTCCTCTTTGCTACGTAGACATTCTGAATTTAAGCGCGTTACTAGATTCTCATTATTTAGAGCCCACTTCGAGGCATTTTTCTTTTTTTTTCAATCTCTCTCTCTCTCTCTCTCTCTCTCTCTCTCCTCTAATATCTAGGAAGTGTTTTAACAGAGGACGGAAAGTGCGACACTGAAATTCGAACGCTCACTGGGATAGCGAAAGATGCCTTCCAAAAGCTAAGCAAAGTATTAAGAAACAGAACAAAATTTCTTTAGAAACAAAGAAAACAGTGTTGAACTATTACGTGATATCTGTGCTCCTATATGGCAGTGAAGTGAATGATGGGCAATCTCCTCCAAGATGAAGAAGAGACTTGAAGCAACAGAAATGTCATTCTACAGAAGGATGCTGAGAATGCCATGAACCGAACATTTGAGCAACGACGAAGAAAAATAGAAGAAAATAGAAACGAAATGGACATAATATCGAGACGAGACAGTTAAAATTTCTAGGGCACATAAGGAGGCAAGAGGGCTTGGAAAATCTGACACTCACAGGACAAATTGAAGGGGGGACAGAAGGAAACAATACGTAAGTTACCTAGTGACCTTCATGGCGGAACAGGGTTTGGGAGAGATAACAAAATCACAAAATTTATTAAGAGCTGAAAAGGACAGGGTATTGTGGTGAATCATGATCGCCAACGTCCTGAAGGGACACGGCGCATAAAGAAGAAGAAGAAGAGCTCTCATAATTTCTCTGTGGAAATTTCTAGTTGTAACCGAAGTTTTATTTAACACTTTATTGCATTTATCGTTTGTGTAGTTCTCTTCCAACATCCTGTTTACATGTCTGCTACGATCTATTCCTTTCCCAGTTAAGTAACCCCCTTACAACTAATGGAGTTTTTATTGCATTGTTTGGGGGGGGGGGGTAGTAAAAAAAAACCCTACGATCTTCAAAAATTTAAATGTCAACTTTCCGTATCCTTAGTGGATCTGCCAAGGAGCACTGGGGACGAAAGGCATGGTTTAATGGTAGTTGTCTTACAAAATTTCAAAAATGAGATTTTATATATTTCCCGAAAAGAACCTCACTGCTGCAGGCGTGTAAATTTGTGAAACTGTTAACTGTACTCCAACAGCTTCATGTCTCGCACTTCCCGTCTGTGAAACTCCCTTCCGCTTACTTGCTTCACTGACAGCTATAGTTTTCAAATGTTCAAATGTAATGTCAATCGACATCTTCTAATGCCTTGATCTAATTCTCCGCCCTTCTCTTTATCCTCTCCGCAATCGCGTCTCCTTACTTTTGCTCTCGCTCTTTGTAACCCCTTGCGCGCTAGTGACGCTCCCGGGTTGCTTGGGGGTGAAAGGCTTTAAAAAAAATATGCCTTATTTCAGAGTCATTTCGAGACTATCAGTAATAAATCAACCATTCGCCCTGGCATGGAATACTGCCGCCATATATGGTCTGCTGCCCCCGCTGTTCGTCTCAAGGTCCTCGACAAGATCCAGAGACGGATATGCAATGTAATTGGCCCTGATCTGGCATCTCGTCTACAGTCGCTCTCTCACAGACGTGCCGTCGCCTCCCTCTGTCTTTTCTACAAATAATTTCACGGTAACTGCTCCGACGAGCTACTTTCGCTAGTTCCCAGACTGCATGAATTTAAACGTGCTACTAGGCTGGCATCTTGATCCCAACCTTCACTATCTATTAAGTTAAATTTAGCCGTCTCTTCTAGTCCAACAGCTTCATGTCTTGCACCTCCCGTCTGTGGAATTCCCTTCCTATTACTCGTTTCCCTGATAGCTATAATCTCCAACTATTCAAATGTAATGTCAATCGACGTTTCCAGATGTCTTGATCTATCCCCTATCCTTCTCTTCATCCTTTCCTCTATCACACCTCTTTACTCTCGATCACACTCTCTGTAACCCCTTGCATGCTATTGGCATCCCACCTTCCTTGGGGTGAAATGCTTTAAAAAAATTTCTTATCTTGTTTTGTTAAAATTAACCGTGTGTTTCTTCGTCATGATCCACCGCCATTAATTTTCTTGATGCAGATAGATCTAATGTTCCTTTTAACACCCAAAGCCCCGCCTCTATGGGTACAGACAATATCTAGCTGTGGGTGAAGGCAATGGAATCTAGAATTAAAAGATGAAAGAAAAAGTCAGAAAGAAGTGAGGGCGCCAGGCGAATGTGTTTAATAATGAAAACTGAATTTAATTAAAAAATATGTAATGCCAGCCATTAATATGCTTGCTATCCAACTTGTAACTTACAGTTTCAATATAATAAACTGGGAGTTAAAAGAAATGCAGTAAATTGATGTCAAAATTCGCAAGTAATTCACAATCAATAGAATTTACCACCCTAAGGCAGACGTTGACCGCCTGTATCTGCCAAGGTGCAGTGTGGGGAGGGCTCGGTTCAACTGGAGTTGTCTTACAAAATTTCAACAATGGGACTTTATATAAGTATCCTGCAGCTATACAAGATTGGACGTTACAGCTAGTAATGGAGCATGAAAAAAAAATACAAAGCTTTATTCTGTATCAAAAGAAACCTATAAATATGCAAGAGGATTTGGGTTAAATCTTGAAAGGAGCACTAAAGTAGATAAAACTGCCACAAAATCAGCAAGAATACGGAAACAAGAAGCGAAAAAGCTGGAACCTTTATATAACCAGTTCCTTCTGTGAAGCAAAAAAGCTCATATAATTCAATTCGTAAGCCACCAGTGGCTAAGTTCAGGGCCTAAGGGTGAAACGGATGGGTTTATGCTTACTGCAGAGGACCAGAGTTATGAACAAATATTTACCCCCCCCCCAGACTGGTATCAAATCATTATGAAAGTATAAAAATCGATATTTATATTAAAAATACCAGCAATACATTTTTGAAAAAAATATTACCAGTAATACATTTGACTCTCGACAAAAACACTCTTTGCAAACACTACGTCAATGAAACCTGATTTACAAACGGATTTCTTACAAAGAATACATATTCTATTCATATGAACCTATCCTAAAAATCTTGTCGGCATTAAATTGCCCATTGAGGTTGATATGCTGTAAAACAAAATAAACCGAACCAATCTAAACCAAAGAATACATATTCTATTCATACGAACCTATCTTAAGAATCTTGCCAACATTAAATAACCCATTGAGGTGTTGATATGCCGTAAAACAAAATAAACCAAATAAAGAAAATCAAACTGTTGAACACATTTTGTGTGTGGCTTTTTTTGTTACCACAATATTTCAGCATTTTCATTCTATGGTCTTCTTCGAGAGTACAAAGATGCCTATCGTAATTTTGAGACGATTCATTGTTTCAAGAGAATGTCCAAAATGACACCTGAAGAAGGAAGGAGAAGAGACTGATCAAAGTAAAGATGAGCATAATTAAAAATGAAAAAATAAATACAATAATAATAATCTGCGGAAAATATGATGAAACTGTCGGTCATATTATCTGAGGATGTCCGGAACTAGCAAAAATGAATATACCCACAAACATAATGAGGTAGCGACGCATGTGCACTGGAAGATATGCAAGAAGCACAAAATTGAAACCACTGAGAGATGCCATGAGCATCAACCAGACAAAGTTACCCAAAATAACGATGTAACTATCCTCAGGGATATGCCAATTCAAACTGACAGGGAAATAAAAGCCAACAGACCTGATATTATCATAAAAGACAAGAAATTCAGGAAGTGTATGCTTATTGTCATAGCAGTAACATCTGAGAGAAACACCGCCATGAACATTATCAAGAAATTGTCCAAATACAAGGACATGGAAATGGAGATAAACAGGGTGGGGAATGAAGACTGAGACTGTACCAATAGTAATCGAAGCTCTGGATAATCTTACTGACAGTGTCCCAGGTAACATCAATATACAAGTTCCCCAGAAAATCACCCTACAAGGAACAACCCATATATTAAGAATGTGCTATCAATTAAATGACAATTCTTCTATAGGGCCTAAGGACCAAAGTTTGGACCCGACTATACAGAATACAAAGCAGGAAACATAACATACACAAATAATAATAATAATAATAATAATAATAATAATAATAATAATAATAATGGTGGTGATGAAAGCTGGAGGTAAATATCTCTAGCTTCTCTGAATGTTAAGAAAGAAAGAAAAAAGTACAAAACCGAAATGCTTAGAAAGAAAATGAATGAAAGATTATGAAAGAAAAGAAGAAGGAATTACTAAGAAAGAAAAAAGAAAGAAAGAAAGAATGGACGAATGAACTATTAAGGCAGACGAACAGAAAGAAAGAAAGAAAGAAAGAAAGAATTACTAAGAAAGGGAGAAATTATGTTGCGAAGAAAGAAAGAAAGAAGGAAAGAAAGAAAGAAAGAAATACTAAGAAATAAAAAAGAAAGAAATAATTAAGTAAGGGAGAAATAATGTTGCCAAGAAAGAAAGAAAGAAAGAAAGAAAAATTACTAAGAAAGGAAGAAAGAAAAAATCAAAACTAAACCTGAAAAAAGGCAAAAATAAAATTAATTGCGCTATCAAAGGTGTAATGAAGAAGTAAAAACTGTTTTAATTCTCTGAGTTTCTATTGTCAGAAAATAGCGCTGATGTTTTCGAGAATTCACATATTTTCCCAAATTGAAAATCGCATTCAGTTCTTACTGGCAAATCTAAATCTGCAAGGAGATTCCAAAATGAAACAATCAACTTTCCTTTCAATATTTGCCTTATATTCTCTCTTCTTTAAACTCTTTCCTATAGTGTTTAGAGAAAAAAATCATTATTATTATTATTATTATTATCATCATCATCATTATTATTATCACCATCATCATCATCATCATTATTATTTTTATTTCCTTTGATATCTGGCGTTTACACATTTCTTTCCGGGTCCCGCCCAGGGACCTAAGGTTAGAAATGGCATCATGACACTTTCCACTGCAAGAAAAATAAAAAAATAATTACATAAAGCCCTTCGTAAAGTGTGGGCTGTACTTGTCAGAACAATTTTCTGTATCTCTTTGAGGCATGGACTTCCAGGGATCCCTTCAATCAGCCTACTGGAATCTTTTCCAACCAGTCCAAGGGCTCCAACTACAACAGGAATTGTTGATGTTCCCATGTGCCACATTTTTGAGATTTCGATTTCAAGGTCCTTGTATTTTGACAGTTTTTCGAATATCTTCAAAGACACATTGCAGTCTGCAGGGACTGCCATATCAATAAGGAGGCACTTATTTTGTTTGTGGTCTTTAATAACAATGTCTGGGCGGTTGGCTTTGATTGTTCGGTCAGTGTGTATTGTGTAGTCCCATAGAATTGTAACAGGTCCTATCTCCGTAACCGGGTCAGGGTGGTGTTCGTACCAATTTCTTCCAGTTTCCTTCCCATAGGAGTTGCAAATTTTCCAGTGCAGATATTGGCCCACTCTGTCATGCCGAGTTTTATATTCAGTGGATGCCAATATCGTGCAACCTGATATAAGATGATCAATGGTTTCTGGATATTTGTCACAGAATCTGCATCTTGGGCTAACACAGTATTTTAGTATATGTGCTTGATAATTCCTAGTTAACAAGCATTGGTCTTGTGCAGCAATGATAAAACCCTCAGTTTCACCTTTCAACCCTGCACTACGTAGCCACTGATGGGTTATTATTATTATTATTATTATTATTATTATTATTATTATTATTATTATCATCATCATCATTCTTCTTCTTCTTCTTCTTCTTCTTCTTCTTCTTCTTCTTCTTCTTCTTCTTCTTCTTCTTCTTCTTCTTCCACTACTTCATCTTCCACTTCTTCTTCTTCCCCCCATCTCTGTCCTCCCACTCCTTTGATTTATGTTGTAAATTCATTACGACCCCACAAAGACCTGACCACCCCTCCACACCAACATGAGGCACCAGAAATGGCACCATGCCATTTTCCCCATTTTTTTTCTCCAAAAACCAAACAATCAAATAAAAATAAAAAACAACAACTAAAAATCACACACTTCTTATATCCATAAAGCCTTTCAGGGAGTGGGGACTGTGTTTTGTCATAACAATTTTTTTTTTGTATTTCCATAAGAAATCGGCTGCCAGGATTATTTTCAATGAACCTATCAAAACCATTCCCCATCAATACCGGGAACCCAACCAAGACTGGAATTAGCCATGTCTTCATGTGCCACATTCTTGAAATGTCCATCTTAAGATCTTTGTATTTTGATAGAATCATCATCATCATCACCATCACCATCATCACCATCACCATCATCATCATCATCATCATCGTCGTCGTCGTCGTTATTATTATAATTTTTAATAATAGTAATAATAATAATTAGGAAAGAAAGAAATGAAATATTTTTATTCGACTGGACACTGTGATAAATGTATAATGCTTCATATATTTGTATCTCAGCAACATTTAGTTCGTATTCTACTCTCTTATCCAACAACAACAGCAACAACAACAACAACAACAATAATAATTATAATAATAATCTCAGAGCTACAAAAGTTGATACTAGGTGGAACTGCACATATACGCAAAACCCTTTCCAACCAAACGAAATGTGGTAATTGGGCGCTTAAAATGGCTTTCTGGCAAGATAATAATAATAATAATAATAATGATAATAATAATAATAATAATAATAATAATAATAATAATGATAATAATAATAATAATAATAATAATAATAATAATGATAATAATAATAATGATAATAATAATAATAATAATAATAATGATAATAATAATAATAATAATAATAATAATAATAATGATAATAATAATAATAATAATAATGATAATAATAATAATGATAATAATAATAATAATAATAATAATAATGATAATAATAATAATAATAATAATAATGATAATAATAATAATAATAATAATAATGATAATAATAATAATAATAATAATAATAATAATAATAATGATAATAATAATAATAATAATAATAATAATAATAAATGAATTTATAAAATAAAAATGTTTCCAGTTAGATTTATTTAGATAATATTAGATATATAAAATGGGTTTATAAAATGGATTTATAAAAGTAGATCAATATTCTTAATAATAATAATAATAAAAATAATAATGATATTAATAATGTGGCACATGGGAACATCAACAATCCCCGTTGTAGTTGGAGCCCTCAGATTGGTTGGAAATGATTCCAGTAGACTAATTGAAGGGATTCCTGGAAGCCCATGCCTCAAAGAAATACAAAAAATTGTTCTGACAAGTACAGCTCACACTTTACGAAGGGCTTTATCTATGTAATAATTTTTTTTTTCAATGGAAAGTGTCATGATGCTATTTCTAACCTTAGGTCCCTGGGTGGAACCCAGAAAGAAATGTGTACACACGAGAAATCAAAGGAAATAAAATAATAATAATAATAATAATAATAATAATAATAATAATAATAATAATAATAATTAGGAAAGAAAGAAATGAAAATATTTTATTCGATAAATGTATAATGCTTCGTATATTTGTATCTCAGCAACATTTAGTTCGTATTATACTCTCTTATCTAACAACAACAACAGCAACAACAACAACAACAACAATAATAATAATAATAATACTATTGTGATTCTGCTTGTTTCACCCTTCGTTAGTTAGTTTTCCAATGTCCCTTAGTTAGTTTCCCTGCCAATACCTTATAAATAATGAATTACTTCGTTTTGATCACGTGAAAACATGCAAATGATAACAGAAACGCGACGTGGTTTCAGTGAAAAAATGAAAAAAAAGAAAGAAACGATAGCAGTGGTTAACGTCTGTTTCAGTGAAATAGAAAAAATTGTCAATTTCAAATTGTTTTCATTTGTACCCCCTTACTTTTTAAAATGGCGAACAGCATTCATATTTATGATTGTTATTGCGATATTTTGTTAAAGTGTTAAGCTCAGATATTTAACGATGCGATAGGGGAGGATTTTTACGGATCTTTTATTGTCGTAGAACACGTTATAAGCTTATTCTATCATTAACTGAATTGTTGTAACATACCTACAGACGATAATAGGTATGTCCCCATTCACATAAATATAGTAGTAAAAACTGTATGTTGGTCTGCTGTCAGAGATATGTCTCCAGCTGTGCTGGTCAAACTCTCTGCCTCCAGGAAGAGAGGATCTCTGGACGAGGCTATGGCGAAGGGCAGAGTCTCGTCTCGGGAAACCGCTACCCGACCCCGTTTTAAACGGGGTCTACTGGGAAAATTTAGCCGAGCCTACGGGCTCGGATACACCACATTAAAGTCGGCCTTGTGCCACATCTGACTGCGTAGGGTGGTTAGTAAATATCCTTCAGTCGGAGATTCGTCTCCAGCTGCGTTGGTCAAACTCTCTGCCTCCAAACAGATAGGATCCCTGGACGAGGCTATGTCGAAGGGCAGAGTCTCATCTCGGGAAACAGCTACCCGACCACATTCTATACGGGATATACGGGGAATTTTTGGCTGAGCCAACGGGCTCGGATAACCCACATTAATTTCGGCCTCGTGCCCCATCTGAGCGCGTGGGGCGGTTGGTAGATATCCTGCAGGTGGAGATTCGTCTCCAGCTGTGCTGGTCAAACTCTATGCCTCCCGGCAGAGAGGATCCCTGGACGAGGCTATGTCGAAGGACAGAGTCTCGTCTCGGGAAACATCTACCAGGCCCCGTTTTATACGGGGCCTACGGGGAATTTTTGGCCGAGCCTACGGGCTCGGATAACCCACATTAAATTCGGCCTTGTGCCGCATCTGACCGCAGTTGGAGATTCATTGTGGAATTCACTTGACTCACTCCTAGCAGTTGGCTACTTGTTAATTTAGATTGGGGGGGGGGGGGGCATCAGAGACTGATCAGCTCTGATGGGGTCGATTTGGTGAGGGGAGTATGATGTTTGAAAGACCCGAAACTGCCCAATGACCTAATTCAGAACATCACTGACGACGACCTCTAGCGCTAAATAGCGTTGGTTGGTTGTTTGGGGTTTTATGGCATATCAACCACTATGGGTTATTTAATGCCAGATCCAGTATTTCCTAAATATATCAAAAACGTATAGCTGGCAACATCATTGTTTCAAAAACGTATAGCTGGCAACAATCATTGTTTCAAAAACGTATAGTTGGCAACATCATTGTTTCAAAAACGTATATCTGGCATTTTTAGGATAGGTTCATATGAATAGAATATGTATTCTTTGTAAGAAATCCGTTTGTAAATCAGGTTTCATTGACTTAGTGTTTGCAAAGTGTCTTTTCGTCGAGAGTCAAACGTATTACTGGTAATATTTTTTTAAAAAATGTATTGCTGTTATTTTTAATATAAATATCGATTTTTATACTTTCATAATGATTTGATACCAGTTAGGTGGGGGTAAATATTTGTTTATAGCTCTGGTCCTCTGCAGTAAGTATAAACCCTTCCGTTTCACCCTTAAGCCCTGGACTTAGCCACTGGTGGCTTAAGAATTGAATTATATGAGTTTTTTTACTTCACAGAAGGAACTGGTTATATAAAGTTTCCAGATTTTTCGCTTCTTGTTTCCATATTCTTGTTGATTTTGTGGCAGTTTTATCTAATTTCAAGATTTAACCCAAATCCTCTTGCATATTTATAGGTTTCTTTTGATACAGAATAAAGCTTTGTATTTTTGTTCATGCTGTGAATATTATGTGTGTGTATGTGGTGAGCCTTCGTACGTACGTGTATTGGTAATGTTCTTAGCGTGTTCCCAGAATTTGGGAAACGCCGTATTTGTGAGAGCTCACATATTGGTATTAGCTGAAATGAAGAAAGAAGAGAAAGAAATACCCCACCTCCACACGAGGTGCAATGCGGCCCAAAGGCTAAGGAAAAACAGAGATCGAGGCAAAAGGTCACCCAGTATTTATTTATAGCAAGGGGAGAGAGACCCCCTGGTGAAGAATTAGAGAACTAAGGAGGAGCTAACTCCGACAAACTCTATCAAGACTGGAAAGTGAGGACTGGACAACTCCTGAAAAAGAAATATGGCAACAGTATTCGATTTTCGGCCTGATCTATCTCTTATAAAGGTAGTAGAATAAGCACGAGGAGACAGTACAAGGAGCCGATATCAGCAGCAGTTTTGAGATTCGAGAACATTCTTCCCATTACATATAAAGAATAAACGAATAATGCCTCGATTTAAATGTTTTAATTAATAACAAAAAACAACATGGAACGCCCCTTTCTGTAATAAACATCATTCTTAAATATGGCGACACACATCATACATCCCTGAAGTCGGAAGACGTAGATTTAATTAAATTCTGGCTTTAATCGCTTTAAAAACGTAGAACGAATCAAAACAAAACGTCCGTTGTTTTGGTTTTTTCGTTCTTTTAATAATTCTTCTTTTTTTCTTCCCCATCGCAGAATTTTCTTCTGCTATCTTTTCACTTTTTCGTTCGTGTCTTTTTAGGCATATTTATTTAATAAATTTTTATCTTCTCATTTTCTTATCTTCTCGTTCTGATAGTTTTCGCCATCAACTCTCCCCCCCGCTTCCTACTTTACTCTTTCCCGCCTTTTATTCAACCACTATTTGTACTGTTTTTTTCTCTCTAATAATTACTACCCAATTACATAGATAGATAGATATATAGATAGATAGATAGATAGATAGATAGATAGATATAAAGAGAATGAGATAGATATAAAGAGAATGAGATAGATAGATAGATAGATAGATAGATAGATAGATAGATAGATAGATAGATAGATAAGGACAGGCTGAGATAGATAGATAGATAGATAGATAGATAGATAGATAGATAGATAGATAAGGACAGGCTGAGATAGATAGATAGATAGATAGATAGATAGATAGATAGAGAACAGAATTAGATAGATAGATAGATAGATAGATAGATAGATAGAGAACACAATTAGATAGATAGAGAACACAATTAGATAGATAGATAGATAGATAGATAGAGAACAGAATTAGATAGATAAATAGATAGATAGAGAACACAATTTGATAGAGAACAGAATTAGATAGATAGATAGATAGATAGATAGATAGATAGATAGATAGATAGATAGATAGATAGATAGATAGATAAGGACAGGCTGAGATAGATAGATAGATAGATAAGGACAGGCTGAGATAGATAAATAGATAGATATTTAACAGGCTGCTAGTGAATATAAATAGATAGCTAGCTAAATACAGTGCTGTTCGATAAAGGTGACTCACCTTATCCTTTGAATTTAGCTCAACTTTCGTTTCATCGGAGAAGAGAACATTCTTCCAGTCTTCTACGATGAGATTTTTATAATAATGTGCCCATTCCAATCTCTTGGCTTTGTTGGCTTTGCTTATTAGCAACTTAAACCTTCATGTACAAGATTTGTAAACTTGTTTTTACAGCCACCGACGGACTGTTGAAGAGACAAGACTAACACCTTGCTCTTCGCTTAGACTGGCTGCAATTTCTTAGCTAGTTATAGTCCTATTCTTCGCAACTTCTCTCTTGATTACCCTGACAGTTCTATCATCAATCTTTTTCTTTCGTCCCCTTGTTTCCTTCCTTGGAGCATGAGTGGCATCATTATGTGCCCTAAGCAGTCGAGAGACAGCAATTTCTGAAATTTCTCTCGTAGACTTGCCTGCTTTTGAGAGGGCAATAATAGATGCCTAGGTTCTGATGCGTGTTTGTACTCTTTCATCTGGTTAGTGACTTGAGTGGCTATTTCAAGCTGTTTTTATACTGTATGAGTTTTTCTGGAATATTCTGGAAGACTCTAGATTTAATTTAAGCTGTTCTAGAATTCTCTGGAATATTGTTCTCTGTGTATTGTAAAATAGTTTTCAATATTTTGTCAAAAGCTCTTTAAATTGACCAGTTTAATCATCAGAATGCGATATCTGAGTCACTTTTTTAGCACAGAGTTTTTTTCCTGAATCTCATTTATATCCAAATTTATAATTATCAATAGAATACCTTAGGGTGAATAAACTTTTTTCCTAGGTAATCGGGAAGGGTTCTTTATATTAGTAAGATTAAAAAATTATTTTAACCCCCAAAACAATAGACAAAAATATTTTTAGTAAAAAAAATCAGGTGAGTCACTTTTATCGAACAGCACTGTAGATGGATGTGAACATAGATAGATAGATAGATAGATAGATAGATAGATAGATAGATAGATAGATAGATAGATAGATAGATAGATAGATAGATAGATCTGACTGAGATACATATGAACAGTCTGATATAGATAGTTATGAACAGACTGATATATATATATATATATATATATATATATATATATATATATATATATATATATATATATATATATATACAGGGGTTGGACAAAATAATTGAAACACTTGTTAAATTCAAAGGAAATTTATTTAAAATGGAGTTGGTCTTTTAGCCTCACATACAGCTTTAATACGTCTGAGAATGGAATCATACAGCTTCCTGACTTCATCCAGAGGAATTTTCAGCCATTCTTCCATTAACACCTGCTCAGCTCTTTAAGACACGACGGTGGAGGATAGCGGCTTCTAACTTGTCGCTCCAAAATGCACCACAAATGTTCAATAATATTGATATCTGGAGATTGGGGAGGCCACTCCATGTTTTCTAGTTCACTTTCATGCTCTTCATACCAGTTCTTAACCAAACGAGCGGTATGTATTGGAGCATTATTGCCTTGGAAGATGCAGTCACCATCAGGGAATAAAGTCTGGGCCATTGGATGAACATGATCTCCCAAAATGTTCAGGTAATCTTTGCTGTTGACTCTACCATGCAGGGCAACTACTGAACTGAGACATTTCCATGATATGGCGGCCCAGACTATCACTGATCCACCACCATGCTTCACTGTTGGAAGAAGGTAGTCAGGGTTGTAAGCCTCTTTGGGCTGCCTCCACACATAGACTCACTCTGAAGTTGGGAAAAGAGAAAAACTGGACTGAGAATATGACTTGCTTCCATTGGTCTGCAGACCAAGCATTGTGATCTCTGCACCATTTCAACCTCTTCTGAATGTTGCGAGTGGGGAGAAGAGGTTTCCTTACGGCGGCTCTTCCATAATATGCAGGCTTATGGAGCTCACGACGAACAGTTTTAGTAGAAACTGGACTATTCAGATGATTATTTAACTCAGCAGTCAGTTTGGCCGCAGTAGTTCGATGATTTTTTGCCACATTGCGTTTCAATGCACGTCGGTTCCTGTCAGTAAATTTGCAAGTCCGGCCCGAATTGCTATGTTTGCTAGAGGCTTTACCTTGTTTCTAGAATTGCGTCATAGTTCTTGATATGGTGGCTCTTGAAAAACCAAACAGTTCAGCAACCTTAGTGATCGAGGCTCCTGCCCTTTTTTCGAACTAAGAAAGGTCACGCATTTAGCTTAAATTTTACTAAATTCTAAAAATAAATAAGCCAAAGACAGTAAATTAGATAAAAAAAACTTATTTACAATAGATATAACCCGTAATTACGAAGTTTTAGTTGAAGTTCTTAATATAATAGGGCTTTGAAATATAGGAGTGGATTTTGCAACTGTTCCAATTATTTTATCCAACCCCTGTATATGAACAGACTGAGATAGATAGATACATACATACATACATAGAAACAGATATAGATAGATAGATAGATAGATAGAAACAGACATAGATAGATAGATAGATAGATAGATAGATAGATAGATAGAAACAGACATAGATAGATAGAGAGAGAGAGAGAGAGTGAGAGAAAGAGAGAGAAACAGACATAGATAGAAACAGACTTAGATAGATAGATAGATAGATAGATAGATAGATAGATAGATAGATAGATAGATAGATAGATAAAAACAGACTTAGATAGATAGATAGATAGATAGAAACAGACATAGATAGATAGATAGATAGATAGATAGATAGATAGATAGATAGATAGATAGATAGATATGAATAGTCTGGGATAGCTACCAACCTATCTAGCTGGATAGATAGATTTTAAATTGATCTCATTTATATGAAAAGACTGACTGTATTAAAAACATCTGGTACGTTATAAAATAAGTACAATTCACTAATTTATTCTAAATATCGTATTTATCGCATGGATAACTGAGCAGTTTAGCTAAAAATCTGTTCCAACAATTCACTATGACTAATTAAAGCAAAACAACAATAAATTGTCACCGTCGAAAACTGTATTGTCGCCATAATGGAGATATATTTTTTTTTCTCGGTTTGATAAAAGCTCTCTCTCCAACTGCAAGACAGGGCAAAGGTCGCAGAAAAACCTAACAGATAAAGTTTACATGATTTCTAGTCTGGTCATTGATCACGTCTTCCCCTTGAGGAAAGCAGTGCGCATGCCGATGTGATGATAACGGAACAGCAACAGAGGCACTTCAACGGCTTCCTTAACTTCTCTGACTAGAGAGCTTCATTTTCTTAGCATTATCTTCTGCCTCTTGCAACGTCGTTTCTAGAAACTTTCAAGATTTCTTTCATTAATTTATTTGTCCGTTTCTCTAATATTTTTTTTACTGTTTCTGTTAACATTTTCTGTTTGTTTTCTTACTCTCAAGGTCTCTCATTGTGCATAGGTTTGCAAGATCATATTTTTGACCATATTACTAATGTTTGAGCTTTACGTGAAGCCCCGGTGTTGTGGGATTATACCAGACATAAATTTGTCCAAGAAATTACCATTCCTTAACGTAAATTAAAATTTTGTCTTTAGGGTTTGCTATGTCGAGGTAGAGGAGGCACGGTGGAGTAATGGATAGCGGCTCGGATTGAGAAATCGGTGAGCCGAGTTCGTATTCCAGTCGAATCCAGTTACTTACGTGCTAATATCCTTGTGAAAGGCATGAATCTTCTTCTCCTCTGCTTTATGGGTTCTATAGCCTTAGATGGCAACTGGTCTACTGCGAGAGAAAAAAATCTGCCTTATCAGTCATGTATCTTTCGATACATGATCGCCTAAGCATATATCACGCATGGCAGATAACTGATTGATGTCGAATTCCCTCTTCTTAATTTCTGAACTTGCTACGCTTTCCATATAATATATATATATATATATACTCGGCAAGACGTTGTCTAGTCCTCTTTTTCTTTCTTCACTTTTCAGCAGACCCTACAATAATGTAAAGCTCCCGCAGAAGAAAGCTTTCCCTCTTGTGGAGCACATATGAAAATTACACACACACGTACCTACGAACATTGACACACGCATACTTTGACACAGTATTGTCTTTGTGAATAGTAACCTTTATTGTTTGTTAATACACATATATTGGTTTGCACACACACACACACACACACACATATATATATATTAATGCATGTTTCATTAAATAATATAGACAGGATTTGTCTACTTATTTTAAGTAAGTTCATTTCATATTGTCTGAAAATTTTAATCACTCTTGCGTGGTCATGTGTGACGTCACAACTTGCGACGCGATTTTCATTTCCTCGTCTCGTATATACGAGTTTGTCGTTACTTTGAAGCAACAAGGGCGGACTGTCATTGTTGTTTGATTTATTGAAATTGTCATCTTTGATAATGGCTTATGTAAGCCGAAAGCTTAGATTGGATTTAAACATGTATCGATATGGCGTTTTCCTTTCGTCTTTCAACGATAATGTGATTAAGCTTATCAGACAATATGAAAGGAACTTACTTAAAATAAGTAGACAAAACCTGTCTATATTATTTAATGAAACATGCATTAATGAAAAATTGCTGCCGAAATATACACAATTTATATATATATATATATATATATATATATATATATATATATATATATATATATATATATACACCGGTCTTTGATGTTTTCTTCGCATTTCCCTTTACGTTTCTGTTGGCGGACTCAAACTCCAAGAGTCCGCCATGATTGTTGTGGGCTATTCAGGGGATCACACATGTTCATCTCATAACACGTATAACCGGCCCCCAACAGCTACGACATTTCTAGAGCAAATACTGACAGAGCCGGTGACTGCCACCCCGAACACCCCGGCCAGGGGAGTTTAAGCTTCATTGGGGGCCCCTTGCCAGCTCTTTGTGACCCTCACTATCATATCGACATTTGCTTTTTTTTCTACCTAAATTTAGAAACGTTCCAAATTAATTCAAAGAACTGACTATTAAAAGATGAAACAGTTTCGTGGATTTTTGACATCACTCTGGGGTTTTTTTTTTCATCCAAATCCGTGAATGTATTTTGCTCATTCTAAGTCTCGAAAAAAAAACACTATATAAAATTCTCTCATTTTTTGTCTATAATATTTTAACGTGTTTTAAATTATTCAACTCTTTAGCAAGAGAAATCTCAAGTTGATGTTAAAAATTGCTGCAAAACATTATTGTTTTATTTAAGATGGAATAATCTATTATGACATGTCTCTAATTTGTATTTAGATACATTCTATGTACTTTCAATTTTTCTAGTTGAATTCTTCACCTATATTGCATATGATCCATTATTGTTCATAATTAGGTTAGAATAAAATTTGTATTTTATATAAATACTACTGTCGGAGTTACCTCCTCCTTAATTCCCAAATTGTAACTAGGGGTCTCTCTCCCCATACTATAAATACTGGGCGACTTCTTGCCCCGATCTCTCTTTTCCTTCAGGCCTCGTGCCGCATCCCACCTTGCGTGGTGTTGAAGCAAATCCTCTTTTTCATTTCTTCATTTCAGCGACTACAATGTAAGCTCTCTTAGAAGATCCGCGTCTTCCCATTTGTGGGAGACGCCATGAACATTATACACACATACACGTACGTACGAACATTCACCAAAGAATATACATCAATGTTTACACACACACAAATGTTATTGTCCATTGTAAAATTGTTTTGTTTAATGCATATATTTGTTTTTATATATATATATATAGGTTTTGTTTGTCTTCTTCTGATGGACGTAGTTTAACGTCTTACCCAGGACGCCATAATGTTGAATGTGTTAAAATTCTTCAAATTTTAATTAAGAAAAATCTCAAGTTATGTTTCGCGTGTGTGTATCTCAAATGCGACGTAAATTCGTTTACTATTTCTATTTATAGTTTTCTTAACAATGAAATCGGCTCCAACGAGGCTTGGTAGGTGTTGCGAATTTTTCTGAGAAATGCGTGGGCGAATTTTGTATTTTTTATTTTTTAGCCAATAGGATTTCTCGAAACATTTAAATTAGGGATGAATTTGAGAAAGATTTTTTTATGTCGGTTGAGCCTATTTTTGCACAAATTTTGACTGTTTTGTTATGGACATTTTTCGAGGCTTATTTTTTATTTAACAACCAATGAAATTCAAGAAAATGTTTAAAATTGAGGGTTATTAAAAGCTCTTACCTGGATCCGACTTCTGTATGCATCTCCCGGTGTGCTGGTGGAAGTGAATGGGATACGAACGGAGCCTTTCGTATTGTCTCGCTCCATTCGTCAAGGTTGTTCGATTTCAACCTTTGCTTTACGTTCTTGCGTTGGAACCTTTCCTTCGCAAGTTGAGGATGAACCCGGTCCTACGCGCAATTTCCCTACCTGGTGGTACCACCTCGACCAAGTATTCTGCCTATGCTGATGACGTTTCGGTTTTTGTGTCGAGCAGAGGCGAGATTGACGAAGTCAGCAAAGAAATCAGAAGGTACGAGACGGTGACAGGGGCCAAGATCAACCGCGATGTCGGCTTGCGTTTGGGTGCGTGGAAGAGAGTTTCTCTTCACGGACCTTTCCTCTTTTTGCCGGTTAAGATACAGGACGTCTGGTTCGCTCCCGATATCCAGTTGGAAATGAATTGGTCGTAGGTACAAGAGAAGGCCAAGGTTGAAGTTCGTCTTTGGTCCAGGAGGAATCTTTTCTTAAGGCGGGAGGGGGGGGCGAAAATATGTACCTCCTACATCTACCCGATTCTACTTTACCGACTCTCCGTACTTGCACTTCCGTATACCAAACTAATATCATTAGTAAGGCTCTTGTTCTCTTTCTTGTGGGGAGAAAAGGCCGCTAAGGTACTTCGGGAGATCTGTTACCTCCATCCTTCTGAAGGCGGTCTGGGTATGCCTAGCGTTGAAATTCGTCAACATACGCTTCGCATCGCGTTCCTAGATCGAATGTGTCACGATTCGGATGAGGATAGCGCCTTCTGGGAGAAAGACGCCCACAAGAACTTTCCATCCCTGAATAGTGTGCACTCGTGCGTGGAAGAGGCCCTCGTTTACCCCGAGGCGGGTGCTCCTTCTGTCGTATTTCTCTAAAACACCTCCTACGGCCGTCGGTTGGCCTCTCCAACGACCAGGCGTTGTCTCGAATATATATATATTACACAACAAAATCCGAAATTACTTCATATGGGGGGGTATAGATCTATTTCAGCCAACGTGAAATACATACACCCCCCCCATATATATATATATATATATATATGTGTGTGTGGGGGGGGTAATTGTGCATTTGGACTGCAATCCCTTGTTTATACACGTTTAATTAAAAATGACTGGCAAGACACTGCGGTCAAGTTTCTTATTTAATTTTTTTTGTGTGTTCTTACAATTTTTCTTTTGTGAACATAAATGATGTAGAAATTATCCGAATGTTCTGTATGTCCTTGCGCTTTCTATAACTCCACATGGCTAACATAGTTTAGGCATTCAGCTAAAAGTAAAAATAAAATCACCCTTGATAATGGCTAACAGAAAAGACTTTGTCGTCTTAATTCCGGGAAGTCAAGAAATTATTTACATTTTCCAACTTCCGCTTTCTGTCTATATTTCTTGACTGATCAATGTATCTTTTACGGCTTGAATCAATTGTAAAATGAGCGACCCGTGGCGGTTAGCTTTTACCAAAATATACTACATGGACGAAAGCTATTCCAGAACACGAGTTCCAAGAATGTTTCCAGACATGGCACGATCATCTAGCAAAGTGTCTAGCGTCACATGGACTTACTTTAAAGGTGACACCAGACAATAGTGACAATGTAAAAAAAAAAACTGCACTTTCACAGCGCCAAACTCCCCACGCTATATATATATATATATATATATATATATATATATATATATATATATATATATTATGGGTCCTTACCTATAACTACAGAATTAACTCTTCCTAACACTATGTATAATACGCCTCTCAAGAGAGAGAGAGAGAGAGGACTCGAGTCGAGCCGATAGTAGTTCACTCCAAACCAGACTGACAGTCATACTAACACCTTCCACATCTTGTATTATTATTTCGTGTAATATATCTTCGTTATTTCTACTCTTGTGTTCGTCTTGTTCTTCCTTGGTCCTAACCTGGACCATAACAATATATATATATATATATATATATATATATATATATATATATATATATATATATATATTACAATGAATCATTGATACAAAAAGTAGATTAGTAAAGTTAATGATATAAAATGCCGAAATTTCTCCGCTAACAAAATTTTAAAGATGCATTAACCTATTAATTACTCGATGAATGTAATGATCCTTGTTTTTTTTTGTTTTTTTTTATTATAAACTGTATAAGGTCTTTCTTAAATACGCAATTACTTTCGACTGTACATTCAGTCATCTTCAGGTATGGAAATTTATTTTGTTTTTGGTAAAATTCAGGTAGCATCCGAGACGAAAAAATTAAATGCGAATCGAAGTATGTTTTTTTTTTTTTAATGTGTTATTATTAACGGATACAAACTTTTGGAACATGCAGTCGCAACGCTAAGGTTGATTTTCTTTTTTGAAAATTTAAGAGATTGCGTTTTTTTTACTAATATGGCAATTTGAGAATTTTTTGTTGTAGGAGTTTATCAGTCAATGTGGCATGAACTAAATTGTTCAATAAATAGAGTAATGTCTCGGTTGTTATCCCGAAAATTTGAACGTCGGATCAGTTCCTTTAAATCAAATATGTGGTGCAGTTCAATTTATATTACAATGAATCATTCATACAAAAAGTAGATTAGTAAAGTTATCTATCTATCTATCTATCTATCTATCTATCTATATATATATATATATATATATATATATATATATATATATATGTGTATAATATCGGACGAAAAAATAGCTATAACAGTTATATAACGATAAAAGAAAAAATACTACGTTACTTAATAATCGAAAACCGAAAAGAGAAAGTATACAATATAATAAATAAATAATAATAAGTAAATTAAATTAATCTAAATTCATCCAAATAAATAAACTGACAAACCGATCCCGATAAAGTAACCGTTAGAAAAAAACAAATAAAGATAATCAATCCAAATAAATACATGAAACAATAAACAAATTAAAAACTCCGATTAAAATAAAAAAAAAATAAAGATAAGAAATAAAATAAATAAATAAATAAAAACAAGCAAAATAATTTAACCCAAATAAATAAATATACAAATAAACGACTTCCGGCAAAATAACCGCCAAAATAGACTACACACAATGCACCACTGACCCGTATATATAAATAGTTGAGAAAAAATAACAGCACTCGTGGCCTGACGATTGAATCTAGCACGAAACAGACTGTCGCCTCTAAGTGTTGACTTCTAGGTTCACTTTCATATATATACTAGCAACATGGGCATGCGTTGCCCGTGCTTGATTAAAAAATCGTACGACTCATACAGCAATCGCTATCACTTGACTTAAAATATGTTTGCCCCTCCTTGCCTTTAAAGGAGTGCCCTTTGCCGTGCTGATGTTTCTATATGCCTTACTTCTTGCCTATCTCACACTGCGATTTTTTCTAAGCCTTAGACTAAACATTAAATCTCTTACGAAAAAAGAACTAAACAATATGAAACGATCAGCTTTAAAAAAGGACTCGTAAGTGGAAAAACCGAATGAAAAAAGAATGTTAACAACAAATACTTTTTCACACCCAACCCAGTTCTGCGGAATCAGAATCAACGTTGAGTTTAAGCAAGCGAATGAGCCAATTGGTGTAAAGTGCCATGCAGATTTAAATTCTTTCCCACTTGTGACGAATGCAGCTATCGATTTTTTTTGCATGCTAGTTAACATTCGTGTCAGTCAGCTGTTGGCTCTCACGCTGGCCAATAGAATCTTCCTGCCTATTCGTGGCAGCCAGCTATAGGCTCTCACTCTGGCCAGTAGAAAATGGGCGCAAACTACATGAAAACTGTCGTAGAAGCATGAAAAAATCGATTATTTGCACTATCGATGGGAGTTGGGAAATGCAAAGTCGGTCTTGGCCTTTTCGCTAACTTGGAGCATGTGCATGTAAATATTGGTGCAAAATCCGTCGAAAAATGCGGCCGTGCATTCGTTACACACACACACACACACACACACACACACACACACACATCCTGCCTTATATATATATATATATATATATATATATATATATATATATATATATTAAACCTAGGAAGCGTACATGAAAAAAAAAACGAATATAAAATGTTGAACAACGTGTACCTGATAAGCTAAAGCAACATTGGCAAAGATCAAAAGTTATTTTGTTACTGACTTACTTGGCCCAGAGCCAAGCAGATAGCAAAAAAGTGTAACAGTCTGTTGGTACAATTGTATAAGGGAACTGTGTGAGTACGCTTAGTGGGTGGTTGGGTGATGGGGGGGGGGTCTTATCAGATGTGGTAAAGCGGAATGTGTTGGGTAGGAAGAGGAAGAGTTAAAAGGGTGGAAAAATATACGGAGAGTGTGTGAGAGACGTCGGGGACAGAAATATACGTAATGGGCCTAATTCTCAAAGACAAAATGCTTTGGCCAAGCATCTTAGAATAAAAAATAAGTGACGAATTATCTATCTATCTATCTATCTATCACAGTTTATTATCTATCTATCTATCTATCTATCTATCTATCTATCTATCTATCACTGTTCATTATCTATCTATCTATCTATCACTGTTCATTATCTATCTATCTATCTATCTATCTATCTATCTATCTATCTATCTATCTATCACAATCTCTTTACTATCTCTCTATCTATTGCGATCTATTCACTATCTATCTATCTATCTATCTATCTATCTATCTATGAAACTGTCCATTATATATATCTATCTATCACTGTTCATTATCTATCTATCTATCTATCTATCTATCTATCTATCTATCTACCAATGAAACTGCCCATTATCTATCTATCTATCTATCTATCTATCTATCTATCTATCTATCTATCTATCTATCTATCTATCTATCTATCTATGAAACTGTTCATTATCTATGTCTATCTATCTCTCTATCTATCTATCTATGAAACTGTCCATTATCTATCTATCTATCTATCTATCTATCTATCTATCTATCTATCTATCTATCTATCTATCTGTCTATGAAACTGTCCATTATCTATCTATCTATCTATCTATCTATCTATCTCAGCTTCGTCTTCTCAAGTGATTTATATTTTAATGACATCTCTCGTCTTATTTCAGTGTAGCTTTCCCTTCCAACCCCATTGTTTATCTCCTCGTCTTTGTTCTGTTGAACAACATCTTTGTGATTTGTTATTCTTTTTCGGTCAACGCCTTCCGCCTTCAATATGGCTGCTCGTTGAATAGCTGTTGAAAAGCATCAGGTCAAATCACCATGACAATAAACCGTAATAAAAATGTATAATAGCATCAATATTAATATTACATTATAATATTAAACCCATTACACACATTATTCTATATTTAAATTAATTAATTGATAATAATTTTATATGAAATAGGATTAATGAATTAGTTAATTTCGTCTGTATAATTAAACGATAATACTTAACAATAACTACGCGTAAGAAATTCGGTTAGAAAACAAAATATGACGGCTGATTCATGAGTTCTCCGACCTCGTAGCGTCGCTAATAGCGGATAGAAATATATTTGAGCCTGTATTCGGTAAACACGAGGGAAAGTAACAAATTATCCACACTCTTAACACAGATATGTTATGGCAAAAGAGCGGATAACTTTTGGCTTATCCTCGTATATGATTAATGTTTCCTTATAAGGGAACAGTTTATAATACCATTGCAATTCTTCTTCTTCTTCTTCTTCTGTTCCTATGTATGTATGTATGTATGTATGTATGTATCTATCTATCTATCTATTTATCTTCTTCTTCTTCTTCTTCTTCTTCTTCTTCTTCTTCTTCTTCTTCTTCTTCTTCTTCTTCTATGTACCGCGCCGCTTCAGGGCGTGGGCGATCATGATTCTCCACAACTTCTTGCTCTTTGTATTTCTCAGTATTCTGTTAAAAAGCCTGTTATGTAGGTTACGCACCGCTTTCCTCTGCTACCTTCCCGATCTTGCCTTCAGTATTATGCGCTGTGAGATTTTATTTCTCTAAGCCGCTTTTCCTCATTATGTGCCCTAGGTAGATAGATAGATAGATAGATAGATATGAACAGATAGATAGATAGATAGATAGATAGATAGATAGATAGATAGATAGATATGAACAAATAGATAGATAGATAGATAGATAGATAGATAGATATGAACAGACAGAAATATAGATAGATAGATAGATAGATAGATAGATAGATAGATAGATATGAACAGATAGATAGATAGATATGAACAGACAGAAATATAGATAGATAGATACATAGATAGATATGAACAGATAGATAGATAGATATGAACAGACTAAGATAGATAGATAGATAGATAGATATGAACAGATAGATAGATAGATAGATAGATAGATAGATAGATAGATAGATAGATAGATATGAACAGACAGAAATATAGATAGATAGGTAGATTCATAGATAGATAGATATGAACAGATAGATAGATAGATATGAACAGACAGAAATATAGATAGATAGATAGATACATAGATAGATAGATATGAACAGATAGATAGATAGATATATAGATAGATAGATAGATAGATAGATAGATAGATAGATAGATAGATAGATAGATATGAACAGACTAAGATAGATAGATAGATAGATAGATAGATAGATAGATAGATAGATATGAACAGATAGATAGATAGATAGATACATAGATAGATATGAACAGACAGAAATATAGATAGATACATAGATAGATAGATATGAACAGATAGATAGATAGATAGATAGATAATGAAGAGACTAAGATAGATAGATAGATAATGAAGAGACTAAGATAGATAGATAGACATGAACAGACTAAGATAGATAGATAGATATGAACAGACCAGGAAAAATAAAGAAAGAAACTCCTGTTTATATATTTTTTCAATTTTAATGCTGTCAGTGCCAGGACTTTGTCTTTATATCACGTCTCTCCTCAAAACGTTTGTGTTCATGTCTCTCCACAACTTCCTGTCTTTCGTGGCTCTCGGTGTCTTTTTCTTACCTCACCAAAACCCTGTTCCGCCATCCATTTTATTCAAGGTCACTAGGCAGGTGATGCGTTGTTTTCCTCTGTACATCGTGCCTGCAATTTGTCCTGTGAGTATCAGATTTTCCAAGCCATTTTATCTCATTATTTCTTTCTGATGTTAAGTATAATTGTCCTTTTTGTTTCCATTTTCTCTAAAATTTCGGCGTTGCTCACATGTTCGTTGCATTCTATCCCCAGCATCCTTCTGTAGAACCACAATCCCTGCCATATAGGAGAACTTATTACATAACTGACTCGCGATAGTTTGCTTAGCTTTTGGAATGCAGCTTTCGATATCCTAATGCGTCTTCGTAATTAGGTGTTGCATTTCGCATTCCTAACTTATATGTAGTTCCAGTATCCCGTTTAATTATTAACACCTTCAGCCAGTGCTATCGTTTATTTCACGGACTCACTAGCATCTCCGGTAAGCAGGTATTGGCCGCAACAACGTATAGAGAATAAAATGAAGACAAGGCGCGTCTTTCAAAAGGGGGACGTTAATTTGCAAGTATCAAGAACACCAATAAAAATCCCTTGCCGCTGAATGTGTTAATCGAATTTGAAAAGGTTTGTTGTTTATTGGTTGTGTTGATTGATGTTTTACTTATTTACTTACAATAAATAAGATATTTTTTCTCTTTTCTTTTCTTTTCAGGTAAGTACAAATGCAGTTTAACGAAACGTAAATGGGTAAGAAATTGTTTTCTATTTTTTTTAATTGCTCTCGGCACAATTATCGATGCGTGACGAAAGTATATATCATCTTAAAACAAAATAAATGACTGTTTTGCGCGCAGACACGACCAGAGCCGACAGATTGTCGCCAACGATCCTACATTGAATCTATCCTTTCCTGGAAAAAAATGTTCCCGAAAACGACAAATATAATTTACAACTTCTTTGACTACAAACAAGCCAACGGCCATCAAAGATTTAAAACCTAAATGAACAGATTGAATAATTAGTGTATATAATCTCACATATATATATATATATATATATATATATATATATATATATATATATATATATATATAATAGAAATTATTAGGTTGATTTGATAAGTATATTTAAGTAATTCATCAAGTCTGAAACCTCAACAGAATGCAGAAAGCACTGGACGGCCGTTTCGTCCTATATTTGAGACTCATCAGCAGTGCGCATCCACTACCGAGAAATGAAACCTTGACAGCTACGTTGTCAAGCAAACATCATACCAACTGTCCCAACGGGCTTCAGTGACGAAGAGATAGCAAATCAGATGCAATATAGCGCCGCTCGCTCACATATTCCGTGGTGGAACTCTACTGAGATTCTCTCTAACCATAGGACTGTGCCCCGGAGCCACGACTACTATCACCAAGCCGCTCACTGTAGAGCATTAGAAGCCGGTTCAAGCAATGATATACACATGATAGAAATTATTAGGAGGATTTGATAATTATATTTAAGTAATTCATCGAGTCTGATTTGCTATCTTTTAGTTACCAATGCCCGTTGAAACAGTTGGTATGATGTTTGCTTGATAACCTTACTGTTAGGTTTTCAATTCTCGGTAGTGGATGCGCACTGCTGATGAGTCCCAAATATAGGACGAAACGGACGTCCAGTGCATCCTGCATTCTGTTGAGGTTTCAAACTTGATGAATTACTTATATATATATATATATATATATATATATATATATATATATATATATATATATATATATAATTTAATTTTATGTGTAGATCTTATTCTTTTTTATTGTGCGTAGTGTGACCATAAATGTCTCCATCCGTTTCCGGTGTCTGTTTTTTAATTTTAATTTTAGGTCCGCAAATCGGTAGTGAATTATGCATTGAAAAATAAAGGGTTCAGTTCGACATTCCAACCATGTATATCTTCAGTTTTTGAAACATGGTTATTACTGTGTAGCGATAAACCATTTTTCAAATCAGTTAATTTATTTTATATATATATATATATATATATATATATATATATATATATATATATATATATATATATATAAGTGTATTTTCTTGTTAATTCCCCTAATGATCGATCGTGTTTGGTACATTGACTTTATGAATATAAACGCAGTACTAGATTGGCGGTAAGGTCTCATCATTTTACTGTTCAGATTATTAAATAAAACAGTAAGTTATGTGCTAAAAGTTTCATTTTTCACTTGTGGAACTCACTTCCTGCCACTTGCTTCCCTGACAATATTGATAAGATATTTAAATTCAATGCCAATTATTAATTTTTGTATTCTTAATTGCTGTTCTTTTTTTTTAATTATTGTTCTCTCTCCTTAATAATATTTTCTTATATTCTATCACATCCTTAGCGGCTTTCTTCCCTTGCTTGGGGAGAAATGATTGCTACGCACGCACGCACACGCACACGCACACACACATACGCGCGTGAGTGCTCGCACCAATATATATATATATATATATATATATATATATATATATATACACAAATTATGCCACTTCAGTTGACGAACAAACTGACGACTCCCGTATCTAGGCACTCACGTTATATTCTTCAGTTATTTTTACCAACATATCCACCGTAGAAAAACATTAGATAAACATTACTATCTATCATCACTCTCGCCTTAATAATATTTTCTTATATTCTATCACATCCTTAGCGGCTTTCTTCCCTTGCTTGGGGAGAAATGATTGCTACGCACGCACACGCTCATACGCGCGTGAGTGCTCGCACATATATATATATATATATATATATATATATATATATATATATATATATACACACAAATTATGCCACTTCAATTGACGAACAAACTGACGACTCCCGTATCTAGGCACTCACGTTATATTCTTCAGTTATTTTTACCAACATATCCACCGTAGAAAAACATTAGATAAACATTACTATCTATCATCACGCTGTCAACATTTAAATAAACAGCTACCGCTTTGCTAAAAATATATATTTCTGCGATATTTTAAACTTAAAGTAAAACTATATTTGTTTAGAATCAGCTGAATTATACATTAAATCAGCTGATATGCCTCAAATAAATTTCTGTGAAGTATATTTTATTTTTGGAAGATTTTTTAATAAAAAGAATTATATTGCGATGAGAGAGAGCTAATAATGGCGCTGAAATGTTTTTTTAGCAAAAAAAAATAAAAAATAAAAAAGTAAAGAAATCTCTTTCCAGGCAATTTAAATAAGTTTTGAAAAAAAAAAAAATTGCTTATTGGAAATATTAAATTTAATCTATTACCTTGAAATTAGAATGAAAATAAATCCTTCAAGAAAGATTTTTCATTTTTTTAAATTCATTTTAAACTTTATGTATCACGAATACATAAAAAAATATACTATTACTTGACATATATTAACGTTTGACCTCCATTTTCATCAAATTCAAAAACCCAATATTTTTTCATCAACGCTAAAAATAGAAAGGCTCAAAGCGCATAATGGACAATAAGAAAAACACTCCGTAGGGGTGGAGGGGAAACAATAAATCGAGATGACATCATTTCTTCGATGCGAAGTTACTAATATGCTTCAAAGCTTCTTCACAAAGAAAATCTCTCTTGTAATTGCACATTCGAAATATTGACACATTAAGGAACAGAACGACTTCAATCCAGTTAGGGACATTTTTAATCATTTCACCTCAAGGAAGGCAATAATGCCACTAAGACGAAAGAGGTTAGTGAAAGAGAATGAGAAGACTTTAGTGAAGAGAAAGGACAATAAAAGAACAGGTTTCAGAAAGACAGAAGATGGCGATAATGTCACTAAGACGCAAGGGGTTGCTGGGAGTGAAAGAGAATGAGAGGAATTTAGTAAGGAGAAAGGACAATAAAAGAACAGGTTTCAGAAAGACAGAAGATGGCGATAATGTCACTAAGACGCAAGGGGTTGCTGGGAGTGAAAGAGAATGAGAGGAATTTAGTAAGGAGAAAGGACAATAAAAGAACAGGTTTCAGAAAGACAGAAGATGGCGATAATGTCACTAAGACGCAAGGGGTTGCTGGGAGTGAAAGAGAATGAGAGGAATTTAGTAAGGAGAAAGGACAATAAAAGAACAGGTTTCAGAAAGACAGAAGATGGCGATAATGTCACTAAGACGCAAGGGGTTGCTGGGAGTGAAAGAGAATGA
This sequence comes from Acanthosepion esculentum, assembly GCA_964036315.1. NCBI lineage: Eukaryota > Metazoa > Mollusca > Cephalopoda > Sepiida > Sepiidae > Acanthosepion > Acanthosepion esculentum. The sequence goes on from OZ038507.1 coordinate 20,610,078, forward strand.
GAGGAATTTAGTAAGGAGAAAGGACAATAAAAGAACAGGTTTCAGAAAGACAGAAGATGGCGATAATGTCACTAAGACGCAAGGGGTTGCTGGGAGTGAAAGAGAATGAGAGGAATTTAGTAAGGAGAAAGGACAATAAAAGAACAGGTTTCAGAAAGACAGAAGATGGCGATAATGTCACTAAGACGCAAGGGGTTGCTGGGAGTGAAAGAGAATGAGAGGAATTTAGTAAGGAGAAAGGACAATAAAAGAACCGGTTTCAGAAAGACAGAAGATGGCGATAATGTCACTAAGACGCAAGGGGTTGCTGGGAGTGAAAGAGAATGAGAGGAATTTAGTAAGGAGAAAGGACAATAAAAGAACCGGTTTCAGAAAGACAGAAGATGGCGATAATGTCACTAAGACGCAAGGGGTTGCTGGGAGTGAAAGAGAATGAGAGGAATTTAGTAAGGAGAAAGGACAATAAAAGAACAGGTTTCAGAAAGACAGAAGATGGCGATAATGTCACTAAGACGCAAGGGGTTGCTGGGAGTGAAAGAGAATGAGAGGAATTTAGTAAGGAGAAAGGACAATAAAAGAACAGGTTTCAGAAAGACAGAAGATGGCGATAATGTCACTAAGACGCAAGGGGTTGCTGGGAGTGAAAGAGAATGAGAGGAATTTAGTAAGGAGAAAGGACAATAAAAGAACAGGTTTCAGAAAGACAGAAGATGGCGATAATGTCACTAAGACGCAAGGGGTTGCTGGGAGTGAAAGAGAATGAGAGGAATTTAGTAAGGAGAAAGGACAATAAAAGAACCGGTTTCAGAAAGACAGAAGATGGCGGTAATGTCACTAAGACGCAAGGGGTTGCTGGGAGTGAAAGAGAATGAGAGGAATTTAGTAAGGAGAAAGGACAATAAAAGAACAGGTTTCAGAAAGACAGAAGATGGCGATAATGTCACTAAGACGCAAGGGGTTGCTGGGAGTGAAAGAGAATGAGAGGAATTTAGTAAGGAGAAAGGACAATAAAAGAACCGGTTTCAGAAAGACAGAAGATGGCGGTAATGTCACTAAGACGCAAGGGGTTGCTGGGAGTGAAAGAGAATGAGAGGAATTTAGTAAGGAGAAAGGACAATAAAAGAACCGGTTTCAGAAAGACAGAAGATGGCGATAATGTCACTAAGACGCAAGGGGTTGCTGGGAGTGAAAGAGAATGAGAGGAATTTAGTAAGGAGAAAGGACAATAAAAGAACCGGTTTCAGAAAGACAGAAGATGGCGGTAATGTCACTAAGACGCAAGGGGTTGCTGGGAGTGAAAGAGAATGAGAGGAATTTAGTAAGGAGAAAGGACAATAAAAGAACAGGTTTCAGAAAGACAGAAGATGGCGATAATGTCACTAAGACGCAAGGGGTTGCTGGGAGTGAAAGAGAATGAGAGGAATTTAGTAAGGAGAAAGGACAATAAAAGAACAGGTTTCAGAAAGACAGAAGATGGCGGTAATGTCACTAAGACGCAAGGGGTTGCTGGGAGTGAAAGAGAATGAGAGGAATTTAGTAAGGAGAAAGGACAATAAAAGAACAGGTTTCAGAAAGACAGAAGATGGCGATAATGTCACTAAGACGCAAGGGGTTGCTGGGAGTGAAAGAGAATGAGAGGAATTTAGTAAGGAGAAAGGACAATAAAAGAACCGGTTTCAGAAAGACAGAAGATGGCGATAATGTCACTAAGACGCAAGGGGTTGCTGGGAGTGAAAGAGAATGAGAGGAATTTAGTAAGGAGAAAGGACAATAAAAGAACCGGTTTCAGAAAGACAGAAGATGGCGATAATGTCACTAAGACGCAAGGGGTTGCTGGGAGTGAAAGAGAATGAGAGGAATTTAGTAAGGAGAAAGGACAATAAAAGAACCGGTTTCAGAAAGACAGAAGATGGCGATAATGTCACTAAGACGCAAGGGGTTGCTGGGAGTGAAAGAGAATGAGAGGAATTTAGTAAGGAGAAAGGACAATAAAAGAACAGGTTTCAGAAAGACAGAAGATGGCGATAATGTCACTAAGACGCAAGGGGTTGCTGGGAGTGAAAGAGAATGAGAGGAATTTAGTAAGGAGAAAGGACAATAAAAGAACCGGTTTCAGAAAGACAGAAGATGGCGATAATGTCACTAAGACGCAAGGGGTTGCTGGGAGTGAAAGAGAATGAGAGGAATTTAGTAAGGAGAAAGGACAATAAAAGAACAGGTTTCAGAAAGACAGAAGATGGCGATAATGTCACTAAGACGCAAGGGGTTGCTGGGAGTGAAAGAGAATGAGAGGAATTTAGTAAGGAGAAAGGACAATAAAAGAACCGGTTTCAGAAAGACAGAAGATGGCGATAATGTCACTAAGACGCAAGGGGTTGCTGGGAGTGACAGAGAATGAGAGGAATTTAGTAAGGAGAAAGGACAATAAAAGAACCGGTTTCAGAAAGACAGAAGATGGCGATAATGTCACTAAGACGCAAGGGGTTGCTGGGAGTGAAAGAGAATGAGAGGAATTTAGTAAGGAGAAAGGACAATAAAAGAACAGGTTTCAGAAAGACAGAAGATGGCGATAATGTCACTAAGACGCAAGGGGTTGCTGGGAGTGAAAGAGAATGAGAGGAATTTAGTAAGGAGAAAGGACAATAAAAGAACCGGTTTCAGAAAGACAGAAGATGGCGATAATGTCACTAAGACGCAAGGGGTTGCTGGGAGTGAAAGAGAATGAGAGGAATTTAGTAAGGAGAAAGGACAATAAAAGAACCGGTTTCAGAAAGACAGAAGATGGCGATAATGTCACTAAGACGCAAGGGGTTGCTGGGAGTGAAAGAGAATGAGAGGAATTTAGTAAGGAGAAAGGACAATAAAAGAACAGGTTTCAGAAAGACAGAAGATGGCGATAATGTCACTAAGACGCAAGGGGTTGCTGGGAGTGAAAGAGAATGAGAGGAATTTAGTAAGGAGAAAGGACAATAAAAGAACAGGTTTCAGAAAGACAGAAGATGGCGATAATGTCACTAAGACGCAAGGGGTTGCTGGGAGTGAAAGAGAATGAGAGGAATTTAGTAAGGAGAAAGGACAATAAAAGAACAGGTTTCAGAAAGACAGAAGATGGCGATAATGTCACTAAGACGCAAGGGGTTGCTGGGAGTGAAAGAGAATGAGAGGAATTTAGTAAGGAGAAAGGACAATAAAAGAACCGGTTTCAGAAAGACAGAAGATGGCGATAATGTCACTAAGACGCAAGGGGTTGCTGGGAGTGAAAGAGAATGAGAGGAATTTAGTAAGGAGAAAGGACAATAAAAGAACAGGTTTCAGAAAGACAGAAGATGGCGATAATGTCACTAAGACGCAAGGGGTTGCTGGGAGTGAAAGAGAATGAGAGGAATTTAGTAAGGAGAAAGGACAATAAAAGAACCGGTTTCAGAAAGACAGAAGATGGCGATAATGTCACTAAGACGCAAGGGGTTGCTGGGAGTGAAAGAGAATGAGAGGAATTTAGTAAGGAGAAAGGACAATAAAAGAACAGGTTTCAGAAAGACAGAAGATGGCGATAATGTCACTAAGACGCAAGGGGTTGCTGGGAGTGAAAGAGAATGAGAGGAATTTAGTAAGGAGAAAGGACAATAAAAGAACCGGTTTCAGAAAGACAGAAGATGGCGATAATGTCACTAAGACGCAAGGGGTTGCTGGGAGTGAAAGAGAATGAGAGGAATTTAGTAAGGAGAAAGGACAATAAAAGAACCGGTTTCAGAAAGACAGAAGATGGCGATAATGTCACTAAGACGCAAGGGGTTGCTGGGAGTGAAAGAGAATGAGAGGAATTTAGTAAGGAGAAAGGACAATAAAAGAACAGGTTTCAGAAAGACAGAAGATGGCGATAATGTCACTAAGACGCAAGGGGTTGCTGGGAGTGAAAGAGAATGAGAGGAATTTAGTAAGGAGAAAGGACAATAAAAGAACCGGTTTCAGAAAGACAGAAGATGGCGATAATGTCACTAAGACGCAAGGGGTTGCTGGGAGTGAAAGAGAATGAGAGGAATTTAGTAAGGAGAAAGGACAATAAAAGAACAGGTTTCAGAAAGACAGAAGATGGCGATAATGTCACTAAGACGCAAGGGGTTGCTGGGAGTGAAAGAGAATGAGAGGAATTTAGTAAGGAGAAAGGACAATAAAAGAACCGGTTTCAGAAAGACAGAAGATGGCGATAATGTCACTAAGACGCAAGGGGTTGCTGGGAGTGAAAGAGAATGAGAGGAATTTAGTAAGGAGAAAGGACAATAAAAGAACAGGTTTCAGAAAGACAGAAGATGGCGATAATGTCACTAAGACGCAAGGGGTTGCTGGGAGTGAAAGAGAATGAGAGGAATTTAGTAAGGAGAAAGGACAATAAAAGAACCGGTTTCAGAAAGACAGAAGATGGCGATAATGTCACTAAGACGCAAGGGGTTGCTGGGAGTGAAAGAGAATGAGAGGAATTTAGTAAGGAGAAAGGACAATAAAAGAACCGGTTTCAGAAAGACAGAAGATGGCGATAATGTCACTAAGACGCAAGGGGTTGCTGGGAGTGAAAGAGAATGAGAGGAATTTAGTAAGGAGAAAGGACAATAAAAGAACCGGTTTCAGAAAGACAGAAGATGGCGATAATGTCACTAAGACGCAAGGGGTTGCTGGGAGTGAAAGAGAATGAGAGGAATTTAGTAAGGAGAAAGGACAATAAAAGAACAGGTTTCAGAAAGACAGAAGATGGCGATAATGTCACTAAGACGCAAGGGGTTGCTGGGAGTGAAAGAGAATGAGAGGAATTTAGTAAGGAGAAAGGACAATAAAAGAACCGGTTTCAGAAAGACAGAAGATGGCGATAATGTCACTAAGACGCAAGGGGTTGCTGGGAGTGAAAGAGAATGAGAGGAATTTAGTAAGGAGAAAGGACAATAAAAGAACAGGTTTCAGAAAGACAGAAGATGGCGATAATGTCACTAAGACGCAAGGGGTTGCTGGGAGTGAAAGAGAATGAGAGGAATTTAGTAAGGAGAAAGGACAATAAAAGAACCGGTTTCAGAAAGACAGAAGATGGCGATAATGTCACTAAGACGCAAGGGGTTGCTGGGAGTGAAAGAGAATGAGAGGAATTTAGTAAGGAGAAAGGACAATAAAAGAACAGGTTTCAGAAAGACAGAAGATGGCGATAATGTCACTAAGACGCAAGGGGTTGCTGGGAGTGAAAGAGAATGAGAGGAATTTAGTAAGGAGAAAGGACAATAAAAGAACCGGTTTCAGAAAGACAGAAGATGGCGATAATGTCACTAAGACGCAAGGGGTTGCTGGGAGTGAAAGAGAATGAGAGGAATTTAGTAAGGAGAAAGGACAATAAAAGAACAGGTTTCAGAAAGACAGAAGATGGCGATAATGTCACTAAGACGCAAGGGGTTGCTGGGAGTGAAAGAGAATGAGAGGAATTTAGTAAGGAGAAAGGACAATAAAAGAACCGGTTTCAGAAAGACAGAAGATGGCGATAATGTCACTAAGACGCAAGGGGTTGCTGGGAGTGAAAGAGAATGAGAGGAATTTAGTAAGGAGAAAGGACAATAAAAGAACCGGTTTCAGAAAGACAGAAGATGGCGATAATGTCACTAAGACGCAAGGGGTTGCTGGGAGTGAAAGAGAATGAGAGGAATTTAGTAAGGAGAAAGGACAATAAAAGAACCGGTTTCAGAAAGACAGAAGATGGCGATAATGTCACTAAGACGCAAGGGGTTGCTGGGAGTGAAAGAGAATGAGAGGAATTTAGTAAGGAGAAAGGACAATAAAAGAACCGGTTTCAGAAAGACAGAAGATGGCGATAATGTCACTAAGACGCAAGGGGTTGCTGGGAGTGAAAGAGAATGAGAGGAATTTAGTAAGGAGAAAGGACAATAAAAGAACCGGTTTCAGAAAGACAGAAGATGGCGATAATGTCACTAAGACGCAAGGGGTTGCTGGGAGTGAAAGAGAATGAGAGGAATTTAGTAAGGAGAAAGGACAATAAAAGAACAGGTTTCAGAAAGACAGAAGATGGCGATAATGTCACTAAGACGCAAGGGGTTGCTGGGAGTGAAAGAGAATGAGAGGAATTTAGTAAGGAGAAAGGACAATAAAAGAACCGGTTTCAGAAAGACAGAAGATGGCGATAATGTCACTAAGACGCAAGGGGTTGCTGGGAGTGAAAGAGAATGAGAGGAATTTAGTAAGGAGAAAGGACAATAAAAGAACAGGTTTCAGAAAGACAGAAGATGGCGATAATGTCACTAAGACGCAAGCGGTTGCTGGGAGTGAAAGAGAATGAGAGGAATTTAGTAAGGAGAAAGGACAATAAAAGAACAGGTTTCAGAAAGACAGAAGATGGCGATAATGTCACTAAGACGCAAGGGGTTGCTGGGAGTGAAAGAGAATGAGAGGAATTTAGTAAGGAGAAAGGACAATAAAAGAACAGGTTTCAGAAAGACAGAAGATGGCGATAATGTCACTAAGACGCAAGGGGTTACTGGGAGTGAAAGTGAATGAGAAGACTTTTGTGAGGAGAAAGGACAATAAAAGAACAGGTTTCAGGAAGGCAGAAGATGGTGATAATGTCACTAAGACTCAAGGAGATACTGGGAGTGAAAGAGAATGAGATAACTTTAGTGACAATAAAAGAACAGCGTTCAGGAAGACATAATATGACGACTGAAGTTGCATTTAAATTTTTCAATAATGCAGGTGACAGGAACACAAGAAATTGGAAGGCGGGATGTGCAAAGAAAGACACTGTTAGAATAGAATTGACGCTTGTACCTTGCTAGTTTAACAGTAAAGGGTGGGGACCTAATTACCAATCCAGTAGCACGCTTAAATTCCTGTAGTTGGGTCACCAAGGAAGAAAGCTCATAAGGACAGGTATCATCAAAATAGTTGTAGAAAAAGACGGAGGGAATCCACCTCACGTCAAAATGGATTAATTACAGATCCTTCTTTGGATTTTGTCAAGGACCTCGAGATGAATAGCAGGAGCACCAGACCAGATATTTCAACTTTAAAAGGGTGGGACCTAAATGCCAATCTAGTAGCACGTTTAAATGCATGTAGTCAGAGCAGTTTCCTTGAAAATATTTGTAGAAAAGACAGAGAGAAGTCACATCACATTGGGTGAGAAAGTGACTGAGGCCGAGATGCCATGCCAGAATTGATTACATTGCAGATCTTTCTTTGGATTTTGTCAAGAACCTCCAGATGAGTAGCAGGAACACAAGACCAGATATGGCAGCAAGTCGCAATGCACTGATAAATGCGAGATTTATAAGTGTGCAAGATGAATTCTGACGATTGGCTTGGTTTGGTTTGTTTTGTTTTACAGCATATCAACACCTCAATGGGTTATTTAATGCCGACAAAAATTTTTTATTGCTGGTAATATGTTTTTCTTCAAAAAATCTATTTCTGGGAATATTTTTCCTTGAAGAAATCTATAGCTGGTCATATTTATCCAAAGAATGTATAGCTGTTTGTATTGCTGGTATTTTTTTAAAAGCATTGCTCTTAATAATTTTTCATTCAAAAATTATTGCTGGTAATAATTTTTTATTACAAAATATTTCTGGTTTTAAAACTTATTTTTACACAAGTTTGGGTGTTAACTATTTGCCCATAGCTGGAACCCTAACAGATGCTACCACCCCATGTCAGGGTGGACCTGGGAACACCAGCAATTAAGAAGTGGTTCCACGCTCCTCAAAACATCCTGATCAGAGGCCTTGCTGCTGGATGTAGTTTATCGTGTTACCCAGGACGGGGATTCACACGTGAAAAAGTTTCTGGCACGATACAGTGAGTCAACTTTCTTTGCGGTAGACATAGACATTGAAATTTCTCCCATAAGATGTAACAGAACCTTTTATTTTTCCATCATAATATATTTTAGAAAAATAATTTTTGGTACTTCTACGGAATAGTAACTCCATATTAGTATGGCTATAAAGTTGACCAGACTCAAAGGAATTGTATTTTTTTCTTTAAGGTAAATACATCTTGTTTTATATATGGTAATTGATAAATCGTTGTACGAACCAATTTTCTTTGAATAAACTTTCTTTTTAGAAGATTTTAAAAGTCTGAGGCATTTACTTGTACGGCCATCCGTTACTGAATTAAAACTTTTGGTGATAGATAATCAAGAAAAGGAATCTGTGGAAGGCCATGATCGCCTAAGTCCTGAACGGAGGACTACTCGGAATTCCTTACTGTGGAAAAGTCAGCAGGAAACCACTTCACTATTTTTCCCAAGAATGGACGGCAATTCACAGCTAAATGAAGAAAAGGAATCTGTGGAGAGCCATGATCGCTAATTTCCCGAATTGACATTGCATACAAAGCTATACTATACATTTTGAAATAATAATATAAACTACTTTCCGAATCTCTAAATATGTCGAACTGGTTGAATCATGACAGTTTTATTAGTAACATTTTACGGCATTCGTAAATTGTCTGAAAGAAATAAACGAAGAAAAGGAATCTGTTGGGGTGGGGGGCATGATGGCAAATTGACTGAAAGAAATAAATCAAGAAAAGGAATCTGTGGAGGGCCATAATCGCAAATTGTCTGAAAGAAAGAAATCAAGAAAAGAAATCTGTGGAGGGCCATGATCGCAAATTGTCTGAAAGAAATAAACCAAGAAAAGGAATCTGTGGAGGGCCATGATCGCAAATTGTCTGAAAGAAATAAATCAAGAAAAGGAATCTGTGGAGGGCCATGATCGCAAATTGTCTGAAAGAAATAAATCAAGAAAAGGAATCTGTGGAGGGCCATAATCGCAAATTGTCTGAAAGAAAGAAATCAAGAAAAGGAATCTGTGGAGGGCCATAATCGCAAATTGTCTGAAAGAAAGAAATCAAGAAAAGGAATCTGTGGAGGCCCATAATCGCAAATTGTCTGAAAGAAATAAAAATAACTGTGTAGCGCAAAGGTACAAGAGGGGTGGGGGAGTTTGACCTGCGAAATCTCGGATGTCCTTGCTCGTTGTAGAGAAACAATAAGTTTATAAATAAGTTCTATTTGTTTTTATTTTTAAAAAGAAACAGCGGTCATACACTGGTTGGGGAACCGAAACCTTGCAATTGTAGACGATTAGGGCTTATATTTCAAATATCAAATCAGTCGTCCTTTTAACAAAAACAACGACAGTCTGCCAAGCCCTTCCCATCTGAAAGATTAGCAAAGAATGTCATTCAGTCCAAATAAGAGTCCTGTATAATAACTATGACAGTCGTAGGGGAAAAAAAAGTTTTCCTATATCTGAATCGTGCGTGATAATAGGATTTGGTTTAATTTGTTTAAAGGCATATCAACTTCTTATAGGTCATTTAATGGCGAAATTTAACAATTTTCTTACGAGATTTCTTATTTCAATTTTTTTTACTATTGAAATCTATTGCTGGAAATAATTTTGTTACTATTAAGATATTTTGCTGGTATTTTTACAATAAAAATATATTTTTATGCTTTCATAGTGTTTTGACACCAGTTTGGGGGTAAACTATTTGCTCATAGCTGAGGCCCTAACAGGTGCTACCACCCCGGATCAGGGAACAACAACAATTGAGAGGTGGTTCCACACTCCTCCAAACCACCAATCACCCGATCAGAGATATTGCTGCTGGATGTACTTTATCGTCATACACAGGACGAGTGATAAGTTACAGCTTAGTCACCGGAGTCTAAATGAATGTGCTGGTCGAACAGTAATTTTGAAAGGATATTTATCCACTGATTTTATCCGATTGTATTTTTTAATATTTTCGCACGAAGAAAGACGATAATGTCACTTCGGTGTAAGGAGGTTACGGGTTGGTGAAAGAGAATGAGAAGAATTTAGTGATGAGAAAGGACAATAAAAGAACAGGTTTCAGAAAGACAGAAGATGGCGATAATGTCACTAAGACGCAAGGGGTTACTGGGAGTGAAAGAGAATGGGAGGAATTTAGTGATGAGAAAGGACAATAAAAGAACAGGTTTCAGAAAGACAGAAGATGGCGATAATGTCACTAAGACACAAGGGGTTACTGGGAGTGAAAGAGAAGACTTTAGTGAGGAGAAAGGACAATAAAAGAACAGGTTTCAGAAAGACAGAAGATGGCGATAATGCCACTAAGACACAAGGGGTTACTGGGAGTGAAAGAGAATGAGAAGAATTTAGTGATGAGAAAGGACAATAAAAGAATATGATTCAGGAAGACAGAAGATGGCGATAATGTCACTAAGACGCAAGGGGTTACTGGGAGTGAAAGTGAATGAGAAGAATTTAGTGATGAGAAAGGACAATAAAAGAACAGTTTTCATGAAGACAGAAGATGGCGATAATGTCACTAAGACACAAGGGGTTACTGGTTGGTGAAAGAGAATGAGGGGAATTTAGTGAGGAGAAAGGACAATAAAAGAATAGGTCTCAGGAAGACAGAAGATGGCGATAATGTCCCTAAGACACAAGGTGTTACTGGGAGTGAAAGAGAATAAGAATTTAGCGATGAGAAAGAACAATAAAAGAATAGGATTCAGGAAGACAGAACATGGCGGCTGACGTTGCATTTAAATTGCAGGTTTCATCGTTTTACTATTGAATTAGGTAGAGTCGTTTTTAATAAAGATGGCCATTGTTGGGAAAAGATTGATGTGAATAAATCTTGAATGATTTTGAAGATCGTAATTGTCAGGGAACCGAGAAACCAGAAGACACTTCCACAGAAACTCTTAGAATAGAACCTACGGTCACATGTAGCTAATTCAACAGTAAAACGATGAGACCTAATTGCCAATCTAGTAATGCATTTAAATTCATGCAGTCGAGGTCTCAAGGAGGAGAGCTTATTAGAACAACTGCCATGAAAATATTGGAAAACATGGACAAACTTACCTGCAATAAGACATAGTTTCAAAAAGACGTTTTTTTCCCATGACACGTTTTTTTTTTGTTGTTTTTAACTAACTTCCCTCTTTGGTAATGATTATTGTTTTAAAAGTGATGATTAGTATTTTAATAAAATTAAATTTAATATTTAATATAATTTAATTAAAATTTAATTGGTAAATAATTAATATTGTATTGCATTAGTTTTAATTCTATTAAAAAAAGCGATGATTAGAATTTTAATAAAACCCGAATATTTGATGATCGTGATTTTATGTATGTCTTTTGCGTATTTTCAACAAAAATGTATTAAACAATATTTATCTTTTCAGATTGTTTATTCGCAAGAATAATTTTATATTTACAACATTCTACAAAAATAAATATTGTTTAATACATTTTTGTTGAAAATACGCAAAAGAAATACATAAAATCACGATCATCATATATTCGGGTTTTATTAAAATTCTAATCATTGCATTTTTTAATAGAATTAAAACTAATGCAATACAATATTAATTATTTACCAATTTAAAAGAACATAAATTTATATAAACATTTACTTAATTACTAAAATAGATGAACAAACTATAATGAAATCCTTATTTACCATTTTATAAAGTTCGAATAAACTGGCAATTAGCCGATGTTTTGCTAACTATTCCAATAGTGATGAGGTATTATGTACACTATTTACACTGTTCGGACTATCGTCTTCATCTTTGTCGCCATATTTATCACAACGTTTCGGCCTTCTCCAGGTGGTTGGAATGTTGAACTGAACCCTTTATTTCGCTCGCTGGGGTAGACTGTTCTATTTTTCTGTATTTTGGTAATGTTATAGACTAGCGTATGGTTGCAAGACAGAAATACAACAGCAGAAATAGATTTACGTGATTTATTTCAATAGGAACGTGTGGTTTTGGGACAGCTACCTTGTGGTATAGTTCATAAGCCGGCTGCCGATCCGAGTTGATCTCTCATAGTAGTTCCCACTGGTTGGCGTGGCGTTCCTCCTGCTGACTGCCCAGACTGACCGTGACGAATCTCTTTCCCGACCTCCCGTTGACTGCTGTGTACTTCCCCGTGTGACACTTTTTATGGCGTTTTTTTTTATGGCTTAACGGGCTCGAAAAACGACGCGAGTATAATTAGGAGGGAAACATTTTTATTGGTCGAAAAATAGAAGCGCTTTGAAATATTATTTTCTTTTTCGACCGGAACTCGTGCGTTGGGTCTATGCGTAAACGACGATAATGGTTATTTTGTGACGGGGCCTTGTCCCGTCCACACCCGACTCTCGCTCTTGAGTATGTTAGATTATTTGCCTGCAAATCAGCCGAGATATGTCTTATTTTATTTCATAACAGTAAATATATCTGTTAAAATGAGATGTCAGTGTTATTTTCATTTTTGAGTAATTTAGACGATAATGTATCCATCACATCATGTATATATATATATATATATATATATATATATATATATATATATATATATATATATGAGACCATCCAGAAGATTTGCATGAGATTCTGAAGTCATTTACAGGCTGTGGTTGAAGCCATTGGCGATTTTATTGAATAAATTTACTCTTTAGTATTTCAAGATACCTTTGTGTAATTTTGGTAAGTATATCTGCTAAAATGAGATGTCAGTGTTATTTTCATTTTTGTGTAATTTATCCATGATAACGATATATAATCTTTTTATATACAGTGTAACCCGGATATAAGAAACCCGGATATAAGATAAACCCGGATATAAAAGAGATTTTCTCTGGTCCCAAATTAGAGCCTGTGTTAATGTATATATAATAGACCAAACCCGGATATAAGAGAACCCCCCGGATATAAGAGACTTCTTCTCCGGCCCCGACAACTCTCTTATATCCGGGTTTATCTTATATCCGGGTTTGGTCAATTATATAAACATTAACACAGGCTCTAATCTGGGACCAGATAAAATCTCTCTTATATCCGGGTTTCTCTTATATCTGGGTTACACTGTACCAAGAAAAATTTTACCTCAATGAATTCATATTAAGCGCAAAACAAAAATGTCATAAAATATTTCAAAATAGAAAAGCGACCCTTCAAACGAATCAAAAAACATATTGTTCTACCCACTAGATTTATCAGAACGAGAATTGAAAAGAATTTATCTAAACACAACATGAAATTTTTCATAACTACGTTGAAAACAATAACAGACTTAATTAATAAAAAACGAAATAATAAGCTAAAACGTAAAAGAGGAATTTACTTTATGACCCATAATAATTGCCATAAATAACACACAAGAGAAATCTCAAAGAATTTAAATAAATGATTCTATGAACACAAAAGGGATCTTTTGCAAACGACACATTAAATACATTAGTTGCTCACCATAACGAGACTGGTCGCCATTTTGATTTTAAAAATTGTTACGCAAACAATTCACTGAGACGAAAGTGATTAGAAAGAGCTTTAATCGCTCGGTCATACACAGTAAATTTGCGCCCTGGCCCTTACAATATTTCACCGTTCTTGGTCGATCTTCTTTTGGGTTATTTTATAACAAAAGGGAAGGAAACACAACCAAAAAGAATCTAAATGAAATCAGCTTGGTTATAAGACGAAAACATATTTTTAAATAATCATCTTTAAATTTAAAATTCCCAGCGGTTCTCATTCATGCGCATGCATAGTCGCATCAACGTAAACCTAAACTTGAAGTCCTAAAGAAAACGAAACACGCCATATGAAATCTTTTTCCACTTTGTCATACTTCTTCTTCTTGATAGATATATAAATAATTATATATATATATATATATATATATATATATATATATATATATATATATATATATATATATAGCATAATAAACAAACCAACTAAATAATAATACAAACTAATCAGGAAATTACAAATGTAACAAACCTCGTTGTTTAGTTTGCAAACACTTAATAATCGATAGTGTATTTTCTGTACCCAACACCAATATCAAGATACACCCACCTCGCCCCACCTGTAATCTACTATTTATTCTGCACAATATGTCCCAATAGTGGATATATTGGTGAATCTGGAAATAATTGTACCATAAACAAACATAAACTAACCATACGTCAAAACAATCCTTATTCCCCATAGCTGAACATTTTAATCAACCTGGACACTCATTAGAAAACTGTAAATGTGTATTGATAGATTCTGATTTCAGTTCCACATACACACGCAGAAAAAAAGAATAATACTGGATTTTAAAATTAAATACATATAAAAAAGGGTTAAATAAAGACTTGGGTATTTTAAATCTTTATAAATATTTCAATAGTTAAACAAAAGATTTTTTTTTTAGATATAGTCAAAAAATTTTTTAAACAACATCTAAAATATTACTACAGTTAGATTTACGTTAGAAAAATTCAAACACAGTTGCATTCCATATCACGTGACGTCCGCGTCTCGCGACGGACGCTACTTAATGTAAACAACTTCTGAAAACAGTCATTTCTGATGAAAGATCGGGGCCGATCTGAAGTATCAAATATATATATATATAAAAATATAAATAAATACTTTCACAAAAAAACATTCAATTTTTTTTTAATTTGCAACTTTTCACTTTATACATATCTATATATATATATATATATATATATATATATATATATATGAAAGTTTCATTAATTAAAATAGACAAATTTTGTATATTTATTTTATGTAAATTCCTTTCATATCGTCTGATAAGCTTAATAACATTATCATTGAAAGACGAAAGGAAATCACCATATTGATACATGTTTAAATCTTATCTAAGCTTTCGGCTTACATAAGCCATCATCAAAGATGACAATAACATTACAATATATTAAACAATACACAGACTTGGCAATAATGATAGTATGTTTTTTGTTTGCATGGAAGATTTCCAAGCAATGACAACCGTGCATACGAGACATACGAGACGCTGGAAGCGAAAATAGCACCGCGGCTCATGACGTCACACATGACCATACAAGAGTGAAAACGAAACGTGTTAAGTATGGGAAGCCGTTGGTATAAACCAAAAGCTTCTGTTATCAATTACAGGCATTTAAGAATATTTGTGGAGATTTCATAGTTTATTTAGTTCAGGTTAGGTTTCAACTGTTTTATGTATATAGCTTCAAGGATTCTTAGTTTTTGTTTATTGATTTGATGTTTAAGTATAGTTGTGTTTTCAAGGAGAATTTTCCGGAAATGTATATGCGACCAGGCATGTTGTTTTAAATGTCTAAAAATGTTAGAGTTATTATTCAGATGTAGAGTCAATATATATATATAAAACAACTGAAAAGTTGCAAATTAAAAACAAATTGAATGTATTTTTGTGAAAGTATTTATTTATATTTTTATATATATATATATTTGATATTTCAGATCGAAATATTACTACAGTTAGATTTACATTAGAAATATTCAAACACAGTTGTATTCCATATCACGTGACGACCGCGTTTCGCGACGGATGCTACTTGTAAACAAAGTTCTGAAAACAGTCATTTCTGATGAAAGATCGGGGTCGGTCTCAAATATCAAATATATATATATATATATATATATATATATATATATATATATATATATATATATATAAATAAATACTTTCACAAAAAAATTCAATTTTTTTAATTTGCAACTTTTCAGTTCTTTTTTCTATATTATATACATATTAAGAAAGTATGCGTGGCTTCTCATTATGCTATATATATATATATATATATATATATATATATATATATATATATATATGTATATAACAAAACTCGTTGTCTAGTTTGCAAACACTTAATAACCGATAGTGTATTTTCTGTACCCAACACCAATATCAAGATACACCCACCTCGCCTCACTTGTGATAGCAATAACATAATCTACTATTTATTCTGCACAATATGTCCCAATAGTGGATATATTTTTGAATCTGGAAATAATTTTAGTTTTCGCTTCAACAATCATGAACTAACCATACGTCAAAACAATCCTTATTCCCCCATAGCTGAACACTTTAATCAATCAAGGCACTCATTAGACAACTGTAGATGTTTATTGATAGATTCCGATTTTAGTTCCACATACACACGCAGAAAAAAAAGAAAAATACTGGATTTTAAAATTAGACACATATAAACTAGGGTTAAACAAAGACTTGGGAATTTTAAATCTGTATAAATATTTCAATAGTTAAAAAATTTTTTTTAGATATAGTTAAAAAAAACCTTTTTAAACAACATCTAAAATATTATCGTTAGATTTACGTTAGAAATATTCAAACACAGTTGCATTCCACATCACGTGACGTCCGCGTCTCGTGACGGACGCTACTTGAAAACAAACTTTTGAATACAGTTATTTAATTTATTTCTGACGAAAGATCGGGGCAGATCTGAAATATCAAATATATATATATATATAAAATATAAATATATACTTTCACAAAAAAAAACATTCAATTTTTTTAATTTGCAACTTTTATATATATATATATAAATTTGCAACTTATATATATATATATATAAATATATATATATATATATATATATATATATATATATATATATATATATATATATATATATATATATATATATTACAGATAATAAATCCGTTGGTGGATACTAGTAATATCAAATATTAAAACTGATTCACAAAGAGACCTCAATGTATTTATTATAACAGAGCATATATATTACACAGTAAAAATCCCAAATTACATCATGTAGATATAGCCTATTTCCTCCGGCAAAACCTTAAGCCATTCTTCTTCAACCCTGGATCAGACTGGTGCAAGGTTGCGCCGGTTGAAATAAACTATACCCACATGATGTAATTTTAGATTTTTTTTTGCTGTGTAATACACACATACACACAAACAGATATATATATATATATATAATATGTGGTGTAGTTTAATGTATATGAAAATGAATCATTCATACAAAAAGTAAATTAGTAAAGTTAATGATATAAAATGGCGAATTCAGTTCAAAATATGTTAAGCCCCTACAAAAAAATCTTAAATTGGCGTATTAGTAAAAAACGCTCCCACTTAAATTTTCAAACAAATTCAACCTTAGCGTTGCGACTACACGCTCCAAAAGTTTGTATCCGTTATCAATAACACATTAAAAAAAACATATTTCGATTCGCATATATTTTTTCGTCTCGGATGCTACCTGAATTTTACAAAAGATAAAATAGTTTCCATATCTGATGATGACCAGCGAACCTGTCGAAAGTACTTGCATATTTAAGGAAGACCTAATACAGTTTATAATTAAAAAAAAACAAGGATCATAAGATTAATCGAGTGATTAGTGAGTTAATGCATATTTAAAATTTAGTTAGCGAAGTGATTTCGCCATTTTATATCATTAACTTTACTAATTTAATTTTTGTATGAATGAATATATATATATATATATATATATATATATATATATATATATATATATACAAATTTGTGCAATTAATTACTTAAAAAGAAGATGGTCCATGTGTGCTTCTTACAATATGTAAAGTTAACAGGCCAGTAAATTAAATTTGAGGTCTTAAAAGCCAACAAAATGATAACAATTTTGCTAATAAGAATTGATGACACTTATTACATATTAACCGCTTGACTAAATTGAAACGCGATGAGAAATATTAAAAAATTGCAACTTTAAAATCTCGTGGTTCAATTTAGTCAAAAGTCAAATGTATAATAATTGTCATCAATTCTTATTGCCAATATTGTTATTATTTTGTTGGTTTTTCTTGTTTTTAAACAGTTATGCCGTGCAAGAAGAAAAACTATGTAAGTATGAAAGAATATGCAGTTTGTGATTTGAGTGAGAAGATGGGCGCATAGCTTCAACTATCGTGGATTTCTGTGGCAGCTAAAGTCTCATTGGTGCGTCTCCTCATTTCTTTTGCTTGTATATGTGGTCATTGGATCAGGTGGGCTGCGCAGGAAGAATCCTTCTCCACATGCAGAGAATCTGATTGGTCGATACTGACCAATAAGTGCATGAGCTTTGGAGAGACTTCTGGGAGCCGATTCTCCCAAAAGTGCACAAAATCTACTATATGAAAATATAGCGATTTTAAAATTGTCGCTTCCGATAGCAGCGTTGCTTCCGGACCAATGAATGAATGCTGTTGAAGATTTGAATTTGTAAGGGTGTATGTGTGTGTGATGATGATCGCCATAACACTCTCAGAATGCGATCTAATTCTTTATTGGGCGCATTTCGCACACATTTTCCCGAATCATTGACCGAGAAATTAATGCACCCAGATTAAAAACAAATATTTAAGAAAAACCTCGTTAATTTTCCACTGAGACAAACTTTGCTTAAAAAAAATATTTCTTCAAAAAGAAACCGAGTAATTATTTTTATTTGAATTTTGCCGTTATTTTTGTTCTTGTTGACGAGAGTTGAATATTTTTTTATATTTCCAAATTCGAGAGAGAAAACTCCACAACCACTTTTAAAAAAAAATGTTTTCAACTCGTCTTTTTTTCAAGCTATTTTTTTTTTACATTTCAACAACTACAGAAAGAAATAAAAGAAAACGTGAACAAATTATCAAAAATCGATAATAACAGTGCTTCATTTAAGAAATTCGAACAGTTTAAGATTTTTTTTTCATCGATATTTTAAACAGTGGATTATTTATTTTTTGAAATATTTATGGTTAGAATTTTCTGCATTTTTTTTTTTGCTTAATCAACTCGCATAAAATAAAAATAAACATTCAAATATTTTGCTTCAATTTTAAATATTTAGAATGCGTTGGTGGATATTACAACATATCAACACATTTGTGGGTATTTAAGCTGGAAATATTTTATGATTATACTTGCGTCTATGAGTAAAAATTGGTTGGATTTATAATTGAGTTCACATGAAAACATTTTTCATCTGTAGTAGATTTTGTGCACTTTTGGGAGAATCGGCTCCCAGAAGTCTCCCCAAAGCTCATGCACTTATTGGTCAGTAGCGACCAATCAGATTCTCTGCATGTGGAGAATGATTCTTCCCGCGCTGCCCCCACTGATCCAATGACCACCTATAAAAGCAAAAGAAAAGAGGAGACGCACTATTGAGATTTTAGCTGCCACAGAAATCCACGACAGTTGAAACTATGCGCCCATCTTCTCACTCAACTCACAAACTGCATATTCTTTCATACTTACATAATTTTTCCTCTTGCACGGCAGAACTATCTAAAAACATTTATAACAGACTAATAACTCTTTCTTTTCTTTCAGAGAACTTTAATAGACTTTGATAGTCAAAGAGAGACAACTCTCGTCTTACTCATTGCATGCTTTTTCGTACACATTCTTTATTGTTTGCATTGTTGAACACAATTTATTTATATATTGATACCTTTGCCTTGTCCCTTTCTCCACATTAGTTCGGTTTCCAAATCGAAATTAAATAAATGTGGTGGAAGTCCGCCACACATATACGCTTCAGTCTATAAGAAATATCGCGTTTTGTTATATTCCGTGCTAATAGGAATATATACTTGAAAAACACGGGGGATAAAATAAGTAAAGGTTTATTGTAAAAAGCCAGTACAGTAAGAAATAAGGTAACAGTTATGTGCACGATCGTCGCAAGTCAATCCAGCATTGAGTGCTACTATTGGAAGGTCGGTAGTTCTCACGTAAATCTGAGTCGTACTCAACAGATTCCAGCTAGACAATATTAACCAGCCTCCCCACGAGGTAGGATGTGGCACAAGGCCGAATTTAATGTGGGGCTATCCGAGCCCTTAGGCTCGGCCAAAAATTCCCCGTAACGCCGCATAAATCGGTTCGGGTCTGTCTACCACCGCGGACGAGACTCTGCCGAAGGGCAGAATCTCGTGCGGGTTCCTCTCTGCCCGAAGGCAGAGAGTTCGACAACAGCTAAGATCTGAGTAACAGTTCGCAGCTAGACGGTATCTAGCAACTGCCCCACGCAGTCACATGTGGCACAAGGCCGTCTTTAATATGCGGTTCCCGAGCCCGTAGGCTCGGGCAAAAAATCCCCGTAGACCCCGCATAAACGGGATCGGGTTTGTCTAACTCTCCGGACAAGACTCTACCCTTCGGCAGAGCCTCGTCCGGGTTCCTCTCTGCCTGATGGCAGATAGTTCGACAACAGCTAAGATCTGAGTAACATGTCGCAGCTAGACTCTGTAGCCCGTTGACTTATAGGAAGTAACTACCTATAGTGTAGTCACTCATTGGGGTAACAGGTTATTCCATTACATCAAGTTTGTACTTAAGTCTATAAGTATGCATCGGAGATGTTTATACCCGAGTCCTGAGATAAACATTGGTTGATTTCGTATTTGGGTTTAGAGGAAACATTCATAAGGTTTATACTGGACTCTTCCTGGAAAAATTGTTTCGATTTATACGTGAGTCTATCGGTAAACATTGCCCTAGACACAAGCCACTATTGGTAACATTGCCAAGACGAAAAACGCCGGCGGTCCGACAGCGGTCCGACAGCGGTCCGACAGCGGTCCGAGCGCTAGTGGCATACCACCCAGTGGCAGATTGGTGGCTTGCGTGTAGGGTGGTTGGGTCTATGATTATTTCTATAAGTCAACATTGGTTGAATTTCTACTTGAGTCTATAGATAATCATTAGTTGGGTTTATACTTGAGTCTATAGGTAAACATTGGTTGGGTTTATAGTTGAGTCCATAGATAATCATTAGTTGGCTTTATACTTGAGTCTATAGGTAAACATTAGTTGAGTTTATACTTGAGTATATAGATAATCATTAGTTGGGTTTATACTTAAGCCTATAAGTAAACATTGGTTATGTTTATACTTGAGTCTATAGATAATCATTAGTTGGGTTTATACTTGAGTCTATAGATAATCATTAGTTGGGTTTATACTCCAGGTTACACGTAAAAATGGATTTATACTTGAGTCTATATGTAAACATTGCTTGGGTTTTATACTTTACTCTATAGAATGGATGGTTGGTTGATTTTGTTTAGCGGCATATCAACCCCTATGGGTTATTTAATGCCGAAATCTAAATGTTTAGAACAATGTTAAGGCTTCAACTACAGGTAAATAGGTATTGTTGGTAATTTTACTATAAAATGTATTGTTGGTCATTGTACTATAAATTAGTATTATTACTAATTTAACTAAAAATAGGTATTTTTTAAGCATTTCACCCCAGATAAGTCGGGATAACACTAGCAAGCAAGGGGTTACAGAGATTGGGAGCAAGAGTAAAGAGGCGTGATAGAGGAAAGGATGAAGAGAAGGACAGGGAATAGATCAAGGCATCTGGAGATGTCGATTGACGTTACATTTGAATATTTGAAGATTATAGCTATCAGGTTTGGTTTGGTTTGTTTTACGGCATATCACTCACAATGGGTTATTTAATGCCGACAAAATTTCTTTCTTTTTTTTCAAAAATGTATAGCTGGTAATATTTTTTTTAAAAAATGTATAGTTTGCTTTGGTTTGTTTTGTGGCATATTAACCTCAATGGGTTATTTAATGCTGGCAAAATTTTTTATTTCTGGTAATATTTTCTTTTTTCAAATATTTATTACTGATACTAATTTTTTTAAAAAGTATTTCTGGTATTAAAATCTATTTTTACACTTTCATAGTGTTTTGAGTCAGGGTGTGGGGTCTATTTGCTCATAGCTGGGGCCCTAACAGGTGCTACCACCCCGGGTCAGGGTGGACCTGGGAACACCAGCAATTAAGAGGTGGTCCCACGCTCCTCAAAGCCTCCTGATCAGAGGCCTAGCTGTTGGATGTAGTTTATCGTCTTACCCAGGACGTATAGCTATCAGGGAAACAAGTAAGAGGAAGGGAATTCCATAGATGGGAAGTGCAAGACATGAAGCTATTGGAGTAGAAGAGACGACTACATTTAACAGTTTCGACAGTGAAAGGGTGGGACTGAGATGTCAACCTAGTAGCACGTTTAAATTCATGCCGTCTGGGAACCAGCGAAAGTAGCTCGTCGGAGCAGTTACCGTGAAAGTATTTGGAGAAAAGACAGAGGGAGGCGATGGCTCGTCTATGAGAGAGCGACTGTAGACGAGATGCCAGATCAGGGTCAATTACATTGCATATCCGTCTCTGGATAGGTAGTGTTAGTAATTTTACTATAAATAGGTATTGTCGAGAAAATCCCGACCCAAGACAAAAAAAAAAAAAAAAAAAATTTCGTCACAGTGCAGGCGGAGGAAATGTGCAAATTTACTTACCTTAAGTTGCGAAAAAAATATCTACTTCCGCGACGTAGCTTCTCCGTCTTTGCGTCGTATAAAAAAGGGGTAAAAAAAAAACAGAGGGTAAAATAAATTTCCTTTATATAACCACTTCAGCGATCACGTGACAACAAGTCACAAGACCTTGTAACTATAAAAAAAAATGAAAAAAAAGAAGGTAACCACATTTAGTCGACCAGAACAACAACCCAGGTAAGTACCTTACTCCTGCCACCTGGACCGTTAATTTTTCCCACACTATGAGTAGCAATTTATTTTTATATACAAATGTATTACTGGTATTTTTACTATAAAAATGTATTTTTTATATTTTCACAGTATTTTGTTTTTGTTTGGGAGTTTACTTTTTGCCCATAGCTGGGACCCTAACAGGTGCTACCACCATCAGTCTATAGGTGAACATTTGTCGCGTTTAAAGTTAAGCTTATAGGTATGCATTCTACACGTTTATACTAGAGTCCTGAGGTAAAAAGCGGTCGGATTTATATTTGTGTTTATAGCTAAATAGTGCGCCGGTTTATACTTGAGGCTATAGGTAGACATTAGTTCTTTTTATTCCAACTCGCAGGCCTCTTCGGGATAAATGAATCCTTTTAGGGTGGTGCTACTCCGCTGGCGATCTAATCCCATACTGAGTCGATTTCTATGGTCACAGATTAACAATTTCTCTCTACACATCTATAGAGTTTGAAGGTTTCTGTATTACTGAAAACACAATATCATTTGACAGTAAAATCGCATTACCGCTTGGCAAACCTTTGTAAAAAAAAAAAAGGCAAATACAGTATGAAAGCCAGTAATACAGGGAGCTAGAGAAGAAAAAAATGATTACAATAAATTGTAATATGAGTACTAGTAAAAAAAATTGGTTACTAAGATATTAGATTTATAAGTACTAACAACTCATACACAGAGGTCACCGAGGACACATGACCGGCGGATAAAAGCGTTGGTTGAAGTAATTTAGTAACTTGAGTTGTGAATTCAAAAACATGGAGAGTTGATTTACTGAAGGGGATTAGCTGAAATTACGATATTCGGAAGAGACACCGTACGTGGAACTAGAACAATATATCCCGATCGACGAATTAAAGCGTTTGGTTCGAAATGTATATCACCTGAAGAAGGGTGGAGCGTAAAACGGCCGAAACGTCGGGAATATGACAATAAAGATAAGGACAACAGTCGGAACACTGTAAATGGCGTCAATAGTTACAATTACATTTCAGATATATAGAAACATCATTCGTTTTTTTTCTTTCTTTGCATTTTTCTTTCCTGTTTTTCTATTCCTTTGTTATCTCTTCTTTCTTTCTTTCTTTCCTTCCTTCCAGTTTATCTTCATTACTCTGATAGTGATCTTATTATGTTTTCTCTTTTCTCTTCTTTCTTTCTTTCTTTCTTTCTTTCACTTCCGGATATTTTTACCCTTCTTTCTTTCTTTCTTTCTCTCTTTCTATTTTGTCCTTTTCTTGACATTCTTTTCTTTTGACTTCTTTTTCTTTTTTCTTTCTTCCTTTCTTTCTATTTTTGTCTCCTTTTTTGTCCCTCTTTTTTCTTTCTTTCTTTCTTTGCATTTTGCTTTCCTGTTTTTCTATTCTTTTGTTATCTCTTCTTTCTTTCTTTCTTTCTTGCTTTCTTTCTATTTTGTCCTTTTCTTTACATTCTTTTCTTTTGATTTCTTCTTTCTCTTTTGATTTCTTTCTTTCTTTCTTTTTTCTTTCTTTCTTCGCATTATTTTTTCTTATCTTTGTCTTTCTTGTTCTTTCTTTCTTTTTTCGACTTTTTCTTTGAATTCTTCTTCCTTATCTTTCTTCCTTTTATTTCTTCATTCTTTCATTTCCTCTTTAGTTTCTTTCTTTTTTGTTCCTCTTTTTAATTTTTTCATCTTCTTTCTTCCTTTCTTTCTTTCTTCCTTTCTTCCTTTCTTTCTCTTTCCTTTGCTTCTATTTTAGACGCCATCGTCCTCATCTAGTCCATGCAAATGTCATGCATCTATCATTAAACAATAAATCTTTAGCGCAATTCATCGCAAACCGTTTTTGACACTTTCAGTTCCTTACAGAAAACTGCAACCTTCCTTCAGCCACCGAGTCGCAATTTTACCTTTCTTAAAATAAAAATAAAAAAATGTCTATATTCTGAAAATGATGCTTATTTCCTGCGATTTTCAACGTCACATTCAATAAACAATTTAAAACCAAGTCTGACAATTTAAAAAGATGTCACAACAAAATCTTTGAAAATCAGATTAAACACACTAATGCCATGTAACCCCCCCCACCAAAAAAAACGGTTAACTTTTTAGCCAACAAAATAATTATTTATTTTTTTAATCATTTAATCCCAAGCAAGGCAATAAAGCCACTAAGACGCCAGGGTGGGGGGTTCTTAAGAGTGAAAGAAACCGAGTAAACATCACTGTGGAGCAAAGCACACTAAATGAACAGGATTCGCAAAAGACCGAAGATAACAATTGACAGTGCGTTTAATTTTTTTTAAGATCGTATTTGACAGAAAAGGAAGAAGCCGGACGAGAGTTCCGCAAGTGAGAAGTGCGATGGAAGGAAAATTATCATAGAAGTTATGGTTGCATCAAGCAATTTCAACAGCAGAATAATGAGACCTAACCGCCAATCTAGTACTGCGTTTAAATTCGTGAAATCGAGCTACCAGAGTGTGTTTGTCCCTTTACTATCTCTCCCAGTTCCTACGCTGCCACCCATTTACACAAACTAGGTAGATTGCACTCTATTGCCCTTTATCCTTCAAAATAACCTGTGTGTGTCAAATTCTCCGAGCCCTCTCTTCATTATTTGATTTGCTATGACTAAATAACTCGTATCAAATTATATCCTATTATTTCCGGTTAATGATAGAAGAAAAGTTTATTCATATATTTAATAATAAAAATTTAACCACGTAGTCCGTTCGCCACAGTTAGCAGCAATGAGATAACCCGTTGTTATGGTAACTTGACAAAATAAGCAGGCGATGAAAACAGTTGCCCTCCTTTCTTTAACTCATTTAAGGCATTATATGATCGCTTAATAACTTGCTCAGTTTCTAAAAAGTAACCTTTTCTACTTTGATGCATGTTCGAATCTCTATGTCATATCTTCCGCCGTCTGTTCGTATACTAGTCTGACCCTGGCTGACCATGACGTCCCCGTTGTGCAACTCAGTTTGGGGCTGCCCCTTTTGCAGACGACCATGAACTGTTTTTTCTCACTTAATGATTAATCTTTTCCCCTTCTGAGTTGAGTGAACATATCGTAAACGTCATAAATATCAAGTATTGCTAAGTGTAGCAAAAAGCTGAAAGCTGTGGAGAGTCATGATCACCTAAGTTCAGAAGTGACATACCATATTAAGATAAAGAAAGAAAAAATTACATAAACAAGAACTACAAAGACTAACAAGGATTTGAAAGAACAGTTACTACAGAGAGAAATAAAAAAACGGAAGCTGTGGAGAGCTATGTACAATTATGTCCCAAAGTGACCTAATATATTCAAAGAGAGGGAAGGGACAAGTTTAAGCACGTGGATAGAGGAAGAAGAACAGCAAAGATGAACAAGGATTGTAAAGGCACTGTTATGGCGTAGAGCAATAAAAGTCTGGAAGCTGTGGAGAGCCATGATCGTACATATCCAAAAGTGAAATAGCACATTGCAAGAAAGAGAACTTCCTTGACATTTTTAAGCAAATGGACAGACGAATAAGAACAAAAAAAGGTAACAGGGATTGTAAAGGAACAGTTACAGCTTAGAGTAATAAAAGACCGGACGCCGTGGAGAGCCATGATCACGCATGTACAGAAGTGGCATAACACATTGCCTGCTTGATAACCTTGAGAAATTGGTCAGAGGAACAAGAACTACAAAGACAGGCAAGCATTGTAAAGGGACTCTTAATAATACTTAGAAGAATAGAAGACCGGAGGCTGTGGAGAGCCATGATCACGCATGTACAGAAGTGGCATAACACATTGCCTGCTTGACAAGCTCGATAAATTGGTTAGAGGAACAATAGCTACAAAGACAGGCAAGCATTGTAAAGGGACTGTTAATAATACTTAGAAGAATAGAAGACCGGAGGCTGTGGAGAGCCATGATCACGCATGTACAGAAGTAGCATAACACATTACCTGCTTGACAAGCTTGAGAAATTGGTCAGAGGAACAAGAGCTACAAAGACAGGCAAGCATTGTAAAGGGACTGTTAATAATACTTAGAAGAATAGAAGACCGGAGGCTGTGGAGAGCCATGATCACGCATGTACAGAAGTAGCATAACACATTGCCTAATTGACAAGCTTGAGAAATTGGTCAGAGGAACAAGAGCTACAAAGACAGGCAAGCATTGTAAAGGGACTGTTAATAATACTTAGAAGAATAGAAGACCGGAGGCTGTGGAGAGCCATGATCTCGTACGTATGTCACATATAGAAAGAGAGAGAAAGAGAGAGAGAGAGAAATTCAGGCTATTGTATTTTCTTGTTTTACTCTTTCCTTTTCCTATAGTAAATCAGTTTCTGAATTTTTGGGGGGGAGCTAATTTTTACATTAATTATCTAATCAGTTCAGAATCTCTTCAGCTTCAAATTTTTTTTTTTTTTTTTTGATGGCATGAAGGGGTCCACGGTATGTGTGTGTTTTGGGGGAGGGGTACGTTTCCGGGCGACTGTATGAGGGAGGTGCTGAAAAGTTCTCGGTCCGTCGTCACTTGCCAAAATCTGTTCAAATGACCAAACGTTAGAATTTATTTCGGGATCCCTTTTTGGTCTAGACGAGTATTTTTCAGCACCTCTTCGCAGTTTAAACAAATCCGTTTTCGAAAAGTTGCCATATTAAAAAACAAAAAACACTCCCAAAACAAAGACAAATTTCGAAACTTTACACACTTATTCCTACCTGTTTCTCTCTCTCTCTCTTGATTACTCACATATACTTTTACAGACAATATATATATATATATATATATATATATATATATATATATATATATATATATATATAAAGTGAACATTGAAATCACATACTATCTCTCTCATGACATAGACAATATATATATATATATATATGTATATATTTAAAGACATTTATATATATTATGTTTAACGTTCTTTTTATAGATACAAGTATTTAAGCATTATTAAATACTTGTATCTATAAAAAGAACGTTAAACATAATATATATAAATGTCTTTAAATAAATTGTCGGACTATGTCCAATTCAAATATATATATATATATATATATATATATATATATATATATATATATGAAGTGAACATTGAAGTCAACTCTTAGAGGCGACAGTCTGTTTCATGCTCGACGCAATCGTCAGGCCTCTAAGTGTTGAATTCACTGTTCACTTTTATATTTACACACGCTCTATCTCAGATATTGAGCACTTTATCCCATAAATATAGAACACCTTAAGTCAATATTTCTTCTCATCCAAATCACCTCATATGTCGAATAAGCTTATTTCGACCAACGAAAATATAATTCGTTAGTCTTATCAACCCCGGGGATTTAAAAAAAAGTAAAAGAGAATGATAAAAGTATCGTTAGTAACGCTATACTCTTTGCGTAAACACGTACAGCCATAAAAAACGAACGAAAAACAGCTAAACATCCTATAAACGTAAGCAATGGAAAAAGATGGATATTCGCTGTTTGTATTTTATAATACGATACTAATATGTGAATATTACATGCTTTATTATTGGATACAGTTAAGTAAAACATCAGTTTTATCAAAATCATGTTTATTTTAAATACAGCTGCACTTTTTTTACGACAGTAAATGGATATATAGTTTGGTCAACGACATAGCCATGGCCAGCAGTGCATACGCTGTTTTTATATCTGGTGTATGATGCGACCCCCTTAAAACTCGCTTCAAAATTAGATCTTCAAAAGTCGCATGAGACGCGAGTATATACGGCAATTAAAATTTTAGCGACACTGAAGTTTCATAATTAACCTCAGAACCGGAAAACCGGTTTAAGTTTCAGAATTGAATGTTCTTCTCTCCCCAGGACTTCTTTGGGCTCATTGTGGCTTTGATTTTCCTTTTGTTGTTCGGTATTTTTAATGCTAATTTGAATAGAATGAATGGATATATAGTTTGGTCAACGGCGTAGCCAGGGCTAACAGAACAAACGCTAATTTTATACCTCGTGTATGATGCGACCCCCTTAAAATTAGCTACAAAATGAGGTCTTTAAAAATAGCATGATATGTGAGTATATACACCACAGTTCAAAATTTTGAAGCCACCCCCAGAATTAGCATGGAATCAACTTGACAAAAGAGTGAAACTTTTCTATCCCAAAAATGAGAAAGTTCTCTTAGAGTCATTGAAAAAAAAAGGATTAAATCAATTATCAAATGAAGGGGTCCTCGGTGTGTGTGTGCGCGCGTGTGTGTGTGTGTGTGTGTGTGTGTGTGTGTGTGTGTGTGTGTGTGTGTGTGCGTGTTGAAAGGAGCACGTTCCAGGACGACTGTATGAGAGAGGTGCTGAAAAGTTCATGAGAACAGCAAAAGGAAACAGGGATTGTAAAAAGGATAAAAGTATCGTTAGTAACGTTGAGAAACTTTTGCAATGAATGCCAAAAATATGTTTTGACGAGAGCAAAAAATTTAATCATAAAATACTTTTTTTTTTCATAATAAAATTTCTAATAAAAATAATGTGTCACTTATTTTTAACATTGTATAATAATTTTCTCTTATTTAAATAGCAAAACAACTAGTTTGGGGGCCAATTTAAAAAATAACAATGGTCTCCTCAAAGTTTTGAAATGTAGTGTATATATATTACACACACGCATGAACACATACGCACAGACACCCACTCTCTCTGTCTTGGTAATTAATGAAGATATTTGAAACGTAATTAATCTTTCCATCAAAAAGTAATTAGTGAATATTTTCCATTTAATTAGTACCTTAGAGCAGTTGGCGTATACACTAATTTATAAAACGTTCAACCTTAGGAGACATCTCTTCAAAAACAAGGCTCTTTCAGAAGAGAACATGTCCAATAATTCCATCTAATTGTGATGGGGTGTGCAAAGGGATGATCGGTCACTCACTCAAAGTAAAGCAGGAGCAACATCAGAAGACCGTAATCCGGGAGTGACAATGAAATCAGGTATGTCGGATCATGTGGAACGAAAAAAAGTGGGAGTCTTTAACGTTTCTGTAATGAAATGGGATCAGAATAGAGAATAATTTGGGAAGATAAAACGTTTAAAACAATCAGCACGCATTCTCGACTCTAATAATTCTATAAATAAGCCTAGAATAACAATGAACGTCATATGTGGGCTTTTAATTTAAAAAAAAAGGTTAAGATTATACCTAAAACACAAACGATCCACAAACTGTTTACACTCTTCTTCTATGTGGGGTATCGCTTCAGGAGGTGACTGATCATGTTTCTTCAATACTTCCTGTCTTTTGTAGCTCTTAGTAAGATCTGTCTCGTTGCTAACCCTCCTACTCGCTGTTCCGACAACCATTTACACAAGCTCGTTATTTCGGTTATTCGTTGTTTTCCTCCGTTCCTCTTGCTTTCAATATGTCTTGTGGGTTTCACATTCTCCAAGCCCTCTTTCCTCATTATATACTCTAGAAATTTCAACTGTCTCTTTCTCATTGAAGTATAAGTGTCCTTTTTGTTTCCATTTTCTTTAAAACTTTGTCTTTGCTCACATGTTCAGTCCACGGTATTCTCAGCATCCTTCTGTAGTACCACATTTCTGTTGCTTCAAATCTCTTCTTCATCTGTTAGGAGATTGTTCAACATCTGGTATTATATAGCAGTTCAGCACTCTTTGTTCCTAGCCAAATTTACCCGTGTTTTAATTGCTTGCTTAGCTTTTAGAAGGCATCTTTCGCGCTTTCAATTCTATAAAACGTTAAGTCCTTTCTTCTCGCTTCTTATCTTCTGTAGGAGTTCCTATAGTTTTCGTTCTGCGGTTGCTGACAATTCCGTGTCGTCTGCATATCTTATGCTGCTAAGATTGCAGCTGCTAATAATTCATTTGAGTAAGACTTCTAATAATCCCAGAATTGCTTTTTTTTGTTCGGTATATGTAGATGGAGTAGAAGTGGTGTTTCTTGCGCAACATAGACTAACGGAGCCCAACCCTCTCCAAGCAGGTTTTAAATTCAGAGTTGTCCTTCTCCTAGACCGGTTGCCATCCAAGGCTATAGAACACTGTATATCCTGCTATTTACCCATAGCTGGGGGAGAAGAAGATGATTCATACCTTTTCCAGGGGTATTAGTACCAGGTAGAAGGCACGGCGGCATAATGTATATCGGCTTGGATTGAGCAATCGGAGAGCCAAGTTCGAATTCCATTCGAATCCATTACATTCATATATATATATATATATATATATATATATATATATATATATATATATATATATATATTACATGAATCATTCATACAAAAAGCAGATTAGTAAAGTTAATGATATAAATGGCGAAAAACATCTTCGCAAACAAATTTATTAAAATTACATTAACCCACGAACCTCTCGATGAATGTTATGATCCTTGTTTTTAATAAATTCAAGTTGTATAAGGTCTTTTTTATTCTGCTAGTACTTTCGACTGTACATTCAGCCATCCTCAGGCATGGAAATTATTTTGTTTTTTAGTACATCCAAGTAATAACGGGACACAA
Source organism: Acanthosepion esculentum (assembly GCA_964036315.1). Taxonomy (NCBI): domain Eukaryota; kingdom Metazoa; phylum Mollusca; class Cephalopoda; order Sepiida; family Sepiidae; genus Acanthosepion; species Acanthosepion esculentum. The sequence continues at coordinate 20,641,014 of OZ038507.1, forward strand.
AAAATTAGATGGGAATCGAAATATGTTTTTTAGAAATGTGTTATTGTCAACGGATAAAAAATTTTGGGGCGTGCGGTCGCAACGCTAAGGTTGAATTTTTTTTTTTAATTTAAGAGAGTGCGTATTTTTTTACTAATATGGTAATTGGAGATTTCTTTTGTTGTAGTATTTTTTTCAGTCGATGTGGCATGAACTAAATTGTTCAATAAATAGAGTAATGTTGCAGAATGATCCATGTAATATAAATTGAACTGCACCACATATTGGATATATATATATATATATATATATATATATATATATATATATATATATATATATATATATATATATATATATATTTGCATGTCATCGTCCACTTTATGTATGGAAAAAATTCCACTGCCCATCTTTATTGTAAATATTCAAAGGCATACCAAAATTGTTTGGTAAAAGTTTCTTCTTTACATGCAGTGTCCCCTCGGGACGTAGGCGATCATGGCCCTCCACATTTTCTGTCCTTTGTAGCTCTTAATATATTTTGTTTCAGTTATTTCTCCCAAACCCTGTTCCCCCATCTATTTACTCAAGCTCACTAAGTATGTAATGTGTTGTTTTCCTCTTTGTCCCTCTTGCCTTCAATCTGTTCTGTGAGCATCAGATTTTCCAAGCCGTCTTTCCTCATAATGTACCCCATAAATTTCAACTGTCTCTTCTTAGTGTTAAGTATAAGTTTCCTTTTTGTTTCGATTTTCTATAAAACATTCTCATTGCTCAGATGTTCAGTGCATGGCATCCTCAGCATCCTTCGGTAGAACTCCATTTCTGTCCTTTCAAGTCTCTTTCTTCATCTTTGTGGATCTGTCTATTTTTGTGAGATGAGGTATTGTAGTTATTTACATTGTTTACATGGTTGTCCTCATCTTTATTGCCATATTCATGAAGGTTCGGTCTTTGTACGCTCCGGTCTTCTTCAGGATCTGTCTATATTTCTGAGATGAGGTATTTTAATTATTTACATTATTTACATTGTTCGGACTGTTGTCCTCATCTGTATTGCCATGTTCACGACGTTTCGGCCGTTGTACGCTCCGGCCTTCTTCAGGTGATTGGAATTTCGAACTGAACCCTTTATTTCGTCCACCGGGGGGGGGGAGATTGTTCTAGTTCCACGTGACATGCCTCTTCCTCAAAGACACATGGCGCAGTGGATAAAAGTTGGTTGGTTCCAGTGACCCGAAGAGTTGTGAGTTCAATACCTGGCTACTGCAGGGGTGGACAAAAATTTAGAAAGTTAAGTTAAAGGGAGATAATTGAAACATCTAGAAGAGGCATGTGTTAACCAGGCCCCATGTCCCCCTTTTGAACTTTAGTATAAACCAGATCTATATCTGTTTATCCGTTAATACATTGTGATTTCTATCCAGTTTCCTTTTGTAGTAATGCAGATGTTCCCCAGGACTCCAATCTTGGTCCTAATTTGATTTCAGTTTTCTTTAATGACCCTCCCAATGGCATCAGCTCTCAACTTGGTATCGACGCAGGTGATCCAACCATATACTTCTGTCTTGATAGTAAGTCTAATCGGTTTCATACGGTCAAAATGGCAGCTGATATCCAAAACGGCCTTGAATCTTTTGTTAACTGGAACACTGTATGACTTGTAAAATTCTTAACAGCTTCAAAACTAAACTACTCTCCATCAATCCTCTGAGAGACTTCTCGCTGCTTTCCATCAGTATGGCTGATGCTAACCTCCAGAAGAATTACTCATTGCGCCTTCTCAGGTTAACATTCTCGGCTGAGATGAAGTGGAAAGGTTATATATGAATTCATTGCTAAGTCAGCTGCTAGGAAAGTCGGTTCAGTGTCGTCCTAGACAATCTTTCTCTCCAGAAACTCTGACATATCTATAAGTCTACCATTTACCCACGCTTAGAATATTGCTGCCACATATAGTCCAGTGCTCCGACTATACCTTGAGTAACAGCAAAATTGTTCAAATTGTGTAACAGCATTGGATAATTGTCCTTTCCGCAAAATATTTATCATCTAAAAAAAAAAAAACCCAGAAATCCCCACTAAAGTTGGGTTTCTTTTTTCCAAGTTTTCAGACGTTTTGCCATCTTGGTACCATTTGTCGTAAGAATCGCTGAAAAACCCTTTGAGTTATTCAGCTAGAAAGAGAACAAGTTAAAATCATTTTGTGTCAGTCCCACTATGTTTTCCCGACTGAGCAATGGTGAGAGGAAAAAGATCATTCAGGCCTTCAGTAATTGTACCAACATTCATACTCTGGCTTCCATCTTCAAAGTTCATTCAAGAACCATCAAGAGAATGGTGAATACGTTTAAAACAGAGGGAACAGCAGAGAGGAAATCTAAATCAGATGATTGCAACAGCAAGAGGGATCATCATTTCAACTTAGAGCTAAATACATTCTTAGTAGAGTCCAATAGTTTTATAAAAACCTCCGAGGATTCCAGTAAGATATCTTTAATTATTTCTAAGATACAACGGTTAAAAGTTTAATCTAATACTTGCAAAATTTTGCTGTTACACGATTTGGGAAATTTTCCTGTTACACCCGATATATCGAGTGCCCCATGATAAAATCCAGCAATATTGTCGGCCCTGTTCCGATGTCTCGGCTACAGTATATTTCCCACCGCCATAAGGTTGCTTCCCTGTGCCCTTTCTTTAAATACTTTCATGGTAATTGTTTGGATTAACTCTTGGCTATGCTGCCTAGACTTTTCGAATTTAAACGCAGTAATGGAACTGCTACGAGGTCTCATCATTTTACAGTTGAGTTGGCTAGAGATGTAGCTGTAAATTCTATGCTACCAATTTTTCTTCTCGCACTTCTCTCTAAACCAATCTAAACCAAAGAATACATATTCTATTCATACGAATCTATCCTAAAAATATTGTCGGCATTAAATTACCCATTGAGGTTGATATGCCGTAAAACAAAATAAACCAAACAAATCTAAACCAAAGAATACATATTCTATTCATACGAATCTATCCTAAAAATGTTGTCGGCATTAAATAACCCATTGAGGTTGATATGCCGTAAAACAAAATAAACCAAACCAATCTAAACCAAAGAATACATATTCTATTCATACGAATCTATCCTAAAAATGTTGTCGGCATTAAATAACCCATTGAGGTTGATATGCCGTAAAACAAAATAAACCAAACCAATCTAAACCAAAGAATACATATTCTATTCATACGAATCTATCCTAAAAATGTTATCGCCATTGAGGTTGATATGCCGTAAAACAAAATAAATCAAACCAATCTAAACCAAAGAATACATATTCTATTCATACGAATCTATCCTAAAAATGTTGTCGGCATTCAATAACCCATTGAGGTTGATATGCCGTTAAAGCAAAATAAACCAAACTAAACCAGTGTGTCTTAGTGGCTTTACTGCCTTGCTTGGGGTGAAGTCGATTAAAAAAATCACTTATATTCGATATTAGATAACCCAACAACGATTGGTATGTTGTTAAACTAACCAACTTCCAACCAACCACCCAACCTTTGCCATTGATGGTAAACATGTAACTGAGCCCAACGGAGATGGTATTACCTATGTCTTAAATATTAGAAATGTAGCAAATTATAACCTTTGATTTTGACTCTTTGCCACGGGAAGATGAGCTTTGTGGAGGTTGGGCGGAGAGAGATTCATGGAAGATTGAAGTTTATAAGCAACAAATTCGACCTTGCCAACCGAACGATCCTCAGTGGCCGAAACGGTGAAGGCACGTCAGGCCATATGACGGTTCCGTATAGGATACAGGTTCGATTCCTGTCGGAGGACGAATATTTTCTATGAAAATTTCTCGGTCATTCAGGCCGGTAAATGTTATTAATACTGTTTATTATAAAACAGAACATTTACTTAAATATTTGTATCTATAAAAAGAATGTATAAACATAAAAATGTCTTTATATATATATACATATATATATATATATATATGAAGAAAGATTAAAGTGTGCTATATTTATGGGATAAAGTGCTCAATATCGGAGATAGACCGTGTGTAAATATAAAAGTGAACATAGAAGTCAACACTTAGAGGCGACAGTCTGTTTCAAGCTAGATGCAATCGTCAGAAAACGAGTGGTGTTATTTTTCTCGGCTATTTATATATATGGGTCAGTGGTGCATCGTGGGTAGTCTATTTTGGCAGATATTTTACCGGAAGTCATTTATTTGTTTATTTGTATATTTGTGTCAAATTATATATATATTCATATGAACCTATCCTAAAAATGTTGTCGGCATTAAATAACCCATTGAGGTTGATATGCCGTAAAACAAAATAAACCAAACCAATCTGACCCAAAGAATACATATTCCATTCATACGAATCTATCCTAAAAATTCCTGATAATAATTGTGACAATACTATTATTATTGAACAATTTAGTTCATGCCACTTTTCTCCAGTACAAGAACGCACATTTTTCAAATTTAAAAAAATTCAACCTCAGCGTTGTGTCTGCAGCGCTCCAAAATTATTCTTACATTTAACAATATCTCATTACTAAAAAAGCACTCTTTCGGACCGCAATATCTTTCGATGTCGCATTACTATTCGGAATTTAACAAAAACACACTGATATGTCTACCTGAGGATGGTCGTTCGGAACGACTGAAAGCCGGCTCGTACAAAAAAATAAGACCAGATAAGCCCGGAATTTATGAACAAGGATCACACCATTCATTAACAGATTCGAAGTTGGTTGTAATTTATTATTAAATATTGTTTGTGAGAGTGATTCTCGCCATATAACTAGCTTCAGTATTTGTTTTTCGTTTGAATGATTTACGTTACATATATATATATATATATATATATATATATATATATATATATATATATATACAAAGACAAAAGGAAAACTAGTCTTTGTTTCTCCTTGATACATACTGCTAGTGCAGTGATTATGTTTATACTGGAAGAGCAGCGAGAAAACTGCCACAATCAAGTTGAAACTTCGATCACGTGACCCCAATATTACCAACTACAGGGGCTCATGATCCAAAAGCAGTTTCACAAACCTAATGATATATTGCGAATTTTTGACTTACCCTCGTATATATAAACAAGGAAATAAAATTCAACAGCAACATTAACAACTTTTACTGACTTTTGTTTGCTGCCCATTAAAGTACGTCACTTATCATCCTCTTAAATGATCTTAGAAAAGGTTGAAAGTACTTCGGTTAAAAAAAAACTACGATGTCTTCCTTGGTGAATTTCATCTTAAAATGAAGAAACCGATTAGACAACTGGAAAGGGTCAGCATGAAAATAAGTAGACAATATATTTATATTATTCAATGAAACATATATATATATATATGGTTATTGTTATGGGAACCTACCCATAATAGTAATGGACTAGTCCGTACCACATAAATACTGCGCCTCAAGAGGAATCAGCGGAGACAGAGACAGAGTTCGAGTCAGTCCTTTTTGGACGACTCGGCTAGACGGTCGAACTCTCTGCCTCTGAGGCAGAGGGGAACTCTCTGCCTCTGGTCAGAGAGGAACCCGGACGAGGGTCCGCCGAAGGGCAGAGCTTCTTTCGGGGAGGTTGACCAACCCGATCCCGTTTATACGGGTTCTACGGGCAATTTTTGCCCGGGCATACGGGCTCGGAAAGCCCACGTTAACCCGTTCTTGTGCCACATTTGACACACGTGGGCGTGTTAATGAACATCGACAGAGTGCGAGTCAGTGTGAGTCAGAGTTCTGAGTCAGTCAGAGACAGTCGCGTCCAGACGATTACTGCAAGACATTGGAATAGTGATACTTCGAGACAACATAGTTCTCTCTAACCTAACCTGATTGTTGTTACTAACACTTCTACTTCTTTTGTACATATATTCTATTTGTAATATATATCTGTGTTATTCCCTACCTGTGTTCGAGTTATTCTTCATTGCTTCTACCTTGGACCATCACCGTGGTACAAGGACCTGGACCATAACAGTTATGTGGGGCGTATAACCTTGCATTTGGAAACAAGAATTAATCAACATGCACCTTCTAAAATACGACTTGGCAAAATAGATATACATGTGTTATCTTCCCTCTACAAATATGGAATCGGCTATTGCGCAACACCTAGTAGAGAATATAGCCTGTGCCAAGTCGTATACGAAAGAGTGGTTCAAAATTATTCACATAGCTGGTTCCAACAATCGATAGAAGATTTTGGAATCAATCTGTATAGGATTACGTAAACCTTCTCTTTGCCGGAAGAAGGATTTTCTGAAGTCCCTTAATTTGTTGGAGGATATTTTATTTTAACTGGCCCTCGCTAATTATTTACACGTAATTTCCCCTCCCCTCGTTATAAGTATATATACTTATACGTTGTTGATTTTAGCGTGTTCCCCCCACCTTTTTTTTTTGCTCTTCATTTTCGTTGCTGTTCTTTTCGTTTAATTTATCAATTTTTCCAACGATTTTCTCCTGATGAGATGTTGGACGAAAGGGCCTTAGTGACTATTACCATTAATAAATTCCTTGTTTTTTAAATAGTGTGTGTATATACATATATATATATATATATATATATATATATATATATATATATATATATATATATATATAGTCTGAATTTGACGAGTCAATTCTGCTTTTCATGCAGTGATGCATTATGTCATGCACATCTTGCAGGCAGTTGAGAAAAGAGTCATATTTTTTAAAACAAAAAGCAGCAAAATATCAACTTTTTTTATTTTATCCACCATGTCAGGTGTGCATGTGGCGTAATGGTTAGCAGATCGAAACAAGAAAATCTGCAAGCCAAGTTAGAATTCCTGCCAAATTTGTTGCTTTCACTTTCTCACAAATACCCTTAGTAAAGGCATGAAACCATCTCTTCACTCTCCAGAGCAGACTTAGCCCCCTAGCTGTGTTTAACAACAAATCTATGAGAGGGACAACAATTTTTGTTTTGCCTTTATACACACACACACACACACACACACACACACACATATATATATATATATATATATATATATATATATATATATATATATATATATATATGCAAATATATAGAAAAAATAGGAAAGAACACGTTAGGTAAATAATCCGAGGTTCTTTAGTATTTTTGTTTTTATTTCTAAAAAACAGTGCTCAATACAAAAGTAGAGCCTAAATTATAATTATTTTACATATTTTTTAAAAAATATGATTCCTTCGCTACATAAGAATTCACATGTTTCAATAACAAGAACAGAAAACTTCAATATAATTGTTAAAATTAAATTGAATTAAAGTATCAATCCCTGTTTCATCCTCAAGGGAAATTCTTTTGGAATTGAGCTTGATACTTTAATTCAATTTAATTTTGACAATTATATTGAAGCTTTCGGCTCTTGTTTTTGAAACATGAGAACTCTTGTGTAGCGAAGGAATCATATTTAAAAAAAATAAAAATAATTATAATACATATATATGATGAAAAATATGGAAAAGACAAAACAAAATCCGAATATGCAAGTTTACTGTTTTAATATTGTTTTACTGTCGACGTCAGACGTTTCGGTCTAGTAGACCATCTTCAGGACATGGTTATTAGAAACATACTTAGTAAAACAATATTAAAACAGTAAACTTGCATATTCGGATTTTGTTTTGTCTTCTCCATAGTTTTCATCATACCGTCGGATCTACATCCACATATTTACTTAAATACATACATATATATATATATATATATATATATATATATATATATTAGAGTGTGCAGCTTATATTTTATATCATAAAGAAGCAATTTATACAAAGATTTAAATAGCAATATGAATGTGATTAATGATGAAATCACTTCACTAACAGAACTTAATGAGACATTAACTTACTATCAATTCCTTGAATAATAAGATCCTTATTTCAAGTTGTTATCAGATAGAAGACGCATACCAAGTACTTTCGACAATTTCAACTTGTCATCTTAAATATAGGTTTTGGAGCATGCGATGTCGCGATGCTAGAGTTCTTGTTCAAATCGATCAAATTAGAAATTTGAATTTTGAAAAGTTAGAAATCCACAAAATGTTCTTGTTATGTATTTATCTGTTTAAGTGAAATGGACTTAGTATAATCCAATTAGCTAAGTAAAAATGTCTTAGTAGTTTTCCTCAGAATTTAATGAGACTTTAATTTACTATCAATTCTTCGAATAATAAATCCTTATATTCGAGTTGTTTTCATGCCAAGTACTTTCAACAATTTCAAATTGTCATCTTCAGGGCACAATTTTCCCATAAACAGGCAAACACTAAGACGAAATATGTGTAGACAGAAATATGATGTTTTTTAATTATGTTATCTATTGACAGTTGAATATATGATTTGGAGCATGTGATACCATGGCGCTAGAGTTCTAGTTCAAATCAATCAAGTGAGAATTTTATTTGAAGATTGAAAAATTATATCTATATCTATATCTATCTATCTATCTATCTGTCTATATATATATATATATATATATATATATATATATATATATATATATATATATATATATATATATATATATAGTTATATTTCAGCATATTTAACACAGGCAATCAAACAGTCTCCTCTTAAATCAAAAGTATTATGTACAATGCAATTTCCTGTCAGTGTTAGAGATGAATTCACGTCTTTTTCCCGACTCCACACTGCCTACTTGGAACTCCGCCCAACCTCCACAAAGCTCATCTTCCCGTGGCAAAGAGTCAAAATCAGCAGGTTATAATTTGCTACATTTCTAACATTTAAGACATAGGTAATACCATCTCCGTGTTGTTGGAATAGAAGATAAATACCAACAATTGATGCTGCTTTGGGCTCAGTTACATGTTTACCATCAATGGCAAAGGTTGGGTGGTTGATTGGAAGTTGGTTAGTTTAACAACATACCAATCGTTGTTGGGTTATCTAATATCGAATATAAGTGATTTTTTAATTGACTTCACCCCCAAGCAAGGCAGTAAAGCCACTAAGACACACTGGTTTAGTTTGGTTTATTTTGTTTAACGGCATATCAACCTCAATGGGTTATTGAATGCCGACAACATTTTTAGGATAGATTCGTATGAATAGAATATGTATTCTTTGGTTTAGATTGGTTTGGTTTATTTTGTTTTACGGCGTATCAAACTTAATGGGTTATTTAATGCCGACAACATTTTTAGGATAGATTCGTATGAATAGAATATGTATTCTTTGCTTTAGATTGGTTTGGTTTATTTTGTTTTACGGCATATCAACCTCAATGGGTTATTTAATGCCGACAACATTTTTAGGATAGATTCGTATGAATAGAATATGTATTCTTTGGTTTAGATTGGTTTGATTTATTTTGTTTAACGGCATATCAACCTCAATGGGTTATTTAATGCCGACAACATTTTTAGGATAGATTCGTATGAATAGAATATGTATTCTTTGGTTTAGATTGGTTTGGTTTATTTTGTTTTACGGCATATCAACCTCAATGGGTTATTTAATGCCGACAACATTTTTAGGATAGATTCGTATGAATAGAATATGTATTCTTTGCTTTAGATTGGTTTGTTTTGTTTTGTTTAACGGCATATCAACCTCAATGGGTTATTTAATGCCGACAACATTTTTAGGATGCATTCGTATGAATAGAATATGTATTCTTTGGTTTAGATTGGTTTGGTTTATTTTGTTTTACGGCATATCAACCTCAATGGATTATTTAATGCCGACAACATTTTTATTGTTGGTAATTATTTTTTCCTTCCAAAATCTATTTCTGGTAATAATTCTCCTTCAAATATGTATTGCTGGTATTAAAACCTATTTTCGCATCTTTTGACTCCAATTTGGAGGTGTTAACTATTTGCCCATATCTAGGACTTGGGAACACCAGCAATTAAAAGGTGGTTTCACGCCCCTCAAAACCCCCTGATCAGAGGCCTTGCTGTTGGACGTAGTTTATCGTCTTACCCAGGACACGGATGTAGTTTATCGTCATACCCTGGACGGCTGAGGGGACGGAGGAAATAAGGAAGAATATATAGTCCTTTCATAGCACGTACTACGCAGCTTTAAAAAAAGAATCATAGCGTCCACAACGACTATAATCTCAACTGTAGTCGACTTCCAACTACATGGATATATTATTATTATTATTATTATTATTATTATTATTATTATTATTATTGTTATTATTATTATTATCATTATTATTATTATTATCATTATTATTATTATTATTATTGTTATTATTATTACTATTATTATTATTATTATTGTTATTATTATTATTATTATTGTTATTATTATCATTATTATCATTATTATTATTATTATTATTATTATTATTATTATTATTATTATATTACCTTTGATTGTTGCTGTATACACATTTCCTTCCGGGTCCCAACCAGAGACCTAAGGACAGAAATGGCTTCATGATAGTTTCCACTGTACATTTAAAATGAAACAAATAAAACACGACGAGCACACACATTTTACGTAGATTATTGACCATGAAGAAGCTCATCTTATTATTATTATTATTATTTGTGGAATCATCTTGCCAGAAACTAATTTTAAGTGACTAATTACCAAGTCCTTCTCCGTAGTTTTAAGTTTCTGCATTTTTTTTTGTTACATCAATTTGCAGCTCCTTATAATTTGCAGGTCCTTATAATTTGCAGGTCCTTATAATTTGCAGGTCCTTATAATGTGTCCATTGAATCTTTTATTTAATTTTTCCGTTGTGCAACCCACATAACTCGAGTCATGTTTGGTACAGAGGGCGGCGTATATTAAGTGGGGATTGTTTGATTGTTAGTCTTTCCATGGTTGAAATTGCCAAAGACTCAAGTTGTTAAATCTGAAAGAAAAAAGAAAAAATTCATTAGACGCTTAAACTTAATTCACATTTAAAATCGGTCCAAGTTATTGGAACACCCTTTCTTACTTTATTAAATAAAATACGACTAAATCTAGCAGTTATCGGAACGCCCTTTATAAGGTTTTAAGTTATTTTAATCATAAAACTAATTTATTGATTGTTATTGTGTGGATCATTGATTGATGCTGACAATTAGGCTTCGTGTTGTAAGGCAAAAGCTCACACAAAAATGGTCCATCAAATAACTCCATTATTTAAAATTATTGGTAAAGCTGTTGCTTTCATTATTAACCTTGACTATAAGTAACTCTATACCGTATTACACTTTCTGTTATTTTAAAATTTTGTCTGTCCATTTTCTTTTCTTTCTTTCTTTCTTTCTTTCTATCTATCTATCTATCTATCTATCTATCTATCTATCTATCTATCTCAGCCTGTTTACATCTATCTATCTATCTATGTTCATATCGATCTATTTATTTTCCTTGGTCTGTTCATCATCTATCTATTGTAAAATATCTATCTCAGCCTGTTCGGATCGATCGATCGATCGATCTATCTATCTATCTATCTATCTATCTATCTATCTATCTATCTATCTATCTATCTATCTATCTATCTATCTATCTATCTCAGCCTGTTCTTATCTATCTATCTCAGCCTGTTCTTATCTATCTATCTCAGCCTGTTCTTATCTATCTATCTATCTATCTATCTATCTATCTATCTATCTCAGCCTGTTCTTATCTATCTATATATCTATCTCAGCTTGTTCTTATCTATCTATCTATCTATCTATCTATCAGTCTGTTCATATCTATCTATCTATCTATCTATCAGTCTGTTCATATCTATCTATTTATATATCTATCTATCTATCTATCTATCTCAGCCTGTTCTTATCTATCTCTATATATATCTCAAACTGTTCTTATCTATCTATCTATCTATCTATCTATCTATCTATCTATCTATCTATCTATCTCAGCCTATTCTTATCTATCTATCTATCTATCTATCTATCTATATATATATATATATATATATCTATCTATGTCATCCTGACATTATGTATCTTCCATTTTCTTTGAAGAGGAAAAGATTTTGATAACAAAATTTACTGCTAAAGCTGAAACTACCGTTATCATCCTTGACAGGAACAGATCAAATACTTTGTTTGACAATAACTGCTTTTTTTTATCTTTGATTAATTATAATACAGTTTTACATCTT
>OZ038507.1:20655665-20698165 GCA_964036315.1 Acanthosepion esculentum
CATTAAATTTATCAAGCCCTCTTTCCTCATTATGTGCCTTAGAAATTTCAACCGTCTCTGCAGGATTTAAAGTATAAGTGTTCTTTTGGTTTCCATTTTCCCTAAAACTTCTTTATTGTTCGAGCCAGGGTATTCTCAGCATCCTTCTGTAGAACCACATTTCTTTTGCTTCTTTTTCATCTGTGAGATTGTCCAGAATCCTCTGCCATATATGTGGAATAATATTATATAGCAATTCAGCACTCCTTGTTCCTAATGAAATTTTACCAATTTTTTAATGCTTTTCTTAGCTTTAAGAAAGCATCTTTCTTCCTTCTAATGCTACTTCGGATTTCAGCGTAGCATTTTTCTTCTGCAGAACCAAATTTCTGTTGCTTCAAGTCTCTTCTTCATCTGTCAGAGGATTGTCCAACATTCACTGCCATATAGGAAGACTGATATTACATAACAGTTCAGTACTCTTTTCTTTGTTTCTGTTGCTTCAAGTCTCTTCTTCATCTGTGAAGAGATTGTCCAGCATTCACTGCCATATAGGAAGACTGATATTACATAACAGTTCAGTACTCTTTTCTTTGTTTCTGTTGCTTCAAGTCTCTTCTTCATCTGTGAGGAGATTGTCCAGCATTCACTGCCATATAGGAAGACTGATATTACATAACAGTTCAGTACTCTTTTCTTTGTTTCTGTTGCTTCAAGTCTCTTCTTCATCTGTGAGGAGATTGTCCAGCATTCACTGCCATATAGGAGGACTGATATTACATAACAGTTCAGTGCTCTTTTCTTTGTTTCTAATGAAATTGTAAACATATGCAAATGCATACATGTATACAAACACACACTCAAATAGGCACATGCGTATACATATGCACACAGCCACACATATGCACACAGGCACATACGTATACATATGCACATACATTCATGCACAAACATGCAACCACATTCACACACATGCCTACAAATGCACACATATGCTGAAAATACCCTAATCACATACACACAATTGCTCATAAAAACATAACTGCCTACACATGCACACACTCAGACATATATGCACCTGCATATGCATGCACATTTTGATGCACACCTATGCATGTAGACATGCTTGCATTAATGTAGGCAAGTACATATACAGGCATATGCACACGCAATACAAGCATACATACATGCACACAGATACACACATTTGCACATACACATAATAGCATATATAAGCACATATCACACCCACCCGCCCACCAAATTACCCTACCCACACATAACTTCACACACACATCCTTCTTCGAACCTTGTGGACTGGTGCTACAGAATCACAAAAACTGTACCAAATAACAGAAACTGCACCACTTGAGGACCACCAACAACAGCGACAACCAAAATGGATAGCACATTTTACTTACAAAGAAAATGATATTGTTTTTCTTTAGCAGCATATCAACACCTCTGTGGGTTATTTCGTGCTGAAATCTAAATATTTCTGGTACACAATTTTATTTAATGTTTGGAGATAAGAATGGTTTAGTGATACAAGTCTTACTAATTAACCCATAGCTGGGGGGAGAAGAAGTGGATCCATACCTTTCCGAAGAGTATTTGTGCATAAGTGAATATAACGAACAAGAACTCAGTCATTATCCCTTATACCACCCGGACATCCAAACTTACAGCAGCTGATATTTATAAGTGGTCACTCATACAGGTGCTGATCAGGTTGGAGGTTGCTTAACTTCAGTGATCATATGGTAACATATACGAGATCAATATTTTGTTATGCCCACCCTTCTTTGAACATTGTGAGAATAACAAAGAATCTTTACCAAACGACAGAAACCACATCAGTTGAGGACCACCAACAGCAGCAACAACTAAAATGAATAGCACATGTAACTCAGCAGCTTTGTATCCCAATACTTGAGGTTAATACGCTTTTTCATCATTAAAATAAGCGGCGAATGAAACATTTATTACTTAATTACTATAGAAAAAAAACCGGTCCCCTAATTTATGTCAAGGAAAATCTTACGAGAGCATATATGAGATCAATATTTTGTTATGCCAACACTTCTTTGAACATTGTGGACTGGCACGAGAGAATCACAAAGAATCTTTACCAAACAAAAGAAACCACATCTCTTGAGGACCACCAACAGCAGCAACGACTAAAATGGATAGCACATGTAACTCGAAGAGAAAATGATTATATAATGAAAATGTACACATTCCACAAAAAACTTCAAGCAAAAGATTAGAAAGGAAACCCCTATGAATACTGGAAAGAGTAATAAATAACATTTACTGGACTTGAGCAACCTATATATATATCTATATATATCTATATCTATATCTATCAATATATATATATATATATATATAGTACTCTAAATTTCATGCAAAAGGGGATTGCCTCCCCTGCGTTTAAAGCAAGTTGTTTTTACTTCAATTTTTTACAAATATATATTGCGTGGATAGGGTCACGGTTCCTGCCCCGTCTATTGCATACACTTTCTCACAAATGCCTTCGGGAAAGGCATGAAACCATTTCTTCTTCCCACTAGGAAATCCCCATCAATAATGGAAAGAGTAATAAATAACAGTTACAGGACTTGAGAAACCGATACATATATATATATATATATATAATCAAGAACCCAGTCTCTCCTGCTATTTACCAATAGCTGTAGGAGACGCGGTGGAGTAATGGATAACGGCTCGGATTGAGGAATCGGATAGTTCCAGTCGAATCTATTACATTCACTTACGTGCTAGTACCCTTGGGAAAGGTGTGAATCCTTTCCTTCTCCCTCCAGCTATATATATATATATATATATATATATATATATATAATAAAAAGACTTAAACACTAATATTCCATGGTCATAATTTATTCCATTGGAATCGTGAAAACGATCCAATTCATCAGACCTACAAATTCAAAAAGAAAACAGAAAAGACCACTCCGGAAAAAAACATAATGAGAGTTGCATATGTATGTGTATATTTTCCACTAATATTATCTATCCACCTATCTATCTCTCTCTCTCTCTCTATATATATATATATATCTCTCTCTCTCTCTCTCTCTATATATATATATATATATATATATATATATATATATATATATATTCAAACATATACTGTTAAATATAACAGACAACGAATGTCTATTATGTTTTAGTATCGCCCTTTCCAAGTGTCATATAACGGCTCTAGTTTCCAAAAACTGTCCAATATTTGGGCATTTTTTATAATGCTGTTCCTCGATCTAAGCTTTCAGCTTACACGAGCCATCATCAGATCGGTTATACGGACATTACAACAGAGATGTTCACCATCAAAGATGACATTGTGTTTTGTTGACATAGAAGATTGCTATGTGACGATCACAATTGTAGGGCAGCAGATGCAGGTTGTAAATTCGTAATGCGGTTCTATGACATCGTACATGACCACGTGATAGAAATAAATGTTATCTACAGAACTATATGTTTAAATGCATTGTAATATGTTGTGACTGGTTTGAAATGTAATTTTGTTGATTATATGTTGTTTGTTTTAATATATATATATATATATAGTCAAACCTAATGAGCCAGACACACCTACCAAGGTTTCACTTAGGCAGATCGTCAGGGTCGGCTGGCTCCAGGGCCGACCCTGACGATCTGCCTAAGTGAAACCTTGGTAGGTGTGTCTGGCTCATTAGGTTTGACTAGGTTTGCTCTACGCTTGTATTGAGCTCTTTAGTTTAGGTTTTTTCTTTGGGCCTTGAACCTGTATCTGTGCGATTATTTTCGACAGACTTTCATGTTCCTGGCTCTTTCTTTTTTTAAAACCTTTTTTTCCTTCGTGATTGATTTGGCTGTTGTTAAATCAAGAGTTCGAAGGTTTTTCGACACGAGCATAGTTACCTATATTTATATATATATATATATATATATATATATATATATATATATATATATATATATATATATATATATATTTATAAATGACAATAGGAAATCAGTAATTGCTGACGCGTTTCGTCCAATGCGGACTTTTTCAAAGCAAGAAACGAAATGAATTTAATTAAACAAAAAATTAATAAAAACAAAAAATAGAGTGTTCATTTTGTTTCTTGCTTTGAAAAAGTCCACATTGGACGAAACGCGTCAGCAATTACTGTTTTCCTATTGTCATTTATATATATATATATATATATATATATATATATATATATATATATATATATATATATATATATATATATATATACACACAAATATATATATATATATATATATTTACACACGCTCTATCTCTGATATTGAGCACTTTATACCATAAATATAGTACATCTTAAGACTATATTTCTTCATATATATATATATATATATATATATATATATATATATATATATATACATATGGGTGTATAATACCCTTAAATTAAGCTATAGTTGTGCGGATAACCTAGAGAAAATAATTAAGGAACATAACAACAGAGTCTTTAACAAGTATAGGGACTCAAAAAAGCTGACTACTCATCAGGTTGCTAGCAGTACTACTAAGTATAATGACACGAATAACAACTTGTGCAATTGTAGGAATCCAAATAATTGTCAACTACAGAATAATTGTTCGACTAGTTCTCTAGTTTTTCTTAGTACAATCTCTACACTAGAAAGCCCAAATATTAAAAGATTTTACATTGGAAGCACTATGAATTCATTCAAAGTACGTTGGCGGGGACATATGCAATCTTTCAATAGTAGTAATTATAAGTACAAGAGTTTAAAGGAGAAAAATGAGGCCCTGATTTTATAACATATTTATGTTATAATTTTCGAATAAATAATTATATTTGCTCTACTCTGTATTGAGCACTTTTTAAGTATAGTATTTGTTGATTATTGGAATTTATTCCGTATACACCAATCATATATATACTCGACTCTCCCGTTGAATTCTACGTATGAAGGTCAAGCAGATCAGTTCCGTAGGAAACCGACCGACAGCCCGACAACAGCACATGAGATTTGATTATAGTGGTGAAGGTTTTGTGCAGGACCATCCACATTTTTTGAAGGGCCGAATATAGAGAGCTGGTGCACTACGTGCCACGGGGTTCCCAAACGACCCTCCGCAGATTTTAAATTCAGTGTTGTCCTTCTCCTAGACCAGTTGCCATCCAAGGCTAAAGAACCCAGTCTGTCCTCCTATTTACCCATAGCTGGCGGGAGAAGAAGAGGACTCACACCTTTCCTAAGGGTATTAGAACGACTGGAATTTGAACTCCGATTCCTCAACCTAAGCCGCTATCCATTACTCCACCGTGCCTCCTCAATATGCCCCTGAAAAATTTATTTCGGTTGAGCTCTCTGGGGAGGATGTGTGGGTTTGTAAACAGTAACTATTACGGCTAATAATGCATGACTCTTCGGTAAATCGAATCGAGTTCTCTCAGTCACTGTGTGTTTATCTAAAAATAAACACGCTTAAATT
The DNA here is from genome assembly GCA_964036315.1 of Acanthosepion esculentum. NCBI lineage: Eukaryota > Metazoa > Mollusca > Cephalopoda > Sepiida > Sepiidae > Acanthosepion > Acanthosepion esculentum. Next base: position 20,661,154 of record OZ038507.1, read on the forward strand.
TACCTTCTTCTCTGCCGTGAGGCAACGGTTTCAGGGTAAAATTTCCGATTGTCACGAATTCAGCAGGTTTTCGATTCTATCCCGAGGCAACCGGACGTCTAGCCACACTGATGAGCTCTGATACAGCGAAACAGTCTGTCTGTGGATAACAATATATATATATATATATATATATATATATATATATATATATGTATATATATATATATATATATATATATATATATATATGTGTGTGTGTGTGTGTGTGTGCGCGCGTGCGCGCGTGTGTGTGTGTGTGTATTGCTTGATTGTTGGAATATTTACTTTCTGACCATGAGACCTGTGTTTGAATCTCACCATTGTCGATTTGTTGGAGAGGTGATCCAAGTTTGCGACGCCTTTAGAATGTGCCTGAAAACCATACCACGGGTTGACCCAGGCCTCGTGAGTTAGATTGGGTAGACAGAACTGAAAGGAAAACCCCAATCAATACAGAAAAGATCGATACAAGCAACTGAACTTGAGAAACCTATTTTCCTGAAAAATTGCTTTAAGGAAAAGTTTTCAGCTATTTCAACCGAAAGCAGTAGTTGCCGCTTAGTTACTGAATGCCAAATGATTCCTTGTAGGGAAATGGCTAATATAACCAGAACCATTGCCACGCATATGTATGGAATGCGTATATCGTCACACATACTCAAACTGGATTCTTTTATGGCTAAAATCTAAGGCAATCTCTTGAGTTAATTCAATGCAATAAACAGTGGAATTCTTCGACTGCTGCTTGGTTGATTCTGAATCATTGACTCCAAGATATGTGAAAGCTTTTGGCTTCTTTATTCTTTGAAAGTCTTTCTTTCAATTTTTTCTCTACTGCGCGCCGTTTTTTATTCTATTCCTTCATTCCGTGAAAACCCCTTTTTCTCTCATTGTTATTTCAACTTCGGCTTGATTGAGTTTCTATTTTCCTTGCCATTTTCTGTTTCTTTCAATTATTTACTTTCTTACTAAGTTTTTTACGAATTTCTTTGGCCATTTTTTTGAATTCTTCATTTCAGTTTTGTCTCTTTATATTTTTTTCTTATTTTTCTTTTATTCTTTGCTTTTTTTCCAGTTCTCTTTTGGCTATCTTTCTTTCTTTGTTGTTTTCTTTCCTATTTTTCCATTCTTTTGTTGTCTTTCTTTCTTTCTTTCCTTTTTCTTTCTTTCTTTCTTTCTTTTTCCCTTTCTTTCTTTCTTCCTTTTTTTCTTTCTTTCTTTCCAGTTTATCTTTATTACTCTGTTAGTGATAATATTGTTATTTTCGCTTTTCTTTCTTTCTTTCTTTCTTTCTTTCTTTCTTTCTTTGTCACCTTCTTTACATTCTTCTTTTCTTTCTCTTTCATCTTTCCTTTTTTCTTTCTTTCTTATTTCTTTCTTTTTTTTTCTTTCTTTGCATTTTTGTTTTCTATTTTTCTGCTACATTGGTTCTATTTTCTTTTTCTTTCTTTCTTTCTTTCTTTCTTTCTTTCTATTTTGTCCTTTTCTTTACATTCTTCTTTTCTTTTGATTTCTTCTTTCCCTTTTTCTTTCTTTCTTTTTTCTTTCTTTCTTCGCATTATTTTTTCTTATCTTTGTCTTTCTTGTTCTTTCTTTCTATTTTCGACTTTTTCTTTGAATTCTTCTTCCTTATCTTTCTTCCTTTTATTTCTTCATTCTTTCATTTCCTCTTTAGTTTCTTTCTTTTTTGTTCCTCTTTTTAATTTTTTCATCTTCTTTCTTCCTTTCTTCCTTTCTTTCTCTTTCCTTTCCTTCTATTTTAGACGCCATCGTCCTCATCTAGTCCATGCACATGTGATGCATCTATCATTAAACAATAAATCTTTAGCGCAATTCATCGCAAACCGTTTTTGACACTTTCAGTTCCTTACAGAAAACTGCAACCTTCCTTCAGCCACCGAGTCGCAATTTTACCTTTCTTAAAATAAAAATAAAAAAATGTCTATATTCTGAAAATGATGCTTATTTCCTGCGATTTTCAACGTCACATTCAATAAACAATTTAAAACCAAGTCTGACAATTTAAAAAGATGTCACAACAAAATCTTTGAAAATCAGATTAAACACACTAATGCCATGTAACCCCCCCCCCAAAAAAAAAAACGGTTAACTTTTTAGCCAACAAAATAATTATTTATTTTTTTAATCATTTAATCCCAAGCAAGGCAATAAAGCCACTAAGACGCCAGGGGGGGTTCTTAAGAGTGAAAGAAACCGAGTAAACATCACTGTGGAGCAAAGCACACTAAATGAACAGGATTCGCAAAAGACCGATTATAACAATTGACAGTGCGTTTAATTTTTTTTAAGATCGTATTTGACAGAAAAGCAAGAAGCCGGACGAGAGTTCCGCAAGTGAGAAGTGCGATGGAAGGAAAAAATATCATAGAAGTTATGGTTGCATCAAGCAGTTTCAACAGCAGAATAATGAGGCCTAACCGCCAATCTAGTACTGCGTTTAAATTCGTGAAATCGAGCTACCAGAATGTGTTTATCTCTTTACTATCTCTCCCAGTTCCTACGCTGCCACCCATTTACACAAACTAGGTAGATTGCACTCTATTGCCCTTTATCCTTCAAAATAACCCGTGTGTGTCAAATTCTCCGAAATTTGAAAATCAGATTAAACACACTAATGCCATGTAACCCCCCCCGAAAAACGGTTAACTTTTTAGCCAACAAAATAATTATTTTTAATTTTTTTAATCATTTAATCCCAAGCAAGGCAATAAAGCCACTAAGACGCAAGGGGGGGGGTCTTGAGAGTGAAAGAAACTGAATAAAAATTACTGAGGAGTGAAAGCACAGTAAAAGAACAGGATTAAGACAAGACAGAAGCTGACAATTGGCAGTGTGTTTAAATTTTTCAAGTACAAGAGAAGACCCTATTAGCATAGAACTTACGGTTACATCTAACAATTTCAACGGAGGAAAGCATATCAAAACTATTACCATGAAAAATATTTGTAGAAAAGATAGATTTGACTTGATTTGTCTCCTGTAAAGATATTGGTGATAGTAACAGCAATATAGAGAATCTTTGACAAGAGTTACATATTAGGTTGTCCCACATGAAATAACGCATTTCTTGGTTGGTAGTTGATCCGGTCGTCTAACAAAGTAATCTCCTTAGTATATAAAATAATCTTGAATTATTCCTGACTCTTTTTCTTTCCAGATAATTTTTCTTTGGGTATATTGCTACTCATAAGCCCAATGAAAATCATTACAATATGTTATATGCCGTACCTATGAACACTAACAGTTACGTCCCAATCCTCATAAATACGTTGGACACTATTGTAAGTGGGGATAATATTTAAGTCGTCCACCACTAGCAGTGGTTTACCTACTTCACGCCGCTGGCGAGTATTGTATTTTGTTGATGCTATAAAGATTACTATTTCGTTTCCAACTTCCGTTTTGGTTATTCCTCATTCAGTAACCTTTTTTAGGTTACAACACAATGAAACAAGTCATCTTATTGCATGAGTACAAACTGGGAAAACGAACCATTTTTACATCGAATCATTACATGCGATGAGAAGTGGATACTCTTTGACAACAGTAAGAGGGCGGGCCTCTGATTAGATGCACGTAAATCATCAAAACTGGAATGAGGCTACATAGAAGAGAATACTTCATCAACTACAAGATTGCATGAATGATTTTGAATTCTATAAAAGCAGGACAGTGGGGATCGAGCAACTCCAACCCAGATATGGCGATAATGCTATATTTTAGGCTTGCTTTGCCTCCTGTAAAGATATTGGTGATAGTAACAAAAATATAGCTAAACTTTCTATTAAAACAACTCCTCGGGAAAATATAATTATCAAGTCCAGTGACTGTTAGTCTTCTTTCCAGTACTGATGGGAGTTTCCTTCCTAACCTTTTGTTTGAAGTAGTGTGGAATATCAACATCTTGATTATGTCATTATTACGCATTTTTTGGTTGTTGCTGATCCTGTTGTCTAACAAAGTAATCTCCTTAGTATATAACAAATCATGACCTATTCCTGACTCTTTTTATTTCAATATAATGTTACAAGCCCAATAAAAATAATTACAATGAAACAATGTCGAAGAATCTTACTGCATACTTTACGGACTAGAAAATGAACCATGTTATTACGTGCGATGAGAAATGGATACAACATTAAGAGAGTAGGCCAATGATTCAATGCAAGCTAATCACCAAAACAATAGTCAAAACCTCCACCTCACCCTAAAACGTTAATGGTTACTGAATGGTGGTCTTTCAAAGGGGGTTATTCATTATTCGTTCTTGCCTCGATGTAAAACAATATCAGCAACCTCGTCTTGTGGAGAAATTGAATTTACGCACGAAAAATTGAAAAAGAAACACCCTAGATATGTGAATGGCAGCTCCAACCCAGATATGCTATATTTTAGGCTTGCTTTGCCTCCTGTAAAGATATTGGTGATAGTAACAACAATATAGAGAATCTTTGACAATAGTTAGATATTAGGTTGTCACGCATGAAATAACGCATTTCTTGGTTGGTAGTTGATCCGGTCGTCTAACAAAGTAATCTCCTTAGTATAGAGAAATCTTGATTTATTCCTGACTCTTTTTCTTTCCAGATAATTGTTCTTTGGATATATTGCTACTCATAAGCCCAATGAAAATAATTACAATCAAACAATGTCGAGTAATCTTACTGCGTGATTTACCGACTGGAAAATGAACCATGTTTGCATCGAATTATTGAGTGCGATGAGAAATGGATACAACATTAAGAGAGTAGGCCAACGGTTCGATGCAAGCGAATCATCAAAACAATACCCAAAACCTCCACTGCATCCTAAAATGTTAATGGTTACTATATGGTGGTCCTTCAAAGGGGTTATTTATTATTCATTATTGTCTCAAGGGAAAACAACAACAGCAATCTTGTATTGTGGATAAATTGAGTGTATGCATGAAAAATTGAAAAAGAAACATCCCAGACCTGTGAATAGGGATGGCACAATTTTGCTGCATGATTGCACGCTTCTCGATCAACTGTCAAAAAGCTGCATAGCCTGAATTATGAAATTTTACCTCATCCTCCATATTCACCCGATATCTCTCCTACTGATTATCACTTATTCAAGCATTTTGAGCTTTTCATATGCAATAAAACATTCTCCGATAAGGAAGAGGTTGTGGTATCACCACCACCATCATACATAGAAATTATACAACGAGCATTCATTGGTTAATCTCCTCCAATCTAGCTCGCTGATTGGTCAGTTCCGACCAATCAAATCGCCTGCACGCGACAAGTCTGTTTTCGCGCCTTCTAAGGTTGATCCTGTCACGTGATACAACATACTATAAAAACCAAACACGAGTAATTCTCGCTCTTTTTACTCACTCGTGCGTTTAGTCTCTGCTGTCAAAATGTCACCCTTAAAGAACTCCTGTCTTGACTAATACAGTCAGACGTAAAAGAACTTTACAACAATCACGCAAGTACAATTCTGAACTCTTACCAACTTTTCCAGTAGACAATCTCTAACATGCAACATACCCATTCTTATAAACTACAGTTTAATAGTTAATCTAATCTTTATGAGCTCAGGTACAAATATTTCCCAATCTAAGAGACATAACTCTGTCAAATATTTCAGCTTAATTGCATGTACATCAAATACTAATAAATTCAATTGTTATATTTTGAATCATTACGTTCGGTTTTGTATTTTATACCATGTGCTATTTTACGTCAAATATAAATTGCATTGTGGCCACCACATTGGATAGCGACCTCCAGCATAATGGCATCATTCTTTCCACACCTTTCCTAGACAAAAATAAAATAATTGTGGCGGGACGTTCACCGCCACAATAATGGAAACCTCGTCGTTTAGGGGCTCGATACAAGGCAATCAAAGCATTTAAACTGTTTATCACATCAAAGCGTGAGAATTTTTTTAAAGATGGGATCAGAAATTTAGAGGTACGTTGGAGAACAGTCATTCATCAACATGGCGCCTATTTCAATTAAATGAATTAGTTATCTAACATTTCAGAAGTGTTTTATTCATTTCTTATGAATTACATCATTTCGCGTGTCACAACCTAATATCTTCAAGTGCTATCCATTTTAGGAGAAAATCTGCAAGTGATTTGGATTCTGTTATTTGATACAATTCTTTCTGATTCTGTAGGACCAGCCCACAAGGTTTGAATAAGGACGATTCTAGCTCTGCCTTTCAGGCTTCCTTTTATCAAAACCATCGTTAACCATCAACCTGAAAAAACTGGTTGTATGCAGCGGACAGTTTAAATATTTCTGAACAAGTTTTGGAGCCATGTTTAGCATCTCGCTACCACTTTCTTATCAATGTTGAATTTTGTACAATTTTGTGCAAAAAAAAAAGGATCAAATGTTTACCCAGCTTCAAACAGATTTTCAGGAATATATCAGCTTCTAATTGGTCAATAAACACGCAAGTGGGCGTTGAAATCCGCGCACGTACAAATATTTTTCCAGCGCGTGACCAAGTCAAGTTTTCCGCCATTTTTCTGTGATCCTATCACGTGATTACATTAATTATAAATAGCAGACACAAGCTTGATCACTCTCTTTTCTCTCTTCTCTTTTCCTGCGAAGATGTAACCTTAAAGGATCCCGTCTCGACCATGTGCGCTCAGACGTTAAAAATATATTCACGCATGAACGTACGTACGAAATTTTCCCAAATACATTACAAACATACGAAACATTTCCAAACAAGCAACAAGAACTTTTCTCTTTGAGATAGTTTTCTAAAGCTACAGTTTGTCGGAGTTAGCTCCTCCTCAGTTCCTTAATCCTTCAACAGGGGTCTCTCCCCCCTCGCTATAAATACTGGCTGACCCTTCGCCTCTCTCTTTTTCAACTTAGGCTTTGGGCCGCCACGGCGCGTGGAGACGAGGTAAAATCTCTCTTTTCGATTTAGGCCGCCACCTCGTGCGGAGGTGAGGTAAATGTCTCTTTTCGACTAACGCTAATATGTGACCTCTCACAGATACAGCGTTCCCCAATTTCTGGGAACACGCTAAGAAAAATACACGTACGTACGAACACTCACAACACGCACACATAATTTCTCCATACAAACACTATGTAACTGTTCATGTCTTTGTGTAACTTGTTATTAATATATATTTGTTTACCCATATATATATATATCGGTCTTGTTTGTTTTCTTTGTCTTCTTTGGACTTAATTAAAGTCCGACATTCTTATGTAGCTGGACCGGCTAGCAGGAAATTTTAACCGTCTGATATCTCTTCACATCTTCACCCCAACGGTCCGCTACAAGTTTATTCGGCATTTCTCAGCTTTATAATTCATTTAAGAGCTCAGATAAAAATATTTCAATCTCATCAGTAAAACTTTAATCCGGTCAAAGGGACATAACACTAACAAAATAGTAACCTCTACGCATGTACATCATTACACAAAATAAATGTAAATGTTGTTATTATAAAAATCATTTTGTTCTTTCTTGTATTCCATATTTTGTGGTATTTTACGTTAAATATAAATCGTGTGGTCCTGTTAATAGACAGACATGTACAAATGGTCCTATATATTCACATACCACAACACATGCAGGGCACCTCGGGGGGTTCTAATGGTTAGCAAGCTTGTTTCGCTAGAACAATTACGACTAAGTAGTGAGTTCGATACTCACTGGGTGCCCCATACTTTCGGCCTTGTGCCACATCTGAGCTACGCTTGGAAGATCACATACCACAACACAGGCATGGAATCCATATGGTAGCCTCAATCTGGCAAAGCAATTTAAGAACATGACTCAAGATTTTAGGTTAATTTTTTTGATATTGTAGCAATTTGTGTGTTGGGCGATATCATTCCTAGCAAAGCGTAATCTATGCTCTGTGTTCTCGAGAAATACAGAGTCGAGCACTTTCTGGAGTGGTACAGCGAATCAACGATTTTCGCAGAATCTTTGGCAGTGGATCGTATATATGAGTTTCACTGGAGGTTTGGAGTGAAGAGGGTTACTTACAGGAAGAATAAGATTGAAAAGATGAAAAGCTGGAGGCTTGAAAACAGAGAGAAGATATGGAAGTTCATATGCCTGCATACTTTTCATTCCAGTCCAGGCATACAGATTCCATATCTCTTCTCTGTTTTCATGGTTCGTGTTTTTAAAAATAAGATTTCTCGATAGACACAAGGAATAAACGAGAAATAGTTTCCGACACATTGTGCTGATTCATTTGGAAAGTTATATCCACGGTTTCGCAATATCAACTCTGAGCCATTATCTCAATCTATAAAAGGCAGTATGTGTGTGTGTGTGTGTGTGTGTGTGTGTGTGTGTGTGTGTGTGTGTGTGTGTGTAACGAATGCACGGTCCCAATTGTCGACGGATTTGCACCAAAATTTACATGCACATGCTCCAAGTTAGTTGAAAGGCCAAGACCGACTTTGCATTTCCGAACCCCCATCGATAGTGCAAATAATCGATTTTTTATGCTTCTACGGTAGTTTTCATGTAGTTTGCGGCCATTTTCTACTGGCCAGAGTGAGAGCCTATAGCTGGCTGCCACGAATAGGCAGGAAGATTCTATTGGCCAGCGTGAGAGCCAACAGCTGACTGACACGAATGTTAACTAGCATGCTGGCATGCAAAAAAAATCGATACCTGCATTCGTCACAAGTGGGACAAATTTAAATCTGCATGGCACTTTACTTCAATTGGCTCATTCGCTTGCTTAAACTCAACGTTGATTCTGATTCCGCAGAACTGGGTTGGGTGTGAAAAAATATTTGTTGTTAACATTCTTTTTTCATTCGGTTTTTCCAGTTACGAGTGCTTTTTTAAAGCTGATCGTTTTGTGTTCATTTTGTTTAGTTCTTTTTTCGTAACAGATTTAATGTTTAGTATAGAGCTTAGAAAAAATTCGCAGTGTGAGATAGGCAAGAATTAAGGCATGTAGCAACATCAGCACAGCAAAGGGCACTCCTTTAAAGGCAAGGAAGGGCAAAAATATTTTAAGTCAAGTGATAGCGATTGCTGTATGAGTCGTACGATTTTTTAATCAAGCACGGCCAACGCCGGGCCATGCTGCTAATTTAAGAAATAAAAGGCAAGTTATATCCACGGTTTCGCAATATCTATTTTTGTCCAGGAGCTTTTTTTAAAACTCTCAGCTCTGCCTGTACCTCCCAGCTCCGAGTTTAGTTTGTGAACATTTAACGATCGTCACTGTTTAAAATGGCTAACCCAATAACAGGATAATGCAAGAAGGAGTTAAAAAAAAATTTAAAAAAAAAAAAGAAGAATTTTATATTTTCTTGTTTTATTTTTATTTTCATCTTTCATAGCAAAGCAAAAAAAAAGACAAGCCTAGTAAAATAGTAAAGAAAATAACATATTATACTGACTCCCATGATGCATAGCGAAAAAATCTACTCCATAAAAAAAAGCATCTCTGCTGTTGACAAAGATTTCAGCAATTATTTTTTTCTCTTCCTTCAATCGCTGTATTTTTTTTTTTTTAGCTGACTTTACACTTTTCACGATGTCATTCAAGCGTTACGAATATTTATACTTTAGAGAATAGCATGAATAATTTATCACAGAGTGAAGCCAATCATCTTCGTTAACGTGTGAAAAATTCATACGCAACAGGCAAAAATTTGGGGTCACCCTGCATTTCTTAAAAAGAACAATGAGATATTTTCGTATTTTTATACAATACAAGATAAAATTTCAGTAAGTACCGTATATTTGCTTTTATTTTTAACGTCTTTCTTCAGACACCTCTTACTACAAAAAAAGTTCAAATTTCGATTCGTCTGTCGAAAATACATTTTGATAAATTATGAATATTTTATGAGAAACATTATATTTTGTTTTGAACATTTGACCTTTTGAGATTGCCAAAATGGCTGGAGACTTGATTCAGGTCAAGAACATCATGAAAAAAACAACGGTATTCGATTTTTGCAAATACTATCTGGTTTAAGCATAATTAGGAAACAAAAAACAAAAAAAAAGTCTACATTCAAACAAAACAACAATCCAAAGCACTCTTCAAAATTAAGTAAAAAAAGGAACAAATTTTTGAATAATTTCAATGGCCACTTCAATACTTGACTTCACCAATGAATTAGTACCAGAGGAATTGGATAGGACAGTTCAAAGAGAGTTCAAAAAAGAATACCCAAAGAGTGAGCGTTTTCAATGCTTGAAGAATGCTTGGAAGGGTGTGCCATATTTCTTTTATTTTTCAAAACTTGTTGGAAGGAACGCCAAGAATTTGGAAAAACAGTAATTAAGGTAGGTGGCGGTTTTATTGACGAAAATATGATGCTGTTGTATGATAATTTTTTTTTATAGTTAAGCACTTATTTTTTATTAAATTAGAAGCAGATTACACTATAGTAACTGTAATTTTTTTTTACTTTAAAAATATCTCATTTTAAAGATCTTTTTAAGAAATGCAAAGTGGCCCTAAACCTTTTGCCTGTTGTGTATGCATGAACTTAAAGATACGTAATAATAATAATAAAGTTGGTTCACTGTGTCGTACCAAACAGCTTTTCTTACCAGAATCATTTTGCAGATTGAAAAATCTACCATTCATCCACGCACTGAATATTGCTGCCATATCTGATCTGTTGTTCTGGATATGGATCTCAAGATTCTTAACAAAATCAAAGAAGTGACTGTAACGCTATTGGTCCTGACTTGACATCAGAACTTCATTCACTTTCACACCACCATGATGTGGTTTCATTACACCTTTTTTTTCTACATATATTTTCATGGCAATTGTTCCAATGAGCTTTCTTCATTTCTGCCTCGACTGAAGGAATTTAAGCATACTACTAGATTAGCAATTAGGTCCCACTGTTTTACTGTTGAAATAGATGTAATTCTAATAGTTTCTTCAGTATGCCTATATTTCTGAGATGAGGTATTATGTACACTATTTACATTATTTGGACAATTGTCCTCATCTTTGTTGCCATATTTATCCGATCCTTCAGTATCTGTCTATATTTCTGAGATGAGGTATCATGTACACTATTTACATTATTCGGACTATTGTCCTCATCTTTGTTGCCATATTTATCCGATCCTTCAGTATCTGTCTATATTTCTGAGATGAGGTATTATGTACGCTATTTACATTATTCGGACTATTGTCCTCATCTTTGTTGCCATATTTATTACAGCATTCCTCAATGACACATAGCACAGTGGAAAAATGCGTTAGTTTGATCCAGTGACAGGACCCAAAGAGTGTGAGTTCAATACCCGGTTAAGGCAGTGGAGAACTTGGAGAGGGCAAGATAACTGACAACTGACATCCATTAAACACGGCACGTGGAACTAGAACAGTCTACCCCAGGGAGCGAAATAGAGGGTTCATTTCGACATTCCAACCCCCTGAAGAAGGCGGGGCGTACAACGGCCGAAACGTTGTAATAATAATAGTCCGAATAATGTAAATAGTGTAATAGTTTCTTCTATTGTACTTCCCACCTGTCAGAATGGGCTACGGTTTTCAGACACTTTCCAAAGCTGCCACATACTGGTGGTGCCTCCTCTATATTCGAACCCGGGTCTCATGGTCAGAAAGCGAACGTTCTAACAACTCGGTTATGTGCCTTGTGAGTAAAATTGGATAGATGGAACCCTGGGGAGCCGTCAATGGTTGTGCTAGCACAAAGTCACAAGTCATCGTGACTGAGGGTTTAAGCGTGCTGGCCCCTGTTCAGATTTTTGATCATTCGAGATAACACGCTCTCTCTCCCAGAAACTGTAACTAATGTCTGCTCAGCACAGTTGCTCCCTTGGTCGTTGAACAATCACAAATGCACCTGAGCAGGCGTCTACAATGAGGATTGGCTAGCCGCTCTAGTAGACGGGCATCCCCGGATATGAGTGGCTGCGCAATTTACTTCTCGTCTGTGGAACTCCCCTTTGGTTTCTTGCTTCCCTGTCATGTACAGTCTTCAAAAATGTAAATGCAATGTCCATCACCACAAGAATGTGCAATGTTATTAGTGCTGGCCTGATTATATTGGCTTCAGTCACCTTCCCACCTCGGGAAAACATAGCTTCCCTGTGCCTTTTTTGTTATATAAGAATAAAGTGTCGCTGCTGACTCTGGAACACGGTTCGCCAGAAAGCAAACACTCTTGAACACGGGTCGCCAGAAAGCAAACACTCTTGAACACGGGTCGCCAGAAAGCAAACACTCTTGAACACGGGTCGCCAGAAAGCAAACACTCTTGAACACGGGTCGCCAGAAAGCAAACACTCTTGAACACGGTTCACCAGAAAGCAAACACTCTTGAACACGGGTCGCCAGAAAGCAAACACTCTTGAACACGGGTCGGCAGAAAGCAAACACTCTTGAACATGGGTCGGCAGAAAGCAAACACTCTTGAACACGGGTCGCCAGAAAGCAAACACTCTTGAACACGGGTCGCCAGAAAGCAAACACTCTTGAACACGGGTCGCCAGAAAGCAAACACTCTTGAACACGGTTCGCCAGAAAGCAAACACTCTTGAACACGGTTCGCCAGAAAGCAAACACTCTTGAACACGGTTCGCCAGAAAGCAAACACTCTTGAACACGGGTCGCCAGAAAGCAAACACTCTTGAACACGGTTCGCCAGAAAGCAAACACAGGCGATCCCATTATTGAATTAAGTGGATCACGTGACCATGGAGGAAACGCAGAAGTAGGAATTGGCGTGACGTTTAAACGATCACCATTTCTATTCTATCTTCTATTACTATTCGGATCGCTTTTCTCTACTCTATTCCCTATGCTATTTCTCTATACTGATCACTATACGGAATACTGTTCGGTGGTTACTTCCCAAGCGAGTATTATCAAGCAAGTGCGAGATTATTCGAAGGCGTCTGACACCAGTATTGTTCAACGGCGTTACTATAGTTGAATCTGCGATTACAAAGTCTCTACTACAACGAGCATTACGAAAGTGACAACGAGTATTCGTTGGCATTACAAAATTGGCAACGAGGGTTCGTCGACATCACAAAAATCGCCTATTTTAGTAATGAATAGTAAGGATAATATTAGCCTCCCTACCACAGAGCTCTACTCGAAAATGAGCAAGCATCTTGTTATATAGGAATAAAGTGTTGCTGCCGACACTTGAGTTTGAACACAGATCGCCATTGAGCAAACAACGGGGATCCCATTACTGAATTAAGTAGACCACGTGACCACAGATGAAGTAGCTGACTACTAACGATCATTATTTCTATTCTATCCTCTCTTACTATATGGAGTGCTATTCTCTACTCTATTCACTATACTATTATCTATACGGATTGCTATTCGAGTGAGTATTATCGAGCAAGTAATATTCGAAGGTGTCCAATACCAGTATTGTTCAACGGTGTTACTATAGTTGTAATCTGCGATTCACTACTACAATGAGCATTATGAAAGTGACGAGTATTCGTTGACATTACAAATGTGACAATGAGTGTTTGGGATTGACCCCTTGATTCCAATAAGTTTATTTAAATGATAAATCGACCATGGTGAGATTCGAACCTGAGTCTCTTGGTCAGAATGCGAACGGTCTAACCATTCGGCCATGTGCCCATAATATATATACATTTCCTCATAGCTACATTTTCCTTTTCTTTTCTGCTGTGTAAACATTAGTATATTCTCTCTCTCTTAATAAACATTTTTTAGTGATATAAAAATACAAGAACATATCTCCATTTTGAAATTCCTTCCTTCCACTCATTCCAAATTCGCAGCATTTCCTTTTACTCTATAGCGATAGATTATCGAGAATCTTCCGATGTTATGTCTGTGAAGAAAGTGGTTGTAGGGTGGAAAATAATTCCTCAACCACAAGGGCGCGGAGATGTTTTGGGGCTCTATCGAGACTGGAAAGTGAATACTGGGTAGCTCCCGACCATATATGGCACCGGTACTCCAATCTTGGTCTGATCTGGCTCTTGTGGTGGTAGCAGACAGCACGAGGAGCAGTGGACTGTGTTACTGAGTAAGGGATCGCGTTGGAATGCTACTGTCCACCAAACTGTTGCAAACTTCGAAGAAGACTGGCGTCAAAAACGCTCTACTCAAAGAAGACAATGTCATGGTCCAATCACCGACTTCTAATGTCACAATCACCGACTTCTAATGTCCCCGCCGCTCTCCAGAATATGCTCGTCCAGATTTGGGTTGCTGAGTCACCTCCGAAGACATTGATTAATTGCAAAAGAATGTTACCTTCGGACCCTAAGGATAAACATGTTTCTCAAGTCCAGTGATACAAAAATAGCAGAAAATAATTCCGTGTTGAAATTTCTTTTCTTTCACTCATTCCAAATTCATACCATTTTCTTTTACCTCTGCAAATGATGACAACCTGTCATTTACATGCAAGCATTTCAATGCCACTGCTTTTAGATAAGCACTTTGGGTGTCTCAGTTATTTCCCTTTAACTCAACTCTCCAAATTTCGGTTCACCACTGCTGTGGCCTTGTATTGAACTCACAACTCTTTCTGTCAAGTCACTGAATCTAACCAGCATCTTTATCCGCTGACTTAAAGAGAAATAACTGAGACATCCGGAAGAGGCAATGCACGTGGAACTAGAACAATCTAGCACGGTGATGGAAATAAAGGGTTCCGTTCGAAATGTCAGTTGCCTGAAGAAGGCCGGAGCATACAATGTCCGAAACGTTCATTGAAGATGAAGATAACAGTCCGAATAATGTAAATAATGCAAGTAATTATAATAACTCATCTCAGAGATATAGTTTGAAATTCCAATCACCTGAAGAAGGCTGGAGCATACAACGGCCGAAACGTTGTGAATATTTCACTGAAGATGAGGATAACAGCTCGAATAATGTAAATAATGCAAGTAAGTATAATAACTCATCTTAGAGATATAGTTCGAAATTCCAATCATCTGAAGAAGGCTGGAGCGTACAACGGCCGAAACGTTGTGAATATGGCAATGAAGATGAGGATAACAGTCCGAATAATGTAAATAATGCAAGTAGTCATAATACCTCATCTCAGAGATATAGACATATGCAGAAGGATGTGCATCTGTTTTCAAATGCATTTGATAAAGTATGTCGCAAAGAACTGTAAAGTGCCATGACATATTTGGGAAGTGTATTAGAATAATCCAGAATCTACAGGGGCAGCTAACCACCTTGCATACAGATGGAAAATTCAGCAAGAATAGAAAGAGGTGTATGACAAGGACATATTTTCTCACCGGAATTATTCATCCGAAACAGTGATTGTTAAAGAATAAGAAGTCATGCCATGATTTATCATTGGCGGCCACAATCTTAACAGTATAAGATATGCAGATGACACAGTGTTTCTAGCAGAGAATGGAAACAACAAGAACTTCGACAGAACATGGTGGAGGAAAGCAGGAAGAAAGGACTAAATGTCTTAATGTTTTTCCTTTCCTTTTCAGTTGTGAACATCTTAACAACATAAGATACACAGATGACACGGTACTGATAGCAGGCACGGAAAAGAAATTACAAAAACCTCTTACAGAAGGTATCGAAGGAGAGCAAGAAGAAGGGACTAAGCATAAACTACAAATAAGACAGAATGTAAATCAGTAAAAAGATGAGCCCAAAATGCAATTTGCAAATTGGGGACACTAAATTCAAGCAAATGTGGAAGTTTAAGTATCTGGGAAGTGTTTTGACGGAGGGTGGTAAGTGCGATTGAGATACAAAGACGTATTGGGATGGTCAAAGACGTGTTCCAAAATCTGTGCTGAGTATTGCTAGGCAGGGGGACTCCTTTGGTTACAAAGAAAGGAGTACTGAGCTGCTACGTGACATCTCCTCCTATACGGCAGTGAATTTTGGACGGTTGTTACCTTCCATACTACTGAAGGCAAAGAGTCTAGAAGTATATTCCCATCAATACAGAATAAACTATGACATTTAGCGGACTTGAAATCTCTACTTTCCTGACAGATTCGTTTTTTACAGTTTATCAACCCTTTGCTTGTAATTTAAAGCCAGAAAATATTTTTAGATTATAAGAATTTTTTTTTAGATAACAATGGTTTAGTGATAGACAAAGAAAAGAATACTGAACTGGCAGAAGGATTTCTTTGGTAACAAAGAAAAGAATATTGAGATTCTACGTGACATCTGTCCTTCTTTATGACAGCGAATGTTGGACGATTTCCTCAAAGATGAAGAAGAGACTTGAGGTGACGAAGATGTTGCTCTACAGAAGGATGCTAAGGATATCATGGACCGAGCGTTAAAAAGTGGAACTCGTATATACAATCCATTGCTAATGACCCTAGAAAAATGGTCAGCTGTCTGTACCACTCCAGAAAGTATCTAACCTCACCTGCCACGTCCTATCCTTACAAGGCTTCATTGCATCTCAATAGAAAAAAAAACTATCTAACAATTACCATTATGATTATGACCTGAGGACATTAATAATAATAATATCCGGTTGTTCACTTTCCATACTACTGAAGGCAAAGAAATCCTTCTGTCAGCTCAGTTTTCTTTAATAAGGTTTTGGAGAGGATGCAAACAAGGAGGGAGCTTATACTTAATATCAGAAAGAGGCAGCTGAAATTTCTGGGAAACATAATGAGAAAGGAGAATCTGATACTCACAGGTCGAATAGAGGGAAAGAGAGACACGGGAAGGCAATGTATGACATACCTGGCGGGTTTAAGCAAATGGATGACAGAACGTGGTCTGGGGGAGTTGGCAGAAGGACGAAAGTTATTGAGAGCTACAAGAGATAGGGAGAAGTGGAGAGCCACGATCGCCTACTTCCTGAAGGGACACGGCTCATAAAAAGAAAGAAAACAATCGTATATTTTTTTCCTTTTTTAACAATCCTTTATGAGTGATATCAAAAAAATACAAGAAAATATCTCCATCTTGAAATTCTATCCTTGTACTCATTCCAAATATCATATCTTTTTGGATTTTCGAATAATGGCAACCCGTCTGTTACATGTGAAACATTGTGTTGTGAAGGATTTTGTGTTGAGGAGGATGGCGGCATCCTCCTCCACCGAACCCATGGCAACTGTCAAAGACGCTTCTTTCTTGGGACATCTACTAGGACTCATTCTCACCCCAGATCTCAAGTGGAACTCGTATATACGACCCATTGCTAATGACCCTGGAAAAATGGTCAGCTGTCTGTACCCCCCCAGAAAGTATCTAACCTCACCTGCCACGTCCTATCCTTACAAGAGCCTGGTCAGATTCAAAAATGAAGTATTGTTGCCACATGCGGGAAAGAGCTGCTCATTTTTCCCTTTGCAGCCTCGATTAAGGTCAAAAAGCTCTTGTGGGTGATGATTCATTTTCCACCCATCAACCCTTTTCTCACAGACGAATCTTTGCTAGCCTCACGCTGTTCTATATTTGTTCTTATGACCTTTGTTCGGGTGAACTACATTCATTGCTTCTACCAGTTCCTAGTTAGAATATCCCATACCATATACACAGAAGTGACTCATCCCTTTATCTTCCATTGGTAAAGAGGAAGTTCCACTCAAACAGCTTCTTCCCCAGAACCATTGCAATGTGGAATAAGCTCCCAAGGGAATACTTCTCTGATGACAATAATTTTTAACCACTTCAAGTTGAGAGTCAAATGCTATCTATATACACATGTATCTATGATCTTTACCTATATACACACACATACACTTACAAATATATATTACCATCTGAATTCCACAGACAAACTAGAATTATCATACACTTATATACATAAAGCAATATTACGGTTTTTCAGTTAGGCTTGTTAATTTTGATTCTGAAATTGAGAATGATCTTATTCCATTTTAAAAACATTCCTGTAAAAAGGAATATTTCAAATGAATATACAACCAAAGATAAAATGCTTTTGGCAAAAACCTTAATTATTTCGCTATAATTATGTAACAATAATGTAATGATATTCCGCAGACAAATCTATGGTTTATGTTACCTCATCTCATTGCATGATTATTAACTCTAAACCTAAACTGAGCTTGAAATATTGTGTAATCGGCTCTAAGTTTTTGTAAAATGGTGGATATGATCTAATGAATAATTTGCAGTGAAAAAAGTAATTTTCGATTTTTTTGTTGAATATACCCATCCTCCTCCACCGAACGCATCATATGGAGGTAAAAAAACGTTCCCAAATCAACATGTGGAAAATGAACAAACATAATGTCTACTAGAAACACACACACACTTACAAATATACATTATCATGGGAATTCCACAGACAAACTAGAATGACCATACACTTACATCCATATAAATTGATAATTTTGTGACAATACACGCTTAAAGGTTTTAGGCAGTTTTGATCAACATTTCTTTTCATGGTTAGCCGTAAGGAATTGTAAATGTAGTACAACCTTACACTTAAATAAAATAATAAGAACAATAAAATTTATTAAGAATCTTTTACAGGAAATATCAAGTTTTACAGAAACATTGTTGACAATTATGTATTTAGTTGCATAACAAATAAATAAAAATAATATAACATTTGATTCTATATTCAATTTGTTGTTAGGCATTTTTCATTTTCTCCTTTGATATTGGCAGCATTTTAGAATACTTTGGCTGCAATGCTAAGTTTCCTAAGTTGAACAAACTGGAGCTATTTCGTTTATGCTTTGTTACATCTCTTTTCCATTGTTGTTTTTAGATTGCTTTCTTCCAGTCATTTTGATGGGCAATAGCAAAATTCTGAAATTTAAAATGATTTTATTCCATTTAAAAAAAATAAAGCCTGTAAAAAAGAATATTTCAAATTAATATACAACCAAAAATAATGCCTTTAACAAAGGACTTTAATGATTTCACTATAATTATATAACAATTAAGGAGGCATGGTTGAGTAATGGATAGTGGCTCGGATTGAGGAATTGGAGAGCCGAGTTCAAATTCCAGTCGAATCCATTACATTCACTTACGTGCTAATACCCTTGGGAAAGGTGTGAATCCTCTTCTTCTCCCTCCAGCTATAAGTAAATAGCAAGACAGACTAGGTTCTAGAGCCTTGGTTGGCAACTGGTCTAGGAGAAGGACAACTCTGAATTCAAACCCGGAGTGGAGCCTCTAAAGAGGATGAACGGTACTTTGTGCTACCTTCCGGCAACTCCTGCAGCTGTGTTGGTACCAAACTGTATTGTTTTATCCTCTCTTTTGGACTCTGATAGCCAGGTCGAGAGGGGGAACTAGATGTCTCAGTAGCCCTAGTTCTCCATATATCCCGCCCACGCTTGTAGCGCACCGTGCTACTCCATCGTCTCTCGAGACGGACGGATGCCGCCGCCGCCGCCGATATAACAATAATATAATCTACAGTTTATGTCACCTCATCTCATTGCAGGGTTACAGACTATAAACCTAAAATGAACTTGGAATATTGTGTAATTGGCTCTAAATTTTTGTAAAATACTTGGATATGATCTAATGAATGATTTGCAGTGAAAAAAGTAATTTTCAATTTTTTGTTGAATATACCCATCCTCCTCCACCGAACGCATCATATGGAGGTAAAAAAACGTTCCCAAATCAACATGTGGAAAATGAACAAACATAATGTCTACTAGAAACACGCACACACTTACAAATATACATTATCATGGGAATTCCACAGACAAACTAGAATGACCATACACTTACATAGATAAAGCAATATTATGTTTTTTCAGTTAGGCTTGTTAATTTCTTGGAACTTTGAAAGGATATGTTCTTACCTTGAATTTGGAATGCCATAAATTAAACTATGTTTAACAAGTCAAATGCACATGAAACCTGATTAAGCAATGAAAATCAAACAGAGAAATAAAAATACCAATGTCTTTCTTCTTTTTCTTCATATCTCATTCTCTGATGAAGCTTTAATAAAAGGGAAACATGTTAGATTGATAAACCTTTCCTAGTTATTCCTTATCTTATTCTGTTGGATTCCAATTCACATTCAATCTGTATTTGATTCCAATTCAATTCCTTTCCTACAGACAAAACATTGCAAGCCTCTATTGCTACTTAATATTTCTATGGCAAATGTCCAGAGCCACATTCTTTAGATCCACCAGTTCAGGACTTTATAGTCAGGAAACATCATGCCACAGCCAGAGTCAAATCATTTTTATTCCCTTCATATTCCATTGGTAAGGAGGAAGTTCCACTCAGACATCTACATATCCTTATAATCTGCATTTACTTCCTCTTATATCCATGAAAGTCTCGTTTCATAACCCTCTATCTTGAGTGGTTCTTAGGTTTTGAATTTGGTGCAGTTTTAGTAGGAAAAAGACATTTCAAAGTGGAGATATGAGAATGCTCACAATGACCGATGAGACATTTTCTTTTGTGTAATTCTTTATAAGGCACACGCATGGGTTTTCATCACAATAGATAAGGATCTGCAAACATCTGACGTTTTTCATGACTGAAAAGAAACATTTAGAAAAGCTAGACATTTAGAAGAATTCATTTATATATTGTCAAAGCTTGAATCTTCAAATGGTTTTATGCAAAGGTTAAGAGTTTGATTGTCAAAGCAGCCACCTTAACTGAAAGGAACTAAAGAAAATAAATAACTCAAAACTTTCAGGAACAAGTGCCACTTAGCTATTTTTGACCTTAGGTCTCTGGTTGGGAGAACAGTAATGAAAGGGAATAATAATAATAATAGGAAGACGAATGTTTTCACAAATACAGCTCACACCTTATGAAGGACTTTAGCTATGTAAAATGTGTGTGATGTTATTTATTTATTTTTACAAAAATGTTCAGTGGGGAAATGCCGTGAACTTTGGTTTCTGGTTGGGACCTGGAAGGAAATTTTAAAAAAAGAGGAGGAGGAGTTTAAGAAGAAGAAGAAGGAGGAGGAGTTTAAGAAGAAGGAGGAGGAGGAGGAGTTTAAGAAGAAGAAGGAGGAGGAGGAGTTTAAGAAGAAGGAGGAGGAGGAGGAGTTGAAGAAGAAGAAGAGGAAGAAGAAGAAGAAGTAGTGTTTCCACTTTACAAAGGACTTTATGTAAAATGTGTGTGATCTTAGGTAATTTATTTTTACAAAAATGTTCAGGGAAGAAATGTCATGAAGCCATTTCTGAACTCAGGTCACTGGTTGGGACCCGGAACGAAATGAGTATACAAGAGAAATCAAAGGAAATAATAATAATAAATCATCAAAAATCTGTCAAAATTCGAAGACCATGAAATGGAAATCTCAAAAATGTGGCACATGGGAACATCAACAATCCTAGAAGCCCATACCTTAAAGAAATACAAAAAATTGTTTTCACGGGTACAGCCCACACCTTACGAAGGGCTTTGTCTATGTAAACTGTTTTTTGTTTTGTTTTTTTTAGTGGAAAACGTCATGATGCCATTTCTAACCTTAAGTCCCTGGGCAGGACCCGAAAAGAAATGTCTACACATCAGAAATCAAAGGAAATAAGAATAATAATAATAATAAAAACAATTAATGACATTAAAAGACTGGATGCCAAGACCGAAAAAATGCTTACCCAAATGAGGATGCACCAATCCAAATCAAGCTACCAAGAGCTTTAGGAGGCCGAGGTCTAATCAAACTTGAACTAACTCTAAAAACTACAACAATTGGATCGGAAGCATACCTAAAAAAAACCCCAAAAAACAGTGACCCTCTCTTACAAATAGTAAAACACCAAATCCACTCCATCAACAAAGAAGCTACACTCTTCAAGAAAAAGCTTAATATACCTGAAACCCTACCAACAAAAAATGAAGTGAATGCCATCTACACCAAATGAGTAAAACAGAAAGCAAAACAACATGGCCGAATGATATCACAAAAAAAACGGGAGGACAAGGGGTTGCATGGCAAATACCTAAAAAGAACGAAAGAAGCAGATGTGCACCAACAGAAAACAAATCAGTGGCTGAGGAACAAAGAGTTGAAAGCTAAGACAGAAGGCCTAATTATTGCAGCTCAGGACCAAAGCCTCGCAATCAGATCCTATCACTGTCACGTAATCAAGGATGGAACTAACCCGAAATGAAGGATCTGTGGAAAATGTGATGAAACTCTCAACCATATTATCTCAGGGTGTCTGGAATAAGCAAAAAATGTATATACCCACAGACATAACAAGGTAGCGACATCTGTGCACTTGAAGATATCCAAGAAGCACAAAATCGAAACCACTGAGAGATGCTATGAGCAACAACCTGACACAGTTACCCAAAATAACGATGTAACTATCCGCTGGGACATGCTAATTCAAACTGACAGGGAAATAAAAGCCAACAGACCTGATATTATCATAAAAGACAAGAAATTCAGGAAGTGTATGCTTATTGACATAGCAGTACCATCTGAGAGATGAAAATTGTCGAGAAATTGTCCAAATACAAGAACCTGGAGATTGAGATTAACAGGATGTGAGGAATGAAGACTGAGACTGTACCAATAGTAATCAGAGCACTGGGCCTCATGAGAAAAGGAATGGACAGTTTTACTAACAGTATTCCAGGTAACATCAATATACACGTTGCCCAGAAGATCGTTCTACTAGGAACATCCCATATACTAAGAAAAGTGCTATCAGTTAAATGACAATTCTCCTATAGAGCGTAAGGACTATAGTTCGGACCCGGCTCTTTGGGACACAAATCAGGAAACATAACATACACAAATAATAATAATAATAATAATAATAATGGTGGTGATGAAAGCTGGAGGTGAATATCTCTACCTTCTCTGAAGAAAAAATGCTAAGAAAAAATGGAAAAAGTACAAAACCGAAATGCTAAGAAAGAAAATGAATGAAAGATTATGAAAGAAAAGATGAAGGAATTACTAAGAAAGAGAAAAGAATGAGAGAATGAATGAATGAATTATTAAGACAGACAGACAAACAGAAAGAAAGAATTACTAAGAAATAAAAAAAAAAAGAAAGAAAGAAAGAAGAATAATAATAATAATAATGTGTGATTTTTTAAAAAAATGTCATGATGCCAATTCTGACCTTAGGTCTCTGGTTGGGACCTGGAAAGAAATGAGTATAAGCCAAAGGAAATACCATCATCATCATCATCATCATCATCATCATCATCATCATCATCATCATCATCATAATAATAATAATAATAATAATGCTGCTGTAATTTACAATAGAAAACAAAAATAACCCCAACTTACCTAGATTTTTACTGTGGCCTGACACCCACTTAGATTAGTCACACTCAAAATCAAACAAGGGAGAATCTTACTTTTGTGTGCATGGCATTGGTAAAATATTAGACTCATTACAGCAGTAGTAATGACACGGGTGGTGGCGTCATGGTCATTAATTCCTAGTGAGGGACACTGGATATGATTGCATATAATTAGATAGATAGATATGAACAGAGATAGATAGATAGATAGATATGAACAGAGATAGATAGATAGATAGATATGAACAGACTTAGATAATAGATATGAACAGACTTAGATAGATAGATAGATATGAACAGACTGAGATAGATAGATAGATAGATAGGTAGAAAGATACATATGACTAGACTGAGATAGATATGAGCAGATTGATATATATATAGATAGATAGATGGAGATATCAATAGACTGAGATAGATATGAGCAGACTGATATATATACATATACATATATATATATAGATAGATAAAGATATCAACAGACTGAGATAGATATGAGCAGACTGATATATATATATATATATATATATATATATATATATATATATATAATAGTAATAATAACATATAGATATGAACAGACTGATATAACATAATAACAGATAGATATGAACAGACTGATACATATATATATATATATATATATATATTTACATATATATAGATAGATATGAATAGACTGGGATAGATAGAGATAAACAGACTGAGAGAGAGATAGGTAGAAAGATAGATATGACTAAACTGAGATAGATATGAACAGACTGTTATATATGTATATATATATATATATATATATATATATATATATATATATATACATACATACTGGATGTGATTGCATATAGATAGATAGATATGAACAGACTGAGATAGATAGATAGATAGCTAGAAAGATACATATGACTTGACTGAGATAGATATGTACAGACTGTTATATATATATATATATATATATATATATATATATATATATATATATATAGATAGATAGACATGACTAGACTGAGATAGATATGTACAGACTGTTATATATATATAGAGAGAGAGAGAGAGAAAGAAAAAGAGAGATAGATAGATAGACATGACTAGTCTGAGATAGATATGTACAGACTGTTATATATATATATATATATATATAGAGAGAGAGAGAGATAGATAGACACTGGATATGATTGCATATAATTAGATAGATAGATAGATAGATAGATAGTGGATAGACTAAAATTGATATGTTAAGTATGAATAAACAAATTGTACATTACCATGAGAGTTACGTTCATTTTTTTTTTCTTTACCTTACAAGCATTCTAAAGTAATTATATTTTTCTTCCAAACAATTATTCTCATTTAGCCTCAAGACAAATGACCATTTTCCGTCATTATTAACAAACTGAACACATCTCATTTACCAAGTCTCGAAACTTATTCACTCAGTATTTTCTTTTCTTTTCATTCTTCCTATCTGCAAAGTGTGTTTTCACAGACAAGAGAAATTTGACACCCAAACTCTGAAGGGACATTGTAATATTGAACAATGAATTGTGGGACCTAAACATCATCTTCATCTTCATCATCATCATTATTATTATTATTATTATTATAATTCTATGATGAAATACAATTTTAATTTTTATATATATATTTTTTCACACATTCAATAAAATAAGGTTTTCCCTATATTTTTTATGATTGGACCAGTTTACTTAAAAGTATATATCTACCTTTATTCTTTATTTAAAAATCTTTTTGATCAAAAAAAAAAAAATCTCTTTTAAAGTCTATTCATATCCAAAACAACTAAAGAAAAATAATTTGCAATGCATTCCTATAATAAAATCATTTCCAATGAATTTCTATCTATGCTTTTAGTATTTGCAATGTCACTATATATGTAATCATTAGAGGGAATGAAAGTTTGGATGGATTTGTTTCATAAATCCTATCAGTGATAAGACAGCTTACATAAACGGCCAGTAAATAATTTGCAATGCATTCCTATAGTAAAATCATTTGCAATGAATTTCTATCTATGCTTTTAGTATTTGCTATGTCACTATATATGTAATCATTAGAGGGAATGAAAGTTTGGATGGATTTGTTTCATAAATCCTATCAGTGATAAGACAGCTTACATAAATGGCTAGTAAATAATTTGCAATGCATTCCTATAGTAAAATCATTTGCAATGAATTTCTATCTATGCTTTTAGTATTTGCTATGTCACTATATATGTAATCATTAGGAGGGAATGAAAGTTTCGATGGATTTGATTACGAAATCCCTACCTATTTGCTCTATACTTTAATTTATTTATATACATTTTTATTTTTAATAAAAGGTGTATATATCCATTTATTCTTTATTTAAAAATCTTTTTGATAAAAAAGAAAAATTTCTTTTAAAGTTTTTTCATATGCAAAACAACTAAGTCCAATAACTCCAACTCTCTATAACCTCTTGCGTGCTAGTTTTAAATGTAGCCATCTCTTCGACTCCAATAGCTTCATGTGTTGCATTTTTCACCTGTGGAACTCTCTCCCCTTTTCCTGTTTTCCCGATAGCTTTAATCTCCAACTATTCAAATGTAATGTCAATCGATGTCTCCAGATGCCCTGATCTATCCCCTATCCTTCTCTTCGTCCTTTTCTTTATCACTCCTATTTGCTCTCGCTCCAACTCTCTGTAACCCCTTGTGTGCTAGTCACTTCCTGCCTTGCTTGAGTTGGAATGCTTAGAAAAAAAAAATTCCCTTTCATCATATGTTTAGGTTTTATTACAATTCTAATCATCACTTTTTAAGAGAAATATTGCAGAGGAGTGAAGGTAGTTAAAATAATAGTGGTGTCAAGGGAAAAACCATCCTTTTGACACTGTTTTTTTATGTGTATGAAGGTCCAAGATTGCCAATGATTTCTTTACAAAATATCTCTTTATAAAATGGTAAATAATAAATATTGCATTGTATTTGGTTCACACAATTTATAATCTTCTACGTAAACATTGTCAGGGGAGTCTTGGTAGCATAAAGTAATAGTGGTTTTGTAGAGGACCCATTTGGGTTGCGAGTGTCGTTGAATTAGGAACACGTGCTGTTTATTTCCTGCTAGAAGGTCCGACTACAAGAAAATGTCGAACACAAGTTGAGTCCAACAGAAGATGTAAAGAAGAAAACAAACAAGACCGATATGTCAACAAATATATGTATTAAACAACAGATCTACAAGTGACAAAGACATTAACATTTGTGTTTGTGTGTGGATGTAAAGAGTTTGTATTTTGGTGAATGTTCGTACATACGGGTATGTGTGTATCATGTTCACGGCATATTTTTCTTTGTCTCTCGTTCCTTGAAGAAATAGGCGATCATGACTCTCCACAGCTTCCTGTCTTGTGTGGTTCGTAACAGTTTTTTTGCTAAGGTTTCCACCCCACAATAAATATGAAACGTACATCTTTATACCAGCTTCATATTCTTTGTGTATCATCCCTTGAGGACATAGGCGATCACGGCTCTCCACATCTTCCTGTCTTGTGTGGCTCTTAAAAGTGAATGCTGGAACATTCTCCCCACGGATAAGGAGAAAAATAAAGGCAACTGAAATGTGGTTCTGCAGAAGGATGCTGAGAATTCCATGGATGGAGCAAATAAGCAACAAGGAGGTTTTAAAGAAAATGGTAGCAGAAAGAACACTCCTTCTCAAAATGACAGCTGAAATTCCTTTGACACATAACGAGGAAGGAGGGCTCGGCAAATTTAACCCTCACTGGACATAATGATGGTAAGAGAGATTGGGGAAAGCGTGTTTGAGTGAATGAATGGACAAATTGTTTGCAAGGGCCCTATGATAAGAGAGAGACATTTAGAGAAATAGAGAGAGATAAAGAGAGATAGAATGATTATGAGAGACTGGTTTATTCGTTGTTGAATATCGGAATGAAAAGAAAAGGGGCAAATAGGGAAAGACATTTAGTGAAATAAAGAGAATGAGGCTGAAAGGGGGAGACCCGTGAAGAGAAGAGAAAGAAAAGAACAAGATTAGGGAGGAGTCTGAAACAAGGTTAGGGAAGAGTCTGAAACAAGGTTAGGGAAGAGTCTGAAACAAGGTTAGGGAGGAGTCTGAAACAAGGTTAAGGAAGAGGCTGAAACAAGGTTCGGGAGGAGTCTCAAACAAGGTTAGGGAAGAGGCTGAAACAAGGTTAGGGAGGAGTCTCAAACAAGGTTAGGGAAGAGGCTGAAACAAGGTTAGGGAGGAGTCTCAAACAAGGTTAGGGAAGAGGCTGAAACAAGGTTAGGGAGGAGTCTCAAACAAGGTTAGGGAAGAGGCTGAAACAAGGTTCGGGAGGAGTCTCAAACAAGGTTAGGGAAGAGGCTGAAACAAGGTTAGGGAGGAGTCTCAAACAAGGTTCGGGAGGAGTCTCAAACAAGGTTAGGGAAGAGGCTGAAACAAGGTTAGGGAGAAGTCTCAAACAAGGTTAGGTAGAATACAAATCAACCATTCACCCTTGCATGGAGTATTGCTGCCATATATGCTCCAGAGCCCCTTCTGTTTGCCTCGGGGTTCTTGATAAGATCCAGAAATGGGTATGCAACGTAATTGGCCCTAATCTGTCATCTCGTCTGCAGTCGCTCTCTCACAGACGCAACGTCGCCTCGCTCTGTCGTTTTTACAAGTACTTTCACGGTAATTGTTCCGATGAGCTGTTATTGCAGGTTCCCAGGCTTCATGAATTCAAGCGTCCTACGAGGCTGGCATCCCGCTCCCACCCTTTCACTGTTGAATCTTTTAAATGTAGACGTCTCTTCTACTCCAATAGCTTCATATCTCGCACCTCTTGCCTGTGGAACTCTCTTCCTTATTCCTGTTTCCCTGACAACTATAATCTCCAACTATTCAAATGTAATGTCAATCGACATCTCCATTTGCCTTGATCTATCCACTATCCTTCTCCACATCCTTTCCCCCTTTCATTCCTAGCTGCTCTCACTCCAAATCTTCTGTAACCCCTTGCCTTGATCTATCCACTATCCTTCTCCACATCCTTTCCCCTTTCATTCCTAGCTGCTCTCGCTCCAAATCTTCTGTAACCCCTTGCGTGCTAGTGGCTTCCAGCCTTGCTTGGGGTGAAAAGCTTAAAAAAAAAAGAAAAAAAAGTCTTAGGGAGGAGTCTCAAACAAGGTTAAGGATGAGTCTCAAACAAGGTTTATCGAGGAGTCTCAAATCAAGAATAGATGGAACCGAAAATGTACTCATTAAATTAAATGTCTGCAAGTCTTCGCATAATGAGAACCATTAAGAATTTTTGGTTGACTTTGAGGCAGTCGAAGCAGGCATGAAATGGCAGTCCGTTTCCTAACTGTATGGAATAAACAGAATTTATTGCCAGGGCTGGATGGGTGGGGTAACAGTTATTGGAGGCTCTTTCTAGAGACCAAAATGCCCAAGTTCCAATTTTAGCATCTATACTACTTGTATTTCTCCAGAAATACCATTTCTGGTGCCAGAAGTTGTTCTAAAATGGTTCTTCCTATGTTACTTCATTTACATTCTTTTCAGTACATGGAAATACTTGTCAGAATCATATATATATATATATATATATATATATATATATCTGTGTATATATATATATATATATATATATCTGTGTATATATATATATATATATATATATATCTGTGTATATATATATATATATATATATATATATATCTGTGTATATATATATATATATATATATATATATATCTGTGTATATATATATATATATATATATATATATATCTGTGTATATATATATATATATATATATATATCTGTGTATATATATATATATATATATATATATCTGTGTATATATATATATATATATATATCTGTGTGTATGTATATATATATATATATATATATATATGTGTGTAATATATTATATATATTATTATTATTTATGTATTATATGTGCAGTACTCATTAGAAAGTGCTCAATATCAGGCATAGAGTTAACATATTTGGTTAGATTGATGTGAGTTTGTGACCCTGGGTTTCACGCTTTTGCAATTGTCATATATATATATATATATATATATATATATATATATATATATATATATATATATATATTATTTTATTTTATTTTAAAACTATAACTCTGACAGTGTGAAAAAAAAACAGGTAATACAATTCGTAAAGAAAAAAAATATTTACACAATTTACATTATTCAGACTATTGTTCTCATCTTTGTCGCCATATTTATTACAACGTTTCCGCCATTGGACACTCCGGCCTTCTTCCGAGCACTGTGCCATGTGTCTTCAAGGATACATGGCAGAGTGGATAAAGGCGTTAGTTAGATCCAGTGACAGGACCCAAAGAGTGTGAGTTCAATACACAGTTAAGGGAGTGGAGAACTTTCAGATGGGAATTAACAGGAGATAACTGATAACTGACATCCATTAAACATGGCACGTGGAAAGGTTTAACCCAGTGAGTGAAATAATGGGTTCAGTTTGACATTCCAACCACCTGAAGAAAGCCAGAGTGTATAATGGCCAAAACGTTGTAATAAATATGGCAACAAAGATGAGGACAATAGTCTGAATAATGTAAATAGTGTACATAATACCTCATCTCAGAAATATAGACAGATACTGAAGGATCGGATAAATATGGCAACAAAGATGAAGACAATAGTTTGAATAATGTAAATAGTGTACGTAATACCTCATCTCAGAAATATAGACAGATACTGAAGGATCGGATAAATATGGCGACAAAGAAGAGGACAATAGTCCGAATAATGTAAATAGTGTACATAATACCTCATCTCAGAAATATAGACAGATACTGAAGTATCGGATAAATATGGCAACAAAGATGAAGACAATAGTTTGAATAATGTAAATAGTGTACATAATACCTCATCTCAGAAATATAGACAGATACTGAAGGATCGGATAAATATGGCGACAAAGACGAGGACAATAGTCCGAATAATGTAAATAGTGTACATAATACCTCATCTCAGAAATATAGACAGATACTGAAGGATCGGATAAATATGGCAACAAAGATGAGGACAATAGTCCAAATAATGTAAATAGTGTACATAATACCTCATCTCAGAAATATAGACAGATACTGAAGGATCGGATAAATATGGCAACAAAGATGAGGACAATAGTCCGAATAATGTAAATAGTGTACATAATACCTCATCTCAGAAATATAGACAGATACTGAAGGATCGGATAAATATGGAAGCGAAGATGATGACTATAGTCCGAATAATGTAAATAGTGCACATAATACCTCATCTCAGAAATATAGACAGATACAAAAAAAATATTAGACTAACTGATATTTGGGAAAAAATTCATTAAAAAAGAAAAGACTAAAAACATCAATACTTATTGAAAAAAATCAACCAGCTTTGCAATGTCTCGCCAAAAGAAAAAACACCGACAAAGTACCTAAGAGTGCTCAGTGCTCAATGCCATAAGTAGCATAAAATTCAAATACCTAAAAAGCCAAAACTTATCTACCTGGGTTTCACCTACCGGATCATCAGGATAATTCTGTCAGAAACCTTCCATCTCCCTAAGATATGTTGATGATATCCTTATGTTACTTAAAAATACAAATGAAATACATCAACTTTAAAAAAAAAAATTCTGTCCTTAAATTCACATATGAACTTAATACTACTAATTAAATTGTCCTCTTAGTCATATTAATAAACACAATAATAAATTTACTATTTCGCCATACAAAAAACCTACCAGCACAAATTCATGTACACTTAACTACAAAAGCAAATGCCCATATTACTACAAAATATCAATTATAAAAAATCTAATACACCGTGCAGAAACTAATTCATCCACAAAACAGATTTTTTACAGTGAACTAAAGAATATAAAACAAACACTTGTTAATAATAGCTTTCCAAACTATATAGTTGATGAACAAATAAGATGCTTTCTTAGAAATAATACTAAGCAAATAGTACATAATACTGCTTCTACTAATCTCAAACATATTAATCTCCTATATCGTAATCAAATGCATACTAATTATAAACAAGATGAAAATATACTATAAAAAATTGGTAAATACTAATATATCTACAATAGATCCTAGCAAAAAAATTAAGTTAATCATATACTACACTAAATCTAGTATATCCAACTCAATTATTTGCAATGATTGTTCCCTGCCTGTTAGCGTTTTGCAGAAAACCAACATAGTCTACAAATTCAAATGCCCTTTGGGAGATTGTATCTCAAACAGATTAAATAATATTTATGTTGGTCACACCACAAACTCGCTTTCACAGTGCTTAACTCTCCATTTGAATGACAATTTCAACATTTTTAAGCATTTAAAACAACATGCCTGGCAGCATACACAATTCCGGAAAATCCTTGTTGAAAATACAACTATACTTAACCATGAAAACAATAAACAAAAACTAAAACTTCTTGAAGCTATATACATAAAACAATTGAAACCTAACCTGAACAAAATAAACTATGAAATCTCCACAAATATACTTAAATGCTTATAGTTGATAACAGGAACTAGTGGTTTATACCAACGGCTTTCCATACTTAACATTTTTCTTTATTTTCACTCTCATGTGGTCATGTCTGACGTCATGAACCGCAATAAAATATTTGCTTCCTGCATTTCACATGCACAAATTTATCATTGCATAGCAAACTTTCATGCAAACAAAACAAACTATCATTGTTGCAATGTCCGCATAACGAATCTAAAACAAAAATTACCATCTTTGTTATTTTATTTATTATTTAATTTATTGTAATGTACTTGTAATCTCTGATGATGGCTTATGTAAGCCGAAAGCTTAGACAGGATTAACAATAAAAACATATATCAACATAGTTATTTTCTTTTGTGTTCCAGTGATAATGCTAAAGAGCTTATTTGACAATATGAAAGGAATTTACTTAAAATAAATAGACAAAACTTGTCTATATCATTTAATGAAACATGCATTAATATATATATATATATATATATATATATATATATATATATATAAATAATAATAATAATAATAATAATAAAGGCTGAAACACTAATATTCCATGGTTATAATTTATTACATTGGAATTGTAATCATGATCCAATTCATCAAACCTACAAATAGTTCTACCTGATTCTATCCTCTTGGGAATTTATTTAGAGACATATATATATATATATATATATATATATATATATATATATATATATATATATATATATATATATATGTTTTTATATACATATATATATATATGTATATTAACCACTAATATTATCTCTCTCTCTCTCTCTCTCTCTCTCTCTCTCTCTATATATATATATATATATATATATATATATATATATATATATTTTCGACACGAGTATAGTTACCTATATTTATATATATATATATATATATATATATATATATATATTTATATGTTTTATATATATATATGTATATTAACCACTAATATCTCTCTCTCTCTCTCTATATATATATATATTTATGTTTTTATATACATATATATATATATATGTATATAACCACTAATATTATTTCTCTCTCACTCTCTATCTATATATATATATATATATATATATATATATATATATATATATATATGTTCCATAACTATAATTTATTTCCCCAGAAAATATATTTTTCCTGGTTCATCAGGTCACATCTCTAGTTAAAAAGGAATTTGGTTTACAAATTTACATGTTTTTCTTTTATTTTTAATACAAGTTTCTGAGGGATACTTTTAGATTGAGGGTGAGGATCATAGGATAATCTAAATTAGAAATGGAAGGTAGAAATAGGGTTGTGATTAAATCCACCTTCATTAAGTTACATAGATTCAAGTGTACTCAGTCAAGATGCCAGGCAATTTGACCTCTTAAATAAGTCTTTAGACAGGAAAAGGATTAAAAACATTTTTTTCTTGGTATAAATTTTATAAGGAGATCTTAACACATAAAAATTGTCTTTCCTAATGGAATATATATATTATATATTTCAGCTAGGTCTCATCAATTTGCAGTTTCAATTGATACTTGTAACCGTAAGTTCTATGCTAATAGTTTCTTCTCTCACACGTCATATTTGTGGAACTTTCTTCCAGTTTCAAGTCAACATTGCTCTTCAAAAATTTAAATGCAATGTTAATCGTTATCTTCTGTCTCCTTAATTTCTGTTCTTTTATAGTCTTCTTTCCTTAATAGTAGTTTTTCTCATATTCTCTAACACTCAGTAACCTCTTGCACCCTAGTGGCTTTATTGCCTTTGATCTTCAAAAATTTAAATGCAATGTCAATCGTTATCTTCTGTCTCCTTAATTTCTGTTCTTTTATAGTCTTCTTTCCTTAATAGTAGTTTTTCTCATATTCTCTAACACTCAGTAACCTCTTGCATCCTAGTGGCTTTATTGCCTTTGATCTTCAAAAATTTAAATGCAATGTCAATCGTTTTCTTCTGTCTTCCTAATACTTGTTCTTTTATTGTCTTCTTTCCTTAATAGTAGTTTTTCTCATATTTTCTAACACTCAGTAACCTCTTGCACCCTAGTGGCTTTATTGCCTTTGATCTTCAAAAATTTAAATACAATGTCAATCGTTATCTTCTGTCTTCTTAATTCTTGTTCTTTTATTGTCTTCTTTCTTTAATAAGTTTTTCTTATATTCTTTCACACTCAGTAACACCTTGTGTGTTAGTGGCTTTGTTACCTTGATTGGGATGAAATGATTACTAACAACATTTTATTATATATTAGATAAATATTGGTAGACTGAATAGAATAAAATCTGGAATACTTATAACATTTTATTTAAGAGTGCTAAGAAACAGCAGACCCCAGTATTTACCCCAAAGAAGGAATATACATAGAAAAACACTTTAAAAACTTCCAATATTCGCATTATTTTATCCACAATACTAAGAGAAAGGCATACAAAGTATACAACTGTCAACAAGATAATAACATTATTAACAACAATCAAAATAAGCTAGATAAAACATGTATACTAAATTATATAAACTAGATAAAATATATACTAAACTATATAAGCTAGATAAAACATATACTAAACTATATAAGCATGATAAAACATATATACTAAACTATATAATAAGCTAGATAAAACATATATACTAAACTATGTAATAAACTAGATAAAACATATATACTAAACTATGTAATAAACTAGATAAAACATAT
This sequence comes from Acanthosepion esculentum, assembly GCA_964036315.1. Classification (NCBI taxonomy): domain Eukaryota; kingdom Metazoa; phylum Mollusca; class Cephalopoda; order Sepiida; family Sepiidae; genus Acanthosepion; species Acanthosepion esculentum. Next base: position 20,695,681 of record OZ038507.1, read on the forward strand.
ACTAAACTATATAAGCTAGATAAAACACATATACTAAACTATATAAACTAGATAAAATATATACTATATAATAAACAAGATAAAACATACGGTAGTATAAAATAAACTAGATAAAACATATACTAAAATATATAATAAACTAGATAAACATATACTAAACTATATAAGCATGATAAAGCACATATACTAAACTATATAATAAACTAGATAAACATATACTAAACTATATAAGCATGATAAAACATATATACTAAACTATATAATAAGCTAGATAAAACATATATACTAAATGTTGAGTCTTGACTCATTGTTGAATCTCGACTAATGCATGGAATAATAATGCAACACAAAATGTACTTAGAACAAGAATGTATTATAACACGAAAGTGTACACAATATTTACATATAGTATTTCTGTATATTTCTGGTAACACGTTCCTGGAGAATGTGTTGACTAAGTCGCAGTCGGGCAGAGTCTCTAGCTGGATCTCTGTATTCGCTCCCTCTCGTCTTCCGGTACCAACCATTATTTATATAGTCGGTAGTCACCTATGCAGATTAGGTGGATCCTACCACAACACTAAACTATATAATAAACTAGATAAAACAGATATACTAAACTTTATAATAAAAGAGATAAAACTTATACTAAACTATATAATAAACTAGATAAATATATAATACTGGGTACTAACTCCTTAACATCGATTATCCAAATCAATTTATCGAATCTCAACAATCTCAAAATAATTGAAATTCCATGCAAAACTATTTATGGATATGATCATTATTAACAATATCCATACCGATAATAGTTCAGAAGCAGGTAGATATCAAATAAACTCTTCCCGCTCCCACCTCTTACGATCATATCACATGACTCATTTCACTAGATATTTTTATCAGACCATTTTAACACTATTTACATCGTTCAGTCTGTTGTCCTCATTTTTATTGCCATATTCATGACGTTTCAACCATTGTACACCCCAGCCTTCTTCAGAATCTGTCTATATTCCTGAGATGAGGCATTGTAACTACTTACATCATTTTGGACTGTTGTCCTGATCTTTATTTTCATAATCACAACGTTTCAGTCGTTATATGTTCCGACCTTCTTCAGAATGATAGACGTTGGAATTTCAAACGGAACACTTTATTTAGTCCACGGGGACAGATTGTTCTAATTCCATGTGCCATGCCTTCTTTTTTTTTTTTTAGATAACCCAGTTTCAGTTAATTCCTTGATTGGATCTTGTGTCTTGCATTTGATTAATCTCAGTAAACATTTTTATCTATATATTTTTAAACAAACTAGTGACGTTCTATGATCGGTTCACTGTACCGCTCCAGTAAGCACCTGACTCCTTGCGCTATCCTCTACCTTTACAAGAGCCAGATCAGGCTGGAAATGGGGCACTGCTGCTATACATGGGCAGGAGCTACCCAGTATTCACTTTCCTGTCTTGATAGTATCCAACAGCAGATTTGTGGGTAATGAACCACTCTCATTCCCTTTGAAGTGCATTAGTGACACGTAAACTAAATTCCATCAGGATCGTCTCAAACTACAATCATGACCATTATCTTCCCCATATATCCCCATAAATTGTGTTTCTTACTCAGTAGTGCTCTACTTTGAGTGGCTCTTTTGCAGCATGAACATTACTGTAAAAAAATCTTTTGCTGAGAGCCGAAGACGTATTGGGATGGCCGAAGACGCATTCCAAAAGCTAGGTAGAGTATTACAAGACAGGAGGATTTCTTTGGTAACAAAGAAAAGAGTTCTCAACTGCTATGTGACATCTGTCCTGCATTACGTCAACGAATGATGGACGGTCTCGTCAAAGATGAAGAAGAGACTCAAGGCAACGGAGGTATGGTCCTACAGAAGGATGCTAAGGATATCATGGACCGAGCGTGTGAGCAACGATGAGGTTTTGGAGAGGATGCAAACAAGGAGGAAGATTAATCTTAACATCAGGAAGAAGCAGCTGAAATTTTCTGGGACACGTGATGAGAAAGGAGAGCTTGGAGAATCTGATACTCACAGGTGGAATATAGAGAAAGAGAGATAAGGGAAAGCAGCGCATGATATACCTACTGGGCTGTAGTTTGTGAGACGATCCTGATGGAATTTAGTTTACGTGTCACTAATGCACTTCAAAGGGAATGAGAGTGGTTCATTACCTACAAATCTGCTATTGGATACTATCAAGCAAATGGATGGAAGAACATGGCCTGGGGGAAGTAGCAAAGGGACAAAACTTATTGAGAGTTACAAGGGATGGGAGAATTGGAGAGCCATGATCTCCCAAGTCCTGAAGGGGCATGGCACATAGAAAAAGAAGAAGAAGAAGAATGCCAGGATGTCTTCACAGAGACCATTGCCAAAAGAAGCCAAATTTGAAACCAGAGAGAGCCGAATTCAAATTCCAGTTGGGAAATTAATGTTGGGGAAGGTATTAATCCACCTCTTCTGCCT
>OZ038507.1:20703165-20705665 GCA_964036315.1 Acanthosepion esculentum
TTTCATCGGAGAAGAGAACATTTAGTAAAAAAATCAGGTGAGTCACTTTTATCGAACAGCACTGTGTGTATATATATATATATATATATATATATATATATATATATATATATATATATATAGTCATCCACATACAAACCTGTTTTATTGTATCACTGCTCATCAGTGTGGCTAGACATCCAGTTGCTTCAACCCGATTTGGCATCAGTCCAAGATTCTACCACTAAGCTATACGCGCACGGCAGAGAAAAGGGAAATTTTAACGTATTATATACGCGATATATACAAATACCAGTAGCCAAGAGCGCTCAAACAATGTCTTAATTGCAACAGCAGCCACTGTTTTTATAATTTCCCTTCTCTCTATAGTGCTCAATCGGCGAACGAGAGCATATATAGTCATTCATTACAAGCCTGTTTCACTGTATCACAGCTCCTCAGTGTGGTTTGATATCTGATACACACACACACACACACACACACACACACACACACACACACACACACATATATATATATATATATATATATATATACGTTCTGGTGAGCTTGTGTAACAACCCCAAATGTTCTTCGGTAAATGCTGATGTTGCGAAGCCTTTTTTGCTCTATGTAGATAGATTTTTTTTTAATTAACTGCGTAGGTAGATGTTTGGTTTTTGGTCTTTTTTTATTTTGTTTTCCTTTTTCGGTATTTTCTTTTTCTTTTTTTGTCTAAGTTATTAGGTATTTTGGCAAGTTGTCTGTTGGTCAGGCCAACATTATTGTTTTTTAGCACATACACACACACACACACACACACATATATATATATATGCATGTTTCATTAAACAGACAAGGTACTACGATTTAGCTTTTTATTTAATTTTTCTTGTGTTCGAACAAGAGCTTTCTTTGCTGGACAAAGGGTGTGTAAGAACTGTCCAAATTCGGCTATAGCTTTAGCGTTCAAATGCCCCTTAAGGAACTGTGTTCTGATCAAACCGGACTTATGAATAATTACATCGGTTACACAACTACATGCTTATCCAGACGTCTTGCGTTACACCTATCTGACCACAGCTCCATTAGAACATATTTAAACACGCACACAAATTTACCAGACTCCATTAGAAATATACTAGTAGAAAACACAAATATATTAATTGCTTCCACCTGTAAAAAAAGGTTAAAAATAATGGAGGCTTTAATAATAAAAAAGAAAAAGCCAACTCTTAACAATATTAACTACGAACAAGGCCACAACGTGCTAACCGTATTTGGAAATTAAAACACCCCTACAACACACTAAGACATACACATAATGCACACACTCAATTAAGCTGAAAAATCAAATCATCCTTGATAATGGCTAAAGGTATAGCCGAAAGCGCTCGGAAACATAAAACATTTGGACAGTTCTTACACACCCTTTGTCCTGTAAAGAAAGCTCTTGTTTGTACACAAGAAAAATTAAATAAAAAGCTCAATCGTAGTACCTTGTCTGTCATTTTTAATGAAACTTGCATAAACGAAGGAATGCTGCCTAAATATACAACTATATATATATGTATGTATGTATGTATGTATAAGTATATGAGGTCTGATCAATAAATATCGGATCTGTTGGTATGGTAACAGATCTGAAGTATGCACAGCGAAGTTGCTTGGCACTGATTGACCTTGAACTCTGCCACACGGGCACACAACGTTATTGTGTTCTTGCTCACGTCCGTTGTTTATTGCAGTGCTTGGAAGAAAAGAGTATAGAGTGTGGTCGTTTCACTACACCACAGATGTTTTATGGCCATAACAATTAAGAAATGGTTAATATGACCCCAAAACCAATGATCATTCTTTGTAGTGAAAGACTCCAAACTCTCCAAGACCGAAGGAAGTACGAATGAGTCGAAGCAATGTTTTCTTCAGGGCCATTGTTGATCATACGTACGCTTCTCCTGGTCACACAGGTGTATTATCCTGATGTCTTGTGGTGTTTGAAGGATGCTGTTTGTCGGAAAAGGCTAGAACTGCATGCGTCCTGTGAGTGGTAACTCTACCATGACAATGCCCTCCCCCCCATTCGTTGCAAATTGTGCAACAATTTTTGGCCAAACGCAACCTTTTAACCAGGTCGAACAACCGCCATACTCCTCAGATCTCACCCTTTGCGACTTTTTTTCCTCTTCAAAAATCAAATCCCACTTGAAAGGAACAAGATTTCCAGACGTCGATCAAACCCAAGAGAATGTTAATCTGCACAAATTTAAATGCAATGTCAATCACCATATACTCTTGTTTTGATTGCTCTTTTCTCTTTCTCCTCATTACTAATCTTTCTGTTCCTAATTCCTCCACCACACCCTGTAACCTCTTGCATGCTAGGGGCTGTACTGCCTTGCTTGAGGTGATACCGATTAAAATATGTATATATATATATATATATATATATATAAACAGAAATGAAAGTGTTAAACTTAATATTACTGGACATATTAAAATACAAAGCAAAGAATAAAAA
>OZ038507.1:20720665-20823165 GCA_964036315.1 Acanthosepion esculentum
TAATACTGAACAAATTCAATCCAAATTAATAACAAAAGAGAAGCGGCAATCGAGGTTTGAACCCACAACCTATTGAGGTGCAACAATTCCTGTACAACACTTGTTTTTATCAATTGCAAACTATCGATAAGCCATGGGTGAAATCATTCCACAAAGAGAAAACAGCAATTGTCGGATTCTGTTTCTCACTTAAAGGTAATTGAAAATTGAGAGTCACCAATCAAATCATGTTTCAGCTAATTTTTGGCTTCCATATTTAATTTGTTTTGCTTCTTGCGATAATTGGTTGGAGAGATGTTTGTAATTAATATTTGCTGAAAGAAACACTTTTCATTGTTTTCAGTGGGGAAAAAATAGTAAAAGTCAGTTTCATTTTTTCGTTGGGAAAATATTTTAGTCTTTTTGTTTAAAAAACAAAACAAAAAAGAAACAGAAATAAATGAAAACGGAAGTTCTCCTATAGTCGAAACTTCTTTTCATCTTTATAACAGGAGCAATGAAACAGATATGGCAGTAATATTCAGTGAATAGATGAATGGTAGATTTATAAACACACAAGTTGAATTCTGATGAAAATATTGTCTGGCACAACAGAGAGAACCAACTTTCCTCACAGTAGGCTCGGCAATGGATTCACTTCATGTCAGTGAAAACTAAAAGGCGCAAAGTTTTGCTCTCCTGGAGGTTAGCAATTTTGATGGAGGGCAAAAGTGAAGGTTAGTGTTATGGGAACATACCTATAAGGACAATGGACTCTTCCTGACTCTATAAATACTGCGCCTCTCTGAGAGAGAGGCGAGGAATGAGTTGAGACGCAGTCTCTGACTGTTCCCGACTCTTGTCGAACTCTCTGCTTTGGCATAGAGGAACCCGGACGAGGCTTTTCCGCAGGGAAAAGTGTCGTCCGGGGAGGTAGACAGTCCCTGAACCCGTTTATACAGGTTCTAAATGGGCATATTTTTGGCCGAGCCTACGGGCTCGGGGAGCCCACATTAAACCGGCCTTGTGCCACATTCGACCCATGTGGGAGGGTTGTTAAATATCGAGGAACGAGTTGAGACCTAACGAGTCAAGACATATTAGTTCACTCTAAACCAGACTGACAGTTAATACTAACACCTTCAACGTCTTGTATTATATTTCTGTTGTAATATATCTTTGTTCTTTACTACTCTTGTGTTCGTGTTGTTCTTCCTTGGTTCTACCTTGGACCATAACCGTGGTGCGAGGACATTGGACCATAACAGTTAGCAATACTAATGAAGGAAAAAAGGTTAGCAATATTGATGGAGGGAAAAAATTGAGGTTAGCAATACTCATGGAGGGCAAAAATTGAGGTTAACAATACTGATGGAGGACAAATATGGAGGTTAGCTATGCTGATGGAGGGCAAAAATGGGGGTTAGCAATACTGATGGAAGTAAAAATGAAGGTTTGCAATACTGATAGAGGGAAAAATGTAGGTTAGCAATGGTTATAGAGGGCAAAAACGGAGGTTAGCAATACTGATGGAGGGCAAAAATGTAGATTGTCAATACTGATGAAGGGAAAAAATGGAAGTTAGCAATACTGCTGGAGGGAAAAATTGGTGGTTAGCAATACTGATAGAGGGCAAAAATGGCGGTTAGCAATGCTGATGGAGGTCAAAAATGGAGGTTAGTTATGCTGATGATGGGTAAAAATGGAGGTTAGCAATACTGATGGAGGGCAAAAATGAAGGTTAGGAATACTGATGAAGGGCAAAAATGCGGGTTAGCAATAGTGATGGAGGGCAAAAATGGAGGTTAGCAATACTGATAGAGGGTAAAAATGGAGGTTTGCAATACTGGTGGAGGGTAAAAATGGAGGTTAGCCATGCTGATGGAGGGCAAACGTGTGATAATTAAAAGATAGCAGATTCATTTTGGAGGCGTTAAAATTTACAATCCATTCCTTGCACTAGTTAACAACTGATTGGAGGACATTTTCAAGAGTAGCTGCCAGTTCTACAATTGTTTTAATAGCGATTTTTTTATGAATTTCAACCAACAGTAATACTGGCTGATCGGGCAATGAATGTGCAATGTCTCCTCATAAGGAAACAGTTATTGTTAGCATTATCATTAACATATATATTTATATAGATTGCGTATAGTTTGGCAGCATGTTTTCATTAAGACATGTCTCATTAAATGATTTAAACAGGTCGTGTGTATTTAATTTTTCTTTTATTAAAAATATTTAGATATTTCAATAACTTAGTTACCTCCCTTGACGATTGCATGTGTTTCTACATGATAAAAATTAAAGATTGTACAGTACATTACTTTAGCGTTTTTCACTTCATATGTAAAAATTAAATTTTCAGATGAACAGAACAATTTTTTGTCTCAGAAAAAACAAGACACTAATGATGACATTGTGCTAATGTCGAAAGTACTCAGGAGAAAATGAATTGGCATCAACATGGTGATTTTCTTTCTTCCTTTAGTATAGCTACAAAGAAACTTGTCCTATTAAAAATAAGTAGACAAAACTTGTCTAAATTATTTAACGAGACATGTTTTAATTTGTATAGATATATATCCCTATCTCAGTCTATTTCATTATCTATCATTCCATCTATCTTTGCCCACACATACATGTATTCACATACAAATTCAAATGTACAAAATACATACACTTTTGTACATATACGCATATGAACAGGCACAAACATAGATGTGCGCACACGCTGGCACACACTTAAACAAGCTTGTATATCCGTACAGGTTCATGGAATGGGTGTATACACGTCTCCTAAGTGAATTGTAACTGCTATCGATGTCACAATGCAGAAGATGTCTGTCTTTTTGGAAGCAAATTGATAAAAAATATTATTCTTGGAAGGCAAAAATAAAATATGAAAATCAAAAAAGACAAAAAAAAAGAGTGAAATATAAAGAAAGAATAACAGAAGCCGTGTAAACACTTCAACCTCTTTGCAAGAGGAGCGGACATTTTGTCAAATTCTATTTACGAAAAGGGTGCAGACAATACAGATATGACAGGATGGGTGGCTAAAACAAAATGGCCGCACTTTCAATTTTATTACGAGAAAAATGAAAAATGACAAAAACAAATATGAAAAATTATAAGAAAGAGAAACTTCTACATAAAAAATATTAACCTTCTATCTTTTTTTTTTAATGACGATAACAGCTTCTCTTTTGCTGCTTTAAACATCTCTTGTCTCTTTGCCCCCACTTACCATTGCAGCCATTATTCATCTATCCATTCCCTCAAACTTGTCAAGCAGGTTACTTTCTTTTTTAAGCGTTTCACCCCAAGCAAGGCGGGAAGCCACTAGCATGAAAGGGGTTACAGAGAGTTGGAGCGAGAGCAAAGAGGAGTGATAGAGGAAAGGATGAAGAGAAGAATAGGGGATAGATCAGGGCATCTGGAGATGTCGATTGACATTACATTTGAATAGTTGAAGATTATAGCTATCAGGGAAACAGGAAAAGGAGAGGGAGTTCCACAGGCGAGAGGTGTGAGACATGAAGCTATTGGAATAGAAGAGACGACTACATTTAACAGTTTCTACAGTGAAAGGGTGAGAGCGAGATGCCAGCCTAGTTGAACGCTTAAATTCATGAAGTCTGGGAAGCAGCGAAAGCAGCTCATCAGAGCAGTTACCATGAAAGTATTTGTAAAAAAAGACAGAGGGAGGCGACGGCACGTCTGTGAGAGAGCTACTGCAGACGAGATGCCAGATCAGGGCCAATTACGTTGCATATATTTGCTTTCAGTGTGTCTTGTAAGTGTTATATTCTCCAAACCTTCTTTTTTCATTCGGTGTCTCCAAAATTTAAGCGGTCTCTGATTGCTTGTAGTTCTTATCTTTTGTATCGCTGGCAATAATTCTTACCAAAAATGTATTGCTGGTAATATTTTTTGAATGTATTGCTGGCAATTATGTTTTTTTTTTTTAATGTATTGCTGGTATTTTTACTATAAAAAATTTAGTTTTATACTTTCATAGTGTTTTGACCCCAGAATTGGGGTTAACTATTTGCTCATAGCTGGGACCCTAACAGGTGCTACCACTCCGGGCCAGGGTGGACCTGTGAACAACATCAATTAAGAGGTAGGTCCACAAGCCTCAAAACCTCCTGATCAGAGGCCTTGCTGCCAGATGGAGTTTAACTTCATACCCAGGACGCACTTCAGTAGTGTGGCTCTGTCCAGCTTCACAGTCATATCAACATCTCTACACATTTCGTTTTTCTGCAAATTATTCAAGAATAATTTTTAAACCTTTAAATTACTTTTCTGAAATGAAATGTTGAGTGCCTTTTTATATTAAAAAATGGGCTGAACGATCTCCTCAAAGATGAAGAGGAGACTTGACGCGTCAGAAATGTTGCCTCCCAGAGGAATACTGGGGGTAACTTGATCCGATCGAGTGAGTAACAACAAAGTTTTGGAGAAAAATGGAAACAAAAAGGAAACTAATACTTAATATTGGGAAAGGATAATTGAAGTTTCTGGGGCATTTAATGAGGAAGGAAGGCTTGGAAAATATGATACTCACATGATAGAGGGCAACAGAGACTGAGTGAAGCAATGCATGACATACATAGAGAGCTTGAATAAATGGATGTCGGAACAGGCCTTAGGGGAAATAACAAAGATTCACCTTGATAAGGTCTATCAGAGGACGAAATGTGTCGGCTATGATAAGTTTTCTTTTTTGTCTTTATTCATATTGTCTTTTCATAGATATATTTTTAGCTATACCTGAATTTTTACATGCACACACACACACACACACACACACACACACACACATATATATATATATATATATATATATATATATATATATATATAATATATATATATATATAACAGGCAGGATGTGTGTGTGTGTGTGTGTGTGTGTGTGTAACGAATGCACGGCCGCAATTTTCGACGGATTTGCACCAAAATTTACATGCCCATGTTAGTGAAAAGGCCAAGACCGACTTTGCATTTCCCAACTCCCATCGATACGGCAGTTTTCATGTAGTTTGCGGCCATTTTCTACTGGCCAGAATGAGAACCTATAGCTGGCTGCCATGAATAGGCAGGAAGTTATTTTGACTCATGAAATTAGTGGACCGAGTTTCCACTATATATATATATATATATAGTGGAACCTCGGTCCACTAATTTCATGAGTCAAAATATTCGTAAACCGAAACTATTTTCCCCACAGACATCAATGTAAAATTGATTAATCCGTTCCTGAAGGACGTTTGTGAGCCGAAATATTCGTAAACCGAAACTATTTTCCCCACAGACATCAATGTAAAATGGATTAATCCGTTCCTGAAGGACGTTTGTGAGCCGAAATATTCGTAAACCGAAACTATTTTCCCCACAGACATCAATGTAAAATGGATTAATCCGTTCCTGAAGGACGTTTGTGAGCCGAAATATTCGTAAACCGAAACTATTTTCTCCACTGACATCAATGTAAAATGGATTAATCCGTTCCTGAAGGACGTTTGTGGGCCGAAATATTCGTAAACCGAAACAATTTTCTCCATAGAAATCAATGTAAAATGGATTAATCCGTTCTCGAAGAATGTTTGTTCCCGGAAATGTTCGTAAACCGAAACTGTTTTTTTTTTTTTTTACACTTACTTTGTTTTGCTGAAAATGCCAACCAGCAATAATGCTAAATAATTTCTGTATTTTGTGCTGCTTTCAAATTGAAACGAAATACATAATATTTGTGTTTTACTTACATCTTTTTCCTTTTTTTCAGGTAAGTAAAAATATCCTTTTTCTTGCTGAAACCCATCGAAACTTAATGGGGTAAGTTTGTTTGTCTTTTGTTCTCATATGGACCTTACCTTCGTCTGACATAAAACCAGGATGAATAACTGTTCATCTATTTCTCTCTGCTTAGGTATGTAATTTTTCCCCTAATCATTTCATCCCAAGCAAGGCGGTAAAGCCACTAAACTGAAAGGGATTGGTGTGGGGGAATGAGAGGGGGGAAAAACTGAGAAAACGATTAATCTGAATAGAGAGGACAAAAAAGAACCCACCCTGGAGCAATAACGTCAAAACGAATATCGGAAAGTTTTTTAAAAATTTAATCCATAAGCACTTCCGTCATTCCTCAATGCTAAATAAAATTTTCAACAAAAAAACAATGTCAAACATTAACGAGTATATAGCACAGCACAACTGTTCCATTCTAAACAGATACTTCAACAACCTTCAAAACAACAACATCCTCGCAACTAATAATTGCAACTGCAGAAAAAAGAAACCTTTCCATTAAAAGGCAAATGTATATCTAGTTTATAAAGCTGAAATCAAATATGATGACGAGGCCAAGTTTTATGTGGGCTCTATGGAAAACCAATGGAAATCGCGCTTCTATCACCACCAAATGACATTAGGTGATATCAAATATAGTAACAGCACTGTCCACTCTAACTTTTTCTGGAAACTGAAAAGCGGGAATAAAAACTTAATTATCACCCGGGAATCAGTAAGAAAAGATAAATACTTCAGCGGGAAGGACAGCAGAAGTAACCTATGTCTTTCTGAGAAATTAATAATCCTTAAAAACATAAATAATCCTAGAATCTTAAAAGAAATGAGTTTATGAACACCTGCCTACATAGATCCAAATTTCTACTCACGTACATTGACCCAGATTAGTATAGACCCGAGGACCACATATATTAGTGTTGATATCATTTATTTTTATTAATATTTTTAATTTTTGTTACGTTTACTATCCAACTATTGTTAATATTAGTCTGTAACGCATTTCCCTTTTTTTGCTAATGCATTATTTTCATTATCTTATCATTACGATTTTTTAATATATAACCATTATTATTATTGTTTTGTCTTTTTCTCGTACCTTTAGTATTAATATTAGTAACATTGCGTATTTATTTACTTATTTATTTTTATTTGCATATATTATTTTTACTTATATGATCTATTTATTTACATATATGTTTTTATCTTTGTTATATTTTAAATTATTTTATTTTCATTGATATATATTATTTTATTCTTTCCTTCATTTTTATGTGCCATGTCCTTTCAGGGCGTAGGCGATCATGGCTTTCCACCTTCTATTCCTTGCAGCTCTCAACAAGTTCCTTCCCTCTGCCACTTCCCACAAACCTCGTTCTGTCATCCACTTCCTTAAGCCCGCTAGATATGTCATGCGTTATTTTCCTTTGTCTCTCTTTCCCTCTATTCGTCTTGTGAGTATCAGATTCTCCAGGCCCTTCTTCCTCATTATGTGTCCCAGGAACTTCAGCTGCCTCTTCCCGGTGTTAAGTATAAGCTTTCTGCTTTTTTGCATCCTCCCTAAGACCTCATCGTTGCTCACACACTCGCTCTATGATATCCTTAGCATCCTTCTGTAGAACTACATCTCCGTCGGCACGAGTGTCTTCTTCATCTTCGAGGAAATCGTCCAACATTCAATGCCCTAAAGGACAGATGTCACGTAGAATATCAGTATTCTTTTCTTTGTTACCAAAGAAATCCTTCTGTCAGTTCAGTATTCTTTTCTTTGTCTATCACTAAACCATTGTTATCTAAAAAAAAATTCTCATAATCTAAAAATATTTTCTGGCTTTAAATTACCAGCAAAGGGTTGATAAATCATAAAAAACGAATCAATCAGGAAAGTAGAGATTTCAAGTCCGCTAAATGTCATAGGTTTATTCTGTATTGATGGGAATATACTTCTAGACTCCAGTAGACTTATACTTCTAGACTTCAGTAGTGTGGAAAGTAAACAACCTTATAACATTATTATTAATTTCCTCAGGTCATAATCATAATGGCAATCGTTAGATAGTTTTTTTTCTATTGAGATGCAATGAAGCCTCCTCCTTGTTTGCATCCTCTCTAACACCTCATCGTTTCTCACACGCTCCGTCCATGATATCTTTTAGCATCCTTCTGTAAAACCACATCTCCGTCGCCTCGAGTCTCTTCTTCATCTTTGAAGAAAGCGTCCAACATTCGCTGTCGTAAAGAAGGACATATCTCACGTAACAGCTCAGGATTCTTTGAATACTTTAATTTTATTTTATCTCGACATATTTTGTTATTGATATCACTACTCATATTTAGTTTATTAATATTAATATTAATAATATTAATTATTTTATTTATTTTCATGAAGAAAATAGAGTTGCTCCCCTTGATTTCCAAACGTTTTTTTTTTAGTTTTTTTTTTTTTTTATATCACCAGCGTCTCTTTAAATTAGAATCTTATTTTCAATCTTAAATGTTAATCTCGGCCTAAATTAAACTCCAAAATTAAACTACAATTCATTTATATATTTTAACAACAATAATAATCCACCCCAACAATAAGATATCTTGCGATAAACAGAAATATTACAGAAGTAATGCTAAACCAAACATTTGCACCTGACGAATGCAGAAACTCAGAGTTTTGCAATCAATATAAGATATGTATATTTCTTAATATATTAAATAGCTCTGTTATTTAACATTGAGCACTCTTATTTCTTACGCTCTTTCCAATGACGGAAGTGGAAGATATGCTTCGATAATTGCATTTTGGAATAAAATATTTTAGTAACATTGTGATTTCCCACCTAATGAAACGTTAATAAAAAAAATTAACGTTGACACAAGATGTACAGTTTTGTAGTGTGTATGTGCATGTTCTAAAGTAACACTGCATAATAAGTAAATATTTATGGATCTACTTTTGTATTGAGCCCTGTTTCAATGTTTTCACCGCTGAAATCTTACTCTTCGTTCTTTTACATTTGTGTGTGTGTGTGTGCGTGTGTATATGATGAAATATAGTTTTTAGGTGTGCTATATTTATGGGATAAAGTGCTCGATATCGGGGATAGAGAGTATGTAAATATAAAAGTGGACATTGAAGTTAACACTCAAAGGCGACAGACTGTTTCATGCTAGACGCAATCGTCAGGCCACATGTGTTGTTTTTTTTCTCGACTATTCATATATACGGGTCAGTGGTGCATTGTGGGTAATACATTCTAACGGTTATTTTGGAGGGAGTGGTTTATTTATTTATTTATTTGGATTAATTTATTTCACTTGTTTTTTTTATTTATTTTAATTTTACATATTAATTTGATTTTATATATTTATTTTTATTTTATATATTTATTTATTCCTTTCGGTTTTCGATGTTTTAGTAACGTAGTGAGGAAAAAGGTAGATGGCGATTGACGTTGCATTTAAATTTCTGAAGATTGTAGGTTACAGGAAAGCAAGAAATTGTAACGGGTGATAAGTGCGAGAAAAGAAATCATTAAAATAGCACTGACGGTTGCATCTAGCTATTTCAACAGTAAAACGGCGAGACCTAATTGCCAATCTAGTAGCACGTTTAAATGCATTCAGTCAGAGCTGTAAAGAGAATAGCGCATCAGAACACTTAAAAATTGTGTCAGATCAAAATTTCTACCAGAAACACTATAAGCCTTCAGCTTGTGGAGAAGACCAGCATGCCGAATCCTGTCAAATGCCTTTGACATATGTAAGTCAAAAGTCCGGGCTTTACTATCTGTTAATACATTAGCAGTTTACTTAGAGAAGCAATAGCCATATTGTTTATCTGTTCGAAGTCCCTGAGTGATGAAATGATTAACCAATTTGGAGTTGATTAGAGCGTCTAGTGATTTGCCCAAAAGAGTTAGAAAACTAATAGGTTGATAGTCCAAAGAATCAGCTGGTTCGCTCGAGTTCTTAATATGTGCGTAGAAGTCAAATGACTTACCTTCTAACATGGCTGTCTCCTTATGTCTCCTTGTAAAGGCAGACCAACTAATCTACCTCATTTATAGGAGAGTACCTAATAATCCACTTTACTAGGTTGAACCTGCCCAACACATTTGCATGAGTGAACTCTATTCACTCATATCTCTCTCCATTAAATCACTCAGCGCTGTTTTTTTTTCCAACGTGAAGTGATTACACCGGTGTACCTGTGTGTCAGACCACTTGCAAGTTAACCAATATTCTACAATGTGGAACTACAGAAGAGAGTTTCCAACAAGCAGAAAAGCAAGGCAGTTATTGAGAAAACAGGAGCCAGTTCTGGAGCAAATTTCTTTAAGGTAACTGCAGGAATACTATCGAGTCTACATGCTTTGTGGTGACGAATTTTCGAGATGAAAACACAATGGAGGTATGTGCATATCACACATAAGAGGCTCAGTTTTGTGTTGTATGTCATGCAAAGATAATTCAGATGTGTCGCGGGGGGTAGAATTGGAAGAGAATTTACAAGCAAAGCATTTTACTTTATTTATAAAAGATTATAACACATCGAAATGAATGAAAAGAGGAGGGACTGAGAACTTACCCTTATTTAATACACTACTGGGCACGTGGCCGTGCGGTTAGAACGTTCGCTTTTTAACTATGAGACCCGGGTTCGAATCCCACCATTTGTCAGGAAGGAGACTCCCTAATGTTATCGGAATAGAGGTTCGATCCCGGCATGCAGCACCTTTATAAAGTGTCTGAAAACTATACCATGGGTTGGCCTAAGCCTTGTGAATGAAATTGGGTAGACGGAAAGCTGGTGGGACCTTTGATAGCTGTGCTAGACTGAAGTCAAATTGTTGATCACGCTAGATAATACACTCTTTCCGAGAAGCTATAACTAAGGTCTACTCAGCATAGTTGTAGTATAAACCACAGGTGGTCTCTGTGGGTTTTGAATAATTGCAAATGGACCTTAGCAAGTGTTTGAAATAAGGATTTGCTAGGCGCCCTGGTAGACGGGTATCCTCAACTACGAGTGGCCAGCCATACAAAGCCACTAATAGTCATAAGATCTAAACTTGTGAGCCACTATGTGGGGCCTCATTCTATCAGAGAGAAAAAAAACCTTGTATTTGCAATTATTACAAGGAGTCAGAAAGAGGCTTCAATTCAGAAATATAACATTGGCATAGTCAGGAAAAAAAGTGATTCCTGTATGCTGTAAAAGTAGAAGAGACAGGTGTGAACCAAAGACAACATTGTGGTTTCACCCGGTATTTCCAAGATGGATGTAAGAGAATTCAAATTCCTTTTCTTTCCTACGTTCTCTCTCTCTCTCTCTCTTTCTTTTTCTTTTACTTTAATTTCACTTTGCCTTCTATATTATCATTCATTCATTATTTTCTTTCTTTATCCGCCCGTTCCTTCCTTCATTCCATTCACTTTCTTTTCTTTATAATTCATCTCCTTCCTTTTTCCATCCTGCCTTCCTTCTTTTCTTCCTTCCTTCTATTAACTTTCTTTCTTCATCATTCTTTCCTTCACTTATTCACTCTCTCCTTCCGCCATTTCTTCTTTTTACTTTCTTTCTTTATCATTCAACTTTTCTTCTCTTCCTTCCTTCCTGTTTTCATTCTTTCCTTCCTTACTACTTTCATTCCTTTCTTCTTCTTCTCTTTATATCTATTCACTTTGTTTATCATTCATTCCTTTTTTCGTTCTTTCCTTCCTTCCTTCCTTCCTTCCTTCATATTTTCATTCTTTCCCTCTTTACTACTTTCATTCCTTCCTTCTTCTCTTTATATCTATTCATTTTGTTTATTTATCATTCCTTCCTTTTTCGTTCTTTCTTTCCTTCCCCCTTCCTTCATTTTTTCCTTCTTTCCTTCTTTACTACTTTCATTTCTTACGTCTTCCTTTCCTTCCCTCTATTCTTCTTTTCATAATTTCTTCTATCCACCTTGCTTTTCCGTTATTAATCATACCATTTTCCTTCCTTCCTTCCTTCCTTCCTTCCGTCACATGAACCTTTCAATGTGAGTCTGTTCATATCTGCTTATCTCAATCTTTTCACATCTATCTGTTCCACTCTGTCAAATTTACTTCTTCATTCGTCTGTCCGATGTCAAAAACGCATCTTTTAATTGCTAATCACATTTGCGCAACAAAGGCGCCATGATTGAACCTTCAATCTGATTGTCAAAATTTTTCTTGCTACATTCCGTGCGCAAGAGCTGGAAATTCTCCTTCCCAGTTGTCAACTTTTGCACCTAGAATCCAGGATTTATTGATAATGGAGAGGAGTAGAAGCGACAGATTCTTTTCGGCGACCTTGGGAATATTCGAGACAATGACTTGCGTTGTAAAAGCCGTTCATTTCTTTTACCCAGAAGTCAATTTCAGGAAGTGATATCATTAGAAATTATTCAACAGGAGTTGTTGTAGGAAATATACAGAGAGTCTGAGACAGTTTATAAAAACAGCTACATATTGATGCGTATCTCTGTGTCTCATTACAAGTCCGGTAACATTAAGATATCACATTAAATGCTGCCACAGCAGCAGTTGGTGTGCCTAGGGCAAGATAATCTGACGAAATCCATCCCTCTTCAGGCTGATGTAATAGACAAGAAAACAAATTTTATATTGCAATATTGATTAGGGTCCTAGGGGCGTCACATGCACTGCAACCACAACAACAGTAGTGTATCTAGTGCAAGATAGCCTGACGGAGCCCATCCCTCTTCAGGCTGATGTAATAGAATGTAATAGACAAGAAAACAATTTCTATATTACAATATATATTAGGGTCCTAGGGGCACCCCATGTATGCAGCCAGAGAAACAGTGGTGTGACTAGGGGAAGATAGCCTGACGGAGACCATCCCTCTTCAGGTTGATCTAATAGAATGTAATAGACAAGAAAACAAATTTTATATCACAATGTACATAAGAGTCCCACGGGCGCCACATGTACTGAAATCATAACAACAGGGGTTTGTCTAGGGCAAGATAACCTGACGGAGCCCATCCCACTTCAGGCTATTTTTTTTTAATTCGGAGTTTCCTTTCTTCAAGGAGAAAATATCGATCCCCAGTTTTCCAAGTAATTTGTGCAAAAATGAACTCAACAGCATTTGCTGGAAATTGAACTCTTCATCTTATATATATATGAATCTGCATCTTATATATATATATGAAGCTATTTATACATATGTATATATGAAGTTATATATATATATATATATATATGTGTGTGTGTGTGAAGTTATATATGTATGTGAAGTTATTTTTATATATACATATATATATATATATATATATATATATATATGTATGTGAAGTTATTTTTATATATACATATATATATATATATATATATATATATATATATATATATATATATATATATATAAAGTTATTTATATATACACATATATATGGATTTATATATGATGTTATATATATATATATATATATATATATATATATATATATGAAGTTATTTATATATATATATATATATATTTTTTTTTTTTACGCGTATCACCCCAAGCAAGGCTGGAGCCCACTATCATGCAAGGGGTTAAAGAAGGGTTGGAGGAAAAGCAGATAGCAGTGGTAAGGGAGAGGATGTGGAGAAAGAGAAAGACAGTGGGTCGATCAAGGCAAGGGGGTTACAGAAGATCCGGAGCGAGAGCATATATAAATGAAAAATGAAAGGATGTGGAGAAGGGAAGTAGATAGATCAAGGCAACTGGAGATGTCGATTGACGTTACACTTAAACCGTTGGAGATTGTATTTATCAGGGAAACAGTAATAGGGAAGGGAGTTCCATAGGCGAGATGTGCGAGACACGAAGCTATTGGAGTTATATATGGATTTATATATGATGTTATATATATATATATATATATATATATATATATATATATATATATATATATATATATATATATATATATATAAAGTTATTTATATAGCAGATACGGGATTAAAGATTCTAATACTGAGACTTAAATTATCTCTTTTCATAAAACTTTTATAAAAAAATAATATCAGCTCAATAATATTAAACAAACATTTCAATACTGGATTTCCCATGATTAATAAAACTAACTTGTGAAGAGAATTGGAAAATAGCACAATTACGGGCTTGTGTATGCGTTGAGAGATAAACACATTTGTCTCCTGAAATGTCCACAACCAACATGGCAGACTCTGGATATGAGTCCACGTAAAAAAACAACAATGATCACTATATATGCGTACAAACAAATGATAATTCAGTAATTCATCGAGTCTAGAAGAAACCCCAACAGAATGCAGAAAGCACTGGACGGCCGTTTCGTCCTATATTTGGGACTCATCAGCAGTGCGCATCCATACCGAGAAAATGAAACCCCGGACAGTTACTTTAGCAGGCGAACGTCATACCAACTGTCCCAACTGGCCTCGGTAACGAAGAGGTATCGAATTAGACTCGATATAACGCCGCTCGATCACATATTCCGTGGTGGAAATCATCCAAGTTTCTCTTTTACCCATAGGACTGTGCCCCCACGAGCCACGACTACTATCCCCAAGCCGCTCCATCCAGAGCATTAGAAGCCGGTTCAAGCAAGGATATACAAGTGATAGAAATTAGGAGGATTTGAGATAATTATAATTAAGTAATTATAGAAGAAACCTCAACACTGGACGGCTGTTTCGTCCTATATTTGGGACTCATCAGCAGTGCGCATCCAATAACGAGAATTGAACCCCGCACTGTTATCAGGCAAACGTCATACCAACTGTACCAACGGGCCTCGGTGACGAAGAGATAACGAATTAGACTAACGATTTTATAATGTATTAATAATAAAGGGTTACATAATCAATAGAATAGTGTTACGTGTTACTGAACAATGAACATGAATGAAGAAAACATTTAAGCTAGTGAATTGTTTGCGTTAGTGTAGTTTGTTGTCGGAGAAAGTCCTAGAAAAATGAAATGAAAGGTGCGCGTGTGTGTATTTTTCATACGTTTCCCAAGAGATAACGCGTTTTTCCGCGAGAGAATTACATGTTGACGTGTAAGAGGAAAAGTGAAAAGAAGAGAGCGAGAAAAGATATCGCCGCGTATTTATAGTCCGGAAAGCGTCCCCTAGTAGCGCTTTCGAAAATTAGGAGGAGGTAACCCGACAAACAGGACAATAATAATGAAACTACAGACCCCAAGCTAACATAAGCATTATTTACCTGGTCTGTGGCCCTAATCTCTGTTTTTGTTCACCTGCACCAGAAGTATAAATGTAATTAAGAAAAGTGACAGGGGGGGATCAGTCGGCAAATCAGTTTTACATACCTCCCCCCCACTCAAAGACAGGTTAGTTGTTCACTATACAGACCCAAGGACCATAATAAACCCTAGTAAAACAAAAATTACAACACCTTTATAGTAACAACATACACAACAAGAGAACTCGACATAAAAATTAAAAAAAACGTAAAAACAAATCACCTTGTACCGACTTTGCATTAGCCATTAAAAAAATCGCGCACTCTTTTATACAGACAGAGGAAAAGTGGCCAGAATGTACAGCAAGCATGTCAGGTACAATATATAATGAAACATTGCCTGATCAAGTGTGGCAATTTCGCTCTCACCAGACAGCTGTTTTACAGGGCGAAAACTTCGATGTTGATGACCTGCTATCCATCGTAAAGATAGTGTACATATGCTCCAAACTGTGAGGAGTCGACTAGACAGTCACTACTTGATAATAATGTACGCTAGATATACAGAATGAACCAAAGATAATGCACAATTTCTCTTTTTATTTTTACTGCAGACAGGTGGTTGTTAACAATTTGTATTACAGTGTACACGAACGCAGAAATCAATGAATCCTATATCTAATCATTCAGGGGAAATTCTATTCGGGGGGAGGGTGAATTATTAAGCAACTGCACCAAGCTGTTTCTTTGCAATGTTCAAAGTACCCTATGTTGCACATTTGCAGTCGAACAGGCCAGCGGGTGGAACACATGGCATCTGAGAACAATGTCAATTCCCTTCACGATCAGCTTCCAGATTCTGAATGACACGAGGCTTTTCATGATAAACGACGTCTGTAATAAGTTCCTCAAATGAAGGAAACTGCTAGTGTGCGGTCTAGGGTGCGGTCTAGGGTGCTGGTCGTCTGTTCAATCGTCTGATCCATCTTTTTCGGAAAGTTCTTATCAAGTAATTCACGAAACAGAGAAAAAATGACGTCAGCAAAAACATTAATAATCTGATAGACAAGACTTAGCAAAATGAGCTGACCAGTATTGGAGCGACAAACCCGATAAATACATACATACATACTCACCCGATACATACATTCACACACACACACACACACACACACACATATATATATATATATATATATATATATATATATATATATGAAGAAATATAGTCTTAGATGTGCTATATTTATGGGATATAGTGCTCAATATCAGAGATAGAGCGTGTGTAAATATAAAAGTGAACAAAGAAGTCAACACTTAGAGGCGACAGTCTGTTTCATGCTATATGCAATCGTCAGGCCTGACGATTGCATCTAGCATGAAACAGACTGCCGCCTCTAAGTGTTGACTTCTTTGTTCACTTTTATATATATATATATATATATATATATGTATGTATTATAATTTTATCATATAGACAAAACCATTTTACTCACAACAAAGATGCAAATTGGTTTCAGTGCATTTTAACCTTTTTTAGCCTGTATCGAGCTCTTTTTTGAATGAATGCTGCGAACGTTAGAATTTATATATTTTATATATTACTTTCGTTCTCATCGCATCGGGTATATATATATATATATATATATATATATATATATATATTCTCTCATCAAAATCTTAATGTATTTAATATCAATAAGAAGTTGATCCGAGAAGTTGAGATGATTAAAATAAAAATAAATAAACATTACATGTCCAGATTATTCAAACAAACAGGCTTGTATATATATATATATATATATATATATATATATATATATATATATATATATATATATGGGTGAGCGTGTGTGTGTATTTAGGCGGCATATTTTCATCAAGCAGGTTTGGTTAAATAACCAATATATATATATATATATATATATATATATGGAGAGAGAGAGAGAGAGAGAGTGCGGAACCTCGGTTCACGAATTTAATTTTGGGTGTCTTCTTATCTATACATGGAACTATATGCTACACACACACACACACACACACACACACACACATACATATATATATATATATATATATATATATATATATATATAATAAAAAAGGCTCAAACACATTCCATGGTTATAATTTATTACATTGGAATCGTAATCAGGATCCAATTCATCAGACTTACAAATTAAAAATTTTTTAAGATGTCGGTCTGATGAATTGGATCGTGATTACGATTCGAATGTAATAAATTATAACCATGGAATATTAGTGTTTCAGCCTTTTATATTATATTCTTAATCTGTCCTTGTCATTCAGTTCTACCTGGATTCTATCCTCTTGAAAATTTATGTATATATATACATACATACATACATACATATATATATATATATATATATATATATATATATATATATATATATATATATATATATATATATATATATATTGACCACTAATATTATCTATCTATCTATATATATATATATATATATATATATATATTTATATATATATATATATATATATATATATATATATTTATATACAGGGTGTCCGTAAAGTTCGTGTGTACTTTAAAAAATTTATAACTTTATTTATATTTACGATAGAAATAATTTGTAAAAAGGATTAGAAAGAATTAAATCTATATTTTTTAAGGTTTTATTGAAATGTTATTTAAGTTTCCACATGTCCTCCATCATTAGCAATACAAAGGGTAATACGATTTTGCGGTTCACGGAAAACATTTGCCAACTGATTTACAGTAATGCCTGAAATCACATTAGTTATTTTAGCTATACTTAAAACTAGGTACATTAAACTTTATAACATTTTTACAGATTATTTCTATCGCAAATACAAAGTTATAGTTTTTTAAAATGCACACGAACTTTATGGACACCATATATATATATATATATATATATATATATATATATATATATATATATATATATATATATATATATATATGTTTTTTCCGTTTGTGACTGGAAGGGATAATTCCAAGGAGGATGTAAATCCAGGGAGAGCTCAATGTATTTCGCTCCCTGGATCTAACTGTGCCATGTGACCTTGGATGTCAGTTATCAGTTATCTCCTGTTAATTCCCCTCTCCAAGTTCTCCACTGCCTTACCCGGGTATTGAACTCTCACTCAATGACACATGACACAGTGGATAATGGCGTTGGTTAGATCCAGTGACAGGACCCAAAGAGTGTGAGTTCAATACCCGGTTAAGACAGTGGAGAACTTGGAGAGGGGAATTAACAGGAGATAACTGACAACTGAAATCGATGGCACGTGGAACTAGAACTGTTTACCCCAGTGAGCGAAATAAAGGGTTTATTTCGACATTCCACCTGAAGAAAGCCAAAGTATACAACGGCCGAAACGTTGTAATAAATATGGCGACAAAGATGAGGACAATAGTTTGAATAATGTAAATAGTGAATATATATTGTATTATATTTTTGCAGTGTTAAGCAATAAAGCATTTAAAATGCCATAAAATCTTTATTTCTCATTTTAGAATAAAAAAACATAGACGCCCACGTACATAATTAAAATTCTTTATAATTACTATGATTATCACCATCTGATGGAAAGAGATCATGATAAGTATAGCCATTTACAGTTTCGTCATGTTAGTCCCACTTGGGCGTCTTATACTATAAAAATCACGAAAATTTACCTCGATTTCGAGTCTCTTCTTCGATTTAACTCGAAAATTTACCTCGATTTCGAGTCTCTTCTTCGATTTACCTCGAAAATTTACCTCGATTTCGAGTCTCGTCTTCGATTTAACTCGAAAATTTACCTCGATTTCGAGTCTCGTCTTCGATTTAACTCGAAAATTTACCTCGATTTCGAGTCTCTTCTTCGATTTACCTCGAAAATTTACCTCGATTTCGAGTCTCGTCTTCGATTTACCTCGAAAATTTACCTCGATTTCGAGTCTCGTCTTCGATTTACCTCGAAAATTTACCTCGATTTCTCGTCTCTTCTTCGATTTACCTCGAAAATTTACCTCGATTTCGAGTCTCGTCTTCGATTTACCTCGAAAATTTACCTCGATTTCTAGTCTCTTCTTCGATTTAACTCGAAAATTTACCTCGATTTCGAGTCTCGTCTTCGATTTACCTCGAAAATTTACCTCGATTTCTCGTCTCTTCTTCGATTTACCTCGAAAATTTACCTCGATTTCGAGTCTCGTCTTCGATTTACCTCAAAAATTTACCTCGATTTCGAGTCTCGTCTTCGATTTACCTCGAAAATTTACCTCGATTTCTCGTCTCTTCTTCGATTTACCTCGAAAATTTACCTCGATTTCGAGTCTCGTCTTCGATTTACCTCGAAAATTTACCTCGATTTCGAGTCTCTTCTTCGATTTACCTCGAAAATTTACCTCGATTTCGAGTCTCGCCTTATACGTTGAAATATACGGGTATGTAAGAAAAGTTGATAATCTACAAGACAGATAACGTCCCAGAATCTGGGCGCTATTTTTGACTCACCATCAGGAAAAAATATTAAACCATTTATGAGAATGTTCTTCCTTGCAGTTCGTGTAGAAAGGCTGACATTCTAATCAATCATAAATAATTAATATATTACTTTATAGGCCGACATTATTATTTTTTATTACTATAAACGTTATACTCGCTTGACAAGACATCCAATTGTTCTTTAAAACAGTAAAGATTTTAGCTAATGGCCTTGAGATCCAAACAAGTTTTAATAAATTCAACTGAGAAGGATTTTTGTTTACTTGTTTCCAATTTAAAAAAAACAAAGAAAGAAAAAAGATGTATATCGGGATTGAAATTATGAATACTCGGCCCAAATGCTTCGTTGCGCCCTCCGGCCTCCATAAAATGCTTTTCGATCTGGCTAGACAAGTACCTGATGAAGGGCACAGTGATAGAAACGTTGCGATAATGACGACAAAGATGAGGACAATAATGCAAATAATAACTGCTCATACAAGGAATTCAGAGAGAAACTGTTCAAAGTTGGTAGGTTTTTTTTTTCCTGTATTTTTTTTTTTTGTTCAAGTACTTTCGACTATCTCGGTTATTATCAAGAACTGGGTGTTGTCTGTATGGTAAACAAAATTATTGTTCTTTTACTACGTCCTGGCGTTTTTAGATGGCTTGAATTGGAATTGGAATCAGTTCAAGATGATCTCATATGTAACGCTTAAATAGAAAAGCGTGTATCGAATATTTATACGAGCTGTTGGCTTTGTATATGCATTAATAATTTATAGCCTCATGAAATATTTTTGTACACCCTTCAATCGAGCATCTCCTGTGAAGCAAGAGATTTTATTAAATGTGTGTTGTTTTATTTGCATTGCAATGGCTTTTAGAATTTTGAATCTTTCTTTGCAGTGAGTCACGTATAATATTTTGGTATTGAGAGTTTCATTTTTTTTTTTTTGGTTGTTTACGACATGACGATCGATATATGCACGAATTGTACTAAGCTTCGACAAGTTAACGATCCGGAATTTAAAATGGACGTGGGTTGCTATCCTGCGTGTGCGTGCTGGCGCAGAGTAATGTGGCTAAAATGAGATGAGTTTGCAGTTCAAATACATGCTCACCAGGATTGAAACAAATTTTATGGACGGCGTGTTACCGTCTTTTGATGTAAATCGCCTCCAAAATTTTTAATCTTTTTTTTTTTTTTTTGCACATAGATCAGCATAGTACTGTCTGTATTTCTCTGTCTTTCTCCCCCGCTATCTCTCTTTCTTTTCTTTTTTTAACTCGCTGGAATTCAAATTGGAATCATTTATCGAATATTCATTTGACATAAAGACTTAATAAAGATAATGTGCCTTAAAACAGGAGTTGAACCTGTACTCCTTTGTTTTTACTCTAGGAAAGCCATGTGCGCTTTACCATTAAGCCACAAGAAGATGCGTTAGAATTGCAAAATATTGCTATGTAAACTGATATGTAATATCACTCCACCGCTAAAGGCAATGAATGCTTGACAAAGCACTGTTGATTTTTATATCTACACTGTTTATATCTATATGTGCCTTAGCCTAATACTGGGCACTTTCTCCCTCATAAATACAGCAAACAGAAAAATTAACGTCAACCAGCTTAGATTATCGGATGTTTTATTAAAGGAAATGTGTCCCTCAGCAGGAATCGAACTTGCACTCCCGAAACTCGTGTACCCACTAAAATAATTGTATAGCAATAATATTTTCAGATTAAAAAAAAAAATCAATAAATTTCTTAAATATGAAGTTCGATGAAAAAAACATCAGGACTGGTGATACAAAAAGAAAACTACAACACATATAAATTCGGTAGTTAATCTCCTTCGAAGTAGTCTCCTTCTGAAGCCACACACTTTACCCAGCGTCGTATCCATTGAACTGGAATTCATTTTATGGGACAGTGAGCAGCTAGCTGCCTTGTGGCATTGTCTTGGCTTTCCTCGACGTCCTAAAATCTTCTTCTTTTCAAGTGGTATTTGATTTTTGGAGAGGAAAATGTTGCAAGGGGCAAGATCTGGGGAATATTGTAGTTGTCGGAACTGGGGAATGTAGTGCTTAGCCCAAAACTGCTGCACAAGCTATGGTCATTTGTGGCGTAGTGAAACGGCCACACTCTACACACTTACATTCCAGGCACTGCCATTAACAACGGAAGTGAGCGAGCGTGTTATAACTTAGTGCGCATGCGCGACAGAGTTCAAGGTCAATCTGCGACAAGCGGCTTCATTCTGCGAACTTTACCTCCATTACCATAGCGTCCCGATACTTTATTTTTAGCAGTATATATAATTAATTAATATAATTATTGTCATCCACAGACAGACTGTTTCGATGTATCACAGCTCCTCAGTGTGGTTAGGCGTCCGGTTGCCTCTAGCTGTAACACTGTAATAGTAGCCTTGAAAGAGTCCACATTGGACGAAACGCATCGGCTAATATTACAGTGTTCCTATCGTCTTTTTCTACAGGTTGTCGGAGAAATTTACATACACACACACACACACACACACACACACACACACACACACACACACACACGCGCGGATGTATATATATATATATATATATATATAGACACACACGAGGTCTGCTAAAAATAAACGAAACGCATCGGCCAATATTACAATATTCCTATTGTCTTTTACATATATATATATATATATATATATATATATATATATATATATATATTTGTCTTTTACATATATATATATATATATATATATATATATATTTGTCTTTTACATATATATATATATATATATATATATATATATATATAGTCATCCACAGGCAGACTGTTTCGCTGTATCACAGCGAAATCAGTGTGGCTAGACGTCCGGTTGCCTCTACCTAGGATTGAAACCTGACTGAATTGGCTTCAGTCGGGGATTCTACCACTAATTCGTTGGCGCACGGTAGGGATGAAAGTGAATTTAAGCGTATTTATTTTTAGATAAACAGACAGTGACTGAGAGAACTCGATTCGATGTACCTAAGAGTAAAAGTAACATTAACAAAGTTTGTATTTATCTAATAATAAAAAAAAAAGATTGAAAAGGGTACTTATGGAAAATAATAATTTTAAGGAAAACAATCTTTGGTTTATAATAAAATGAATAATAATAATAATAATAATAATATAAAATTCGGCATGACAGAGTCGGCCAATATCTGCACTGGAAAATATGCAACTTTTACGGGAAGGAAACTGCAAGAAACTGATTTGAATATCACCCAAACCCGGTTACAGACAAAGGACCTGTAACAATTTTATGGGCCTTTGCAATACACACAGACAGGACAATCAAAAGTAAGCGCCCAGACATCGTGATCAAAGACCACAAAAACAGAATGTGCTTCTTATTGACATGGCAGTTCCTGCAGATTTTAATGCATATCTGAAGATCTTCAAAAAAACTTTCAAAATACAAGGATCTTGAAGTAGAAATCTAAAAATATGTGGCACACGAGGACATCGATAATTCCAGTTGCAGATTGGAAAATATTGCAATAGACCCAATGATAGGTTTCCTGGTAGCCCATGCCCTAAAGAAATAAAAAAAAAATTATTCTCACATTTACAGCCAACATCTTACGAAGGGCTTTATCTATGTAAAATCTTAGGTTTGTATTTTTTTTTTTTTACAATAAATGATCCGTGGAAAATGTCATGATGCCATTTCTGACCTTAGGGTACTGGTTGGGATCCAGAAGGAAATGTGTATACAACAGAAATCAAAGGAAATAATAATAATAATATTAATAATAAATAAGGGAAAAGGAACCACTGAAATATGCAGCAGCTTAAACAGGGATTGATGGAAGGACCCCTTCCTAAGAATGTTTGAAGTACGGTGACCTGAAAAGGTCAAGTATTTCCTATTCATTGTATTATGCTAAGGGTTTCTGGGTATGCGAAAATGGTTATGTTTCAAATCATTCTAAAGGTTAGTGAGTAGAAATAATTGTGGATCCGAATGCGATTATATGTAGCTCTTGCACAGTGTTCTTTGTTAACTTACACACACACACACACACACACACACACACACACACACACACACACACACACACACACACACACACACACATATATATATATATATATTCATACATGTTTCATTAAATAATATAGACAAGTGTTGTCTATATATTTTATGTAAGTTCTTTTCATATCGTCTGATAAGCTTAATAACATTATCATTAAACAATGAAAGAAAATCACAATATTGATACATATTTTTAATCCAATCTAAGCTTTCGGCTTACATAAGCCATTATCAAAGATGACAATTACACAATATATTAAGCAATACACGAACAAGAAATTGATGATAGTCTGTTTTTGTTTACATGGATGATTTCCAAGCAACGATAAACACGTGCATATAAGACGCTGAAAGCAAAAATCGCACCACAGCTCATGACGTCACACATGACCACGAGAGAGTGAATCCGATGAGTATTGAGTATGGAAAGCCGTTGGTATGAACCAATGGCTTCTGTTACTAACTATAGGCATTTAAGGATATTTGTGGAGATTTCATAGTTTATTTTGTTCAGGTTAGGTTTCAACTGTTTTATGTATATAGCTTCAAGAATTTTTAGTTTTTGTTTATTGTTTTCATGTTTAAGTATAGTTGTGTTTTCGACGAGGATTTTCCGGAATTGTCTATGCGGCCAGGCATGTTGTTTTAAATGCCTAAAAATGTTAGAGTTATCATTCAAATGTAGTGTCAAGCGTCGTGAAAGCGAGTTTGTGGTGTGACCAACATAGATATTATTTAGTTCGTTGGAGATACAATCTCCCAAAGGGCACCTGAATTTGTAAACTATGTTGGGTTTTTTCAAATCGCTAACCGGGGGAGAAGAATCATTGCGAATAACTGAGTTGGATATACTAGATTTAGTGTAGTATATAATTAACTTAATTTTTTTGCTAGGATCTGTTGTAGATATGTTAGTATTTACTAATTTTTTAGTATATTTTCATCTTGTTTATAATTAGTATGCATTTGATTACGATATAGGAAATTAATATGTTTGAGATTAGTAGAAGCAGTATTATGTACTATTTGCTTAGAATTGATATTTCTAAGAAAGCATCTTATTTGTTCATCAATGATATAGTTTGGAAAACTATTATTAACAAGTGTTTGTTTTATATTCTTTAGTTCACTGTAAAAAATCTGTTTTGTGGATATATATATATATATATATATATATATATATATATATATATATATATATATATATTTGTGTATTTTGGCAGCAATCCTTCTTTCATGCACATTTCATTAAAAACGAGAGACAAGGTGCTTTTATTAATTTTTTTATACAATTTCTCATGCGATCTAATAATTTTTCATTTCGGATGATAAATTATATAAAAACTGTCCAAATGTTCTTTTTATCCGAGCGCTTTCGGCTATACATTTAGCAATTTTCAAGGATTATATTGTAACTGTTAAAATAAGAAACAGTTTGTATGTTTTATAAAATGTTTTAATTTTTCGAAACACGGTCAAGATATTATGTCCATGTTCATAGTTAATATTATTAAGTGTTGGTTTGTTTTTTTTTATTAATAATGCTCCCATTATTTTTAGGCTTTTTTTTGCATGTCGATGATGCTATTTTATTAGTATGTTCCGAATAGTGTCCGGTAGGTTTTCATGAATATTTAAATGAGATCTAATTGAGCTATGGTCAGAAAGGTGTAGAGTGAGTCTGCGTGTCAAACATGTTGTAGCGTGGCCTATATAATTATTTACGAAAGTTGATTGTTGAGGAATACAATATATATATATATATATATATATATATATATATATATATATTGAACAATAAAAAATATTTGTTAACCTACATATATATATGAAATAGGGAAAAAAGCCTGGGCGTAGATTAATATTTGTGTAATATTAATCTACGCCCAGGCCTTTTCTCCATTTCACCTTTCTTAACAGAATTACTACTCTCTCAAAAAAACGTACAGAACAGTATCAAGAAACCAAAAGAAAATAGTTGAATGTGTCAACACAACAATAAAAACAATATCTCCGCACGTTATGTAATTTCAGTTAACAGTGTGAAAATAGCATTTTCTAAATTCTTCCAGTTGCTAAGGACATTTTGTTTTGTTATTATTAGTTACTTCGTTTAATAAATTCATTTCGTTTTGCCTTGAGATAGTCCACATCGAACGAAACGCGTCGGCAACTATTATAGTTTTCCTATTGTCTTTTACATATATATATATATATATATATATATATATATATATATATATATATATATATAAAAGTGAACATAGAAGTCAACACTTAGAGGCGACAGTCTGTTTCATGCTAGATGCAATCGTCAAAAGTTATCTGTCTACATATATATATATATATATATATATATATATATATATATATATATATGACGATTGCATCTATCATGAAACAGACTGTCGCCTCTAAGTGTTCACTTCTATGTTCACTTTTATATTTACACACGCTCTATCTCTGATATTGAGCACTTTGTCCCATAAATATAGCACACTTTAAGACTATATTTTTTCATATATATATATATATATATATATATATTGAACAATAAAAATACTAAAAAAATTAAAATCTTCAGACACACTGGGTTGTATATTAATATTCTTTCGTTTTTATTATTATTTTATTTAGATTCCTCGACTACTTTCGGCCAACATGGCCAGCATCAGGAAACAAAAAATTCTGCTTCCTGGTAGCAGTGAACTACAAAAATGAATGTCTTGATGGAGAATATGAACTTTTGTCTGTAGTTTTCATTTGTTTTTTATTTTTTAATGTGAATTTTGGTCAGTCCTTGTGTTGGTCAAACAGTCTCTTTTAAGTTGTTATTTGAGATAAGAGCTGGATGGATTCATGCTGCTCTGAATTCCCTTGGTCATTTTGACAGTTTTATTGGTTCCTGGAAAGGGGATGTGCCTGTTAAGTGTGTGTTATCATTTGGCTTAGGAAGTGAGTGAGTATGGTGTGTGTAAGTGTGTATATTCGTGTGGGTGTGTGTATAAGTGTGAGGGCTCAACACCTCCGTAAGCATGTCTGTCTTGTGTGGGTGAGAAATGTGGGTAGGTATTGATTTGTAGGGTTATATATTAATACTATCAATATTGGTAAATTTGTGATTAAGCCCGTCTGGATAGTGCGTTTTTAAACGCCGGATCCACTTATTTTCATGGCACTCTAAAATCTTTCTAAAGTTATCTGCTCTGAACTTTTCTATTCTCTCAATTATAGAATTTGGCATGGGTTTTAAAATCGTGTTTTTGTAGGCAGAAATATATATATATATATATATATATATATATATATATATATATATATATATACATAACGTATATCTTTTATATAATAAAGAGATAACCATACTTTGAATCAATTAGGAATATTAATGCAATTAATGGCGAAATCTCTTCGCTAATAGACATAATATAAGCATTAAACTATTAACAATCCACTGAATGATGCGATCCTTATGCATAAAATTGTTGTCAGATGAATTTGGTGTATTTTTTAATTCAGCAAGTACTTTCAAGGACTTCATGTCCTCATCATCAGGCTGTTATTTTTTCCTATAAAATCAAAACTCGAAGACGAAATAAATATACTCAAAGACAGTTTTTCAAGAAGAAATCTACAAGACAAGGAATGGTCTACCGGACACACGAAAGATAAAACGTGTTTGCAAAAGCTGAACTCTAAAAGATATTCTGACCCTTTACTATGCCAGTTGAAGAAGAGACAAGAACAGAAATGTTGTTCTACAGAAGGATGTTGAGAATACCATGAACATGTGAGCAATGATGAAGTTCTAGAGACAATGGCAACAAAAAGGACACTTATGCATAACATCAGGAAGAGACAGTTAAAATTTCTGGGGCACATAATGAGGAAAGAGGGTTTGGAAAATCTGATACTCACAGGGCAGATTGAAGAGAAGAGGGTCAGAGGAGATTAACACACAGACCTACCTGGTGAGCTTGGCGAATCAGGGTTTGGGGGAGATGGCAAAAATACAAAAGTTAATAAGAACTACAAAGGACAGGAAATTGTGGAGAGCCATGATCGCCAACGTCCTGAAGGGACACAGCACATAGATTCATTGAACGAGCCATAATTTGGAATATAATCACTAGAAAAAGCAAATATTTTTGGTTTAAGTAATATTTACCTATCACTTTACTTTTTGTCCATTTTAAGTAGGTAACCATGGCTCTCCACAACTTCCTGTCTTTTATTGCCATAATTTTTGACAATTTACCATCTCATTTGATTTTTTATGTCATCCATTTACGCAAACACGTTATGTAGATGAAGATGATTCTCCACAACTTCCTTTTCTTGCAGTAACCTTTGACTCTTTACTCTTTGTTGTCTTAACAATTCATAAAAATTCGATCATGGCTCTCCACAACTTCCTTTTTTTTGTTGCCGTAACTTTTGACAATTTAACATCCTTTGTGTCTTTGTTCTGCGTTCCATTCACACAAACTCGTTTAGTAGGTTATTATGGCTCTCCACAACTTCCTGTCTTCTGTTTCCGTAACTTTTGACAATTTAACACACTCTGACTTTGTTCTGCGATCCATTCACACAGATTAATTTAGTAGCTTCTCATGGCTCTCCACAACTTCCTGCCTTTTTGTTGCCGTAACTTTTGACAATTTAACACCAACTTTGTTCTGCGATCCATTCACACAAACCCGTTAAGTAGGTGATCATAGCTCTTCACAACTTCCAGTCTTTTGTTGCTGTAACTTTTGACAATTTACCATCTCATTTGACTTTTCTGTCATCCATTTACGCAAATACGTTATGTAGATGAAGATGGTTCTCCACAACTTCCTTTTATTGCAATAACATTTGACACTTTACTCTTTGTTCACAAAAACTCGTTAAGTAGGGGATCGTGGCTCTCCATGACTTCCTGTCTTTTGTCGCCATAACTTTTATCAATTTAACACCCTCTTTGACTTTGTTCTGTCATCCATTCACACATACTCGTTAAATAGGTGATCATGGCTCTCCACAACCTCCTGTCTTTTGTTCCCGTAACTTTTGATAATTTAACACCCTATTTTTCTTTTTTTTCTATCATCAATTCACAAAAACTCGATAAATCGGTGATCATGGCTCTCCACAACTTCATGTCTTGCTGTAACTTTTGACAATTTACCACCAGTCTTTGTTCTGCTGTCCATTTACACAAAATTATTAAGTAGATTACTTATAGTTTCCTCTTGTTTGGCTTTCTTTCAATATATCCTGTGAGTGTTAAATTCTCCAGGCCTCTACCTTAATATGCATCTCAATACTTCTGCTCTCTCTTTCTTTCTTTGAAGTTCCAATTTTTCTTAATACATCTTCGCTACATGTGCTTTACATGTCCTCTTTATCATTTGTTGGTAGCATACTCAAAATTATAAGAGGATTCTTCAATAGAGTTCTGCACCTGAAGATGGTTGGAGAATGGATAGACTGAAATGTAGTGGCCAGAACAATAGTAACAGAAAGAATGAGTTTCATAGTCTGAAGAACTCTTGGAATTATAATGACTCTTCTCAAAATTATAGAAGGTGTCTTCCATATAGATTGCACACCTGAAGATAGTTGGAGAATGGATCGACTGAAATGTAGTGGTCAGAACAAAAGCAACACAAAGAATGAGTTCAATAGTCTGAAGAACTCTTGGAATGATAATGACTCTTCTCAAAATTATAGAAAATGTCTTCAATACAGTTGTACACCTGAAGATGGTTGGAGAATGGATTGACTGAAATGAAGTGGTCAGAAAAAAAGCAACACAAAGTATAAATTCAGTAATTTGAAAAAGAAAAATCTTTGATCGTTAATGATTATTTTGCTTAATCAACCGTTTCAATGCATTCCTTAAAAAGCAAATGCAATAATTCTGTCATGTCTGCCACAAGGCTTTATTAATGGCGCATATCAACCAGACTAAGGTTTACAGTTTTGATTTTTTTAGAATAGGATAGCGATAGCGCTTAGCACGATGTGTGAATGAAATCCTGCAAGATGGCTCCCTCACTTCCCATTTCATTCGGGAAAGACGAACGCCAAATGCCAAACACATTTAGTTACTACCCACACATTAGCATACGCCCTTAATATCCCGCATTCGATATAATTCCCCGACCGAGCCACTACAGATTATTCTGCCCATTTAATTTAATTAACCAGATCCGGCGGAAGAAAAAATATTAAACTATTTGCCTCCAAGTGAAAATCCTCTTAACAAGATATTTCTGAGATTAATTACAATTATTTAAATATATATATATATATATATATATATATATATATATATATATATATGTTTTTCTGTGTGTGTGTGTGTGTGTGTGTGTACAACTACAGACATATGCATACATATATATCTATATATATACATTTATAACATGTTCAGAATATATTGGCTGGCTACGAGTTTCCGAGTACACCCTCTTGCTAGAGTGGCGGGCTAATCCTTGTGTACGATAACTGGTAAAACACATTTGTTGTTCTTCAACAGAGACAACCAGCGATTTAGACTGCAGCAGTGCTGGGAGGGGTGATCGTAGGGGTGGGTCCGTACGTCAGTTACACTTTCTGAGACACAGCTCATAATCTGGCGTGATCAACAATTTTGAACAAGGCCACGACGCTCAAGGCCTTGGTCACGATGACTTGTGACTTCATCCTTTGTTAGTACGTGCATCGACTTCTCATGAGTCCAATCCCATCTCATCATATATATATATATATATATATATATATATATATATGTATATGTGTGTGTGTGTGTGTGTGTGTGTAATTTGGCAGCAACTTTTCTTTTAAACATGTTGTGTTGAATGTCAAAGACAACATAGTCCTGCATATACTCTTTTGAATTTTCTCATATTTTATAATGAGACATTTTATTTATATATATATATATATATATATATGTATATATATATATATATATATATATATATATATATATATATATATATATATATATATATATACACAGAGGGTGTAACAACAAAATTGTCCAAATCGTTTAACAGTACAGGATAATTGTCCACCCCACAAAATGTCTAACATCTACAACACCACTAAACTAAATGAGTTTTTTTTTTACAGGTTTTCAGATAAGACGTTTAGACACCTTGGCACCATTTGTCATCTAAAAACCTTTCGAGTTATTCAGCTAGAAAGAGGACGGGTTAAAATAGTTTTGTGTCAGCCCCACTATGTCTCCCCAACTGAGCAATGGTGAGAGGAAAAAGATCATTCAGGCCTTCAGTAATGGTACCAGCATTCATACACGGGTTTCGATCTTCAAACTTAATTTAAATACCTGTGAATAAGCCTTAGTAACAGGAAACAGTAGAGAGGAAAACTGGATCAGGAGGTCACAACAGCAAGAGGGATCATCATTTCAACTTAGACCGAAAGACATTCTTATTGTTCAAAGTAATATCAAATAGTTTTATAGAAACCTCAGAGAATTCCAGTAAAATATCTTTAATCATTTCTAAGACCCAATGGTTCAACGTTTAATCTAACAATTGGACAATTTTGCTGTTTTGTGTGTGTGTAAATAAAAAGACAAGAAGAAAAAAATATTTTTTGCCGACGCGTTTCGTCCTCTGGGTAACTTTATCAACGCAATGTAGGATTTACTTTGTTGTGAGGCTGACATTGGTTTATCAAGGCTTTTAAATTTGAGAAGGTTCATGAACATTGAAAAGTCAGTCAAAACATGCGAAGGACACAAAGCGTCATACACACACACACACACACACACACACACACACACACACACACACACACACACACACATATATATATATATATCAAAATACACATCCATACACAAATATATGTACGTTTATGTATAAACTTATAAAATATATACATATACGTAGCAATATATTTATATATATATATATATATATGAAGAAATATAGTCTGAAAGTGTGCTATATTTATGGGATAAAGTGCTCAATATCAGAGATAGAGCGCGTGTAAAGTGTGTAGAGTTGCTTGACGATTGCATCTAGCATGAAACAGACTGTCGCCTCTAAGTGTGGACTTCTATGTTCACTTTTACATATGTATATATATATATATGTATATATATATATATATATATATAAGGTGACCCCAAAAACGGGAATTTTTGAAGTGCGTATTGCCAGACATGAGCAAGTGGCAACACTGCGAGACAGTGACCTTGAGCAAGTAAACATTTCGCCATTTTAGTAACGAGAATGAAATTCACAGTATCCCAGCTGAGATGTTGCAGCAGTCAATGAGGAATCTCAACAGCAGATTTCAAGAATGCATTCGTACAGGAGGACACCATCTACAGGACGTAATTTAAAAAAAATGAAAATTCCATCATTGTTTCTTAAATGGCATGTTTTAAGGTTTCAATTACTATGAATTAAATATTTTTCTTCAATCACTCTTGGTTTTATTGGATTGTTAAAAAGTTCCCGGTCTTTTTTTTGTGGGGGGGCTCACCCTGTATATATGTATGTATGTATGTATGTATGTGTGTATGTATATGAGTTGGGATCAAATAGAAATCAAATATGGTTTAGTATCCGAAAGAAAGATAAGATAAAAAAAAAAATAGGAAAAAGTTTATCTAACATTATTTCACATTTATTAAAGCTAAATCAGAGAATTTGAAATAGAGAAAAAGAAATTCTGCTATTTTTACTTTTGTGTTGTTTGATTTTCATTGGTTAATCAGGTTTCACGTGCATTTGACTTCATTAACCAATGAAAATCAATGAAATTCAAACGACACAGAAGTTGACAAATGTCGCAAATTGACGACAACATATATATATATATATATATATATATATATATATATATATATATATATATATATATACAGAGCAGCTTCAGTTCTCGAACATCTCACATGTCGAACAAATCGGTTTTCGAACAGAAAATTCTCGAATAACATTGCTGAACCGAGTTAACACGAACGGAATAATTTCTGCCTCGACCGCCATGTTGTATACTTTCGTGTGTTGAGCTGTTCTTTTCTTTTCCAGTTTTATTGTACTATGACTTTACGAACATTTCGGTTGACGAACGGCCTTCAAGAAAGAATTAAATTCTTGAACCGAGGTTCCGCTATATATATATATATATATATATATATATATATATATAAAAGTGAACATAGAAGTCGACAGTCTGTTTTATGATAGATGCAATCGTCAGGCCACGAGTGTTGTTATTTTTCTCGGCTATTTATATATACGGGTCAGTGATGCATTGCACCCGTATATATAAATAGCCGAGAAAAATAACAGCACTCGTGGCCTGACGATTGCATCTCTCATGAAACAGACTGTCGCCTTAAGTGTTGACTTCTATGTTCACTTTTATATTTACACACGCTCTATCTCTGATATTGAGCACTTTATCCCATAAATATAGCACATATTAAGACTATATTTCTTCATATATATATATATATATATATATATATATATATATATGGGCGCGTGTTCAAGTGGCTAGAACGTTCGCTTTCTGCCCATGAGACACGGGTTCGAATCTCACCACGGTTGATTCGTCAAGGAGGAGATTTCCTGGAGTTATCGCACTGGAGTATGACGATCCTGAAAACCATACCACTTGGCGGACCGTCAATAGCTGTTCTAGCACGAAATCCCAAGTCATTGTGGCTGAAGATTTGAGTGTGCTGGCCTTGTTCTGATTCTTAATCACGCTTTATTTGTTATTTTATTCCCTTCCCCCTACAGACAACGAATTTTATAGATGGGGATTTTGGATTTTCATTGAGACAAATAGGTATTATGGTGGATGTAGTAAGAAAGTAAGATTGTGTTGTTTTTGGCGTTAGGAATATTGTGGTATTTTTGGGTCAGTGTTTTTGGCTAGTTAAGTTTAATATTAAGACAGAAGAAGACCCATTCCCCATTTTTAGCCTTGTGCCACACTTTCTGTACATATCAGAATAAATATCGCTCTTCGCTATTTAATTTTGAACCTATTTTCTTTAGTTTAATTCCCCTTCCATGCCTGTTTAGGTGTGCAGAGATGTCAGTTATCTGGTGGATGCGGGACGCCTTTTGTTTCAGGTTTGATATTCATATTTTTTGTTGTGTTTGAAACTGTAACTAAGGTCTGCTCAGTATAGTTGCAGTATAAACCACAGGTGGGCTCTATTGGTGTTGAGCAAACCACAAATGTGCCTGAGCGAACGTCTGAATTAGGGATTCGCTAGCCGCCCTAGTAGAC
The DNA here is from genome assembly GCA_964036315.1 of Acanthosepion esculentum. NCBI lineage: Eukaryota > Metazoa > Mollusca > Cephalopoda > Sepiida > Sepiidae > Acanthosepion > Acanthosepion esculentum. Next base: position 20,754,530 of record OZ038507.1, read on the forward strand.
GAGTATACTCGAATACGAGTGGCCAGCAATCATTCATATATATATATATATATATATATATATATATATATATATATATATATATAATTATTTATTTAAATATTATAACATAAATATGTTATAAAATCACTACAAAAATAGCCATTTTGTTTCAACACTCCCGGTGTCTTATCAAGTGAAGGAAAAAAAAAAAAATATATATATATATATTATGAAATGAACAAAGTCCGACAATTTTTTTTAAGACGTTTTTATGTTTATACATTCTTTTTATAGATACAAATATTTAAGTAAATGCTCTGTTTTATAATAAACAGTGTTAAACAACATTTACCGGCCCAAATGTCCGAGAAATTCTCATAGAAAATATGCGTCCTCCGACAGGAATCGAACCTGTATCCTATACGGAAACCTTCATATAGCCTGACGTGCTTTTAACCGATTTGACCACAGAGGAACGTTTGGTTAGTAAGGTCGATTTTACTGTCTTTAGACTACAATCTTCCATGATTTTCTCACGTATAGTCATATCTGCTCATGGCGAATCTAAACGTAAACACATGAAGTCACACATTATGAAATGGGCAAAGTGTACATATATATATATATATATATATATATATATATATATATATATATATATATATATATATATATATATGTGTGTGTGTGTGTGTGTGTGATTTGCAATGCCAATACTTAACAAAGAACAGCTTGAGTCGATATGTATATATATGTGTGTGTGAGAACAGATGGAATTTATTCCAAAGTCATTTTTTTTATCTGTTTAGAAGACATCAACGCCGAGGGGCAAGTAAGATGTTAAATAACTTGCTCAAGGTCTTCAATTCAAATCTTAACCATTCTTCGTTTCAGAAAAATCATCTCAATCAGGTTTGGCCCAAAAACATAGCGTAGGAGCGTTTATTCATTGTAATCGATTTTCTGCGTTCACAATAGATCAGCCGCCATCACGTAGACTTCGCAAGCCGCCTCTCCTTTCGTCCACCCACCGCCGGGGCATCAGATGCTATAAAAATAACCACTTTGATCAGTACTAATTAAACAGGTTTGCTGTCTTGGTTGTAGAAAACGGTATAGGAGACGAGGGTGAGGAAAAGACGAAGAGAAGAGGTACCGTAGTCAGAAAAAGAAAGAAAGAAAGAAAGAAAGAAAGAAAAGAAATGGAAGAAAAATGAAGACCGAAAGAGAAAACGAATCGATTAAAAGGGGAGTCAGAAATTGAACAAAATTAAACGAACAGAAAGAACGAAAAAATTTAAAACAAACTTGTTTGGAACCCTGAACAGTCAAAGATGGTGAGAACGAATTCATTGTTTTCTAGGGCTCGGACCGCTAAAAAAAAAAAAAAAAAAAAAAAGATGGCGGCTTTTCGTTCACTGGTAGCCGCTTGTGATCTTTCTGCATTTCAACTTCTGATGTGTGGAAATTTCTATAATGCTAATTTCCTTTGTACATAAAGCAATATATATATATATATATATCTTCAGGTGCTAGACAAGAAACTTGTTTGATTGTTCGATCTCTGATGGGTATATTTTCATATCAGTCTGCAGGCGTGGGGATCTAATTATAGATGCTGATCAATTTTTAGAAGCTATATGTAGAAACATTGATTTTTTTTTATTCTTTGTTCTGTTTTTAATTTCCATGTTGGCGGGGACTAGAATATCTCGCCTGCATTCTCTGCAGAGGAATAATCAGCTACTCCACCTGACAAGGTCACCTATCGGGCGATGGTTGCAGACTCAAAAGGCGACCTAGTGACTGAAGTATAAACACAACAAATGTCTTTCGTTAGACTCTTGTATAAACAAGCAAGGCTTCTGTCTGTTTAGGGAGTCAAGTCAAAACATAAAATATGTCCACCTATGAACTCAAGTATAAACACGACCTACTCACACATATAGACTCGTGTATAAATAAAATCTATAAATATAAACTTGATTTATCTTGTATATTCTTTCGTCTTAATTTTACTTGCTTTTTATGACATTAGTAGTATTAGTAGTAATATTATCTTGAATTGTATTATTATTAGATGAAGCATTGTCAGCCATTATTCATTTTTGACGAGGATTTCTTTCATCTTAATTTCACTTGCTTTTTATTACATTAGTTGCATTAGTAGTAATATTATCTTGAATTTTATTATTATTAGATGAAGCATTGTCAGCCATTATTCATTTTTGACTAGGATTTCTTTCATCTTAATTTCACTTGCTTTTTATTACATTAGTAGTATTAGTAGTAATATTATCTTGAATTTTATTATTATTAGATGAAGCATTGTCAGCCATTATTCATTTTTGACGAGGATTTCTTTCATCTTAATTTCACTTGCTTTTTATTACATTAGTAGTATTAGTAGTAATATTATCTTGAATTTATTATTATTAGATGAAGCATTGTCAGCCATTATTCATTTTTGACTAGGATTTCTTTCATCTTAATTTCACTTGCTTTTTATTACATTAGTAGTATTAGTAGTAATATTATCTTGAATTTTATTATTATTAGATGAAGCATTGTCAGCCATTATTCATTTTTGACTAGAATTTCTTTCATCTTAATTTCACTTGCTTTTTATTACATTAGTAGTATTAGTAGTAATATTAACTTCAATTTTATTATTATTACATGAAGCAAATTCAGATATTATATATATTATTGCATATATATCAGTCAGTTATGAGCCATACGTGATACACGTTTAGGCGATCACGTATCTTTCGATACGTGACTGACGAGGCAGATTTTCTCTTGCAGCAGGTTACCATTTCTTTCTGCTGTAGACCAGTTGCAATTCAAGGCTTATAGAACCCGGTCTGTCCTGCTATTTACCCATAGCTGGCGAGAGAAGAAGAGGATTCACACCTTTCCCAAGGCTATTAACTCGTAAGTGGATTTATTGGATTCGACTGGAATTCGAACTCGACTCTCCGATTCCTCAATCGAAGCCGATATCTATTACTCCAACGTATATATCAGTCTGTCATATGTCTACCTATGATCAAATCTATGTATCCCACTATTAAGATATATTAAAATCTATCTGAATATAATAAGACGAAGGGGAAAAGCTATAAATGATACGTTTCTATGATAGTCTCTGACTTCTTCAGGTTAGAATAGAGAATTAAAACCCATCTGTATGTCTGTCTATTAATATATTTTTATTTCAGTCTGTTTAGATTTATCTATTTATCTAACGATGTCAGTGTTTTTTTGTCAGTTTTGTTTTATATATTTATCTCTTTGTCGGTCAATATCCCGAATAAATTCAGTGTTAATTCAACCTACCCGTGTTATACTTCACCACGCCTAACTTCATTAGATGCAGAACAAGTTTTACTAGCGTTTCCGCTAAAAAGCACGAAATCTATCGACATAACATTAAAATACGGTTATAAACATCCTTTATAGCCATCACTTAAAACATTAAACCACTTACGTTGCGCCAATTCTTTTGCTAAACTCCGTTCTAAAAATTCCAGTCCCTGGCCAACTTGACAACATACATACAGACTGAAGGCGCTACAATGATGTCACCAGTTGGCCCGATGTTAGTCAATTACTAAACATTCCATCTCGACAATTTATTTTTTTAAAATCTAGACAAGCATGCTTTTTATTGATGGGGTTTATAATACATTGTTTACATTATTCGGACTATTGTCCTCATCTTTGTCGCCATATTTATTACAACGTTTCGGCGGTTGAATGCTCCGACCTTCTTCAGGTGGTTTGAATGTCGAGCTGAAACCTTTATTTCGCTCACTGGGGTGCCATGTTTAATGGATGTCAGATATCAGTTATCTCCTGTTAATTTCCCTCTGAAAGTTCTCCACTGCCATAACCGGGTATTGAACTCACACACTTTGGGGCTTGTGACTGGATCTAAATAACGCCTTTATCCACTGTGCCATGTTCAATACCTGGTTAAGGCGGTGGAGAACTTGGAATTAACAGGAGATAACTGATAACAGATAATCCATTAAATATGGCACGTGGAACTAGAACAGTCTACCCCAGTGAGCGAAATAAAGGGTTCAGTTCGACATTCCAACGACCTGAAGAAGGCCGGTGCGTACAACGGCCAAAACGTTGTAATAAATATGGCAACAAAGATGAGGACAATAGTCCGAATAATGTAAATAGTGTACATAATACCTCATCTCAGAAATATAGACAGATACTGAAGGGTTGGATAACTATGGCAACAAAGATGAGGACAATAGTCCGAATAATGTAAATAGTGTACATAATACCTCATCTCAGAAATATAGACAGATACTGAAGGATCGGATAAATATGGCGACAAAGATGAGGACAATATTCTGAATAATGTAAATAGTGTACATAGTACCTCATCTCAGAAATATAGTCAGATACTGAAGGATCAGATAAATATGGCAACAAAGATGAGGACAGTAGTGAGAATAATGTAAATAATGTACATAATGCCTCATCTCAGAAATATAGACAGATACTAGGGTTTATAATATATCGCGTCGTGATAACTAGATAATGGGAGCGCTAACTAAGAAAGTTTTATTCTCTCAGTTTGTTCTCCCACTCCCATTGTGGGCATTATATCCCTGATATAACAACACTTTATTTCATGGACAGAATGGAATAGCTGAAAGAAAATCAATGACAAACATGCTTTGTTCTCAGTGAGAGTGTTATGATGCTAAGTCATACACAAAAAGTATATTCCCATATTTACAGTTGTCCCACCCAGAGAAAATATAACACATATCCATACAACAAGCAGTTTGGAAAGGACGAAAAGATAGGGTCTTACTTTGTAATAATTACCAACATGAATTGGGTGTGCCGGAAATTCTGCTGTGTTTCCATATTTAGTATTCCAGATTCCTGCAGGTCGGGAAGGGTAGACTTGACCTCCAACCGAGTGAGGCAAAGGAAACACCTATGCTAAAAGAGTAACTGCTCGGATTAACTACTGGAAGCTGACTAACTGTAGGACTAACCACTTTCATCATTCTACATTGAGAGGGCTTCACATGACCCACGTGACTTCCTCTCGACCACACATTCACTATCCAAGGTGTATCAAAAATACTTGTACAAACTGACTCCAAAACAAGGTAACACGTACATACTAACATATGTTCAAAATGCCATCGTTGTACAACAACTCATAACAAATGTGGAAAATATTCTTTCTTGCTTCTACACACACACGCAGCCGTCGGATCATTGACTGGCGGACTCTTTCAAATACTCCCACACAGTGTTGAATGTTTTTGCAGGCCCTCATGACACGTTGATATCTACTACATAAACCAGTGGCTCCATAGATAAAAATCCAAAGGATTGAGGTCGGGGGAATGAGTAGGCCATGGAACCGGCCGTCCCCTACCTATCGATCTTTCAAGGTAGATGCCAGCCACTGAATCGCGACCAATGTGACTAAAATGCGCTGGAACCTCATCATTCATTCTGTCTTCCAGTTACTTGTGCTATCTATTTTAGTTGTTGCTGGTATTGAAATTCTTGAAGTGATGGCGTTTTTCTTATGCGGTACAATTCTTTGGGATTCTGTAACGCCAGTCCTGCAAGTTTGAACGAGGATTTGTCATCGCTGAGTCTTACAAACTTCACTCGCTCAAAGCCATTTTTTTCACTATTGATCTGATAAAGCGGGTTGTGTACAGCAGACAGTTTCGATATTTCTGGACGGGTCTGGCGCCATGCTTGACATCCATATGAAAGCCTCCATCTGACGAGACACTTTTAAGAACATGACTCGAGTTTTCAGGTTAATGTTTTGGTTTTGTAGTAATTTGATACGTGTACATGGATTCGATGAATATCAATGTATTAATTTCTATCTAAACACATTGATAGGATCCACATCTTGATTGGGAAGGTTGCATATTTCTTGTTGGGTGATATTTGAGCACAGTTATTATTGTAAGGGAGAATATTTCTCTACAGTTTTGGACTCGGCCATCGGACGAAAGACATAAAAATATTTCTACATCAAGAGAAGTGAATATAACGATCTTAATTAGAATTGGAACTCGGCTTTCTGATTTCCAATTCTGAGCCGTTATCCATTACACCGCCTGCACATCCAAGCTTAAAGCACCTGGTATTCCCAAGCAGTCACCCATTTCGGTGCTGACTTAACTGCGGCGATCGTACGAGAACCGGTGTTTCAATTGATGCGGCCGTAAGCCGACCAATAACTGAGCAGTAGTAAAAAGTAAAGACGAGATACCACAAGACACGGACAGCTGAACGAGACTAATTTCCGTTCCTCGTAGTTTATTTAAAGTTACCCAGATCAACAGACACCCGAAGTAGGCCACAGGGCACAGCAACCGAAAACTGATGATGGTAACAACAAAGATGATAATATTAGTCCTACGGTGAATGATGTAAATAAATATCTTCATTTACATCAATGAATATCAATGTATTAATTTCTATTTTAAATACATTGATAGGATCCACATCTTGATTGGGAAGTTGCATATTTCTTGTTGGATGATATTCGAGCACAGTTATTATTGTGTAGGGAGACTACAGTTGTTTCCCTTGTGTCGGGCTAATGGAAGTTCAGCCCCTTAGAGACGAGAACTCTCCTGTCCCTTCTTCCTTTCCGTTTTTAGGAGGCTCTACCCTTTTTTACTTGCGACCACCGGAGTCCACCCACGTGGAAATTGGTCTGCTGGTACCCAGCCTAGCGTTGAGAAAGAAGTCCTGTTAACTCATCTATGGACAGTCAACGGCCCTAAAGTTGGTATGGCATTTCTCTGTTCTCGTTAAACACCCTCGGTCCTTTGGACTATATGAACAATCTTGTGTTTGGGACATGAAAACCTTTTTAATATGTGTATATAATTTGTTTGCATTATTACATGTCTTGTCGGGTACGGTCCCATATTTCGTCTTTCTGTATCCTCATTCGGTGTTAGTGTATCAGTGGCGACACTAATGCCAATATTAGTATCGGCGTCCGGTTATTGGAAGGCTAAAGCGTTTTATTCTTCCTAACACGAAATAGCCCTTAAATTGTGGCTAGCTGGTACACCCCATACTAATAATTGTAAAGGAGAATATGTCCTTACGAGTTTGGACTCGACCTTCGGACAAAAGACATAAAAATACTCCTACATCAAGAGGAGTAACAGGAGGAGCAGTAGCAGCAGTAGCTTTTGCTGAAAACAGTCATTCCCGGCTGAGCATTCCTTCCCTAGTTTCTATCCTACATCTGTGACATGAGGCCTAATTTCCCTTTTTGTCTGGCAACAATCAGTGGGTAACAGGAAGAGTGTGGCCCTTTGTGTGTCATTTTATCATTCCTGTATTTCAACTTCTTACGGCTACATCACGTTGAAACACCGCTTCCCAAATGTTCACGGCAACCATTATTATCTCTCCACCACAAAACATGATTCTTACAGTCTAAAATGTTTTCTGGATTTAAATAACGTGCACAAAAGTAAAGTAGAGATACCACAAGACACGGACAGCCGAACGAGACTAATTTCCGTTCCTCGTAGTTTATTTGTTACCCAGATCGACAGACACCCGAAGTAGGCCACAGGGCACAGCAACCGATTCCCTTATTGATAAGCCGTAGAAAACGATTTAATCAGTCGATGTGTTAAATTTCTATCTAAACACATAGATAGCAATTAATACATTAATATTTATCACATAGAAATCAATGTATTAATTTCTATCTAAACACATTGATAGGATCCACATCTTGATTGGGAAGGTTGCATATTTCTTGTTGGACGATATTCGAGCACAGTTATTATTGTAAGCGAGAATATTTCCCTACAATTTTGGACTCGGCCGTCGGACGAAAGACATAAAAATACTCCTACATCAAGAGGAGTAACAGGAGGAGTAACAGGAGTAGCAGTAGCTTTTGCTGAAAACAGTCATTCACGGCTGAGCACTCCTTCCCTAGTTTCTATCTTACATTATGTTTGCCTGTACCAAAACGTAATAAACTTGCTGTTAAACCAATTTCGGTTTTCTACAGTTGTTTTTAATAATTTAATCACAACAGTTATGTGCGAGGATTTTGAACGCTGATTTTCAAGGCGGGCAGGACTTCCCAACTTGAATTGTTCAAATGACTCATCATTGATGGTAAAGGTAGTGATAATATTAGTCGTTTCCTTATAAGGAAACATTCGACATTCTTTGAGCGAGCAACTTTTACTACTCCAGGCTGAAAGTTATAAAATCTTGCTTTTCGAACAATTTTCAGTAAAACAGGTTTCTCAAGTCCAGGAGCTGTTATATCCCTTTCCATTATTGATTTTTTTTTGCGGGGGGGTCTTTATAATCTTTGGTTTGAAGTAGTTTGGAACGTCAATATCTTGATTATATCATTATTTTCTCTTCGAGTTACATGTGATATCCATTTTAGTTTTTGCTGCTACTGAAAGCCACCGAGTGACGTGGTTTCTGTTATCTGGCATAGTTCTTTGTTTCTGATTCTGTAGCGCCAGCCCACAAGGTTCGAAGAAGTGTGGTTTTCACCAAGATCCATAGTCTTCACTTTCTCAATGCCATTTTTAACTATTGATCTGAGGAAGCGGTTGTATACAGCTGACAGTTTAGATGAACGGGTCTGGCGCCATGCTTGACATTCATATGAAAGCCTCGATCTGACGAGACACTTTTAGGAACATGACTCGAGTTTTCAGGTTAACGTTCCGATAGCGGTTTGCGGTGTTGGGTGAAACTATCTCTAGCATAGCTTATTCCATGTTTACCAAAAATAAATAATAATATAATAATATCTTTAATAAATAAACGAAGAATCTACTCAAATATAGCATCCACTAAAAATAACGTTTAAGCAATAAAAAAAATATGACAGCAAAGATATGTTTACTGAATGACTAACCACTGTTATCACTGCATAAAGTGACATCACTAAACGGCCATCACGGGACCCATGTGATTATTTCGACCAAAGGGAGATAATCGCCTTCTTTATCCCTACAACTTTTATAAAACTATTGTATTGTATCTAATTGTATAGATATTTTGGTGGGTGGGGTGTTCGTCCTTGGATTTAAGTCTGCTCATATTACTAGTCAATGATCTTATAACTGTCCAAATATAACGCCTCAGATTTACAACTGTTTCTTTTGGCACTGCTTGGATTTGCCACTGTTTCTTTTTTCTACACAAACATTATTTTTAAAACATGCCCATATTGAGTAGATGCTCGATTTCGTTATTAAACAGCATGTCGATTTATTTTCAAAAAGATCTCTTGAATATTCAGGCCGGTAGTCGAAAATAAATAGATATACTGTTTAATAAATAAACAGAGCGTCTACCCAAATATGGGTATCCACTAAAAATAACCATTAAGTAATAAAAATCGGTCAGATTAAGGAATAAAAGAATCCATCCGTTTTTTTAGAAATTGCTTTGTTTACATTAGGATACAAAACTGAACAGATATGTCTATTTCACGGGTCAGAGAAAAACCTGTCTTTAAAGGCACTATTAATAATTTGCTTGTTCAATGTCGCCCTCTATAGTGGAGAGGTCAAAGCACGTCAGATATAATGATGGTTTTCCCTAGAGGAATGCAGGTTCGAATCCTGTCGAAGAGCGTATATTTTTCTCAAATGAGATGCCTCGAACATTCAGGCCAGTAGATGAAAATAAATATATTTTTTAGTAAACAGAGCGTCTACCCAAATATGGGTATCCACTAAAAATAACCTTTAAGTAGTAAAAATCCGTTGTATCAATAAATTAAAAATCCGTTAGTTCTTTTGAAATTGCTTTGTTTACGTTTGGATATGAAACGGAGCAGATATGAATATTTTGAGAATCTGTGAAAGATTTACATTTATAAGACACTATTCAACATTGCCTGATTGTCAACGAACTCCATGGTCTAAAGCACGTAAGATCTAATCATGGTTTCTCCTGACACTCAGGTTCGAATCCTGTCAGAGAGAACATATTTTTCTTTAAAAAGATTTGTCGTGTATTCAAGATATTAGACGAAAATAAATATACCCTTGTGCAAATTAATTGAAACAAACCGCTTTAGTTTCCTTTCTTTCACCATACGGTCAGTTTTAGACCCACTCGAGTGGCAGGGTGTAATCGATTTCTATTTTTCCCTCAGATTAGGTTATTTGCAAGCGGTGTGCAGCAATATGAATCTATTTTGGGGGTATATGGCGAAATTTGTTTGGCCTTGAATAATATTGCGTCATCCGTGATTGCATCAGATTGATATCACGCCCAGACACTATTGTTTCGACTGTCGATTAGTTGTCCTACAAACATTGTCTGCGATGGAGCTTACTCCAAGGAAGCATACGAAAATTTTAACACTGCACGAGCACACTGGCAAGCCTTACCACTGAGTAAATCAAAGTATAATAGACTGGAACGGAAACTCTCCTGATTTAAATCCAATCGAGAATCTGTAGTCAATCTGCAAGGAACAACTTCGTGGAATGGACATACGATGTACTAACATGTGCACTGAGTCATGTTTCATATATATATATATATATATATATATATATATATATATATGTGCGTGTGTGTGTGTGTGTGTGTGTGTGTGTGTGTGTGTGTGTGTGTGTAAATACACTGTTTAATAAATAAGCGGGGCGTCTACTCAAACAAGGGCATCCACTAAAAATAACGTTTAAGCAATAAAATCCGTCGGGTTAATAAATTTAAAAAAATCCTTCGCTTCTTTAGAAATTGTTTTATCTCGTATAGTAAATTTCTTGTAACAGATTCACACACCGAGGTATTTGAAGTGATGAGTATTTAGTCAGTAAAATAAAAGAACTTTTCCTACACATAATTGAAAGGAATTAAATAGGGTCAAACGAACGCTTGAGAACAACCAATACCCTAGCAATATTGTTGTAACATACCCAGAGACGATAATGGTTATGTCCCCATTCACATAAATACAGTAGTAAATACTGTGTGTGGGTCTGGAGATGGAGATTCGTCTCCAGCTGTACTGGTCGAACTCTCTGCCCAGAGGCAGAGAGGATCTCCAGACGCAGCTATGTCGAAGGGCAGAGTCTCGTCTCGGGAAACAGCTACCCGGCTCCGTTTTATACTCGGTTTACGGGGAATTTTTTGCCGAGCCTATGGGCTCGGATACTTCACATTAAATTCGGCAACATCTAACCGCGCGGGGGTGGCTGCTAGATATCCTACAGTTGCAGATTCGTCTCCAGCTGTACTGGTCAAACTCTCTGCCTCCGGGCAGAGAAGATCCCCAGACAAGGCTATGTCGAAGGGCAGAATCTCGTCTCGGGAAACAGTTACCCGGCCCCGTTTTATACTAGGTCTACGGAGAATTTTTGGCGGAGCCTATGGTCTGGAATAATTCACATTAAATTCGGCCTTGTGCCATATCTGACCGCGTGGGGCAGCTGGTAGATATTCTACAGTTGCAGATTCGTCTCCAGCTGTACTGGTCAAACTCTCTGCCTCCGGGCAGAGAGTATCTCCAGACAAGGCTCTGTCGAAGGGCAGAGTCTCGTCTCGGGAAACAGCTACCCGATCCCGTTGTATACTAGGTCTACGGGGAATTTTTGGCCGAGCTTATGGGCTCGGATACTTCACATTAAATTCGGCCTTGCGCCGCATCTGACCGCGTGGGGCGGTTGGTAGATATCCTGCAGTTGGAGATTCATTATGGAATTCAATTGACTTATCGTTCATTACCAACCGTGATTATTCTATTCAGTAACCTTTCCTAGGTTACAACACATATTCCCAAGAAGCAAATACCATTTATTCTTTTTAATCGGAATAACAACCCACAATAAATGGAGTAATACGATAAAACGTTTCATTCTAAAACAGATGCGATTTAATGATAAACAGAACGAAGTAGAGTATTTACATTAGTCGGACTATTGTCCTCATCTTTGTCGCCATATTTGTCACAACGTTTCGGCCGTTGTACGCTCCGGCCATCTTCAGGTGGTTTCCGGCCGAAACGTTGTGCCAAATATGGCGACAAAGATGAGGTCAATAGTCCGACTAATGTAAATACTGTACATAATACCTCATCTCAGAAATATAGACAGACTCAGAACGAAGTAGCAATTCGGGATAGTTTTATTGGGAAACAGATCTCCTATCAATCAATACAAACATATCCGATTAATTATTTATGATAAAAATTATAAACATCGAATCTTATCTCTATCTATAAAAGACAGGATGTGTGTGTGTATGTATGTGTGTGTGTGTGTGTGTGTGTGTGTGTGTAACGAATGCACGGCCGCAATTTTCGACGGATTTGCACCAAAATTTACATGCACATGCTCCAAGTTAGTGGAGAGACCAAGACCGACTTTGCATTTCCCAACTCTCATCGATCGATAGTGGAAATAATCGATTTTTTCATGTTTCTACGGCAGTTTTCATGTAGTTTGCGGCCATTTTCTACTGGCCAGAGTGAGAGCCTATAGCTGGCTGCCACGAATAGGCAGGAAGATTCTATTGGCCAACGTGAGAGCCAACAGCTGACTGACACGAATCTTAAGTAGCATGCTAGCATGCAAAAAAAAATCGATAGCTGCATTCGTCACAAGTGGGAAAAATTTAAATCTGCATGGCACTTTACTCCAATTGGCTCATTCACTTGCTTAAACTCAACGTTGATTCTGATTCCGCAGAACTGGGTTGGGCGTGAAAAAGTATTTGTTGTTAACATTCTTTTTTCATTCGGTTTTTCTAGTTACGAGTCCTTTTTTAAAGCTGATCGTTTTGTGTTCATTTTGTTTAGTTGTTTTTTTGTAACAGATTTAATATTTAGTATAGAGCTTAGAAAAAATTCGCAGTGAAGTAAGGCATGTAGCAACATCAGCACGGCAAAGTGCACTCATTTAAAGGCAAGGAAGGGCAAAAATATTTTAAGTCAAGTGATAGCGATTGCTGTATGAGTCGTACGATTTTTGAATCAAGCACGGGCAAACGACGGGCTATGCTGCTAGTCGCTAATAAAATAATTCCTAGATACATAAAAAATAAACTACAAAAATATATCAAGTTTATTCTTAGGGTCCGAAGGTAACATTTTTTTTGCAATTAATCAATGTCTCCGGAGGTGACTCAGCAACTCAAATCTGGACGAGCATATTCTGGAGAGCGGCGGGGACATTAGAAGTCGGTGGTTGTGACCAATGCCAAAGTTGGACCATGACATTGTCTTCTTTGAGTGGAGCGTTTTTGACGCCAGTCTTCTTCGATGTTTGCAATGGTTTAGTGGACAATGGCATTCCAACGCGACCCCTTGCTCGGTAACACACTCATCTGCTCTTTCTGTTGTCCGCTACCACCACAAGAGCCAGATCAGACCAAAATTGGAGTACCGGTGCCATATATGGTCAGGAGCTGCCCAGCATTCACTTTCCAGTCTCGACAGAGCCCCAAAACATCTCTGCGCCCTCGTGGTTGAGGAATTATTTTCCACCCTACAGCCACTTTCTTCACAGACAGAACATCGCAAGCTCTTCGATACTCTATCGTTATAGAGTCAAAGGAAATGCTATGAATTTGGAATGAGTGGAAGGAAGGAATTTCAAAACGGAGATATGTTCTTGTATTTTTATATCACTAAAAAATGTTTATTAAGAGAGAGAGAATATACTAATGTTTACACAGCAGAAAAGAAAAGGAAAATGTAGCTATGAGGAAATGTATATATATTATGGGCACATGGCCGAATGGTTAGACCGTTCGCATTCTGACCATGAGACCCAGGTTCGAATCTCACCATGGTGGATTTGTCAGGTAAATAAACTTCCTGATGTTATCGGACTGGAGGGGTCGATCCCAGAGGGTGGCACCTTTGAAAACTGTCTGAAAATCATGCCATGAGTGAAATTGGGTAGACGAAACTCGGTATCTGTGCTAACACGAAGTTACAAGTCATCGTGGCCGAGGGCTTGATCGTGCTGGCCTTGTTCAAATTATTGATCACGCTAGATAATACGCTCTTTCCCAGAAACTGAATAATGACAAATGTGCGTGAGCAAGCGTCTGCAATAGGGGAGTGGCTAGCCGCTCAAGTAGACGGTTATCCTCAAATACGAGTGGCCAGCTATACTAATTTGTATGTTGGACTGTTCCTCTTGAAAACAGCAATATATTCTGTTTCTTAATGTTTAGTCCTTTCTTCTTGTTTTCCTTCACTACCTTCTGCAGGAATTCTTGTAGCTCCCTTTCTATGTCTGCTATCCACACTGTGACATCTGCATATCTAATGTTACGGTTGTAACCGCCAATAATGATTCCTGGTAGGACTTCTAATTCTCTCAGAATCGGCTCTCTGTATATGTTGAATAAGTCCAGTGAGAAGACACATCCTTGTCTTACACCCCTTTCTATTTTCGTATATCTGCTGAACTCATTTTCCGTCCGTATGCAGGTGGTTTGTTGCCATTATAGGTTCGGGATTATTTTAATGTCCTTCCCAAATATAGCAAGGTTGCCTAGCAGTTCCAACAGGTCTTTGTGGGGGACTTTATCAAACCTGTCCCGGGTAAGACGATAAACTACGTCCAGCAACAAGGCCTCTGATCAGGCGGTTTTGAGGAGTGTGGGACCACCTTTTAATTGCTGGTGTTCCCAGGTCCACCCTGGCCCGGGGTGGTAGCACCTGTTAGGGTCCAAGCTATGGGAAAATAGTTAACCCCCAAACTCGGATCAAAACACTATCAAAGTGTAAAAATAGGTTTTAATACCAGAAATACTTTGTATAAAAAAAATATTACCAGCAATGCATTTTTGAAAAAAAAAATATTACCAGCGAATGGAAATTCTTACCAGAAATAAATTTTTGAAGGAAAAAATATTACTAGAAATAGAATAATTGGGAAAAAAATATTACCAACAATGAAAATTTTGTTAGCATTAAATAACCCATTGAGGTTGATATGTCGTAAAACAAACCAAACCAAAACTTTATCAAACGATTTTAAATAATCGATAAATCACAGGTACACAAGTGCTTTTTCTGATAGCATTTTGAGCATAAATATCACATTCCTCGTTCTAATGCAGGGGTCGGCACGTCAAGCAATTCTGAATGGCACACAGCCACAAATGACATTACCAAGTCCGAACCAATAACTACTACAACGCAAAGAAGATATTTACCTGTTTCAAAACTTGGATTCCTATTAATAATAAAAACTGAAAAAAAAAAAAACTTTTAAAAACAGCTAATTTCTATTGATGTGGTCTACATATTATTGTATATATTACTATATAAAATATATTGTAGAACAGGTATATTGACCTTGACTTGTATAAAAATACATATGCTGTTTGCGCACGGAATGATTTTAAAACCCTAAGTCGGCACATACTCAGCAAAAGGTGGCCGACCCTTTTTTGGTGTCTTTAATGAACCTGAATTGTTCTTGTCTTATTTCAGGTATAATTTTGATGCGCGCTCTATTCCTTAGAATTCGGATGGTAAGTTTTGTTATATGGCTCGTTAGGCTGATTTTCCGATGGATTTCACGTTCGTTTGGGTCTAGCTTCTTAAGCAGTACTTAACTAAATCCAGTGGCCACGAAATGTTCACGTTAACTGATAGGCTGTAATTATTTGCAGAGGTAAAAGAAAATGTTTTGAATTTGGAATGAGTGAAAGAAAGAAATTTGAACAGGGAATTATTTTCTGGTATTTTTGCATCACTCGACTTGAGAAACATGTTTTCCTGAAAAAGTGTTTTAAGAGAAAGATTTTATAAATTTCAACCGAAAGTAGTACTGGTTGTTCGGTCATGTTTCATTGACAAGTTGTACGCTCCGGCCTTCTTCGGGTGATTGGAATTTCGAATCGAACCCATTATTTCGTCCACTGGGGTAGATTGTTCTAGTTCCATGTGCCATGCCTCTTCCGGATGTCTCACTTATTTCCCTTTCTCTCCAAATTTTGCTTCGCCATTGCTGTGGCCCGGTTCCGAACACCTGAAAAGGCCTGGAGCGTACAACGGCCGAAACGTTGTGAATATGGCAGTGAAAATGTGGATAACAGTCCGAATAATGTAAATAATGCCAGTAATCATAATACCTAATCTCAGAGATATAGTTCGAAATTCCAATCACCTGAAGAAGGCCGGAGCGTACAACGGCCAAAAACCTTGTGAATATGGAAATTAAAATGGGGATAACAGTCCGAATAATGTAAATAATGCAAGTAATCATAATACCTCGTCTCGGAGATATAGACAGATATGTGACACTTTTGACGGTAGACTCAAAAGAAATTGGATAATTGCCTTACATATCTTTCTACAAACGTCGTTGAGTGGTTCACAAAGAATTGCATAATTGCCTTACATATCTTTCTACAAACGTCGTTGAGTGGCTCACAAGGAATTGGATAATTGTCTTATATATCTTTCTACAAACGTCGTTGAATGGTTCACAAATAATTGGATAATTGCCTTACATATCTTTCTACAAACGTCGTTGGGTGGTTCACAAAGAATTGGATAATTGCCTTACATATCTTTCTACAAACGTCGTTGAATGGTTCACAAAGAATTGCATAATTGCCTTACATATCTTTCTACAAACGTCGTTGGGTGGTTCACAAAGAATTGGATAATTGCCTTACATATCTTTCTACAAACGTCGTTGAGTGGTTCACAAAGAATTGCATAATTGCCTTATATATCTTTCTACAAACGTCGTTGAATGGTTCACAAAGAATTGCATAATTGCCTTACATATCTTTCTACAAACGTCGTTGGGTGGTTCACAAGGAATTGGATAATTGCCTTACATATCTTTCTACGAACGTCGTTGAATGGTTCACAAAGAATTGGATAATTGCCTTACATATCTTTCTACAAACGTCGTTGAATGGTTCACAAAGAATTGCATAATTGCCTTACATATCTTTCTACAAACGTCGTTGGGTGGTTCACAAAGAATTGGATAATTGCCTTACATATCTTTCTACATACGTCGTTGAATGGTTCACAAAGAATTGCATAATTGCCTTACATATCTTTCTACAAACGTCGTTGGGTGGTTCACAAAGAATTGGATAATTGCCTTACATATCTTTCTACAAACGTCGTTGAGTGGTTCACAAAGAATTGCATAATTGCCTTATATATCTTTCTACAAACGTCGTTGAATGGTTCACAAAGAATTGCATAATTGCCTTACATATCTTTCTACAAACGTCGTTGGGTGGTTCACAAGGAATTGGATAATTGCCTTACATATCTTTCTACGAACGTCGTTGAATGGTTCACAAAGAATTGGATAATTGCCTTACATATCTTTCTACAAACGTCGTTGAATGGTTCACAAAGAATTGCATAATTGCCTTACATATCTTTCTACAAACGTCGTTGGGTGGTTCACAAAGAATTGGATAATTGCCTTACATATCTTTCTACAAACGTCGTTGAATGGTTCACAAAGAATTGCATAATTGCCTTACATATCTTTCTACAAACGTCGTTGAATGGTTCACAAAGAATTGGATAATTGCCTTACATATCTTTCTACAAACGTCGTTGGGTGGTTCACAAAGAATTGGATAATTGCCTTATATATCTTTCTACAAACGTCGTTGAATGGTTCACAAAGAATTGCATAATTGCCTTACATATCTTTCTACAAACGTCGTTGGGTGGTTCACAAAGAATTGGATAATTGCCTTACATATCTTTCTACAAACGTCGTTGGGTGGTTCACAAAGAATTGCATAATTGCCTTATATATCTTTCTACAAACGTCGTTGAATGGTTCACAAAGAATTGCATAATTGCCTTACATATCTTTCTACAAACGTCGTTGGGTGGTTCACAAAGAATTGGATAATTGCCTTACATATCTTTCTACAAACGTCGTTGGGTGGTTCACAAAGAATTGGATAATTGCCTTACATATCTTTCTACAAACGTCGTTGAATGGTTCACAAAGAATTGCATAATTGCCTTACATATCTTTCTACAAACGTCGTTGAATGGTTCACAAAGAATTGGATAATTGCCTTACATATCTTTCTACAAACGTCGTTGGGTGGTTCACAAAGAATTGGATAATTGCCTTATATATCTTTCTACAAACGTCGTTGAATGGTTCACAAAGAATTGCATAATTGCCTTACATATCTTTCTACAAACGTCGTTGGGTGGTTCACAAAGAATTGGATAATTGCCTTACATATCTTTCTACAAACGTCGTTGGGTGGTTCACAAGGAATTGGATAATTGCCTTACATATCTTTCTACGAACGTCGTTGAATTGTTCACAAAGAATTGGATAATTGCCTTACATATCTTTCTACAAACGTCGTTGAATGGTTCACAAAGAATTGCATAATTGCCTTACATATCTTTCTACAAACGTCGTTGGGTGGTTCACAAAGAATTGCATAATTGCCTTATATATCTTTCTACAAACGTCGTTGAATGGTTCACAAAGAATTGCATAATTGCCTTATATATCTTTCTACAAACGTCGTTGAGTGGTTCACAAAGAATGGCATAATTGCCTTATATATCTTTCTACAAACGTCGTTGAGTGGTTCACAAGGAATTGGATAATTGCCTTACATATCTTTCTACAAACGTCGTTGAGTGGTTCACAAGGAATTGGATAATTGCCTTACATATCTTTCTACGAACGTCGTTGAATGGTTCACAAAGAATTGGATAATTGCCTTACATATCTTTCTACAAACGTCGTTGAATGGTTCACAAAGAATTGCATAATTGCCTTACATATCTTTCTACAAACGTCGTTGGGTGGTTCACAAGGAATTGGATAATTGCCTTACATATCTTTCTACAAACGTCGTTGGGTGGTTCACAAAGAATTGCATAATTGCCTTATATATCTTTCTACAAACGTCGTTGAATGGTTCACAAAGAATTGCATAATTGCCTTATATATCTTTCTACAAACGTCGTTGAGTGGTTCACAAAGAATTGCATAATTGCCTTATATATCTTTCTACAAACGTCGTTGAGTGGTTCACAAGGAATTGGATAATTGCCTTACATATCTTTCTACAAACGTCGTTGAGTGGTTCACAAGTAATTGGATAATTGCCTTACATATCTTTCTACAAACGTCGTTGAATGGTTCACAAAGAATTGGATAATTGCCTTACATATCTTTCTACAAACGTCGTTGAATGGTTCACAAAGAATTGCATAATTGCCTTATATATCTTTCTACAAACGTCGTTGAATGGTTTACAAAGAATTGCATAATTGCCTTATATATCTTTCTACAAACGTCGTTGAGTGGTTCACAAAGAATTGCATAATTGCCTTATATATCTTTCTACAAACGTCGTTGAGTGGTTCACAAGGAATTGGATAATTGCCTTATATATCTTTCTACAAACGTCGTTGAGTGGTTCACAAGGAATTGGATAATTGCCTTACATATCTTTCTACAAACGTCGTTGAGTGGTTCACAAGGAATTGGATAATTGCCTTACATATCTTTCTACAAACGTCGTTGGGTGGTTCACAAAGAATTGGATAATTGCCTTATATATCTTTTTTTAAACCTATTTGAGTAGTTCACAAAGAATTGGATAATTGCCTTACAATTCTTTCTACAAACGTCATTGCGTGTTTCACAAAGAATTGTACCAAACAGCAGAAACGTGAAGATTTTCAACAGAAGCAACAAGCAAAATGGATAGCACATTGAACCCGGAGAGAAAATAATTATATAATGAAGATGTTGATATTCTACCTTACTTCGAACAAAAGGTTAGGAAGGAAAGCGCCGTCAATAGTGAAAAGAGCCATAAGAGAAATAAGCAATCCATTTTTTTCTGAAAAATTGATTTAATAGAAAGATTTTATGAATTTTAACCGACAGTAGTACTGACTACTCAGTCAATGAATGTCGAATGTTTTCTTATAAGAATACAGCTCACATTATCATTACCCTTTAAGACGAGAATATATATTAAACTTTGATTCCGGCCCGCTAGCCAAGCAGTGATGAAAGGCGTAAATTCGAGTAGCAATGGCTGCTCAGCCAATGAATGCTGAATGTTTCCTTATAAGGAAACGGCTATTATTATCAAAATCGTTTGAGAGGAGGAGAACAGATAATACACTTTGATCCCAGTCCAACGGCGAAGTAGTGAAGATACGCGTTATTCAAGTAGCACTGGCAGCCCAGTCGATGAAGGCCGAATGTTTCCTTATAAGGAAACAGTTAATATTACCGTTTGTTTGTGCTTCTGTAGTGCCAGCGTATCGGCTCTGGTAAAAAAAAAAATACGGCGTCTTTAAGATTTCATAGGATTTACTCGTTTGAAGCCATTTTTAAACCCATGATAAAAGGGTAACAGAACAAGAGACTTAAACACAAAGATGGTCGTCAAATAGACAAAAAAAAATAAGAAATAAAAAAAGATATGAAGAGCCATGATTGCCCCCGTCCCGGATTTCGCAGTTCGAGTTTTTTAAAGGGAGGCCTTTGAATACAGTGACCATTCATACTCTGTTATTAGGTCGAGAATAAAATTTCGAAGAATAAAAGAGGAGAAAACATTGACCAGAAACCTTTAATCAGAATTCAATTAATGAAGTCAATTAGGCACATTTAATGAGCTTAATTAAATTTAATTTGAAATGAATGCTTTTGCAAACTGCAACGGAATAAAATTGGCATTAGCAGAAGACTATAAAAAAGTGTTACGGTGCCTCCGAACACAGACAGAATTGCAGGCATGTTTAAGGTTAAGGGAAAGACACACACATACACACACACGCACGCACCGTAGTTTTTGTCCGATTATTCCCAAATGTCCGACAAAGTATTTCTCTTAACGACCGATAGATGGCGTTAATAAAATAGGAATATAAGAAGAATAAATATTACTTATACTTTTTCATTCTTTTTTATTCGCAGTATTCATTAGTAATAGGTCATTTTTCGTTTCCCGTTTAGGTGGCTTTTGGGACCCCAGCGAACCACATACCGCATTAGGAGCAGAGAAAAGAGATTTTAAATGTCTAACGAGTATGTTCTTCTTCTACATGCCGCATATTTTCAATAATTGGACGTTCATGACTCTCTATAACTTCCTATCGTATGTGCAATGTATTTCTTATTATGCCTCGCAGACTCGTTCCAGTTACATAAAATTCTTAGGTTGGTCACTCGATGTTTCTTTCTATAAAAGTCTCCAAAATATCTTTTCTCATTATGTATCGCAGAAATTTCAACTTTCTCATTCTGATTCTAAGTATAAGTGTCCTTTTTGTTTCCATTTTGCTTAAAACTTCCTCATTGCTCACATGCTCCGTCCATGCTATTCTCAGCCTTCTTCTGTAGAACCACATCTCTGATGCTTGTCTTTTTCTGATTCTAAGTATAAGTGTCCTTTTTGTTTCCATTTTGCTTAAAACTTCCTCATTGCTCACATGCTCCGTCCATCGTATTCTCAGCCTTCTTCTGTAGAACCACATCTCTGATGCTTGTCTCTTTCTGATTCTAAGTATAAGTGTCCTTTTTGTTTCCATTTTCCTTAAAACTTCCTCATTGCTCACATGCTCCGTCCATCGTATTCTCAGCCTTCTTCTGTAGAACCACATCTCTGATGCTTGTCTTTTTCTGATTCTAAGTATAAGTGTCCTTTTTGTTTCCATTTTGCTTAAAACTTCCTCATTGCTCACATGCTCCGTCCATCGTATTCTCAGCCTTCTTCTGTAGAACCACATCTCTGATGCTTGTCTCTTTCTGATTCTAAGTATAAGTGTCCTTTTTGTTTCCATTTTCCTTAAAACTTCCTCATTGCTCACATGCTCCATCCATGGTATTCTCAGCCTTCCTCTGTAGAACCACATCTCTGATGCTTGTCTCTTTCTGATTCTAAGTATAAGTGTCCTTTTTGTTTCCATTTTGCTTAAAACTTCCTCATTGCTCACATGCTCCGTCCATCGTATTCTCAGCCTTCTTCTGTAGAACCACATCTCTGATGCTTGTCTCTTTCTGATTCTAAGTATAAGTGTCCTTTTTGTTTCCATTTTCCTTAAAACTTCCTCATTGCTCACATGCACCGTCCATGGTATTCTCAGCCTTCCTCTGTAGAACCACATCTCTGATACTTGTCTTTTTCTGATTCTAAGTATAAGTGTCCTTTTTGTTTCCATTTTGCTTAAAACTTCCTCATTGCTCACATGCTCCGTCCATCGTATTCTCAGCCTTCTTCTGTAGAACCACATCTCTGATGCTTGTCTTTTTCTGATTCTAAGTATAAGTGTCCTTTTTGTTTCCATTTTCCTTACAACTTCCCCATTGCTCACATGCTCTGTCCATTGTATTCTCAGCCTTCTTCTGTAGAACCACATCTCTGATGCTTGTCTTTTTCTGATTCTAAGTATAAGTGTCCTTTTTGTTTCCATTTTGCTTAAAACTTCCTCATTGCTCACATGCTCCGTCCATGCTATTCTCAGCCTTCTTCTGTAGAACCACATCTCTGATGCTTGTCTTTTTCTGATTCTAAGTATAAGTGTCCTTTTTGTTTCCATTTTCCTTAAAACTTCCTCATTGCTCACATGCTCCATCCATGGTATTCTCAGCCTTCTTCTGTAGAACCACATCTCTGATGCTTGTCTTTTTCTGATTCTAAGTATAAGTGTCCTTTTTGTTTCCATTTTGCTTAAAACTTCCTCATTGCTCACATGCTCCGTCCATCGTATTCTCAGCCTTCTTCTGTAGAACCACATCTCTGATGCTTGTCTTTTTCTGATTCTAAGTATAAGTGTCCTTTTTGTTTCCATTTTCCTTACAACTTCCCCATTGCTCACATGCTCTGTCCATTGTATTCTCAGCCTTCTTCTGTAGAACCACATCTCTGATGCTTGTCTTTTTCTGATTCTAAGTATAAGTGTCCTTTTTGTTTCCATTTTGCTTAAAACTTCCTCATTGCTCACATGCTCCGTCCATCGTATTCTCAGCCTTCTTCTGTAGAACCACATCTCTGATGCTTGTCTTTTTCTGATTCTAAGTATAAGTGTCCTTTTTGTTTCCATTTTCCTTAAAACTTCCTCATTGCTCACATGCTCCGTCCATCGTATTCTCAGCCTTCTTCTGTAGAACCACATCTCTGATGCTTGTCTCTTTCTGATTCTAAGTATAAGTGTCCTTTTTGTTTCCATTTTCCTTAAAACTTCCTCATTGCTCACATGCTCCGTCCATGGTATTCTCAGCCTTCTTCTGTAGAACCACATCTCTGATACTTGTCTTTTTCTGATTCTAAGTATAAGTGTCCTTTTTGTTTCCATTTTGCTTAAAACTTCCTCATTGCTCACATGCTCCGTCCATGCTATTCTCAGCCTTCTTCTGTACAACCACATCTCTGATGCTTGTCTTTTTCTGATTCTAAGTATAAGTGTCCTTTTTGTTTCCATTTTCCTTAAAACTTCCTCATTGCTCACATGCTCCATCCATGGTATTCTCAGCCTTCTTCTGTAGAACCACATCTCTGATGCTTGTCTTTTTCTGATTCTAAGTATAAGTGTCCTTTTTGTTTCCATTTTGCTTAAAACTTCCTCATTGCTCACATGCTCCGTCCATCGTATTCTCAGCCTTCTTCTGTAGAACCACATCTCTGATGCTTGTCTTTTTCTGATTCTAAGTATAAGTGTCCTTTTTGTTTCCATTTTCCTTAAAACTTCCTCATTGCTCACATGCTCCGTCCATCGTATTCTCAGCCTTCTTCTGTAGAACCACATCTCTGATGCTTGTCTCTTTCTGATTCTAAGTATAAGTGTCCTTTTTGTTTCCATTTTCCTTAAAACTTCCTCATTGCTCACATGCTCCGTCCATGGTATTCTCAGCCTTCTTCTGTAGAACCACATCTCTGATGCTTGTCTTTTTCTGATTCTAAGTATAAGTGTCCTTTTTGTTTCCATTTTGCTTAAAACTTCCTCATTGCTCACATGCTCCGTCCATGCTATTCTCAGCCTTCTTCTGTAGAACCACATCTCTGATGCTTGTCTTTTTCTGATTCTAAGTATAAGTGTCCTTTTTGTTTCCATTTTCCTTAAAACTTCCTCATTGCTCACATGCTCCGTCCATCGTATTCTCAGCCTTCTTCTGTAGAACCACATCTCTGATGCTTGTCTCTTTCTGATTCTAAGTATAAGTGTCATTTTTGTTTCCATTTTCCTTTAAACTTCCTCATTGCTCACATGCTTTGTCCATGCTATTCTCATCCTTCTTCTGTAGAACCACATCTCTGATGCTTGTCTCTTTCTGATTCTAAGTATAAGTGTCCTTTTTTTTTCCATTTTCCATGAATTTCATCTTTACTCACATATTTACTCAATGGGATTTTTGTACTGCAGTCAAATTCGTAAAATCTACTGAAAGCCCATAATAATTAATTATGGAAAATAATGATCGAAATGATGCAGGAGAGCTACGTTATTACAGTAGGAAAGTGCCTGAAGCCGAGATGCCAGGACAGGATCGATGATATTACAAATCCTTTGTATTTAGTCTAAACATACATAACATTACACCAGACCAGATGCGACAGTAATATTTACGACATGGTGGTAGTCTTATAAATACATAAGGTAGATTCTGGTGACAAAAATTGCCTAGAACAAAGCAGGAGACCAACTTTCATAGCAGCAGAACTTGAAATCGATTTAATATAATATTTCCAATTCATTTCAGTAGAAAAGGCGTAATAAATCACTTTGCTGGAGGTTAGCATTGGCCATTATTCATTTATTTTTTAGGGAACAGTGCTAAACTGTTTATCTGTCGAAGTCTCTGCCTCGAGCAGAGAGGAACCCGGACGAGGCTTTGCCGTAGAGCAAAGTTTCGTCCGGGGTGGTAGACAGACCCTGAACCCGTTTATACGGGTGCAAAGGGAATATTTTTGGCCGAGCCTACGGGCTCGGAGAACCCACGGTAAACTCGGCCTTGTGCCACATATATCCCTCGTGGGGACGCTGTTAAATATTGACATTACCATAGCCTGTTCAACTGTCGAACTCTATGTCTTTGGCAGAGAGGAAACACGGACGAGGCTTTGCCGAAGGGCAACGTTTCGTCCGGAGAGGTAGACAGACCCTGAACTCGTTTATACGGGTTCTAAGGGAATATTTTTGGTCGAGCTTACGGGCTCGGAGAACCCACGGTAAACTCGGCCTTGTGCCACATACATCCCTCGTGTTCTGTTAAATATTTTATTCATTTACTGCTTGAGAACAGCAAGAATTTGTTTGGATTTAAACCATGAGTTCCATCAGAGTACCCCCTCCTTTTTTTTTCTTCTTAAGCATTTCACCCCAAGCAAAATAGAGCAGTTACGTTTTGGAGGCGTTCAAATTAACAAGTCATTTCTTGAAGCTGACTTTTTTATCACCATGCCTCTACATTTCAAAGACCACTGAGCTGGGGGTTGGTCCCCTCCCCAACAGTGGAGCATGGCGACTTTGCTTTCCAATAAATTAAAACAGAGAATGG
Source organism: Acanthosepion esculentum (assembly GCA_964036315.1). Taxonomy (NCBI): domain Eukaryota; kingdom Metazoa; phylum Mollusca; class Cephalopoda; order Sepiida; family Sepiidae; genus Acanthosepion; species Acanthosepion esculentum. Next base: position 20,780,086 of record OZ038507.1, read on the forward strand.
GAAAATAAATAGAGCCAAATATTTCTTCACTTCTCTGCATTTTGTCTAGCAAAATAAATGTCCCACTGGTTCACAAGAATCCAAACAAGCTACACTCACACATGCTGTCAAAGACAATTTTATTTTATTTTGGGGGGAGGGGTAATTTACAGATAAGTTAGATACTTTGAAAATTACAAATTAAATTAAAATATTAATTAGCAAATATGGAAATACCAAAAATGTTAAAATATCAATTAATAAATCCAGAAAGAGAAACCTACAGGTCAAATGTGGGGATTACCTTATCTTGAATTTAGAAGTGCCGCGGTTCAACTAGAGGGCAAGGGACGTAACTCTATTGTATTTTTTTAGATATCGTCCTTCATGGGTGGGGGGGAGTAAGTAAGCACCCGCTAACAGATAAGAAAGACTGAAACATATAAAAAAAAATTTCGTCCAGAAATACCATAACGTTTCGACTTCTGAAGAAGACCGGCATGCTAAATATCTTCGAGATATCCAAAGTAATAAACACCAGCTTCACCATTCCTATCTAAAGCTTGACAGAAACGCTTTCCAAAATAACCGTTAACACATCAACAATCTAGAGAAGCGAAAGCCATATTGTTTGTCTGAAAGACGACGATACGAGGTGAAATGCTTAACCAATTTGGAGTTTATTTCGCCTTATTTCTTAAAAACAGGAACTACAGAAGAGAATTTCCAACAAGCAATAAAGCAAGAAGAATCCAAAAATTTATTGTAGAGTTTAGAGGGAACAGGATACATTTCAGGCGCATATTTAGTTTGGACTACTGCAATAATTGAGGAATCGGAGAGCCGAGTTCGAATTCCAGTCGAATCCATTACATTCACTTACGTGCTAATCCTCTTCTTCTCCCTCCAGCTATGGGTAAATAGCAGGACAGACTGGGTTCTACCGCCTTGGATGGCAACTTGTCTAGGAATTCAAACCCGGAGTGGAGCCCCCGAAGGCGGATGGACGGCATTTTGTTCTACCTTCCGGCAACTCCTGCAGCCGCGCTGGTGCCAAACTGTATTGGTTTATCCTTTCCTTTGGACTCTGCTAGCAAGGCCGAGAGGGGTAACTAGACGTCTGGGCAGACCTTGTTCTCCATATATCCCGCCCAGGCTCGTAGCGCACCGCGCTATTTCATCGTCTCTCGAGACGGACGAATGCCGCCGACGACGACAGATTACCGAGCCGCCAGTATTCACGTAAACCAAACTTGAGGCTATGTTTCTAATTATTATGAGCCACGACTGTGGATAGAATGAAAGAAATATTGATTTTTAAATAAATTCCAGAAGAGGGGGTCATAATATTGACAGAGTGTAAAATCGATCCTTGAAATAAAAGAATACACTGTTCTACTCGTATTAATTTGGGATTTTTTTTTTCAGGGAATAAATTTGAAAATAAACATTAAGTAGAACTTTCTCAGGCCGCGATATTTCTCAGAATCGACAGATATGGATTTCTTATCCATTTAAAAAGAGAGTTCTATCCATAATATAAATACAGTCATAAACTGCTGACATTTACAGAGTTATTGGACTTAGCTGTTATTTACAAATATCAAGTTTGAAACAGTTCTTCCATCTGCATTTTTTATTTTTAAAACTTTTTAAAAACTGTTTTTTTAGGGGAATTTCTAAGGATATTTTATTGTAGAACTCGCAATGAACTTATTCGGTCTTTAACTTAAGAGACAAAATTAAGATTCTTTGCAGCTTATGTTAAATGAAGAAAAAGTGGGGATATACCTTTATTAATTCCTGCAAAGTTTCGTTTGTTAATTTTTAAAAAAAGTATATATCCGTCCGTTCTTTATCTAAAAGATATCTTTTTGTAACAAAAATGTTGTACCTATTTTAGTACACCGGACAGCTAAATCTGGATAACTTTGTAAAAATCAATGATCGATTTTTCACGCTATCTATATTATGAAAAAAAAAACAACAACTTCTTAAACAGTCCCAAAATCTTTGTCTATTCTAAGAAGTGTTGCAGCTTAAAAAAGATCTAAGGAATTTTAAGTAAGGCGATTCTAAGACAATTATAAGTCCTACAAGGATTCATAATTTATCAGACCTTTTGAATTAAAGGTGACCCTGTTATTTATTTTGAGCTCATTGATAAAATCCAAAGAAGAATCAGCAATATTATTGGTCCTGATCTGGCTGCCCGGCTTCAGTCACTTTCCCACCACCATAAGGTTGCCTCTCTGTGTCATTTCTATAAATACATTCATGGTAATTATTCAGATCAGTTCTTTGCTATGGTAACTATACCTTTTGAATTAAAGGTGCCCCTGCTATTTACCTTGGGCTCCTTGATAAAATCCAAAGAAGAATCAGCAATATTATTGGTCCTGATCTGGCTGCTCGGTTTCAGTCACTTTCCCACTGCCGTAAGGTTGCCTCTCTGTGTCATTTCTATAAATACTTTCATGGTAATTGTTCAGATGAGTTCTTTGCTATGGTAACTATACCTTTTGAATTAAAGGTGCCCCTGCGATTTACCTTGAGTTCCTTGATAAAATCCAAAGAAGAATCAGCAATATTATTGGTACTGATCTGGCTGCTCGGCTTCAGTCACTTTCCCACCACCATCAGGTTGCCTCTCTGAGAATACTATGCACTGAACATGTGAGCAACAACGAAATTCTAGAGACAATGGGAACAGAAAGGACACTTATAGTTAACATCAAAAAGCGATAGTTGAAATTTCTAAGGCCCATAATGATGAAAAGAAGATCGGAAAATTTGACACTCACTGGACGTGGGCAAGATGTGGGCAAGACGTAGGCAAGAGGAACAAAGGAAAACAGGGTATTAGCTACCTAGCGATATAAATGGATGGCAGAACAGGGTTTAGGAGAGACTGAAAAAAAGGCAAAATTCAATAAAGGACAGGAAATTGTGGAGAGCCATGATTACCAACGTCCTGAAGGGATACGTCACATAGAAGAAAAATGACGAGCTTGTGTAAATGGATGATAAAACCAGGTTTAGAAAAGATAACAAAACGACGAAATTTTCTAAGAGCTACAAACGACATTGTGAGGAACCATGATCGCGAACGTCCTGAGAAGGGGGTGCCTATAGAAGAAGAAGAAGAATCTGCAAAAATTATTTCAAAACCTTTATTCCCTATTTTTTTACGAGTTGACCACTCTATTTATGTAGCGCAATGATAATTTATATAATAAATGCGAATGTCTATGTGTCACTTTGTCACACTTTTTCAACATTACCCCTAGTAGCCTAACATATCATATAATTTTGGAATCAGGCAGACTTCATGATCAAATTAAAAACATTCCGGGCCGGATCCGGACCCGCCATCCAGAAATGTTCGATTCCTAAGTTTTCGTCACTGCGAGTGTTTTCGGATGGTGGCATCTTGGCTTCTACTGATAAAAAAAAAATAAAAGGGATACAACTGTATAACTTTCAATAGCTCATGTTCAAATGAAAAAATATACTATTTACAAATTAGTGTTTCAAAATAAAATTGTCCGTTTTTTTTTGGGGGGGGGGTCAAATTTATTTTTGTAGCCCAACATATCATAAAAACATTCCGGGCCGGATCCGGACCCGCCATCCTGAAATTTTGGATTCCTAAGTTTTCACCACTCCGATTGATTTCGGATTCCGCCATCTTGGCTTCTACTGGTGAAAACAATTAAAGGGATACAACTCTCTAACTTTCAATAGCTCATGTTCAAATGAAAAAAAATACTTTTTACAAATTACAGTGTTTCAAAATAAAATTGTCCGTTTTTTGTTTTTTTTTAAAATCTTTTTTGTAGCCCAACATATAGCATTTTGCAATCAGGCCGATCCAGTGAGCAAATTAAAAATATTCTGGGCCGGATCCGGACCCGCCATCCTGAAATTTTCGTTTCCCAAGTTTTCATCACTGCGCGTGTTTTCGGATTACGCCATCTTGGCTTCTACTGATAAAAACAATTAAAGGAATACAACTCTCTAACTTTCAATAGCTCATGTTCAACTGAAAAAAATACTATTTACGAATTAGTGTTTCAAAATAAAATTGTCCGGTGATTTTTGGATTTTTTTTTTTTTTTCAAATTTACTTTTGTAGCCCAACATTGTGGGCCAGATCCGGACCTGTAATCCTGAAATTTTGGATTCCCAGGTTTTCATTAATGCGATTGTTTTCGGCGAATTTTTTACGTGATTTTTTGCGACGAATTTTTTTTTTTTTTTTTTTGTACGATAACAACTTCTATAACTTGGAAATAAACTTGAAAATAATCGAAATACGTACATCAAATTGACTTTAAATTAAGTAGAGATAGAAGAATTATCGTTGAACTTTTAAAAAAGGTAAGCTTAAATATTAATGCAATATTCAATGCAGCGATCAGTTTTGGGTTCTTCTGTCTAGTTTAAATGCCGCCCGATAGCTAGTTAGGCATAAACGTTTGGCTATTTGTCGTCGAACACTAAGCGGGTGTATTCGTTCGAATAACTTTACGTGCGCAGATATTGACAGCGAGGTCTGATTACACAAATGAAGCTCGTAAGAGATTTGAAGTTCTGATACACTCGCGATAGAAGCCCGTTTCAATCAGGAGAAAGATCAAATTATTTTTCAAGATTTATTCTTGATGAGGTTACGATCGATCCATTTGATAGACGTATGTATATATGAGTTGATTTCACTTTCCATGCACTTAACTGTTGTTGCACTATTCAAGCGTCCAAGCACTAGATGGATGGTAAGAAATTTATGGTATTTTTTTTATATCATTGGTTGGCTATCTGCAATGAATCGACGCCTCATAGGTCAGGAGGGACGGAAAAAATACCAACACCGGAAACAATCACGAACACAGCCGAATACGGGATTAAAACGAGCAGGGCACGAAGAATAACTTCCACACGTAAGGGACGAACGTGTAATGGCTACTCCGATACACCACGCCCACAAAATACTTAATAATTATTGGCTAGAAAATAAGTACTATTTACTACAGGACAATTTATCCATCGCAGTAGCTACACCAAATTTTCTGCCATTGACTTTGTCAAACTTTGTTTAGTAAAAAATCAGTGATTGGTTGATTTTTGACCAATCGTATAATTTAAACATTCCTTTCGATATTTTTCCCGCTCCTCTCTGGAGCCTACTCAAAAAGTATAAATACCACGAAAATAAAACAATAGAACAGTAGTAGAACAAATAAATCAACAGAGCTCAACTACGTACGTGTACCTACATTCTTCTACTCACAGACACACACACACACACAAAACTACAATTGCACTACGCTGTGAACTGTCTGTCCAAAAGCCAAGTAACAAACTCAAAATTCTATTATCCTTTTGTACAAGCTTTTTCATACTTGAACTCAGTTATCATTTATCACTGAACTCTGAACATTTAAACAAGAAAGTTCTTTAATACATATTTTCAATCTTGCATCAGTACAAGGGAAACTACTGTTATAGACAAGCGTATGGTTGCAAGACAGAAATACGACAACAGCAGAAATAGATTTACGTGATTTATTTCAATAGGAACGTGTGGTTTTGGGACAGCTACCGTGTGGTATAGTTCATAAGCCGGCTGCCGATCCGGGTTGATCTCTCATAGTAGTTCCCACTGGTTGGCGTGGCGTTCCTCCTACTGACTGCTGCTGACTGCCCAGACTGACCATGACAGATCTCTTCCCCGGCCTCCCGTTGACTACTTTGTACTTCCCCGTGTGATACCCCGTATTCTTTTGGATCTTGTCGGTACGGCCGAGAGAGTGGCCGTCTAGTCTGGGCAGTGCACGGACTCCATGTACTATCGCTATACCTACGCCCTGGAGGGGTCATTCCTGTTTCACCACAAAGGACTCAGTTTGAACCAAACAGGGCGCTACCTTTATCTTGCTAGATAAACGGATACCATATTTATATATATATATATATATATATATATATATATATATATATATGTGTGTGTGTGTAAAGAGAGAGAGATATATAACGTTTATTCTTCATGGAACCATTTAGAGAGCTATTTCACGCATAGAGATTTATCAAAATAGGTAACTACATATTGATAGAAATAATTCCATTCCTTTGTTTTAGATTTATTTACGTTGTAAATTCTATGATTGTAGAATATAAAACAGAGAACACTGATATACGTGAGGCAAAGAATATGTGTGTGTGTGTATGTGTGTGTATACATAAATAGCGTGAAACCCAAGCTCACAAACTTACACCAACTCAAGTATATATATATATATATATATATATATATATATATAGGTTTTGTAGTGCGTATTCAATTTATGTAATGTAAATCATTCAAACGAAAAACAAATACTGAAGCTAATTATATGGCGAGAATCATTGTTTGTGAGAGTGATTCTCGCCATATAATTAGCTTCAGTATTTGTTTTTCGTTTGAATGATTTACGTTACATATATATATATATATATATATATATATATATATATATATATATATATATATATATATAAATAAGCAGCTTTTAAGATGAGTCTACCGTAAATGCACACCAGAAAGAAAAAGAGTTCAAGGCCATATAAGTAGTATTAGAATACTGTACACCTAAAATTTAATTCACAATATATACATACATACATATATATATATATATGTAGGTATTTGTATTTGAACACTTACACGTACATTGGTTTATATTTAGCCATTTGAGCATATATATATATATATATATATATATATAATATATATATATGTATAATATTATAAATATTAGTAATTATACTCGTCTGGAAAAACCTTAGGTGTTTTGGTTTGTCAATGAACAAACCAATCCCCAAGGAGAAATAAGGGATAAAAAAAGAAAGAACTAAGAACATGAAATTGAAGCGTAAACAATCGTCCAGAATCCAAGCCCAGAGTCCAAAGGAAAAAAACCTACAACACGAGTAAAGCAAAAGTTACTAAGCAAAGTGCTCAATACACTAAGTAGAGCAAATCTCACTATGAACCTAAAGAGCCAGGCAAACCTACCTGACTCTTTAGGTTCTTAGTTATATATATATATATATATATATATATATATATATATATATATATATATATATATATATATATATATATATTGTTAAATATAACACCCAGTGCATGCCTGTTATGTCAGTTCATGAGCCGTTCTAATGAGCCGTTCATATGTTTACTTTAATTTCGGGTGAAAATAAAGACAAAATTTGTCCAACATTTGGATATTTTTTCATTAAGTTGGTCCTAAGCTCTCGGCGTCAATCAGCCATCCCCAAAGTGGTTAGACAGACATGAAACAAAGATATCCACCGTCAAAGCTGATAATTTATTTTGGCATAGAAAACGAAAGATTATTTTTAGGCTTCTTTTTTTAGATGTGGATGAGAGCATACGGAATATTCAAACAATTTCTACATAATTTGTGTCCAGAAAAGAAGAAAATTATAAGAACACAAGAAAAATTAAATAAATAACTTAACCCCAGTACCTTGACAGTCGTTTTTGATGAAACTTGTATAAAAGACGGATTGCTTCCCAAATACACACATATATATATCTATATATATATTATGAAATGGAAAAAGTCCGACAATAGTTTTAAGATATTTTTATGCTTATACATTATTTGTATAGATACAAATATTTAAGTAAATGCTCTGTTTTTTAATAAACAGTATTAAACAACATTTACCGGCTTGAATGTCCGAGAAATTTTCATAGAAAATTTTCGTCCTCCGACAGGAATCAAACCTGTATCCTATACGTAACCTTCATATAGCCTGACGTGCCTTTAATCGATTTGGCCATAGAGGAGCATTTCGCTTAGCAAGGTCGATTTTACTGTCTTTAAACTTTAATCTTCCATGAATACTCTCTCGTACATTCATATCTGCTCGATGCGTATCCAAATGTAAACAAATGACGTCACACATTATGAAATGGACAAAGTCTGACAATTATTTTAGGACATTTTTATGATTATACATTCTTTTTATAGATACAAATATTTAAGTAAATGCTCTGTTTTATAATAAACGGTATTAAACAACATTTACCGGCCTGAATGTCCGAAATATTTTCATAGGATAATGGTTCAATTCCTGTCGGAGGACGAACATTTTCTATGAAAATTTCTCGGACATTCAGGCCGGTAAATGTTGTTTAACACTGTGATATAGACAGATACTGAACTTCTGTTTATTTATTTGTTTTTATTGGTATCGTACTAAGGTTGGTCTTTGTTAACAGTTAACGGCTTCCAGTACAGTTTTACTTAGTTACCATTGTACGCATTTTCTTTGGGTTTATAAGTCCGCATGTTTAGTTGCGATGATTTTGTGTATTGAACTGTTTGTGATTTTACGAGTTAGTTTATGCGATCATCTCCATAAAGTTTTTGCGCAATTTCTTTGGCTTTGAAGGTAATTTCGTGTTTTTGTTGTTTTCGGTTCTTTGCTCGGTGTCTTAGATGTGCTTAAGTAATTTCTTGTGTTATTGGGATTTTATTTTACGTTTCGTTTTCTTTTCTTTTTTTTTCTTTTCTTTTTTATACGCTTTTAGTTTCCAGTTTAATCGGTGACGGACGAAGATAGTGAGTAATTTAAAAAAAAAAAAACTTTTATCCTTTTCTTTGGAATTCTTCAGCATTGTTATGGAATTTTTATGCACCTGGTTACGCTTTCCTCAAAGTTATCTAGACAATTCTTACTTTCTAACTTCTTTACGGCATCGAATGACTGGATCTTATGTCTTGCATTTGATTAATCCCAGTAAAATAACATTTTTATCTCTATATTTTTAAACAAACTAGTGACGTTCTATGATCGGTTCACTGTACCGCTCCAGTAAGCACCTGACTCCTTGCGCTATCCTCTACCTTTACAAGAGCCAGATCAGGCTGGAAATGGGGCACTGCTGCTATACATGGGCAGGAGCTACCCAGTATTCACTTTCCTGTCTTGATAGTATCCAACAGCAGATTTGTGGGTAATGAACCACTCTCATTCCCTTTGAAGTGCATTAGTGACACGTAAACTAAATTCCATCAGGATCGTCTCACAAACTACAATCATGACCATTATCTTCCCCATATATCCCCATTTATTTTTTTTTTACTCAGTAGTGCTCTACTTTGAGTGGCTCTTTTGCAGCATGAACATTATTGTAAAAAAAAACCTTTTGCTGAGATCCGAAAACATTTTGTGATGGCCAAGACGCATTCCAAAAGCTAGGTAGAGTATTACGAGACAGGAGGATTTCTTTGGTAACAAAGAAAAGAGTTCTCAACTGCTACGTGACATCTGTCCTCCTTTACGGTAGCGAATGTTGGCCGGTCCCCTCAAAGATGAAGAAGAGACCCGAGGCGACAGTGATATGGTTCCACAGAAGGATGCTAAGGATATCATGGACTGAGTGTGTGTGCAACGATGAGGTTTTGGAGAGGATGCAAACAAGGAGGAAGCTTATACTTTACATCAGGAAGAGGCAGCTGAAATTTCTGGGACACGTAATGAGAAAGGAGGGCTTGGAGAATCTGATACTCACAGGTCGAATAGAGGGAAAGAGAGAGAAGGGAAAGCAGTGCGTGACATGCCTGGTGAGATCTCTAGAGGTATTAGAATGGCCAAGGACGCATTCCAAAAGCTGGGTAGAGTATTGCAAAACAGGAGGATTTCTTTGCTAACGAAGAAAAGAATATTAAGCTGTTACGTGACATCTGTCCTCCTTTACGGCTGTGAATGTTGGACGGTCCCCTCAAAGATGAAGAAGAAACTCGAGGCAATGGAGATGGGGTTCTACGGAAGGATGCTAAGGATATCATGGACCAAGCGTGAGAGTAAAGATGAAGTTTCAGAGAGGTTGCTTATACTTAACACCAGGAAGAGGCAGCTGAAGTTTCTGGGACATATAATGAGGAAGGAGGGCCTGGAGAATCTGATACTCACGGGTCGAATAGAGGGAAAGAGAGACAAGGAAAACAACACGTGACATACCTGGCGGGCTTAAGCAAGTGGATAACAGAACGTGGTCTGGGGGAGGAAGCAGAGGGAAGGAACTTGCTGAGAGCTGCAAGGGATAGAGGGAGGTGGAGAATCATGATCGCCAACGCCCTGAAAGGACATGGCACACAAAAAGAAAGAAAGATGACGTACAATCCTCCATTTTATGTCCAGTGGAATCTTACGAGTTTCCTCATTTTATCAAAAATGATATTTTGATAAGCCTTTACTATCATTGGAATGTTTTTGTCTGTGAGTCTTTAAATATATTTCCTTGCAGTTATTACTATGTAGTAATTCTGGGGGATCAGTTTATTACTTAAAAATAATAGAAAACCAGACCCCCATTTCATGTCCGGTAGAATCTTATATTAATACGAATTTACTCATGCTGTCAAAAATTGCATTTGTTTGCAGTTATTACTATGTAGTAATTCTGGGGGATCAGTTTATTACTTAAAAATAATAGAAAACCAGACCCCCATTTCATGTCCGGTAGAATCTTATATTAATACGAATTTACTCATGCTGTCAAAAATTGCATTTGTTTGCAGTTATTACTATGTAGTAATTCTGGGGGATCAGTTTATTACTTAAAAATAATAGAAAACCAGACCCCCATTTCATGTCCGGTAGAATCTTATATAATTACGAATTTACTCATGCTGTCAAAAATTGCATTTGTTTGTAGTTATTACTATGTAGTAATTCTGGGGGATCAGTTTATTACTTAAAAAGAATAGAAAACCAACCCCCATTTTTTGTCCAGTAGAATCTTATATTAATGCGAGTTTGCTCATGCTGTCAAAAATTACATTTGTTTGCAGTTATTACTATGTAGTAATTCTGGGGGATCAGTTTATTACTTAAAATCAATAGAAAACCGAACCCCTCATTTTGTGTCCAGTAGAGTCTTATTTTTATATGAGTTTACTCATGCTATCAAAAATGATATTTTGTTAAATCCTTACTATTTTTGGAATGTTTTTGTATGCAAGTCTTTAAATAAATTTGTTTACACTATTAATATGTAATAAAATAGGGGGATCAGTTTATTACTCAAAAACAATAGAAAACCGAACCTCCTCTTCATGTCCAGTAGAATCTTACATTCATACAAGTTTGCTCATGCTCACTATTTACATTATTGTCCTCATCTTTGTCGCCATATTTATTACAACACTTCGGCCGTTGTACACTCTGGCCTTCATCAGGTGGTTGGGATGTCGAACTGAACCCTTTATTTCGCTCACCGGGGTAGACTGTTCTAAGTTCCATGTCTAATGGATGTCAGCTATCTCCTGGTGATTCACCTCTGCAAGTTCTCTACTGCCTTAACCGGGTATTGAACTCACACTCTTTGGGTCCCGTCACTGGATCTAACTAATGCCTTTATCCACTGTGCTTGACAACATCTGTGTATGAATTTCTGGGTAATATAAACCTAATGTCTTCAGCAACCTTTTTTTACCAGTGTTCATATGGCAATTTTTGCTGTTATCATTTCATATTTTTACCATGCTGTTGAATATATTTTCTTACTTTTAATGTTTTGTATGTGAATCTTTAAATAAATTTGTTTGCAGTTATTACTATGTAGTAATTCTGGGGGATCAGTTTATTACTTAAAATCAATAGAAAACCGAACCCCCATTTCAGTTTTATTAATATATAGTAATTCTGGGGATAAATATCAGGACAGACTGGGTTCTATAGCCTTGGTTGGCAAACAGTCTACAGGCAGAAAGAACCTACTGTGAGGAAATCTTCTGCCTCGCCAGTCGTGAATTGAATCGCCTAAGTTTATATCCCATATGGCACTTAACTGACTGTATTCCTTAAATCGGAAATTGAGATTTGCTTTAACAGGATGGCTTCCTGTAGCCAAATTGGTAATGGTACGCTTAGGATATAGGATATATTTTCAGGTAAAGAACTATGTCACTGACTAAAAGGAGAGAAATAAAGATTATATTTATGTATATATCATCTATATACTTAGCAGCTGTGTGTGTGTGTGTGTGTGTGTGTGTGTGTGTGATGTTCATGTGGGTTGTTTGCAATTAACTAGTGTGTGTGTGTGTGTGTGATGTTTATGTGGGTTGTTTGCAATTAACTAGTGTGTGTGTGTGATGTTCATGTGGGTTGTTTGCAATTAACTAGTGTGTGTGTGTGTGTGTGATGTTTATGTGGGTTGTTTGCAATTAACTAGTGTGTGTGTGTGATGTTCATGTGGGTTGTTTGCAATTAACTAGTGTGTGTGTGTGTGTGATGTTTATGTGGGTTGTTTGCAATTAACTAGTGTGTGTGTGATGTTCATGTGGGTTGTTTGCAATTAACTAGTGTGTGTGTGTGTGTGTGATGTTCATGTGGGTTGTTTGCAATTAACTAGTGTGTGTGTGTGATGTTTATGTGGGTTGTTTGCAATTAACTAGTGTGTGTGTGTGTGTGTGCTGTTCATGTGTGTTGTTTGCAATTAACTAGTGTGTGTGTGTGATGTTCATGTGGGTTGTTTGCAATTAACTAGTGTGTGTGTGTGTGTGTGTGTGTGTGTGTGCTGTTCATGTGGGTTGTTTGCAATTAACTAGTGTGTGTGTGTGTGTGATGTTCATGTGTGTTGTTTGCAATTAACTAGTGTGTGTGTGTGTGTGTGTGTCTGTGTGTCTGTGTGTGTGTGATGTTCATGTGTGTTGTTTGCAATTAACTAGTGTGTGTGTGTGTGTGTGTGTCTGTGTGTGTCTGTGTGTGTGTGATGTTCATGGGGGTTGTATAATATAAATAATAAATATAATAAATCTAAACTTGTCCATTTCCAGCCTTAGTAAATTATTTAACTAAATTTCCAGCTATTTTTAAAAATGGTTAGTTTTTGAGATATTTGGAATTTACGAAAATGGACTGACTGCGGTTAATATGCAGGTAAAACTAATATTAGCTTAAGATCTCTGAAATTTAATAATTTTTTTTTCTTTTTTTCCATAATATATATTGAAGCATGGTAAGCATCTAACAACTGCTGAAAAATAGAAAATAACAATGTTACTGAGTGAGGGAATGTCCACATCAGGGAGATATTGAAGGAGCTTTGCAGAGATCATCAAGCAATAAAAGAGGCTGTTGAAAATCTAAGTTGAGAACTCCCTGCGAAGGAAAAGTCTTTGAGAATGTGCTTCCTTGAGATGAACGTAAACTAGAACAAGTTATAGTAAAACAACCATCATTAACCAGCGCCTAGATCTTTGAAAATGCTGGAATTGAGGGAGTCAAGAAGGACAAAAGGTGTAGAATATTTTGTGAATTGGGGTCTGTAAAAAACTCTCCTAGGCAACGTTGTCTCGCTAAAGCAAATATTTGAAAGCATCAAAATTGGGCCAAGAAATACAAGAAAATTGACATTTCTAAAGTAATTTTCACCGACAAATCTCAAGTAACATTTGATAGGCCTGATGGATGGGGCCAACGGATGGATTTTATGCAATTCAGATGTGCCTGTGGCTAAAAAAATGCAACAAGGAGGTGGTAGTGTTATGGTATGGGCTGAAATTGTTGGCTAAATCATTATTTGACCATTCAAAGTCGATGAAAAAGTTAAACTGAACAGTACTAACTATTGTGATTTTATGAACAAGCCTTTCTTTTCATGGTACAAGTCCCAGTCTCACAGTTTCAAAACGAAATGTGTATTTTTTGCACGACAATTCTCCTTCTCATAAATCTAAGCTTACTGGTAAATTCTTTGAGCATAAAAGACTTACAAGAGAGAAGATAATGGAATAGCCACCATCAAGTCCTGATCTGAATCCGACTGGAAAAATTGAAAATAAATAAAATGTATCTACATACAAATTAGAGACATGCCAAAATACATCATTCCATATATATAATAAATCTGAATGTCATTGTGTCACTGTGTCACAGTTTTTCAATTAAAGGGAGACAACTCACTAACTTTCAATAGCTCATCTTCTTCTATATAAATAAATGAGAATGTTAGTGTATCAGTGTATGACACTTTTTCAACTTTACTCCTAGAAGCCATAGACTAACATATCATACCAATTTGGAATCAGGCCGACTCTTTGAATGAATTCCAAGACATTCCAGGCCTGATCCGGATCTGGAGCTAGAATCCTGAAATTTTGTATTCCCAAGTTTTTGATTGTTTTTGACTATTTTTGTATGTGATTTTTTGCAACAAATTTTTTTGTATGCTAACAATTTTTATAACTTGTAAATAAATTTGGGAATAATCAAAATTAATTGCGAAATCCAGCGAAAGTCACCAACAAAATAAAAATAATTTTTTGTACGAAAAGTAAGGACCTACATACATCAAATTCTCCTTAAATTAAGTGGCAGCAGAAGAATTATCATTAAACTTTTAAAAGTTAAGGAATACTTAAATGCAGTGATCAATTTTGAGTTCTTCTGTGGTTTTCTGTTGCCTCTTGCATTCACTCCTCCCTCCGTATTGTGATGAAGGTACAATCAAGAGCCCTCTGCTGGAGCTAACTTAAATGTCACCTGACAGAGCGGATTTTAAGCTAGTCTTAAATAAATCAACAGTGTTTTGCAGCAATTTTTGGATTAAGTGAGTGCTACCTCTACCTCAACAGGTATGAAAACGACTTTATATCTGCCAAAGGCTGCAAGGTAAGTACTCCCTAGCTGTCAGACTTGTACAGGTCACCACTTGGATATTGCCACTGCACTTTAGCAACCAGAGCAAAAATAGATGCTAATATGTCAGCAATACATGCACTAATACGTATTTGCACAACATTGCAATGACTCACACTGACAAGGTTAAGAATTCCAGAGATATCCGTATAAATAGTGAGTCATGTGTAACATTAAAAGCTTGGGGTCTATCACTCACAGTAGGCTAACAACGTGACTGGACACCACCCCAGATATTTCTGTGCAATCCCCTCCATCGTCGTCATCATTGGCATCCGTCCGTCTCGAGAGACGATGGAGTAGCACGGTGCGCTATGAGCCTGGGCGGGATATATGGAGAACTAGGGCGGCCCAGACGTCTAGTTCCCCCTCTCGGCCTTGCTAGCAGAGTCCAAAGGAGGGGATAAACCAATACAGTTTGGCACCAACGCGGCTGCAGGAGTTGCCGGAAGGTAGCACAAAGTGCCGTCCATCCGCCTTCGGGGCTCCACTCCGGGTTTGAATTCAGAGTTGTCCTTCTCCTAAACCAGTTGCCATCCAAGGCTATAGAACCCAGTCTGTCCTGCTATTTACCCATAGCTGGAGGGAGAAGAAGAGAATTCACACCTTTCCCAAGGGTATTAGCACTTAAGTGAATGTAATGGATTCGGATGGAATTCGAACTCGGCTCTCCAATTCCTCAATCCAAGCCGCTATCCATTACTCCACTGTGCCTCCTCTACCCCACTCCATATATAGCATATATATATATATATAGGAAATTGGAGAGAGTTATAATTGACAATGTTGTAGGACCGTTCAAAGGGTTCTGTGGGATGCCACCAAATCTATGCTATGGGCACCCCCGCCCTACTAAATCGCAATTTTCATAAGGTAGTATTTATATAAAATACAAATTTTATTCTATCCTAATTATGTACAATAATGAATCATATGCAATATAGGCGAACAATTCAACTAGAAAAAGTGAAAATAAATACAATGTATCTAAATACAAATTAGAGACCTGTCATAATAGATCATTCCATTTTAAATAAATCAATGTTTCACAACAATTGTTAACATCAACTTCAGATTTTTCTTGTGAAAATGTTGAAGAATTTTAACACATTATGGATAAAATTAGTGAATTTCATATATATATATATATATATATATATATATATATATATATATATATATATATATATATATATAATGCTTTTTCAATACTTAGCTATCTTTCTTTCTTTTTATGAGCCATGTGCTTTCAGGACATAGCCGATTGTGGCTCTCCACCTCCCTCTATCCCTTGCAGCTCTCAACAAGTTCCTTCCCTCTGCCACCTCCCCCAGACCACGTTCTGGCATCCACTTGCTTAAGCCCGCTAGGTATGTCATGCTTTGTTTTCCTTTGTCTCTCTTTCCCTCTATTCGTCTTGTGAGTATCAGATTCTCCAGTCCTCCTTCCTTATTATGTGTTCCAGGAACTTCAGCTGCCTCTTTCTGCTTTTTTGCATCCTCCCTAAGACCTCATCATTGCTCACACACTCGCTCTATGATATCCTTAGCATCCTTCTGTAGAACCACATCTTTGTCAGCACGAGTGTCTTCTTCATCTTCGAGGAAATCGTCCAACATTCAAGGACAGATGTCACGTAGAATCTCAGTATTCTTTTCTTTGTTACCAAAGAAATCCTTCTGTCAGTTCAGTATTCTTTTCTTTGTCTATCACTAAACCATTGTTATCTAAAAAAAAATTCTTATAATCTAAAAATATTTTCTGGCTTTAAATTACAAGCAATGGGTTGATAAACCGTAAAAAATGAATCAGTCAGTCAGGAAAGTAGACTTTTCAAGTCCACTAAATGTCAAAATGCTAAAAATTTTATATAACAGTCACACAAAATGGAAACCCCTTTTGAAAGTTTTCCTGGGTATGATGATAAATTACATCTGGCAGAAAGGCCTCTGATTCGAAGGTTTTGAAGAGCATGGAACCAATTCTTAATTGCTGGTGTTCCCAGGTTCACCCTGACTAAGGCTGGTAGCACCTGTCAGGGTCCCAGCTATAGGCAGAAAGTTAACCCCCCAGAAGGGATGAAATCACTATGAAAGTATAAAAATAGGTTTTAATACCAGCAATACATTTTTTGAAAAATTAATACCAGCAGTACATTTAAAAAAAAAAAAAATTACCAGCCATACATTTTTGAAAACAAGAAAATATTACCAGCAATAAAAATCTCGTCGGCATTGAGTTTGATATGCTGTAAAACAAATCAAACCAAACCTTTTGAAAGAAAAAGATTAGAAACAGAACCATAAAGACAGCAATATCAAAGCCTATCTGAAGTCCAATTTGAAGCATGATGTTCACTTAGTAAACAAAGGTATCTGAGTGCCTCACAAGAAAGGCTAGAACAAATCAGATTGCAGTCAAAGAAACATAGTAGTAGTTAATTAAACAATTCATTTTGCTTGGGAATTAATTTTATCTAAATAAACATTTTATATGTATAGATTATTAAAATGACTAAGGGAAGTAATGACTCATAAATTTATTACTTTCAGTTGATTTACTTCTCACTATAGAGCATGACACAAAAGATATAAATTAATACACATGGTAATTATTACATAGTAGATTTTCTCTTCCAGTTTCATGTGCTACACTCCCCAACTATACCATAAAAAAAGATATATCAAAATTTTTAAGAATGAGCTGATCAATTAGAATTACTAAATTCTATTCGATTGGCTCATTCTACCATTCCAGGAAGTACCTGACTCCTTTTACAATGCTTTATTATACAAGAGTCATATTAAACCGAAAATAGAGCGTTGCTGCTACATCCGTACTGGAGATGCTCAATCTGCACTTTTCAGCCTTGATAGAGTTCAAAATCATTTAAACAGTCTTTTAGGAGATGACTTATTTCCCACTCTACAGCCTCTTTCCCCACAGATTGAAAGTTGCAAGCCTATCATCTACTCTATTGCTATCTCCATAACAAATGTTCAGATGAGTGCTCCATTTGTTAGTTCTACAAATTTAGAGTTTCAGACGAAGGGCAAGTGATGCTGCGTCCACGGAGCCGAATCATTCTCCTTTCATCTGTCTTCCATTATTGTAAATAATTAGGTTAGAAGAAAATTGTATTTTATATGAATACTACCTTATGAAAATTGAAATGTAGTAGAGTGGCGGCCCCATATCATAGATTCGTGTGGGGCCCACAAGACCCTTGCACCAGCCATGATTATAATAGTCTTGTTTTAACAGTACCCTAACTATTATCTTTAAAACTGTCTATATCTCTGAGATGAGGTATTATGGCTACTTACATTATTTACATTATTCGGACTGTTATCCTCATCTTCATTGCCTAATTCACAACGTTCTGTGCACTCCAGCCTTCTTCAGGTGATCAGAATTTCGAACTGAAACCTTTATTTGGTCCACCAGGGTAGATTTTTCTAGTTCCACGTGCCATGCCTCTTTGGGATGTCTCAGTTATTTCCCTTTAACCCAACTCTCAAAGTTTTGGTTCACCACTGCTGTAGCCTGGTATTGAACTCCCAACTCTTTGGGTCTAGTCACTGGATCTAGCCAACATCTTTATCCACTGTGCCATGTGGAACTAGAACAATCTACTCTGGTGGATGAAATGAAGGGTTCAAAATTCCAGTCACCTGAAGAAGGCTGGAGCATACAACGGCCGAAACGTTGTGATTGAAGGTGAGGATATCAGTCCGAATAATGTAAATAATGTAAGTAATCTTTAGAACTGTTTCTTAACTCAAAGGATAACCTATTTTAAATTTCAGTCTAATTTAGTCGAAACCCTTGGACATAGTTTCTGGGAAAATAAATTTTGTGAGAAATTCAAGCATTGATTGAATGTAATAAGTTTCGTTACATTAGTAATTTTCTATGAATTGGATTTCATGGCTCATTGACTTCTACATCAAAGTCTTTTAGTATCAATGAACACAATCCCTTTGGCAAAGAAGGAATTAACGATGTCTGTGGACTGCTGCCAGATATTAGCAACACAGTCTTGAGAAATATAAATCAGGCTCCATTGAAAGCAGTTCAATCACAAATCGAGTTAGATTATCAAAAAATATTTTTGTAAAAGAATAAAAGACACCATAGGAAAAGAAACATTTATTAAAATTGGTTAAATATACATTTGCACATAAATTATGACTGGATTTCTTTCTTCTTTGCAGAATTTAATCTTTACTTACCTAGCTACCTACATAAATTATACCTACATAATTATACCTACATAAATTATGACTGGATTTCTTTCTTCTTTGCAGAATTTAATCATTACTTACCTAGCTACCTACATAAATTATACCTACATAATTATACCTACATAAATTATGACTGGATTTCTTTCTTCTTTGCAGAATTTAATCTTTACTTACCTAGCTACCTACATAAATTATACCTACATAATTATACCTACATAAATTATGACTGGATTTCTTTCTTCTTTGCAGAATTTAATCTTTACTTACCTAGCTACCTACATAAATTATACCTACATAATTATACCTACATAAATTATGACTGGATTTCTTTCTTCTTTGCAGAATTTAATCTTTACTTACCTAGCTACCTACATAAATTATACCTACATAATTATACCTACATAAATTATGACTGGATTTCTTTCTTCTTTGCAGAATTTAATCTTTACTTACCTAGCTACCTACATAAATTATACCTACATAATTATACCTACATAAATTATGACTGGATTTCTTTCTTCTTTGCAGAATTTAATCTTTACTTACCTAGCTACCTACATAAATTATACCTACATAATTATACCTACATAAATTATGACTGGATTTCTTTCTTATTTGCATAATTTAATCTTTACTTACCTAGCTACCTACATAAATTATACCTACATAATTATACCTACATAAATTATGACTGGATTTCTTTCTTCTTTGCATAATTTAATCTTTACTTACCTAGCTACCTACATAAATTATACCTGCATAATTATACCTACATAAATTATGACTGGATTTCTTTCTTCTTTGCAGAATTTAATCTTTACTTACATAGCTACCTACATAAATTATACCTACATAATTATACCTACATAAATTATGACTGGATTTCTTTCTTCTTTGCAGAATTTAATCTTTACTTACCTAGCTACCTACATAAATTATACCTACATAATTATACCTACATAAATTATGACTGGATTTCTTTCTTCTTTGCATAATTTAATCTTTACTTACCTAGCTACCTACATAAATTATACCTACATAATTATACCTACATAAATTATGACTGGATTTCTTTCTTCTTTGCATAATTTAATCTTTACTTACCTAGCTACCTACATAAATTATACCTGCATAATTATACCTACATAAATTATGACTGGATTTCTTTCTTCTTTGCAGAATTTAATCTTTACTTACCTAGCTACCTACATAAATTATACCTACATAATTATACCTACATAAATTATGACTGGATTTCTTTCTTCTTTGCATAATTTAATCTTTACTTACCTAGCTACCGACATAAATTATACCTGCATAATTATACCTACATAAATTATGACTGGATTTCTTTCTTCTTTGCATAATTTAATCTTTACTTACCTAGCTACCTACATAAATTATACCTGCATAATTATACCTACATAAATTATGACTGGATTTCTTTCTTCTTTACATAATTTAATCTTTACTTACCTAGCTACCTACATAAATTATACCTACATAATTATACCTACATAAATTATGACTGGATTTCTTTCTTCTTTGCATAATTTAATCTTTACTTACCTAGCTACCTACATAAATTATACCTACATAATTATACCTACATAAATTATGACTGGATTTCTTTCTTCTTTGCAGAATTTAATCTTTACTTACCTAGCTACCTACATAAATTATACCTACATAATTATACCAACATAAATTATGACTGGATTTCTTTCTTCTTTGCATAATTTAATCTTTACTTACCTAGCTACCTACATAAATTATACCTACATAATTATACCTACATAAATTATGACTGGATTTCTTTCTTCTTTGCATAATTTAATCTTTACTTACCTAGCTACCTACATAAATTATACCTGCATAATTATACCTACATAAATTATGACTGGATTTCTTTCTTCTTTGCAGAATTTAATCTTTACTTACCTAGCAACCTACATAAATTATACCTACATAATTATACCTACATAAATTATGACTGGATTTCTTTCTTCTTTGCATAATTTAATCTTTACTTACCTAGCTACCTACATAAATTATACCTACATAATTATACCTACATAAATTATGACTGGATTTCTTTCTTCTTTGCATAATTTAATCTTTACTTACCTAGCTACCTACATAAATTATACCTGCATAATTATACCTACATAAATTATGACTGGATTTCTTTCTTCTTTGGAGAATTTAATCTTTACTTACATAGCTACCTACATAAATTATACCTACATAATTATACCTACATAAATTATGACTTGATTTCTTTCTTCTTTGCAGAATTTAATCTTTACTTACCTAGCTACCTACATAAATTATACCTACATAATTATACCTACATAAATTATGACTGGATTTCTTTCTTCTTTGCATAATTTAATCTTTACTTACCTAGCTACCTACATAAATTATACCTACATAATTATACCTACATAAATTACGACTGGATTTATTTCTTCTTTGCATAATTTAATCTTTACTTACCTAGCTACCTACATAAATTATACCTACATAATTATACCTACATAAATTATGACTGGATTTCTTTCTTCTTTGCATAATTTAATCTTTACTTACCTAGCTACCTACATAAATTATACCTACATAATTATACCTACATAAATTATGACTTGATTTCTTTCTTCTTTGCATAATTTAATCTTTACTTACCTAGCAACCTACATAAATTATACCTACATAATTATACCTACATTAAGTATGACTGGATTTCTTTCTTCTTTGCATAATTTAATCTTTACTTACCTAGCTACCTACATAAATTATACCTACATAATTATACCTACATAAATTATGACTGGATTTCTTTCTTCTTTGCATAATTTAATCTTTACTTACCTAGCTACCTACATATATTATACCTACATAATTATACCTACATAAATTATGACTTGATTTCTTTCTTCTTTGCAGAATTTAATCTTTACTTACCTAGCTACCTACATAAATTATACCTACATAATTATACCTACATAAATTATGACTGGATTTCTCTCTTCTTTGCATAATTTAATCTTTACTTACCTAGCTACCTACATAAATTATACCTACATAATTATACCTACATAAATTATGACTGGATTTCTTTCTTCTTTGCATAATTTAATCTTTACTTACCTAGCTACCTACATAAATTATACCTACATAATTATACCTACATAAATTATGACTTGATTTCTTTCTTCTTTGCATAATTTAATCTTTACTTACCTAGCAACCTACATAAATTATACCTACATAATTATACCTACATTAAGTATGACTGGATTTCTTTCTTCTTTGCATAATTTAATCTTTACTTACCTAGCTACCTACATAAATTATAACTACATAAATTATGACTTGATTTCTTTCTTCTTTGCATAATTTAATCTTTACTTACCTAGCTACCTACATAAATTATACCTACATAATTATACCTACATAAATTATGACTGGATTTCTTTCTTCTTTGCATAATTTAATCTTTACTTACCTAGCTACCTACATAAATTATACCTACATAATTATACCTACATAAATTATGACTTGATTTCTTTCTTCTTTGCATAATTTAATCTTTACTTACCTAGCTACCTACATAAATTAAACCTACATAATTATACCTACATATATTATGACTTGATTTCTTTCATCTTTGCATAATTTAATCTTTACTTACCTAGCTACCTACATAAACTATACCTACATAATTATACCGACATAAATTAAACATGATTTTTTTCTTCTTTGCATAATTTAATCTTTACTTACCTAGCTACCTACATAAATTATACCTACATAATTATACCTACATAGATTATGACTTGATTTCTTTCTTCTTTGCATAATTTAATCTTTACTTACCTAGCTACCTACATAAATTATACCTACATAGATTATGACTTGATTTCTTTCTTCTTTGCAGAATTTAATCTTTACTTACCTAGCTACCTACATAAATTATACCTACATAATTATTACACCTATATAAATTATGACTTGATTTCTTTCTTCTTTGCATAATTTAATCTTTACTTACCTAGCTACCTTCATAAATTATACCTACATAATTATACCTACATAAATTATGACTTAATTTCTTTCTTCTTTGCATAATTTAATCTTTACTTACCTACATAAATTATACCTACATAATTATTATACCTACATAAATTATGACTTGATTTCTTTCTTCTTTGCATAATTTAATCTTTACTTACCTAGCTACCTACATAAATTATACCTACATAATTATTATACCTACATAAATTATGACTTGATTTCTTTCTTCTTTGCATAATTTAATCTTTACTTACCTAGCTACCTACATAAATTATACCTACATAATAATTATACCTACATAAATTATGACTGGATTTCTTTCTTCTTTGCATAATTTAATCTTTACTTACCTAACTACCTACATAAATTATACCTACATAATTATACCTACATAAATTATGACTGGATTTCTTTCTTCTTTGCATAATTTAATCTTTACTTACCTAGCTACCTACATAAATTATACCTACATAATTATACCTACATAAATTATGACTGGATTTCTTTCTTCTTTGCATAATTTAATCTTTACTTACCCAGCTACCTACATAAATTATACCTACATAATTATACCTACATAAATTATGACTTGATTTCTTTCTTCTTTGCATAATTTAATCTTTACTTACCTAGCAACCTACATAAATTATACCTACATAATTATACCTACATTAAGTATGACTGGATTTCTTTCTTCTTTGCATAATTTAATCTTTACTTACCTAGCTACCTACATAAATTATACCTACATAATTATACCTACATAAATTATGACTTGATTTCTTTCTTCTTTACATAATTTAATCTTTACTTACCTAGCTACCTACATAAATTATACCTACATAATTATACCTACATAAATTATGACTGGATTTCTTTCTTCTTTGCATAATTTAATCTTTACTTACCTAGCTACCTACATAAATTATACCTACATAATTATACCTACATAAATTATGACTTGATTTCTTTCTTCTTTGCATAATTTAATCTTTACTTACCTAGCTACCTACATAAATTATACCTACATAATTATACCTACATATATTATGACTTGATTTCTTTCTTCTTTGCATAATTTAATCTTTACTTACCTAGCTACCTACATAAACTATACCTACATAATTATACCGACATAAATTAAAACATGATTTCTTTCTTCTTTGCATAATTTAATCTTTACTTACCTAGCTACCTGCATAAATTATACCTACATAATTATACCTACATAGATTATGACTTGATTTCTTTCTTCTTTGCATAATTTAATCTTTACTTACCTAGCTACCTACATAAATTATACCTACATAGATTATGACTTGATTTCTTTCTTCTTTGCAGAATTTAATCTTTACTTACCTAGCTACCTACATAAATTATACCTACATAATTATTACACCTATTTAAATTATGACTTGATTTCTTTCTTCTTTGCATAATTTAATCTTTACTTACCTAGCTACCTTCATAAATTATACCTACATAATTATACCTACATAAATTATGACTTGATTTCTTTCTTCTTTGCATAATTTAATCTTTACTTACCTAGCTACCTACATAAATTATACCTACATAATTATTATACCAACATAAATTATGACTTGATTTCTTTCTTCTTTGCATAATTTAATCTTTACTTACCTAGCTACCTACATAAATTATACCTACATAATTATTATACCTACATAAATTATGACTTGATTTCTTTCTTCTTTGCATAATTTAATCTTTACTTACCTAGCTACCTACATAAATTATACCTACATAATAATTATACCTACATAAATTATGACTGGATTTCTTTCTTCTTTGCATAATTTAATCTTTACTTACCTAGCTACCTACATAAATTATACCTACATAATTATACCTACATAAATTATGACTGGATTTCTTTCTTCTTTGCATAATTTAATCTTTACTTACCTAGCAACCTACATAAATTATACCTACATAATTATACCTACATTAAGTATGACTGGATTTCTTTCTTCTTTGCATAATTTAATCTTTACTTACCTAGATACCTACATAAATTATACCTACATAATTATACCTACATAAATTATGACTTGATTTCTTTCTTCTTTGCATAATTTAATCTTTACTTACCTAGCTACCTACATAAATTATACCTACATAATTATACCTACATAAATTATGACTGGATTTCTTTCTTCTTTGCATAATTTAATGTTTACTTACCTAGCTACCTACATAAATTATACCTACATAATTATACCTACATAAATTATGAATTGATTTCTTTCTTCTTTGCATAATTTAATCTTTACTTACCTAGCTACCTACATAAATTATACCTACATAATTATACCTACATATATTATGACTTGATTTCTTTCTTCTTTGCATAATTTAATCTTTACTTACCTAGCTACCTACATAAACTATACCTACATAATTATACCGACATAAATTAAAACATGATTTCTTTCTTCTTTGCATAATTTAATCTTTACTTACCTAGCTACCTACATAAATTATACCTACATAATTATACCTACATAGATTATGACTTGATTTCTTTCTTCTTTGCATAATTTAATCTTTACTTACCTAGTTACCTACATAAATTATACCTACATAGATTATGACTTGATTTCTTTCTTCTTTGCAGAATTTAATCTTTACTTACCTAGCTACCTACATAAATTATACCTACATAATTATTACACCTATATAAATTATGACTTGATTTATTTCTTCTTTGCATAATTTAATCTTTACTTACCTAGCTACCTTCATAAATTATACCTACATAATTATACCTACATAAATTATGACTTGATTTCTTTCTTCTTTGCATAATTTAATCTTTACTTACCTAGCTACCTACATAAATTATACCTACATAATTATTATACCTACATAAATTATGACTTGATTTCTTTCTTCTTTGCATAATTTAATCTTTACTTACCTAGCTACCTACATAAATTATACATACATAATTATTATACCTACATAAATTATGACTTGATTTCTTTCTTCTTTGCATAATTTAATCTTTACTTACCTAGCTACCTACATAAATTATACCTACATAATAATTATACCTACATAAATTATGACTGGATTTCTTTCTTCTTTGCATAATTTAATCTTTACTTACCTAGCTACCTACATAAATTATACCTACATAAATTATGACTTGATTTCTTTCTTTTTTGCATAATTTAATCTTTACTTACCTAGCTACCTACATAAATTATACCTACATAATTATTATACCTACATAAATTATGACTTGATTTCTTTCTTCTTTGCATAATTTAATCTTCACTTACCTAGCTACCTACATAAATTACACCTACATAATTATTATACCTACATAAATTATGACTTGATTTCTTTCTTCTTTGCAGAATTTAATCTTTACTTACCTAGCTACCTACATAAATTATACCTACATAATTATTATACCTACATAAATTATGACTTGATTTCTTTCTTCTTTGCATAATTTAATCTTTACTTACCTAGCTACCTACATAAATTATACCTACATAATTATTATACCTACATAAATTATGACTTGATTTCTTTCTTCTTTGCATAATTTAATCTTTACTTACCTAGCTACCTACATAAATTATACCTACATAATTATTATACCTACATAAATTATGACTTGATTTCTTTCTTCTTTGCATAATTTAATCTTTACTTACCTAGCAACCTACATAAATTATACCTACATAATTATTATACCTACATAAATTATGACTTGATTTCTTTCTTCTTTGCATAATTTATTCTTTACTTACCTAGCTACCTACATAAATTATACCTACATAATTATTATACCTACATAAATTATGACTTCATTTCTTTCTTCTTTGCATAATTTAATCTTTACTTACCTAGCTACCTACATAAATTATACCTACATAATAATTATACCTACATAAATTATGACTGGATTTCTTTTTTCTTTGCAGAATTTAATCTTTACTTACCTAGCTACCTACATAAATTATACCTACATAATTATACCTACATAAATTATGACTTGATTTCTTTCTTCTTTGCATAATTTAATCTTCACTTACCTAGCTACCTACATAAATTACACCTACATAATTATTATACCTACATAAATTATGACTTGATTTCTTTCTTCTTTGCATAATTTAATCTTTACTTACCTAGCTACCTACATAAATAATACCTACATAATTATTATACGTACATAAATTATGACTTGATTTCTTTCTTCTTTGCATAATTTAATCTTTACTTACCTAGCTTCCTACATAAATTATACCTACATAATTATTATACCTACATAAATTATGACTTGATTTCTTTCTTCATTGCATGATTTAATCTTTACTTACATAGCTACCTACATAAATTATACCTACATAATTATTATACCTACATAAATTATGACTTGATTTCTTTCTTCTTTGCATAATTTAATCTTTACTTACCTAGCTACCTACATAAATTATACCTACATAATTATACCTACATAGATTATGACTTGATTTCTTTCTTCTTTGCATAATTTAATCTTTACTTACCTAGGTACCTACATAAATTATACCTACATAATTATACCTACATAGATTATGACTTGATTTCTTTCTTCTTTGCAGAATTTAATCTTTACTTACCTAGCTACCTACATAAATTATACCTACATAATTATTATACCTACATAAATTATGACTTGATTTCTTTCTTCTTTGCATAATTTAATCTTTACTTACCTAGCTACCTACATAAATTATACCTACATAATTATTATACCTACATAAATTATGACTTGATTTCTTTCTTCTTTGCATAATTTAATCTTTACTTACCTAGCTACCTACATAAATTATACCTACATAATTATTATACCTACATAAATTATGACTTGATTTCTTTCTTCTTTGCATAATTTAATCTTTACTTACCTAGCAACCTACATAAATTATACCTACATAATTATTATACCTACATAAATTATGACTTGATTTCTTTCTTCTTTGCATAATTTATTCTTTACTTACCTAGCTACCTACATAAATTATACCTACATAATTATTATACCTACATAAATTATGACTTCATTTCTTTCTTCTTTGCATAATTTAATCTTTACTTACCTAGCTACCTACATAAATTATACCTACATAATAATTATACCTACATAAATTATGACTGGATTTCTTTTTTCTTTGCAGAATTTAATCTTTACTTACCTAGCTACCTACATAAATTATACCTACATAATTATACCTACATAAATTATGACTTGATTTCTTTCTTCTTTGCATAATTTAATCTTTACTTACCTAGCTACCTACATAAATTATACCTACATAATTATTATACCTACATAAATTATGACTTGATTTCTTTCTTCTTTGCATAATTTAATCTTCACTTACCTAGCTACCTACATAAATTACACCTACATAATTATTATACCTACATAAATTATGACTTGATTTCTTTCTTCTTTGCATAATTTAATCTTTACTTACCTAGCTACCTACATAAATAATACCTACATAATTATTATACCTACATAAATTATGACTTGATTTCTTTCTTCTTTGCATAATTTAATCTTTACTTACCTAGCTTCCTACATAAATTATACCTACATAATTATTATACCTACATAAATTATGACTTGATTTCTTTCTTCTTTGCATGATTTAATCTTTACTTACATAGCTACCTACATAAATTATACCTACATAATTATTATACCTACATAAATTATGACTTGATTTCTTTCTTCTTTGCATAATTTAATCTTTACTTACCTAGCTACCTACATAATATATACCTACATAATTATACCTACATAGATTATGACTTGATTTCTTTCTTCTTTGCATAATTTAATCTTTACTTACCTAGGTACCTACATAAATTATACCTACATAATTATACCTACATAGATTATGACTTGATTTCTTTCTTCTTTGCAGAATTTAATCTTTACTTACCTAGCTACCTACATAAATTATACCTACATAATTATTATACCTACATAAATTATGACTTGATTTCTTTCTTCTTTGCATAATTTAATCTTTACTTACCTAGCTACCTACATAAATTATACCTACATAATTATTATACCTACATAAATTATGACTTGATTTCTTTCTTCTTTGCATAATTTAATCTTTACTTACCTAGCTACCTACATAAATTATACCTACATAATTATTATACCTACAAAAATTATGACTTGATTTCTTTCTTCTTTGCATAATTTAATCTTTACTTACCTAGCAACCTACATAAATTATACCTACATAATTATTATACCTACATAAATTATGACTTGATTTCTTTCTTCTTTGCATAATTTATTCTTTACTTACCTAGCTACCTACATAAATTATACCTACATAATTATTATACCTACATAAATTATGACTTCATTTCTTTCTTCTTTGCATAATTTAATCTTTACTTACCTAGCTACCGACATAAATTATACCTACATAATTATTATACCTACATAAATTATGACTTGATTTCTTTCTTCTTTGCATAATTTAATCTTTACTTACCTAGCTACCTACATAAATTATACCTACATAATTATACCTACATAAATTATGACTGGATTTCTTTCTTCTTTGCATAATTTAATCTTTACTTACCTAGTTACCTACATAAATTATACCTGCATAATTATACCTACATAAATTATGACTGGATTTCTTTCTTCTTTGCAGAATTTAATCTTTACTTACCTAGCAACCTACATAAATTATACCTACATAATTATACCTACATAAATTATGACTGGATTTCTTTCTTCTTTGCATAATTTAATCTTTACTTACCTAGCTAGCTACATAAATTATACCTACATAATTATACCTACATAAATTGTGACTGGATTTCTTTCTTCTTTGCATAATTTAATCTTTACTTACCTAGCTACCTACATAAATTATATCTGCATAATTATACCTACATAAATTATGACTGGATTTCTTTCTTCTTTGCAGAATTTAATCTTTACTTACCTAGCAACCTACATAAATTATACCTACATAATTATACCTACATAAATTATGACTGGATTTCTTTCTTCTTTGCATAATTTAATCTTTACTTACCTAGCTACCTACATAAATTATACCTACATAATTATACCTACATAAATTATGACTGGATTTCTTTCTTCTTTGCATAATTTAATCTTTACTTACCTAGCTACCTACATAAATTATGCCTACATAATTATACCTACATAAATTATGACTGGATTTCTTTCTTCTTTGCATAATTTAATCTTTACTTACCTAGCTACCTACATAAATTATACCTGCATAATTATACCTACATAAATTATGACTGGATTTCTTTCTTCTTTGCAGAATTTAATCTTTACTTACCTAGCTACCTACATAAATTATACCTACATAATTATACCTACATAAATTATGACTTGATTTCTTTCTTCTTTGCAGAATTTAATCTTTACTTACCTAGCTACCTACATAAATTATACCTATATAATTATACCTACATAAATTATGACTGGATTTCTTTCTTCTTTGCAGAATTTAATCTTTACTTACCTAGCTAGCTACATAAATTATACCTACATAATTATACCTACATAAATTGTGACTGGATTTCTTTCTTCTTTGCATAATTTAATCTTTACTTACCTAGCTACCTACATAAATTATATCTGCATAATTATACCTACATAAATTATGACTGGATTTCTTTCTTCTTTGCAGAATTTAATCTTTACTTACCTAGCAACCTACATAAATTATACCTACATAATTATACCTACATAAATTATGACTGGATTTCTTTCTTCTTTGCATAATTTAATCTTTACTTACCTAGCTACCTACATAAATTATACCTACATAATTATACCTACATAAATTATGACTTGATTTCTTTCTTCTTTGCATAATTTAATCTTTACTTACCTAGCTACCTACATAAATTATACCTACATAATTATACCTACATAAATTATGACTGGATTTCTTTCTTCTTTGCATAATTTAATCTTTACTTACCTAGCTACCTACATAAATTATACCTACATAATTATACCTACATAAATTATGACTTGATTTCTTTCTTCTTTGCATAATTTAATCTTTACTTACCTAGCTACCTACATAAATTAAACCTACATAATTATACCTACATATATTATGACTTGATTTCTTTCTTCTTTGCATAATTTAATCTTTACTTACCTAGCTACCTACATAAACTATACCTACATAATTATACCGACATAAATTAAACATGATTTCTTTCTTCTTTGCATAATTTAATCTTTACTTACCTAGCTACCTACATAAATTATACCTACATAGATTATGACTTGATTTCTTTCTTCTTTGCAGAATTTAATCTTTACTTACCTAGCTACCTACATAAATTATACCTACATAATTATTACACCTATATAAATTATGACTTGATTTCTTTCTTCTTTGCATAATTTAATCTTTACTTACCTAGCTACCTTCATAAATTATACCTACATAATTATACCTACATAAATTATGACTTGATTTCTTTCTTCTTTGCATAATTTAATCTTTACTTACCTAGCTACCTACATAAATTATACCTACATAATTATTATACCTACATAAATTATGACTTGATTTCTTTCTTCTTTGCATAATTTAATCTTTACTTACCTAGCTACCTACATAAATTATACCTACATAATTATTATACCTACATAAATTATGACTTGATTTCTTTCTTCTTTGCATAATTTAATCTTTACTTACCTAGCTACCTACATAAATTATACCTACATAATAATTATACCTACATAAATTATGACTGGATTTCTTTCTTCTTTGCATAATTTAATCTTTACTTACCTAGCTACCTACATAAATTATACCTACATAATTATACCTACATAAATTATGACTGGATTTCTTTCTTCTTTGCATAATTTAATCTTTACTTACCTAGCTACCTACATAAATTATACCTACATAATTATACCTACATAAATTATGACTGGATTTCTTTCTTCTTTGCATAATTTAATCTTTACTTACCTACATAAATTATACCTACATAATTATACCTTCATAAATTATGACTTGATTTCTTTCTTCTTTGCATAATTTAATCTTTACTTACCTAGCAACCTACATAAATTATACCTACATAATTATACCTACATTAAGTATGACTGGATTTCTTTCTTCTTTGCATAATTTAATCTTTACTTACCTAGATACCTACATAAATTATACCTACATAATTATACCTACATAAATTATGACTTGATTTCTTTCTTCTTTGCATAATTTAATCTTTACTTACCTAGCTACCTACATAAATTATACCTACATAATTATACCTACATAAATTATGACTGGATTTCTTTCTTCTTTGCATAATTTAATCTTTACTTACCTAGCTACCTACATAAATTATACCTACATAATTATACCTACATAAATTATGAATTGATTTCTTTCTTCTTTGCATAATTTAATCTTTACTTACCTAGCTACCTACATAAATTATACCTACATAATTATACCTACATATATTATGACTTGATTTCTTTCTTCTTTGCATAATTTAATCTTTACTTACCTAGCTACCTACATAAACTATACCTACATAATTATACCGATATAAATTAAAACATGATTTCTTTCTTCTTTGCATAATTTAATCTTTACTTACGTAGCTACCTACATAAATTATACCTACATAATTATACCTACATAGATTATGACTTGATTTCTTTCTTCTTTGCATAATTTAATCTTTACTTACCTAGTTACCTACATAAATTATACCTACATAGATTATGACTTGATTTCTTTCTTCTTTGCAGAATTTAATCTTTACTTACCTAGCTACCTACATAAATTATACCTACATAATTATTACACCTATATAAATTATGACTTGATTTCTTTCTTCTTTGCATAATTTAATCTTTACTTACCTAGCTACCTTCATAAATTATACCTACATAATTATACCTACATAAATTATGACTTGATTTCTTTCTTCTTCGCATAATTTAATCTTTACTTACCTAGCTACCTTCATAAATTATACCTACATAATTATTATACCTACATAAATTATGACTTGATTTCTTTCTTCTTTGCATAATTTAATCTTTACTTACCTAGCTACCTACATAAATTATACCTACATAATTATTATACCTACATAAATTATGACTTGATTTCTTTCTTCTTTGCATAATTTAATCTTTACTTACCTAGCTACCTACATAAATTATACCTACATAATAATTATACCTACATAAATTATGACTGGATTTCTTTCTTCTTTGCATAATTTAATCTTTACTTACCTAGCTACCTACATAAATTATACCTACATAATTATACCTACATAAATTATGACTTGATTTCTTTCTTCTTTGCATAATTTAATCTTTACTTACCTAGCTACCTACATAAATTATACCTACATAATTATTATACCTACATAAATTATGACTTGATTTCTTTCTTCTTTGCATAATTTAATCTTCACTTACCTAGCTACCTACATAAATTATACCTACATAATTATTATACCTACATAAATTATGACTTGATTTCTTTCTTCTTTGCATAATTTAATCTTTACTTACCTAGCTACCTACATAAATAATACCTACATAATTATTATACCTACATAAATTATGACTTGATTTCTTTCTTCTTTGCATAATTTAATCTTTACTTACCTAGCTTCCTACATAAATTATACCTACATAATTATTATACCGACATAAATTATGACTTGATTTCTTTCTTCTTTGCATAATTTAATCTTTACTTACATAGCTACCTACATAAATTATACCTACATAATTATTATACCTACATAAATTATGACTTGATTTCTTTCTTCTTTGCATAATTTAATCTTTACTTACCTAGCTACCTACATAAATTATACCTACATAATTATACCTACATAGATTATGACTTGATTTCTTTCTTCTTTGCATAATTTAATCTTTACTTACCTAGGTACCTACATAAATTATACCTACATAATTATACCTACATAGATTATGACTTGATTTCTTTCTTCTTTGCAGAATTTAATCTTTACTTACCTAGCTACCTACATAACTTATACCTACATAATTATTATACCTACATAAATTATGACTTGATTTCTTTCTTCTTTGCATAATTTAATCTTTACTTACCTAGCTACCTACATAAATTATACCTACATAATTATTATACCTACATAAATTATGACTTGATTTCTTTCTTCTTTGCATAATTTAATCTTTACTTACCTAGCTACCTACATAAATTATACCTACATAATTATTATACCTACATAAATTATGACTTGATTTCTTTCTTCTTTGCATAATTTAATCTTTACTTACCTAGCAACCTACATAAATTATACCTACATAATTATTATACCTACATAAATTATGACTCGATTTCTTTCTTCTTTGCATAATTTATTCTTTACTTACCTAGCTACCTACATAAATTATACCTACATAATTATTATACCTACATAAATTATGACTTGATTTCTTTCTTCTTTGCATAATTTAATCTTTACTTACCTAGCTACCGACATAAATTATACCTACATAATTATTATACCTACATAAATTATGACTTGATTTCTTTCTTCTTTGCATAATTTAATCTTTACTTACCTAGCTACCTACATAAATTATACCTGCATAATTATACCTACATAAATTATGACTGGATTTCTTTCTTCTTTGCAGAATTTAATCTTTACTTACCTAGCTACCTACATAAATTATACCTACATAATTATACCTACATAAATTATGACTTGATTTCTTTCTTCTTTGCAGAATTTAATCTTTACTTACCTAGCTACCTACATAAATTATACCTATATAATTATACCTACATAAATTATGACTGGATTTCTTTCTTCTTTGCAGAATTTAATCTTTACTTACCTAGCTAGCTACATAAATTATACCTACATAATTATACCTACATAAATTGTGACTGGATTTCTTTCTTCTTTGCATAATTTAATCTTTACTTACCTAGCTACCTACATAAATTATATCTGCATAATTATACCTACATAAATTATGACTGGATTTCTTTCTTCTTTGCAGAATTTAATCTTTACTTACCTAGCAACCTACATAAATTATACCTACATAATTATACCTACATAAATTATGACTGGATTTCTTTCTTCTTTGCATAATTTAATCTTTACTTACCTAGCTACCTACATAAATTATACCTACATAATTATACCTACATAAATTATGACTTGATTTCTTTCTTCTTTGCATAATTTAATCTTTACTTACCTAGCTACCTACATAAATTATACCTACATAATTATACCTACATAAATTATGACTGGATTTCTTTCTTCTTTGCATAATTTAATCTTTACTTACCTAGCTACCTACATAAATTATACCTACATAATTATACCTACATAAATTATGACTTGATTTCTTTCTTCTTTGCATAATTTAATCTTTACTTACCTAGCTACCTACATAAATTAAACCTACATAATTATACCTACATATATTATGACTTGATTTCTTTCTTCTTTGCATAATTTAATCTTTACTTACCTAGCTACCTACATAAACTATACCTACATAATTATACCGACATAAATTAAACATGATTTCTTTCTTCTTTGCATAATTTAATCTTTACTTACCTAGCTACCTACATAAATTATACCTACATAATTATACCTACATAGATTATGACTTGATTTCTTTCTTCTTTGCATAATTTAATCTTTACTTACCTAGCTACCTACATAAATTATACCTACATAGATTATGACTTGATTTCTTTCTTCTTTGCAGAATTTAATCTTTACTTACCTAGCTACCTACATAAATTATACCTACATAATTATTACACCTATATAAATTATGACTTGATTTCTTTCTTCTTTGCATAATTTAATCTTTACTTACCTAGCTACCTTCATAAATTATACCTACATAATTATACCTACATAAATTATGACTTGATTTCTTTCTTCTTTGCATAATTTAATCTTTACTTACCTAGCTACCTACATAAATTATACCTACATAATTATTATACCTACATAAATTATGACTTGATTTCTTTCTTCTTTGCATAATTTAATCTTTACTTACCTAGCTACCTACATAAATTATACCTACATAATTATTATACCTACATAAATTATGACTTGATTTCTTTCTTCTTTGCATAATTTAATCTTTACTTACCTAGCTACCTACATAAATTATACCTACATAATAATTATACCTACATA
Source organism: Acanthosepion esculentum (assembly GCA_964036315.1). Taxonomy (NCBI): domain Eukaryota; kingdom Metazoa; phylum Mollusca; class Cephalopoda; order Sepiida; family Sepiidae; genus Acanthosepion; species Acanthosepion esculentum. The sequence goes on from OZ038507.1 coordinate 20,816,430, forward strand.
AATTATGACTGGATTTCTTTCTTCTTTGCATAATTTAATCTTTACTTACCTAGCTACCTACATAAATTATACCTACATAATTATACCTACATAAATTATGACTGGATTTCTTTCTTCTTTGCATAATTTAATCTTTACTTACCTAGCTACCTACATAAATTATACCTACATAATTATACCTACATAAATTATGACTGGATTTCTTTCTTCTTTGCATAATTTAATCTTTACTTACCTACATAAATTATACCTACATAATTATACCTTCATAAATTATGACTTGATTTCTTTCTTCTTTGCATAATTTAATCTTTACTTACCTAGCAACCTACATAAATTATACCTACATAATTATACCTACATTAAGTATGACTGGATTTCTTTCTTCTTTGCATAATTTAATCTTTACTTACCTAGATACCTACATAAATTATACCTACATAATTATACCTACATAAATTATGACTTGATTTCTTTCTTCTTTGCATAATTTAATCTTTACTTACCTAGCTACCTACATAAATTATACCTACATAATTATACCTACATAAATTATGACTGGATTTCTTTCTTCTTTGCATAATTTAATCTTTACTTACCTAGCTACCTACATAAATTATACCTACATAATTATACCTACATAAATTATGAATTGATTTCTTTCTTCTTTGCATAATTTAATCTTTACTTACCTAGCTACCTACATAAATTATACCTACATAATTATACCTACATATATTATGACTTGATTTCTTTCTTCTTTGCATAATTTAATCTTTACTTACCTAGCTACCTACATAAACTATACCTACATAATTATACCGATATAAATTAAAACATGATTTCTTTCTTCTTTGCATAATTTAATCTTTACTTACCTAGCTACCTACATAAATTATACCTACATAATTATACCTACATAGATTATGACTTGATTTCTTTCTTCTTTGCATAATTTAATCTTTACTTACCTAGTTACCTACATAAATTATACCTACATAGATTATGACTTGATTTCTTTCTTCTTTGCAGAATTTAATCTTTACTTACCTAGCTACCTACATAAATTATACCTACATAATTATTACACCTATATAAATTATGACTTGATTTCTTTCTTCTTTGCATAATTTAATCTTTACTTACCTAGCTACCTTCATAAATTATACCTACATAATTATACCTACATAAATTATGACTTGATTTCTTTCTTCTTTGCATAATTTAATCTTTACTTACCTAGCTACCTACATAAATTATACCTACATAATTATTATACCTACATAAATTATGACTTGATTTCTTTCTTCTTTGCATAATTTAATCTTTACTTACCTAGCTACCTACATAAATTATACCTACATAATTATTATACCTACATAAATTATGACTTGATTTCTTTCTTCTTTGCATAATTTAATCTTTACTTACCTAGCTACCTACATAAATTATACCTACATAATAATTATACCTACATAAATTATGACTGGATTTCTTTCTTCTTTGCATAATTTAATCTTTACTTACCTAGCTACCTACATAAATTATACCTACATAATTATACCTACATAAATTATGACTTGATTTCTTTCTTCTTTGCATAATTTAATCTTTACTTACCTAGCTACCTACATAAATTATACCTACATAATTATTATACCTACATAAATTATGACTTGATTTCTTTCTTCTTTGCATAATTTAATCTTCACTTACCTAGCTACCTACATAAATTATACCTACATAATTATTATACCTACATAAATTATGACTTGATTTCTTTCTTCTTTGCATAATTTAATCTTTACTTACCTAGCTACCTACATAAATAATACCTACATAATTATTATACCTACATAAATTATGACTTGATTTCTTTCTTCTTTGCATAATTTAATCTTTACTTACCTAGCTACCTACATAAATTATACCTACATAATTATTATACCTACATAAATTATGACTTGATTTCTTTCTTCTTTGCATAATTTAATCTTTACTTACATAGCTACCTACATAAATTATACCTACATAATTATTATACCTACATAAATTATGACTTGATTTCTTTCTTCTTTGCATAATTTAATCTTTACTTACCTAGCTACCTACATAAATTATACCTACATAATTATACCTACATAGATTATGACTTGATTTCTTTCTTCTTTGCATAATTTAATCTTTACTTACCTAGGTACCTACATAAATTATACCTACATAATTATACCTACATAGATTATGACTCGATTTCTTTCTTCTTTGCATAATTTATTCTTTACTTACCTAGCTACCTACATAAATTATACCTACATAATTATTATACCTACATAAATTATGACTTGATTTCTTTCTTCTTTGCATAATTTAATCTTTACTTACCTAGCTACCGACATAAATTATACCTACATAATTATTATACCTACATAAATTATGACTTGATTTCTTTCTTCTTTGCATAATTTAATCTTTACTTACCTAGCTACCTACATAAATTATACCTACATAATTATTATACCTACAGAAATTATGACTTGATTTCTTTCTTCTTTGCATAATTTAATCTTTACTTACCTAGCTACCTACATAAATTATACCTACATAATTATTATACCTACATAAATTATGACTTGATTTCTTTCTTCTTTGCATAATTTAATCTTTACTTACCTAGCTACCTACATAAATTATACCTACATAATTATTATACCTACATAAATTATGACTTGATTTCTTTCTTCTTTGCATAATTTAATCTTTACTTACTTAGCTACCTACATAAATTATACCTACATAATTATTATACCTACATAAATTATGACTTGATTTCTTTCTTCTTTGCATAATTTAATCTTTACTTACCTAGCTACCTACATAAATTATACCTACATAATTATTATACCTACATAAATTATGACTTGATTTCTTTCTTCTTTGCATAATTTAATCTTTACTTACCTAGCTACCTACATAAATTATACCTACATAATTATTATACCTACATAAATTATGACTTGATTTCTTTCTTCTTTGCATAATTTAATCTTTACTTACTTAGCTACCTACATAAATTATACCTACATAATTATTATACCTACATAAATTATGACTTCATTTCTTTCTTCTTTGCATAATTTAATCTTTACTTACCTAGCTACCTACATAAATTATACCTACATAATTATTATACCTACATAAATTATGACTTGATTTCTTTCTTCTTTGCATAATTTAATCTTTACTTACCTAGCTACCTACATAAATTATACCTACATAATTATTATACCTACATAAATTATGACTTGATTTCTTTCTTCTTTGCATAATTTAATCTTTACTTACTTAGCTACCTACATAAATTATACCTACATAATTATACCTACATAGATTATGACTTGATTTCTTTCTTCTTTGCATAATTTAATCTGTACCTACCTCGCTACCTACGATGTGTATGCCCTGTTCTTTTTCTCTTTAAGTGCAATGTTCCCTCATGATATAGGGAATCATTACTCACTTTTTATTTTACTATTTGTAGATTGTGCATTTTCATTGTTGTTCTTGGGCAAGGTTTTGAATTCAGAGTTGTCCTAGAGAACACAATTTTGTATTTTATGTCCTTTTAGGAGAAGAAATGCAATCATACCTTCCCCAAAGGTAGTAGTGTGGCGTGAATGCAATATCTCTTGCACAGAATTCGAACCCTGCACACTGATTCCTTTTTTCGAGAAAGTTAACCATTAAACCTTCCACACCTGTACTTTCTATACTTCCATAGACACACTGATTCTAATATAAAAATGACCTTACTACCTACTGATTTCTTGTATAATTTTTCGAGACGAATCGTTATCAATCAAAGTTTTATTCGCATTATTGGTCACATTGTTTATTTTACTTTTGCTTCTATTTCGATGTTTCAGCCGATCCATTCTACAGCCTTCTTAAGAAATAAAATACAAATTTAAATAAAAATATTATGCAGATTCAAGTAAAATATTATATGAATTTAAGTAAAAAAATTAATTCTAGAAAGAAATTCTATGAATTTTATTTAGGTAACAAAATTACATTAATTTAATTTTATTAAAAATTATATAAATTTAAATCAAGGAATAAAATAGTAGAAATTTAATTCAAGTAAAAAATTATATAATTTTAAAAAAAATATTACATAATTTTAAGTATAAAAATTGATTTTTGAGTATAAAATTATATAAGCATAATTTAAGTAAAAATTTTTATAAATTTAAGTAAAAAATTATATAAATTTATATTAAAAATTATATTAATTTAATTTTATTAAAATTGACATGAATTTAATTTAAGTAACAAATTATATAAATTTAAATTAAGAAATGTAATAGTACAAATTTAATTCAAATAAAAAGTTTTTAAGTTAAGTTGAAATATTACATAATTTTAAGTATAAAAAATTATTTTAAGTATAAAATTATATAAATGCAACTTAAGTAAAACATTTTGTAAATTAAATTTAAGAAAAAAATGAAATATATTTAAGTTAAAAATTATATTAATTTAAGTAAAAATAATATATATCTAAGTAAAAAATTATATAAATTTAAGAACCAAAAATAAATTTCAGTGTAAAAATATATAAATTTAATTTAAGTAAAATATTATATCAATTTAAGTAACAATATTTTGTTGGTTGGTTGACCGAGTAAAAGACTAAAGTACAATATGCATTTATGTATTGTGTTAAAATACAATAACCCTTTGAGCCCTGACCACCACTTTACCGGTAGTAGAGAAAAATGACTTAATGCCCAGTCACCGGTTGAACAGTGGTAGAGAAAAATGACAATGCCCAGCCCCCCGGTTGAACAGCAGGTAAACACTTGTAACAATTTTTATATCTACATTACATACCAATTATTTGTGAATTTTGACTCAGGAGTTCAGGCATAAGGGTTAAAACTGTTCAAGAACGCAGGGCCCAAAGTGTTAATGCTCACCTGTTATAAAAAAAAGATATCTTAAAATACGTTCCATTAGTGGAACAATGTGCATTGAACGGATAATGTGTTGACTGCTAGAGTTTAATTACGAAGTCTGGCTTCAAATTATAATTTTATAATAGTCAATTTAGGCCATAAAAAATTTGCATCTTTATTTCTTATCAATATTTTTTTTTGTCATTGTTCACTGCTATTTTCTTTTCTCAATCGTGCTTGAATAAGTGAGGGCTGAAAACGAGTCGGCTATTTTAATATTTTTTTCTACCTTTCCTTTTTATTAAAATATATTTTCTTTTTAGAGTTGCCATTTATGATGATGGTATTTCTCCCTTGTCCAATGTCTTCTCTGGTTAATAGATATTTAATTAATTAATTAATTAATTAAACTGATTTAGTTGAATATTGAACTCCACTCCAAAGATGTTTGCATGCTGGGTATGACGATAAACTACATACGCATCCTGATTAAGACAATAAACTACATCCAACAGCAAGGCCACTGATCAGGAGGTTTTGAGGAGTGTGGAACCATCTCTTAATTGCTGGTGTTCCCAGGTTCACCCTGACTGGGGGTAGTAGCACCTGTTAGGGTCCCAGCTATAGGCAAATAGTTAACAACCCAAACTTGTGTAAAAATAAGTTTTAATACCAGAAATAATTTGTAATAAAAAAAAATTATTACCAGCAATAATATTTGTAGGAAAAATTATTATCAGCAATACTTTAAAAAAAATACTAGCAATACAAACAGTTGTACATTATTTGAAGGAAATATGATCTCCTATAGATTTCTTCGAGGAAAAATATTCCCAGAAATAATTTTTTGACAGAAAACATTACCAGCCAAAAAATTTTTTTCAGCATTAAATAACCCATTGAGGTTGATATGCCGTTAAACAAAATAAACCAAACCAATCTAAACCAAAGAATACATATTCTATTCATACGAATCTCTCCTAAAAATCTTGTCGGCATTAAATAACCCATTGAGGTTGATATGCCGTAAAACAAAATAAACCAAAGCAATCTAAACCAAAGAATACATATTCTATTCATACGAATCTCTCCTAAAAATGTTGTCGGCATTAAATAACCCATTGAGGTTGATATGCCGTAAAACAAAATAAACCAAAGCAATCTAAACCAAAGAATACATATTCTATTCATACGAATCTCTCCTAAAAATCTTGTCGGCATTAAATAACCCATTGAGGTTGATATGCCGTAAAACAAAATAAACCAAAGCAATCTAAACCAAAGAATACATATTCTATTCATACGAATCTCTCCTAAAAATCTTGTCGGCATTAAATAACCCATTGAGGTTGATATGCCGTAAAACAAAATAAACCAAAGCAATCTAAACCAAAGAATACATATTCTATTCATACGAATCTCTCCTAAAAATCTTGTCGGCATTAAATAACCCATTGAGGTTGATATGCCGTAAAACAAAATAAACCAAAGCAATCTAAACCAAAGAATACATATTCTATTCATACGAATCTCTCCTAAAAATCTTGTCGGCATTAAATAACCCATTGAGGTTGATATGCCGTAAAACAAAATAAACCAAAGCAATCTAAACCAAAGAATACATATTCTATTCATACGAATCTCTCCTAAAAATCTTGTCGGCATTAAATAACCCATTGAGGTTGATATGCCGTAAAACAAAATAAACCAAAGCAATCTAAACCAAAGAATACATATTCTATTCATACGAATCTCTCCTAAAAATCTTGTCGGCATTA
>OZ038507.1:20833165-20875665 GCA_964036315.1 Acanthosepion esculentum
AAAGAGAGTGGGAATATTAAGAAAGAAAGAGTGAAGAAATATAAAGAAAGAAAGAAAGAAACAGTGAGATATTATTAAGAAAGGAAAAGAAAGAAAGAAAGACAGAAAGAGTGAGGAAATATTAAGAAAGGAAAAAGAAAGAAAGAAAGAATTAAGAAATATTAAGAAAGAGAAAGCAAGAAAGGAAAAGGATATGTTAAGAAAGGATGTAATGTTTCCATTCATTCCTGACCACTGATAATCCCTTTCTTCCTGATTTCCAATGCATTCCTATAGTAAAATCATTTGCAATGAATTTCTATCTATGCTTTTAGTATTTGCTATGTCACTATATATGTAATCATTAGAGGGAATGAAAGTTTGGATGGATTTGTTTCATAAATCCTATCAGTGATAAGACAGCTTACATAAATGGCTAGTAAATAATTTGCAATGCATTCCTATAGTAAAATCATTTGCAATGAATTTCTATCTATGCTTTTAGTATTTGCTATGTCACTATATATGTAATCATTAGAGGGAATGAAAGTTTGGATGGATTTGTTTCATAAATCCTATCAGTGATAAGACAGCTTACATAAATGGCTAGTAAATAATTTGCAATGCATTCCTATAGTAAAATCATTTGCAATGAATTTCTATCTATGCTTTTAGTATTTGCTATGTCACTATATATGTAATCATTAGAGGGAATGAAAGTTTGGATGGATTTGTTTCATAAATCCTATCAGTGATAAGACAGCTTACATAAATGGCTAGTAAATAATTTGCAATGCATTCCTATAGTAAAATCATTTGCAATGAATTTCTATCTATGCTTTTAGTATTTGCTATGTCACTATATATGTAATCATTAGAGGGAATGAAAGTTTGGATGGATTTGTTTCATAAATCCTATCAGTGATAAGACAGCTTACATAAATGGCTAGTAAATAATTTGCAATGCATTCCTATAGTAAAATCATTTGCAATGAATTTCTATCTATGCTTTTAGTATTTGCTATGTCACTATATATGTAATCATTAGAGGGAATGAAAGTTTGGATGGATTTGTTTAATAAATCCTATCAGTGATAAGACAGCTTACATAAATGGCTAGTAAATAATTTGCAATGCATTCCTATAGTAAAATCATTTGCAATGAATTTCTATCTATGCTTTTAGTATTTGCTATGTCACTATATATGTAATCATTAGAGGGAATGAAAGTTTGGATGGATTTGTTTCATAAATCCTATCAGTGATAAGACAGCTTACATAAATGGCTAGTAAATAATTTGCAATGCATTCCTATAGTAAAATCATTTCCAATGAATTTCTATCTATGCTTTTAGTATTTGCTTTTTGGGTATAAAAGCCAAGATGAGAATGCTAATCCAAATAGTGAAGCATATAATAATAATTCCTTATCTGAAGAATTCCATCTAATTATCAAATAGGTAAAAAGCAACACATTGTGAGTATAAAATCCAAGATGAGAATGCCATTCCAAACAACAATGTATATAATAATAATTCCTCATCTGAAGAATTCCATCTAATTATTAAATAGGTAAAAGCCAAAACATTGTGAGTATAAAAGCCAAGATGAGAATGCTAGTCCAAATAGCAAAGCGTATAATAATAATTCCTTATCTCAAGAATTATAGTTTAGTCTTTTCTTTTCACTTTCTACTAGTTCCTGTATTTTCCTTTCTGTGTCAGCTATCAGCACTGTACCATCTGCATATCTTATGTCATTAAGATTTTGGCTAAGAATAATAAATCCTGGAAGGACTTCTAATTCTCTCAGAATCAATTCACTTTAAAGTTTGAATAAGTCCGGTGAGATGACATATAAGATATTTTGAATATTTAATTAAATCTAATAGTATCTTATAAAATAATAAACTTTGTTTATATTTATCTACATAAAATTCCTTTTTTGTTAGCTTCCATGGCTTTAGGCCTTCTTTAAAGAATATAAATTTAGCAGCAGATATGAGACTGGTCTTCTTCAGAACTTTAAAGAAACGAAAGAGCACATCTTGACGCATTCTCATATTTCAAAGTAATCTTTACTCTACCAGATAATTTTAACTGATAAATCTTGTCAATAGAGCTAATTCATTTTTGTTCTTACGATCAGCCACCGATATCAATCTAATCTAATCTTTTTTTTTTTTATTAAATGAAGAGTATTTAATAAAATGCAAACAAATGCCATTAATATTTGTCTTTTTAAAAAACCCAGGAAGACAGTCAGTCAATTTAGGACTGAATGATAGCTATTTCATTTGCTATCTGTTTATATTAACAACAGTAATTGGGTTTCTGGTACAAAATGCCCGAAGACTCATACTTTAAAAGATGTATTTAATGTATACTTGTCTCTCATGTCAGGGATTATTTATTCCTTTGCAGCGATTTGTAATTAGGTTAATTTTCTTTCTTACATGTTTATTTTTTTTTAATATACAGATGCATCAAACTTAGATTAAATGAATATGTGTTATAAGTAAGGCATTTTTATTATGAGTGCGCACTGGGAAAGGAGGGCTTGGAGAATTTGACACTCACAGGGAAGATTAAAGGCAATAACATCAGCAAGTAAAATACATAATGAGCTTGTGTAAATGGATGGCAGAACAGAGAGTTGGAGGCATATTAAGTGTACAAGCATTGCTAAGTGCTACAAAGGATAGGAAGTTGTGGAGAGCCATGATCGATTGTGTAAATTTATGAAAAAACAGTGATATATAATTAAATGGACTGGGATATATAATTAAAAGGCATGCATTATTAAGAGCTACAAATGATAGGAAGTTGGGGAGAGCCATGATTGCTTGTGTAGATGAATGGCAGTACAGAGATTTGGATAGATAACAAAAAAGACAAAACTTACTAAGAGCCACAAATGATAGGAAGTCGGGGAGAATCATGACTGCCTCTGTAAATGGATGACAAAACAAGGATTAGGGTAGATAACAAAAAGCAGACATTGCTAAGAGCTACAAAGGATAGGAAGTTGGGGAGAGCCATGATTGCTCATGTAAATGGATGTCAGAATAGGGATTAGGGTAGATAACAAAAAGGCAGACATTACTAAGAGCTACAAAGGATAGGAAGTTGGGGAGAGCCATGATTGCTCATGTAAATGGATGTCAGAATAGGTATTAGGGTAGATAACAAAAAGGCAGACATTACTAAGAGCTACAAAGGATAGGAAGTTGGGGAGAACCATCATTGCTTGTGTAAATGGATGGCAGAATGCTACAAATGATAAGAAGTTGGGGAGATCCATGATTTTTTGTGTACATGGATGGCAGAACAGGAATCGAAATAGATAACAAAAATACAAAACTTACTTAGAGCTACAAAGGATAGGAAGTTGGGGAGAGTCATGATTACTTGTGTAAATGGATGGCAGAACAGGGATTGGGAGGTATGATGAAAAGACAAAACTTACTAAGAGCTACAAAGGATAGGAAGTTGGGGAGAGCTATGATTTCCATGCCCTGAAGGGACATGTCTGTGAATCTTCAGAATATGAAATGAATATGTTTTATAAGTAACATATTTTTATTATTACTGTGTTATGAGAAAAGTGTGCTTGGAGAATTTGACACTCACAGGATACATTGAAGGCAAGCGGGACAGAGGAAAACAGCTGGTAATCTATCAAACAACCGTAAGTAAATGGATGGCAGAAGAGGGATTGTAGATATGGTAATAAAATAAAACTTATTTAGAGCTACAAAGGATAGGAAGTTGGGGAGAGCCATGATTGCTCATGTAAATGGATGTCAGAATAGGGATTTGGATAGATAACAAAAAGACATTACTAAGAGCTACAAAGGGTAGGAAGTTGGGGAGAGCCATGATTGCTTGTGTAAATGGATGGCAAAATAGGGATTTGGATAGATAACAAAAAGACTAAGAGCTACAAAGGATAGGAAGTTGGGGAGAGCCATGAAATATTGTGAAAATGGATGTCAGAATAGGGATTTGGCTAGATAACAAAAAGACATTACTAAGAGCTACAAAGGATAGGAAGTTGGGGAGAGCCATGATTGCTTGTGTAAATGGATGTCAAAATAGGGATTTGGATAGATAACAAAAAGACTAAGAGCTACAAAGGATAGGAAGTTGGGGAGAGCCATTATTGCTTGTGTAAATGGATATCAGAATATGGATTTGGTTAGATAACAAAAAGACATTACTAAGAGCTACAAAGGATAGGAAGTTGGGGAGATCCATGTTTGCTTGTGTAAATGGATGGCAAAATAGGGATTGGGATAGATAACAAAAAGACAAACATTACTAAGAGCTATAGTGGATAGGATGTTGGGGAGAGCCATGATTGCCCACACCCTGAAGGAACATGACACATAGATGAAGAATAAGAAATAAATGTAAGCCTTTCTGAGAATTCTTATAAAATCTTCAGTGATTCATCAGAATATTAAATGAATATGTGTTATAAGTAACGCATTATTATTATTACCGTGTTATGAGAAAAGTGTGCTTGGAGAATTTGACACCCACAGGTTATATAAATGGCAAGAGAGGCAGAGGAAAACAACAAGTAATCTATCAAACAAGCTTATGTAAATGGATGGTGGAACAGGGAATGGAGATATGGTAAAAATATAAAATTTATTTAGAGCTACAAAGGATAGGAAGTTATGGAGAGCCATGATCGCTCATGCTCGGCAAGGGTTATGATACATAGAAAAAAGACATGGGATTATAGGATGTTAAAGTACAGGGACATAATTTTTTGGTAACCATCTTTTTCTTCTATTTGCTGTTTCTCTTCCGGACATGGGCAATCATGACTCTCCACAACTTCCTATCCTTCATAGTTTTTACTAACACTCGTCATTTACACAAGCTCATTAGGTAGATTGCTCACTGTTTCACTCTTGCCGTCAGTTCGTCCTGTGGGTGCTAATTTCTCCAAGCCTCCTTTCCTCATTATGTACCCTAGAAATGTTAACTCTTTCTTTTTGGTTCTAAGTTCGGGAAACAGTGACAAAATAAAGGACACTTACACTTAACATCAGGAAGTGAAAGTTGAAATTTCTGGGATATATAATGAGGAAAGAGGGCTTGGCAAATTTGACACTCACAGGACATACTGAAGACAAGCGGGACTGAGGCAAATAACACATAACATACCTAGAAAGCTTGAATAAATGGATGCGAGAAAACAAGGTTTAGGATAGATAACAAAAAGACGAAATTTATTAAGAGCTACAAAGGATAGGAAATAGTGGAGAGCTATGAGTGTCATCTATCTGAAGGGAAATGGCATATAGAAGATGCTTATCTCTTTACTATCTCTCCTGTAAGATGTTCTGCTATCCAGTGACATAAGGTAGTCAGGTAGGTTACTCTCTGTGTCCAGCTTGTTTTCAAAATGTCCTGTAGGTGTCCATCCTGGGCATGACAATAAACTATATCCGGGAGCAAGGCCTCTGGTCAGGAGGTTTCAAGGGCCATGGAACCACCACTTAACTGCTGTTGTTCTGAGGTCGGCCCTGACAGGGACATTTCACTAATTCTCTAACTCACCAACAGAGTAAATTCAACAATTTCCTCATTTTTACAGGGACTATCTTAAGATAAAGACACTTCACTAACTCTGACCTAATTTCTCACATCACTGCTACCCCTACCATGGTCTGACTTCCAACTACCAGAACAGACATTTCTTCAAGCTGCTATCAATATCCTTTTGGTTGCCTGAATACCAAAGGACTTACACATCACTCTAAAAATAAATAAATATATTATTTATTTTAAACCCTTGAGTCAGTTACAGTTTAACCCCTTGTGTTACTTATTACCTATCCAACGTTCAGATATTAACCCATATGTCACAAGTCATTCTTTTGTTTGTCTATTTTCTCAATCAGTTCAAAACTTGTAGTTCTTGTTTGCCAACAGACATCTTCTCTATCTCAAGCAACAACCCCAAACATAACGCAACAAAATAAACCTTTTTGCTGTAATATAGCTCACTGATTTTAGTTGGCATATTAAAAGAAATTACAAGATGAACTCGACAGATGACCAACCCCCCCAAAAAACATTGTGAACTAATAGAAAAACAGATAAGCAAACAGATGAAGAGATAAAGTGGTTGACAGGCAAAATAAAACTGTAATTAGTCCTCGAGTCACTATTTTATATGTGATAACATGTTTTTGTGCTTTTTTTTTTTTACTTCAGCTGGTTTTGAGGTCGGCTGCTTGCTTGCATCGATGGCCTCAATTATTTAGAAGCCAACAAAGCGGAAATCCTAGTCAAAAAAAAAAAAAATAAATAGAAATATAAGTCCTTAATATGAACGGACAAGAAAATAAATTATCATGTCTGCGATGTTTGAGATAATTTTTCCTTGTATTTTTTTTTAATGATGAGATAGTTAAAACATTAGCATTTCGACCCTACGACCTTGGCTTGAAACTCACCATCGTCAGTTTCTCAATGAGTCGACTTCTTGATCATATGGGATCAGGGAGACAATCCCAGTGGAAAGACATACCATGGATTGACCCAGACCATGTGAGTGAAAATAGGTAAACACAATGATTCTGTTCATGGTTCTGCTAAGTCACCAATCATGTTCTTAAACACTGTTAATCATGCCAGGCAATGCGCTCTCTTCCAGAAACTGTAAGTTAGGTCTACTCAGCATAGTAGCTGTATAAAACATAGGTTGCTCCTGTGTCTACTGAAGAAACATATATATATATATATATATATATATATATATATATATATATATATATATATATATATATATATATATATAAAAGGGAATATAGAAGTCAACACTTAGAGGCGACAGTCTGTTTCATGCTAGATGCAATCGTCAGGCCACGTGTGCTGTTATTTTTCTCGGCTATTTATATATACGGGTCAGTGGTGCATTGTGGGTAGTCTATTTTGGCAGTTATTTTACCGGAAGTCGTTTATTTATTTGGGTTAAATTATTTTGCTTGTTTTTATTTATTTTTTATTTTTATTTCTTATCTTATATATTTATTTATTTTTTATTTTTATTTTGATCGGTGTTTTTCTTAACGTAGTAAAAATTTGTTTATATAGCTTATTTAATAGTTTTTGTTTGGGAAGATAATTAAAGCTATTTGTTCAATTTTGGGGTTGATTGTCATAGTTTGTTCTAACTATTATTTTGGCGGGAACAGAGTAAATTCAACATCTTAAGACAATATTTCTTACTATATTTCTTTATATATATATATGTATATATATATATAATTGTTTATTTAAAAAAAATGTTATAAACATATTTATGTTATAATTTTTAAATAAACAATTGTATCTGCTCTACTCTGTATTGACCACTCTTTTAAGAATAGTAATTGTTGGTTATTGGAATTTATCCGTATACACCAATCCTAGACTGAGATAAAGATATCTTTCATACAAAAAGTAAATTAGTAAAGTTAATGATAAAATGGTAGGCACGGTAGAGTAATGGATAGCAGCTCAGACTGTGGAATCAGAGAACCAAGTTCAAATCCCAGTCAAAACCATTACATTCACTTACATGCTAATACACTTGGGAAAGGAATGAATCCTCTTCTTCTCCCCCCAGCTAGGGGTAAATAGCAGGACACACTGGGTTCTATAGTCTTGGATGGCAACTGGTCTGCCGCAGAAAGAAATGGCAACCTACTGCAGGAAAAAAAATCTGCCTCGTCAGTCATGTATTGAATGATACATGGATATCACCTAAGCGTGTATCATGCATGGCACATAACTGAGTGAATTATATAAAATGGCGAAATCCCTTCGCTAACTAAATTTTAAAGATGCATTAACCCACTAAGCACTCAATGAAAGTTATGATACTTGTTTTTTTTAAATTATAAACTGTATTAGGTCTTTCTTAAATACTTAAGCACTTTCGACAGGTTCTCCAGTCATCTTCAGGCATAGAAACTATTTTGTTTTTGGTAAAATTCAGGTAGCATCCGAGACGAAAATATATAATGCCCATCGTAATATGTTTTTTTTTAAATGTGTTATTTACAACGGATACAAACTTGCGGAGTGTGCAGTCTTAATGCTACGGTTGAATTTTGTTTTAAATTTAAGTGAGTGCCACATTGACTGATAAACTCCTACAACAAAAAATTCTTAAATTGCCATATTAGTAAAAAACGCACTCCCTTAAATTAAAAAAAAATCAACCTGAGCGTTGCGACTGCTGTCTCCAAAAGTTTTTATCCATTAACAATAAGACATTTAAAAAAAAAATATTTCAATTTGTGTTATATTTCTTCATTTAATTTTAATAGTGAAAAACGTATTCGTACAATGCAAATTCCAGATTTATAAATTTTTAAATTGCTTTAATATTCTAAATTATTCAAGTGGAATATTCTAGAATTTTCCAATAATGTTATCAGTAATTTTTTTTAGCCTAAAAAATACAAACAGAACATTCTGTAATTGATATTCGTGCAAGAAGGTTACCATCATGGCAACAGGTAAAGAACTGACAACTTCGGCAAAAGAACTGATTGTTAAGCTCTGGAAAGAAGGTAAAAGTTACAGGAAAATCTTAGACAACCTGGATATTCCGTTTACTACCATTAGTTCATTCATCGCAAGGTATAAAAAACTGAAAACTGTTGAAAACCATAGAACAGATGCTTCACGGAAGATTTCTGCAAGATCTTCGAGGAAATTAATGAGTCAAATTAAACAAAATCCAATGGTTACTCACCAAGAGTTGCAGAATGATTTGCTGTCATCAGGAATCTGTGTCACTAAATGCACACGAAGCAATGAAATTCATAGGAACAATCTAAAGTCACGCTCAACTCGGAAAACTCCACTGCTGTTGAAAAGACACAGAGATGCCAGGTTGAAATTCATTTGTGGACATAAGGATAAGGAAAAGTCCTATTAGAACAGAATATTGTGAATGACAGACGAAACCAAAATTGAGTTGTTTCGATGTAATTCTAGAAATCATGTATGTAGGAAAGAAAAAAGGCAAAAGAACACAGTTCCAACAGTGAAATTTGGTGGTGGCAGCATTATGGTTTGGGATGTTTTTCTGCCAAAGTTACTGGCGCCATATCAGTAATAGATGGTAGAATGAATGCTGCAGTATAGCAAAATATTTTGGAAGCAAATTTAATGATTTCCGTTGAAAATCTTGAACTTCCTCCTGATTGGATCTTGCAACAAGATAATGAACCTAGGCACAATGCAAAATCTACAAAATATTGGCTTGCTGAAGATAATGCAAATATCTTGAAATTGCCAAATAAGTCCCCAGATTTAAACCCAACCGAGAATCTGTGACGTCATTTGAAAATTCATATCCAATCAAGAGTTCTAACAAAAATCCTGGATCTGAAGACCATATGAATGGAACAAAATACCAACTAAAATTTGCCAATCATTAATTGAGATCTACAAGAAGAGGTTGGTTACTGTAGAATGGCGATTCTACAAAGTATTAAATGAAGATTACGTATTTTTTTGTATTGTGCGAATACTTTTTCACCCATTAAAATAGATATATGAGAGTTATTTTTATGAAATCAAAATTTTTTCTGTTTTCTGTGCATATTTAGTCATTATGCATCTGTGTACCATTAATTATATGAAAAGTACATTTATTCATTAGTTGGAAATACAATTAATTAAATCTTTGTATGTGTACGAATATTTGTTTACCCCTACTGCATATATATATATATATATATATATATATATATATATACGTATAAATGTGGAAACTGATGTCGCCTCCAAGCAGTGACAGACTATTTCATGCTTGAAAGCTCCCGCACAGGAAGTTGTGGAGAGCCATCGTCATGAAGAGACATTATTATATATATTATATTATATATATATTTATATACATAAATTCCCAAGAGGATAGAATCCAGGTAGAACTCAATGTCCAGGACAGAGTAAGAATATAATATAAAAGGCTAAAACACTAATATTCCATGGTTATAATTTGTTACATTGGAATCGTAAGCACGATTCAATTCATCAGACCTATAAATTCAAAAAGAAATCAGAAAATATAACTGAATTTGTAGGTCTGATGAATTGGATTGTGATTACAATTCCAATGTAACAAATTATAACCATGGAATATTAGTGTTTCAGCCTTTTATATTATATTATATATATATATACATATATATATATGCATACACGTATATATATATATATATATATATATATACGTACATATATATTTATATATATATATATATATATAAATATATATATATATATTGACCACTAATATCATCAATATATATATATATATATATATATATATATATATTGACCACTAATATTATCAATATCTATCTATCTATCTATATATATATATATATATATATATATATATATTGACCACTAATATTATCAATATCTATCTATCTATCTATCTATCTATATATATATATATATATATATTGACCACTAATATTATCAATATCTATCTATCTATCTATATATATATATATTTATATATTGACCACTAATATTATCAATATCTATCTATCTATCTATATATATATATATATATATATATATATATATATATATATATATATATATATATATATATATATATATATTCCTAGAGGATAGAATCCAGGTAGAACTCAATGTCCAGGACAGAGTAAGAATATAATATAAAAGGCTCAAACACTAATATTCCCTGGTTATAATTTATTACATTTATGTATATATATATATATATATATATATATATATATATATATATATATATGAAAATCATTATGCAGCCTGTTGCTGAATTAAAGCATTTTTGACAACAAATATTTAGTTTTCAGCATAATCTCCTCCTTTTCAATATACTTTATTCAGTGATTAATTTTTATAAAGTAGATTGAACATTATAAATTAGGAACTTGGCAACAAATGTACCTGTCAAGCTATAGGGTATTGCCGTGCGCACATAATACCAAATATATCTCTGCTCATGTGTCTATCTGTACAGGCTAGAATGGTGAGAGACAGGTGGGTTGCCAGGTAAAGAATTTAATTTACTGAACAATTAAAAAATTATAGACCAGGAGGCTTTTTTTATTTCCCAGTGGAGTGATTTTTAGAGATATGTGAAATATCAGGTGAGACATTTTTTAAAAAAAACGAAAAAACTTACTTTGTGTTCTTACGAGAAGATTAAATTGGTTAATCTCCTCAAATTCACCAATGCTTTCAGTAGCAGTACACACACACACAAACACATACATACATACATACATACATGCATATACATACATATATATATATATATATATATATATATATATGTATATATGTATATATGTATGTATGTATGTATGTATGTATGTATGTGCGTGTGTATGTATGTATGCATACATACATACATATCTATATATCTATATATATATATATATATATATATATATATATATATGTATGTATGTATGTATGTGTGTGAGTGTGTGTACTGCTACTGAAAACATTGGTGAATTTGAGCAGATTAACGAATATATATATATATATATATATATATATATATATATATATATATATACATATATATATATATATTATAGTAAAAAGAACACTAAGATATATAATCCGGTGTTCTTATAGATATGTTTATTTTTACAATACAGTGCTGAATGTAAATTTACAGAGCATAAATATTATTCCAAAATTCGCCTGAAGATGTAACAGAACTAATGCTTATAATTTTATTATATAATTAAATTTGAAGTTTTTAGCTTCAGTTTTTGAAACATGGTAATTCCTGTGTAGCGAAGGAACCATATTTTTAAATCAATTACTTTATAATATATATATATATATATATATATATATATATATATATATATATATATATATTGCACAGAGTAAGATGGGTAAATTGTCACCATTTTATATTTTTAATTTCACACCTGCACGTTTGTTTTAGATTTTGTTGACGGCCCAGTATAGTAGGTTTAGTTGGGTACCATCTGTGAGAAAAAGAGCCCCATGATGCAATTTATTCCATCAGAAATTTACAAATGTCATGCTGTACTTCATGGCATTTGCCCTAGAAGCTTCGATACAAACATTTTCTAAGTGTTTGGGTGTCAATCTGAGGACAATGTAGACAATTTGTCAGTTAATAGTGGTTACAAAGATGTTTGGAGTGATCGCTAGTGATGGTGATGTGATGCCTCCATTCAGCTTCTCAAAGGGCCGCACACTCAACACGAAGGCCTATATCAAGTGCCTTGAGGAGGTAGTGCTGCCCTGGGTCAAGAGTGTGGCTGTTGGAAGATACTATATCTGGCAACAGGACTCTGCGCCATGCCACGCAAGCAGAAGAAGCCAGTCATGACTGTTAGGCCACCTAACTCCCCAGACTGCAACCCCCTTGATTATTATATGTAGGGCACAGTTGAACGAGAGACCAACAAAACTTGTAAGATGAACAGAGGGCAAGGATTATGGCAGCATTCACCAACTTAAATAAGGTGACTGTCCAGAAGAGTTGGAAGAGATTGCAAAATTGACTGGAGACCATGACTGAAGCGAGTAGCGATTTTATTGAAAAAATTTACTCTTTAGTATTTTGGTAAATATATCTGTTAAAATGAGATGTTAGTGTTATTTTCATTTTTGCTCATAATTTAGATGACAGTTCATCCATTGCTCCCTGTATACATATATATATGGTTTGCTTTATTTTGTTTTACGGCATATCAACCTCAATGGGTTATTTAATGCCGACAACATTTTTAGAATAGATTTATATGAATAAATTATGTATTCTTTTGGTTTAGATTGGTTTTGTTTATTTTGTTTTATGGCATATCAACCTCAATGGATTATTTAATGCCGACCACATTTTTAGGATGGATTCGTATGAATAGAATATGTATTCTTTGGTTTAGATTGGTTTGGTTTATTTCGTTTTACGGCATATCAATCTCAATGGGTTATTTAATGCCGACAACATTTTTAGGATAGATTCGTATGAATAGAATATGTATTCTTTGCTTTAGATTGGTTTGGTTTATTTTGTTTTATGGCATATCAATCTCAATGGGTTATTTAATGCCGACAACATTTTTAGGATAGATTCGTATGAATAGAATATGTATTCTTTGCTTTAGATTGGTTTGGTTTATTTTGTTTTATGGCATATCAATCTCAATGGGTTATTTAATGCCGACAACATTTTTAGGATAGATTCGTATGAATAGAATATGTATTCTTTGGTTTAGATTGGTTTGGTTTTTTTGTTTTACGGCATATCAACCATAATGGGTTATTTAATGCCGACAACATTTTTAGGATAGATTCGTATGAATAGAATACGTATTCTTTGCTTTAGATTGGTTTGGTTTATTTTGTTTTATGGCATATCAATCTCAATGGGTTATTTAATGCCGACAACATTTTTAGGATAGATTCGTATGAATAGAATATGTATTCTTTGGTTTAGATTGGTTTGGTTTTTTTGTTTTACGGCATATCAACCATAATGGGTTATTTAATGCCGACAACATTTTTAGGATAGATTCGTATGAATAGAATACGTATTCTTTGCTTTAGATTGGTTTGGTTTATTTTGTTTTATGGCATATCAATCTCAATGGGTTATTTAATGCCGACAACATTTTTAGGATAGATTCGTATGAATAGAATATGTATTCTTTGCTTTAGATTGGTTTGGTTTATTTTGTTTTATGGCATATCAATCTCAATGGGTTATTTAATGCCGACAACATTTTTAGGATAGATTCGTATGAATAGAATATGTATTCTTTGGTTTAGATTGGTTTGGTTTTTTTGTTTTACGGCATATCAACCATAATGGGTTATTTAATGCCGACAACATTTTTAGGATAGATTCGTATGAATAGAATATGTATTCTTTGCTTTAGATTGGTTTGGTTTATTTTGTTTTATGGCATATCAACCTCAATGGGTTATTTAATGCCGACAATATTTTTAGGATAGATTCGTATGAATAGAATATGTATTCTTTGCTTTAGATTGGTTTGGTTTATTTTGTTTTATGGCATATCAATCTCAATGGGTTATTTAATGCCGACAACATTTTTAGGATAGATTCGTATGAATAGAATATGTATTCTTTGGTTTAGATTGGTTTGGTTTTTTTGTTTTACGGCATATCAACCATAATGGGTTATTTAATGCCGACAACATTTTTAGGATAGATTCGTATGAATAGAATACGTATTCTTTGCTTTAGATTGGTTTGGTTTATTTTGTTTTATGGCATATCAATCTCAATGGGTTATTTAATGCCGACAACATTTTTAGGATAGATTCGTATGAATAGAATATGTATTCTTTGGTTTAGATTGGTTTGGTTTTTTTGTTTTACCGCATATCAACCATAATGGGTTATTTAATGCCGACAACATTTTTAGGATAGATTCGTATGAATAGAATATGTATTCTTTGCTTTAGATTGGTTTGGTTTATTTTGTTTTATGGCATATCAACATCAATAGGTTAATTAATGCTGACAAATGTTTATATTGCTGGTAATATTTTTTTTTGTCAAAAATCTGCTTCTGGTAATATTTTTCCTTCAAAACTGTATTGCTGGTAATAATTTTTTTCAAAAAACTATTGCTGATAATAGTTAACTATTTGCCCATAGCTGAGATCCTAACAGGTGCTACCACCCCGAGTTTGGGTGGACCTGGGAACACCAGCAATTAAAAGGTGGTTCCATGCTCCTCAAAGCCTCCTGATCAGAGGCCTTGCTGCTGGATGTAGTTTATTGTCTTACCCAGGACACGGATGTAGTTTAATGTCTTACCCAGGACGAATATATATATATATATATATATATATATATATATATATATATATATATAGGTGACTATACTCGTGTCGAAAAACCTTCGAATTCTTGATTTAACAATAGCCAAATCAATCACGAAGGGGAAAAAAAAGGTTTTAAAAAAGAAAGAGCCAGGAACATGAAAGTCTGTCGAAAATAATCGCACAGATACAGGTTCAAGGCCCAACGAAAAAACCCCAGCTGACCCTGACGATCTGCCTAAGTGAAACCTTGGTAGGTTTGTCTGGCTCATTAGGTTTGACTATATATATATTTATATATATATATATATATATATATATATATATATGTATATATATTTTAATAATTTCACCTAACGTGAAATAATGATGCCAGTAAGATGCCAGGAGTTACTGAGTGAAGAGAGAATGAAAAACAAAGTGAGGAGAAGTGAAAATAAAAAAAAGCAGGTGTCAGGAAGACAGATGATTGACATTGCATTTAAATTTTCAAAGAGTGCAAAACTGTTCTGTGATATCTGTCCTCCTATATGGCAGTGAAGGAAAGAGACTTGGAACAACAAAAATGTTGCTTTACAGGAGGATGCTGAGGATACCATGGACGGATCATGTGAGCAACAACCAAATTTTAGAGAAAATTAAAAAAAAAAAGAAGGACACTTATACTTAACATCAGAAAGAAACAGTTGAAATTTCAAGGCGACATAATGAGGAAAGAGGGCTTGGAAAATATGATACCCACAGGACAGATTGCAGGCAAGAGGGACAGAGGAAAATTACACATAACATAACTAGTGAGCTTGAGTAAATGCATGACAGAACAGGTATTAGGAGAAATAAGAGAAAGACAAAGAGTTACAAAGGAGAGGAAATTATGGAGAGCCATGATCGCTTATCTCTTGAAGTGACATGGATCATAAAGGTGGCAGGGAAGCATTTTACAGGAAGAGAGTTCCACAGATGAGCAAAAAATCTATTGTAATAGAAATACTTTTTTTTTATTTTTTAGATTTAAGTCCAGACCTCTGTATTTCTTACAAGGAAATGGTGGAGGGCTAGATAGTTCTTATTTATTATATTCAGACTATGTGCACATGGTCGAGTGGTTACAACGTTTGTATTCTAACCATGAAAGGGTTGGTCCCAGAGTGCAGCACCTTTGGTAAGTGCCTGAAAACTGTACCAATGATTTGACCCAAGCCTTGTGAGTGAAACTGGGCAGACAGAACATTTGGATGCCATCAATAGCTGTGTTAGCATGAAGTCACAAGTCATCGTGGCTGAGGGCTTGAGCGTGCTGGCCTTGTTCAAATTCTGCTCAGAATAGTTGCAGTATAAACCACAGGTGGTCTCTGTGGGTGTTGAACAAACACAAAATATGCCTGAGCAAGCGTCTGCAATAGGGATTGGCTATCCGTACTAGTAGACAGGTATCCTCGAATACGAGTGGCCAGCTATACATACTATACATTTATATTCAGACTAATTTTCTCATCTTTGGCTGTTGTTCTCTCCGGCCTTCTTCAGGTGTCCGTCAATCCGTGTAACGTTCAATGGACTAAACGTTAAAATATTTACTTAAAGCAGCAAAAGAAAGGAAGTTGTGGAGGGCTACAGGTTATCTTTGTTAACGTTTTGGCCGTCGTTCTCTCCAGCCTTCTCCTGGTATCCATTAATCTATGTAAGCTTCTTAGTACCTAGATGACTGAATGCTTAGGAATACCAACTGCTGTAAGATTGGATATGCGTGTGGCATAAGTAAGCTTATTCCCCTGTAGTTGCTACAATCTGACGTTTGACCTTTCCCTTGATACAGGGACACAAGAATGCCATCAATCCAGTCCTGATGGCCATTCCAAACGTCTGAAATTAGATTGTGTATTATTCTTGCCATTTTGTTCCTTCAATGTAAGAGCACCTCAAAAGGAATTCCATCCAGTCTTGGTGCCTTCGCAGTACTGACCTCTTGAATTGTCTTCCTAGTCTCATACATTGGTGGAATTGCCATTTCACAAACATCAGACTGAGGCAGATTGTTGATTATGTTCAAATCAACAATTGAAGGATTATCAAATAAATCTGAGAAATGTTCAGTCCGACATTGTGATATGTTTTTGGAATCCTTAAAGCGATTAGTTCCATCCTTAGTTTTCAGATGAGTTACAGATGTTGAGGCTCAAAGACCTTTCTTATAAGGCCATACATTACCTTGGCATCTTTATGTTTGTAGGCATCCTGAATTTGTTTGGAAATATCATGCCACCGTTGATTCTTTAATTGGCATAATTTACATTGAATGAAGAGTAAGGACCTAGAGGCCTTTAGGGACTGGCAAAATGATTGATGATTACTGTCAGATGCATTCAACATCTTCTGATAAAGATCATTTTTGGTTTTATGAAGCTGCTTGATTTCAAGATTATTCTCCTCAAACCAATCTTGATGTTTCTTTTCTCTTAATCCCAAGACGTTAACATTAATCCCAAGACGTTAACATTAATCCCAAGACGTTAACATTAATCCCAAGACGTTAACACTGATGTTGTATATGGTCTTTTTTAAAATCTTCCCAGAAGCCATCAAACTGAAAATCTTCCACAGCTTTTTGAAACTCTTCCTGTACCATCAGATCCCTCAACTTATTCACATCAACCTGTTTAGGGATTTTTCTCCCTCCAGAACAAACGTTCCACCTTTGCCGTTTTCCCCTTACAAGATAGTGATAAGTACCTCATTCTGCCCTCCTCGTTACTTATACACTGCAACCATCATGTTGTCGGCAAATTTCGTAATCATTGCTGCGACCATGGTGAAACCTTGGATGAATCCACGTTACCTTATGGACCTCTTTTTGTTGAAAGAAAGTATTGCATATAGCAAGATTGAAGTTTGTGCAGAGCTGGAGAAGATGCAAATCATTGCTGCTTACCTTACCAAGTCCAAAACGACCAACAGGGTCCCACATTCGATGATTTATTCCCACCCTTGCATTAAAATCCCCGCCCAAAAAGAGAATTTTATCAGCCCGAGGAATTTTTGATAATATTGAATAGAGGTCTTCGCAGAAAGCAATTATTTTCTCACTACTTCAACATGGTTGGACCATAGACAGTTTAATAGTGATTTTCCAAGCATAGCTTAGATGTGGCACAAGGCCAAAAGTATGGGGCACCTAGTGAGGATCGAACTCACTACTCAGTGGTAATTGTTCTAGCAGGACAAGCTTGCTAACCATTACACCACCTGGAGGTGCCTAGACAGAGTTTAATATCATGAATCTGTTTCCTGGCAGTGGCATACGAATAGTCAAGATTCTGTCAGTTATGCCTTGAGGATGTTCAAGATGTGCAACAAGATCAGATTTTACTGCAAACCCCACACTCCCTTCATTTTTTTCACCCACAGACTTACCCTTCCAATAGAAAGTGGAGCCTGCAATTTTTCCGGCAGTTGATCCTCATTGCTAAAGCGGGTCTCAGAGAGAGAGAGAGCTGCTATGTCAATATTGTTCCTTGATAATTCTTTTGCTACAATGGCAATTCTGCATTCAGGTCTTTTACTTTGAGCACTAATTAAAAGGGTTATCACATTCCAAGACAAGGGCTGCTCAGATGCTAAGCAATCGGCCAAAGGATGCTGCTTTTCAACAAGCAAAACGGCGACATTAGATAATCCCAAAGCTGTCTATTTGCAGATTTATGACTATGTGCTCCCAGCCCATCAAGCCTGCGCACGTCATCACTCCATCACCTTAGGACTTTGTAGAGATATTTCCACATCAAGATGATAATACAACATCCGTATAGTATCCTGTCTACCCCTTTAAGTATTTGTCCAGTGACAAATATACGCAAGATGACTGGAGACCTAATGGGACTGCATGTTTTTTATCACAGAGTTTAACCTCTCTGTTGGCTGAAACGGGTCGTACTGGTTTACAGCTTTACCAGTAGGAGTTACACCAGGTATCTGGACTGCCAGAAGGCTTGGAAGGTCCCACCCCCAGTGGGCTAGCCACGCATCTGGACATCAGCAAAAATATTTCTATGGCCTTGCACAGACAGAGATAGCTAGATGGCTGTTGACTTCTCAAAGAGTTTCATTCCCCCTTTCACAGGTCTTGTTTTTGTCCTGCAGGGTTCCTAGCCGCCCTCTTCCCCAGGTAGACCTGGTGGGGGAACAGGTTTAATTGCCAATTGCCTGACCATGTGACAGGTAGTACTGGCTTACATGGTACCAGTACCTATCAGAATGACCTGACTCAAAATTTTGAAGTATATATATATATATATATATATATATATATATATATATATATATATATATATATATATATATATATATATATAGTGGAGTAATGGATAATGGCTTGGATTGAGGAATCGGAGAGCCGAGTTCAAATTCCAGTCGAATCCATTACATTCACTTACGTGCTAATACCCTTGGGAAAGGTGTGAATCCTCCTTCTCCCTCCAGCTATGGGTAAATAGCAGGGCAGACTGGGTCCTATAGCCTTGGATGGCAACTGGTCTAGGAGAAGGACAACTCTGAATTCAAAACCTGCGGAGGGTCGTCTGGGGACCCTGTGGCACTTAGTGCACCAGGTCTCTGTATTCGGCCCTTCAGAAAGTGTGGATGGTCCTGCACGAAACCTTCGCCACTATAATCAAACTTCATGTGCTGTTGTCGGGCTGTCGGTTTCCTTGGAGCTGATCTGCTTGACCTTCATACGTCGAATTCAACGGAAGAGTGCATGATCTATCAAGTAAAAGTACACAGAAATAAATTGAACAATATTGATAAGAAACCTAAAGTTTACATAGGATCCACCCAGAATAGTTTCAAAAAACGATATTACAACCACCTCAGTAGTTTCAATAGTGAAACCTGTAAACATAGTACGACCCTGTCCGCATATGTATGGAAGATCAAACAAAAAGATAATAACAACCCCATTTTGAAATGGGAAATATTTAAAAGTATGTTATAAATATAAGGCAGGTGATAAGTTCTGTTCTCTATGTACGGAGGAAAAACTAGATATCGCTAACTACAAGGAACCTAAAAATATATTGAACCAAAATTCGGAAATTCTTAGTAGGTGTGGTCATAGGAAGAGATGGTTATTAGAATAGTTTTTTTTTGTTGGTTGTTCAATAACGTACCTACCCCACGTTGTTTGGCTTTTTTTTATTTTAACTATTTTTTTGTCACGTGGTCATGGTTATTTTTGGATTTAGCTATAAATGCGGTTCCATAATCTTATATATATATTTTTTTTTCTCTCCCCCTCACACTCATTTTCTTTTTCATTGCATATTCTGTTTTCAATTACATTAAAATCTCACGTAGAAGCCTGAAGAGCGGGAGCGAAACCGGTTGCTTCCCTTTTTATTCTTTGCTTTAGTATTTTAATATGTCTAGTAATATTAAGCTTAACACCTTCATTTCAGATATATATATATACATATATATATATATATATATATATATATATATATATATATATAAAAGTGAACACAGAAGTCAACACTTACAGGTGACAGTCTGTTTCATGGTCTAAGTGTTGACTTCTATGTTCACTTTTATATTTACACACGCTCTATCTCTGATATTGAGCACTTTATCCTATAAATATAGCACATCTTAAGACTATATTTCTTCATATATATATATATATATATATATATATATATATATATATATATCAAATATAAACAAATGACGTCACACATTTACATTTGATATGCCAAGAGCAATTATGAATGTACGTGAGAGATTCATGGAAGATTGAAGTTTAAAAGCAGAAAATTCAACCTTGCCAACCGAACAATCCTCAGTGGCCGAATCGGTTAAGGCACGTCAGGCTATATGACGGTTCCGTATAGGATACAGGTTCGAATCCTGTCGGAGGACATATATTTTCTATGAAAATTTCTCGGACATTCAGGCCGGTAAATGTTATTTAATACTGTTTATTATAAAACAGAGCATTTACTTAAATACTTGTATCTATAAAAAAGAATGTTAAACATAAAAATGTCTTAAAATAATTTGTTGGACTTTGTTCATTTCATAATATATATATATATATATATATATATATATATATATATATATATATATATATACCCAAGTATAGGATTGGTGTATACAGAATAAATTCCAATAACCAACAATTACTATTCTTAAAAGAGTAGAGCAGATATATTTTAATGTCCTTTCTTTCTCTATTCTTTGTTTCTCTGTTCTATTTGACCATTTTTATCTATGTATATTTGCCCGTATAAGTTATATTTTAATAAGTGGTTAGAATTTGTTTAATAACACTTTCAGTCTTGAATATTTCTTGGTTGTTGTATCAGACTGTCTAGGTCAATGTATGTGGATGTGTGTACATGTATTTATCAGTGTCTATGTGTATAGAAAATGCATGCACATTTAATTGTGTATGTATGTGTGTGTTCGGGTTTTTTTCCTTTTTGTTTTTTATTATGGGCCTTGAAGATGTTTCCTGTCTCGTCACCTTTTTGTGTGTGTATATATCTAAATATGTCTGGGTGCTTATGTATTATAATCTGAGTGTGTTTGTATTGTCTTATGTAAGAGGTTAGCACCCCACTCACACACTTGGAATTAAAATGTATCCATTTTGTCAGGAAAACCAGCCAATGTTAACATCTATTCTAACGTAATTTCAATGAAAAATAACATATGTATTTTTTCTTTTCTCCTCAGTAATTTTATAATTTTAAACTTAATAGAGATTAAACTTAGATTTTAAAATTGGTAATTTTTTACTTTTAATTTTAATTTCAAATTTTATCATATAATTTAATACTTATTAGTTAGAATAAATTCTATTTTAATATAACCCCAACTTTAAAGCTTTTAATAGCTATGATAACCTTATTTTGTTGTCAAGTTTTTTGAATTCTCGTATACTTGTATTTTGATTGGTCATTCCAGCTTATGTAACAGCGTTTTCCCCTTGCGAAGGATCATTAATTAATTTGAAACTTTTAAAACCCTATATTCTACATTCAACATCATCACTTGATAAGACACCAGATTTGTTGAAACAAAATGGCTATTTTTGTACTGATTTTATAACATATTTATGTTATAATTTTTAAATAAATAATTATATATATATATATATATATATATATATATATATATATATATATATATATAGATACACTACACTACACTTTAAAAGTTTGAGGAGAACCGTTCTAATTTTTTCAACTGGTCACAAAATTAGTTGTTTTGTATTTTAAATCAGAGAAATTTATTATGTGGTTAAAAAATTTTATTAGAAATTTTATAATGAATATAAAATCATTTTATGATTAAATTTTGCTCTCGTCAAAATATCCTCCTTTAGCCTTGATTACTGCATCACATATTTTTGGCATTCATTGCAAAAGTTTCTCAAGGTCTAAGTTTGATAATCGATTCCATTCTTTTTTCAATGACTCTAAAAGTTCTTTTTGATTTTTAGGATGAAAAGTTTCACTGTTCTGTCAAGTTCATCCCATGCTAATTTTTGGGGTGCCTTCAAAACTTTGAACTGTTGTATATATATATATATATATATATATATATATATATATACACATTATTTTCATTAATCGAACTATTGTCCTCATCTTAATTGTTGCCATATTTATTACAACGTTTCGGCCGTTGTACGCTCCGGCCTTCATCAGGTGGTTGGAATGTTGAACTGAACCCTTTATTTCACTCATTGAGGTAGACTGTTCTAGTTCCACATGCCATATCTAATGGATGTCAGTTATCAGTTATCTCCTGTTAATTCCCCTCTGCAAGTTTTCCACTGCCTTAACCGGGTATTGAACTCACATTCTTTGGGTCCTGTCACTGGATCTAACCAATGCCTTTATCCACTGTGTGCTTTTATCCACTATAAAGGATAAAGGCGTTGGTTAGATCCAGTGACAGGACCCAAAGAGTGTGAGTTCAATACCCGGTTAAGGCAGTGGAGAACTTTCAGAGGGAAATTAACAGGAGATAACTGATAACTGACATCCATTAAACATAGCATGTGAAACTAGAACAGTCTACCTCAGTGAGTGAAATAAAGGGTTCAGTTCGACATTCCAACCACCTGAAGAAGGTTGGAATGTACAACAGCTGAAACGTAATAAATATGGCAACAAAGATGAGGACAATAGTCCGAATAATGTAAATAGTGTACATAATACCTCATCTCAGAAATATAGACACATATATATATATATATATATATATATATTTAAAGACATTTATATTATGTTTAACGTTCTTTTTATAGATACAAGTATTTAAGCAAATGCTCTGTTTTATAATAAACAGTATTAAATAACATTTACCGGCCTGAATGTCCGAGAAATTTTCATAGAAAATTTTCGCTCTCCGACAGGAATCGAACCTGTATCCTATACGGAACCATCATTTCGCGTGATGTGCCTTAACCTTTCGGCCACAGAGCAGCGTCTGGTTAGCAAGGTCGATTTTACTATCTTTGAACTTAAATCTTCCATGAATCTCTTCTATTCATATCTGCTCTAGCGTATCAAATGTAAACAAATGACGTCATATATTTTAGAATTGGACATAGTCCGACAATTTATTTAAAGACATTTATATTATGTTTAACGTTCTTTTTATAGATACAAGTATTTAAGCAAATGCTCTGTTTTATAATAAACAGTATTAAATAACATTTACCGGCCTGAATGTCACGCGAAATGATGGTTCCGTATAGGATACAGGTTCGATTCCTGTCGGAGAGCGAAAATTTTCTATGAAAATTTCTCGGACATTCAGGCCGGTAAATGTTATTTAATACTGTTTATTATAAAACAGAGCATTTGCTTAAATACTTGTATCTATAAAAAGAACGTTAAACATAATATAAATGTCTTTAAATAAATTGTCGGACTATGTCCAATTCTAAAATATATATATATATAAATATATATTTGAAACATATGAGCTCATATTTACTAGAAGTTTCTGAAAATAAAAGAATATTCAAGAAGATTCTTGTAAGATAAAATATATACTGAAATAAATATTTTAAAAAAATATTTAATGCTATGTATTATAAAATTTGTTTTCTTTCTTTTACAGGTAAGTATCAACTTATATGAAAAAAACATCTTGAGGGTAAGAAAACCAGAATGTTTTTTTTTATTTTGTCTCCGGAATTATTTCTACTATTATTTTTTTCATTATGTATTTCCTAAAATTCTGCTTCTTCAGAATGGAACAGCTTCCCCAGAGTATGTCAGTCCATAAATTTTCAACACTTGGCTATGAACCAAAGTTCCACTGAGACTGAAGATGATGAATTGGTTTTATCGATTGGTTCCATAAAATTTTATTATAGCCCAAAAGATAATAGCATTGCATATGAAATCGACGCTCCCTCGCTTAATTTAATTTCCTGTATCAGTTTGCCGATATTAATCACTTGGGATATGTTGAGGTATTTGCTTGGAATTTCTTTACCCTGGGTATCCATATTCTGGCAACAGATCAACTCATGATCCAAGACAATTCCTAGGTGATGATGAAAGCTGAAAAAGGAATGACTGTCCTGGGCTAGCTCTTGAAATATTGTCTGGGGTCTTCATACACTGGCAATGGATCAGATTATGATCCAAGATAGTTCCTAGATGCTGATGAAAGCTGCAAATATAATGACTGTCCTGGGCTAGCTGAAGAGATATCATTGTCCAAGGTCTTCATACACTGGCAATGGATCAGTTTAGGATCCAAGACAATACCTAGATGCCGATGAAAGCTGTAAAAGGAATGACTATCCTATGCTAGCTGAAGGGATCTTGTCTGGGGTCTTCATACACCGGCAATTGATCAGCTTATGATCCAAGACAAATCTTAGATGATGAAATCTGCAAAAGGAATCACTGGACTGGCCCACTGAAGAGATATCATTGTCTGAGGTCATCATACACCGGCATGATCAGCTTGTGATCAAAGATAGCTGCTAGATGCTGATAAAAAGCTGGTTAAGGAATGACTGTCCTGGGCTAGCCGAAGCGGTATCATCTTTATACACTGGCAATGGATTTAGCTTATAACCCAGAGTAGTTCCTTGAAGACCATGGTGATATTTGTGGTTGCAGTGGTGCTCATGATGGTAGCTGCAGAGCAAGTGACCTGTGATGACAGCAAAGATGTCATTGCCTGGTGTTTTTGTTAATCTGGCAGTGAATTAGATTATGATCCCAAATGACCAGGTGATAATAATGGCTTTGAAATGAATGACTGTCTTCTTACTCTGGTAATAGACTGGTTATGATTGAAAACTGTAAAAAACAAATTTCTGCCCTGGGCTGGTTGAATGTTTTTTCAATAACCTGGGTGTTCTTGCACTGGCTATTCGATTCGATTATGGTCCCAAAACATTTTTAGTAAATAATGATGACTGTGAAACGAATGAATACTCTTTTGGATTTTGGCATTTGTGCAATGAAAAGGACTGTGATTCAAGTCGATTCCTGATCTTGAATGTTGTTAAGCTAACGATTGTCTTGGTGTTGTCGATGAGACATTGTCTTCGATTTTCTTACACTGGTTCTGAATTGCATGATGATTCAATATAATGTGCTTATTGTGATGCAAATAACGAAACCCATGATCCTTCCGGATTGGTTGATGCGAGATCTCTTGAGATATTTCATTATCTAAGGTGTTCTTTGTTTGTCAATGGGCGAGATAACGATTCAACATATTCACGCATGGTGATAAGAGCAGTTATTATCCACAAGTCACTGGTCTAGATGTCGCAAAAGAAATTTCTTTTCCTGGTCTACTTACTCTCACAATGAATTGAATCGAAGATAATTTATAAATTGTTGTGAAGGCCATGAAATCAATGAACGTCTTGGAGTGGCCGATTCATGCATGGAGATAAGGGCTGTGAAAGCAATGACGGCCATACAGCCGCGTATGATACGGCACTTGAGAGATTTCTTTCTTTTAGTCTTTATAAGACACAAAAGACTTTGTGAGATTGAAGACAATTCCAGTTGATTAAGGCAGTTATAGAAATGTTCTTCCTTCAGTGGCTGACAAGGTTTTTTATTTTTATATTCACCCGTTACGAGGCTCAAGAGCCACTGTATGGAAGACACCTTCCACCATTTTGTGAAGAGTCATTATCATTCCAAGAGTCCTTCAGGCTCTTGAACTCATTCTTTGTGTTCCTTTCATTCTGACCACTATATTTCAGTCAATCCATTCTCCGACCATCTTCAGGGAGACAACTGTATGAAAGAGACCGTCTATAATTTTGAGAAGAGTCATTATCATTCCAAGAGTTCTTCAGACAATGAAACTAATTATTTCTGTTGCTTTTGTTCTGACCACTATATTTCAGTCAATCCATTCTCCAACCATCTTCAGGTGTACAACTGCATGGAAGACATCTTCTACCATTTTGTGAAGAATCATTGTCATTTCAAGAATTGTTCAGGCTACTGAATTTATTCTTTTTATTATTTATGGTCTCTATTTACATTATTCGGACTATTGTCCTCATCTTTATTGTCACCATATTTATTACAACGTTTCGACCGTTGTACACTACGGCCTTCTTCAGGTGGTTGGAATGTCAGACTGAGCCCTTTATTTCGCTCACTGGGATAGACTGTTCTAGTTCCACATGCTATGTTTTAATGGATGTCAGTTATCAGTAATCTCCTGTTAATTTCCCTCTGAAAGTTCTCCACTGCCTTAACCGGGTATTGAACTCACACTCTTTGGGTCCTGTCACTGGATCTAACCAACACCTTTATCCACTGTGCCATGTGTCCTAAAGGGTTCAGTTTGACATTCCAACCACGAAGGTCAGAGCATACAACGGCCGAAACATTGTAATAAATATGGCGACAAAGATAAAGACAATAGTCCGAATAATGTAAATAGTGTCTATAATACCTCATCTCAGAAATATAGACAGAATTATGCTCTCATCATGAAGTTTTCACCTTCTTCTGGTATTTGGTAAAGAATTTTCAATTTGTAATATGGGATTACCCCACTTACCTGCCAAGGAAATTCTACTCCTGGCATTGCCACAAGGTAACATAAAAAATAGGGTGCAAAGTCTCTTTCTCTTTTCAGGATGCCATATTCCTTTTGCCTACCAGCAAACCCAATTTTTACATACGTGTTTTAGAGCAGAGGGAAAATATTTGCAAATGTGAAGTACAATTCAGATTGGAATGTCCATTTTTCAAATTTTTTTTGAGCACCCAACAGTATAAAACACTAGACATTCTTTAAAGGGCATTTTTTTACAATGATGTTTCTACCCTGTACAAGCCCTGAGAGCCACTTATGGTAGAGGGTTACAGAGAGAGGGGCACAGATTTTGAGGATATGTGGGGAAGATAACGGTTAATGCGTGAAGAGACGAGAGATGTGGCAGGACAAACCATGGCTACTTCGCCATGACAATGTGCCTGCTTACAACACCCTGAACATCCAGCAGTTTCTGGCTGGGAAGAACTTTGTTGCACCAGAACAACATCCCTATTTCCCTGATCTTGCTCCTTTTGACTTTTTCTTTTCCCCCAAACTCAAGGGGATCATGAGAAAGACATTTATCCCAAATCAACACTTGAAATATCAACAAACATAATATCTACTAAACATATATATACACACACACAAAAAAACCTTATTATAAATATATATATATATATATATATATATATATATATATATATATATATATATATATATATGCACATTTCATTAAAAACGACTGACAAGGTGCTTTTATTTAGTTTTTTATATAATTTCTCGTGTGATCTAATAATAATATAGTACTCGGATAAAAAGAACATTCGGACAGTTTTTATATAATTTATCATCTGAAAAGAAAAACATTATTAGATCGCACGAGAAATTATATAAAAAAATAAATAAAAGCACCTTGTCTGTCGTATTCAATGAAATGTGCATGAAAGAAGGATTGCTGCCTAAATACACAAATATATATATATATATATATATATATATACACACACATAGACACATTATCATATGAATCCCAGATTATTTTAATGAATTCTAAGCCTACTGAGAAACTAAATATTGTTTTATGCCTGTAAGTGTATAATAAGTCTAGTTTGTCTCTGGGATCCAAATGATAATGTATGTGTGCATATATATATATATATATATATATATATATATATATATGTATATATACACACAATGTATATATAATATTTTTTTTGTATATATATATATATATATATATATATTTTGATGTGTGTGTATAGTTGGTATATTAGTAGGCTTTTGAATTATTTCTTTAGATTTTGTGGTAATTGTTCTAATAAACTTTTGTTAAAGTTTAATCAGAGAATGAGATATGGAGAAAAAGAAGAAAGAAATTCTGGTATTTTTACTTTTGATTTTCATTGGTTAATCAGATTTCACATACAGTGTCCGGAATTCAAGGAGAGACAACGTGTCCATCCAAATTTTCAAGAAATTAATGGATTCCAAGCCTACTGAAAAATGAAATATTGTTTTATGTATGTAAGTGTATAATAAGTCTAGTTTGTCTATGTGGGATCCAGATGATAATGTGTGTGTGTGTGTGAGTGTGTGTATATACAATGTATGAATAATAAGGTTTTGTGTGTGTGTGTGTGTGTGTGTGTGTGTGTGTGTGTGTGTGTGTGTGTGTGTGTGTGTAGTAAATTTTCACATTATTGACTTTTCACATGTACATACCATTTGTTTTAGATAAACATTAAATTCTTTAAGAATGGATTCAATAAAGGTTGCTGATGTTTTTGATGTGTGTTTATAGCTGGTATATTAGTAGGCTCTTAAATTACTTTTTTTGTAAAGAATTATGTTATTTTTAATTAGAATGTCATTAGTAAAATCAAAGTTATGGCCAGAAAAGAAATTTGAATGATTGTTTAAACGTAAATCTCTTTTATGTTTGAAGATATGGGCTTTTAAATATTTGATGCCTCTCCAACATAAATTCTTTTACAATATAAAAGAATTTATTTTATAAGTACCAGCATCTGAATTAGTAGTGGATTTATTTTTCTTTCTACTTGTATCTCCGATGGCTTTGAGCATGTTCATAAAGACCCTAGTATTAGTGATCTCTATCTATAAAAGGCAGGATGTGTGTATGTGTGTAACGAATGCACGGCCGCAATTTTCGACAGATTTGCACCAAAATTTACATGCACATGCTCCTAGTTAGCAAAAAGGCCAAGACTGACTTTGCATTTTCCAACTCGCATCAATAGTGGAAATAATCGATTTTTTATGCTTCTACGGCAGTTTTCATGTAGTTTGTGGCCATTTTCTACTGGCGAGAGTGAGAGCCTATAGCTGGCTGCCACGAATAGGCAGGAAGATTCTATTGGCCAGCGTGAGAGCCAACAGCTGACTGACATGAATGTTAACTAGCATGCTAGCATGCAAAATAAATCGATACCTGCATTCTTCACAAGTGGAAAAAATTTAAATCTGCATGGCACTTTACTCCAATTGGCTCATTCGCTTGCTTAAACTCAACATTGATTCTGATTCCGCAAAACTGGGTTGGGTGTGAAAAAGTATTTGTTGTTAACATTCTTTTTTCATTCGGTTTTTCCAGTTACGAGTCCTTTTTTAAAGCTGATCGTTTTGTGTTCAGTTTGTTTGGTTCTTTTTTCGTAACAGATTTAATGTTTAGTATAGAGCTTAGAAAAAATTTGCAGTGTGAGATAGGCAAGAAGTAAGGCATGTAGCAACATCAGCACGGCAAAGGGCACTCCTTTAAAGGCAAGGAAGGGCAAAAATATTTTAAGTCAAGTGATAGCGATTGCTGTATGAGTCATACGATTTTTTAATCAAGCACGGGCAACGCCGGGCCATGCTGCTAGTAACTAAAATATTTACAAGTTTAGTAGAAAGAGTGTTAAATATTCGCCCAAGAACCACTAGTCGTTGAGAGTCATGAAACCCAATGGCCTAAAGGGACATGGCACTTAGAACAGAATAGGAATTATATGTAAGCCTTTCTGAGAATTCTGATAAAAAAATCAGGTACTTCTTATGAATATATCTCATGGGTAAGGTGTTTTTATTATGATTGTGTAATGAGAAAAGAAGGGTTGGAGAATTTGACTCTCTGTGAGTGACCTACATAACTAGTTGCACCCCTGAAGATGAACTTGGAAGAAGATCGAAAGTACTTGGGAAATAAAAATAAAATAAATTTAAACAGTTATAGCACATTTCTATCATCCTTTAATATCAATACAAGGAAGGTTATTCATGAGTATGAACGGATTTTGTTAAAAATTAGCAGACATGTTGAGAAAAGGTAGAGATTTGTTCATTTCACATGCAATTCGGTGATGGGTAGATGGAATTTGTCTTTCTTTGACATATTATCATCATCATTATTATTATTATTATTCTGCTGAGAATTCCATAGACTGAAATGGTGAACAAAGAAAATGCGAACAAAAAGAACACTTAGAATCAGACAGTTGGAATTTCTCAGGCACATAATGAGGAAAGTGAGCTTGGCAAATTAGACACTCACAGGATATACTGAAGGACAGAGAAAAGCAGCAAGTAACCTACATAATGAACTTGTGTAACTGGATTGCAGAACAGAGACTGGGAGGAATAGTAAAGAGACAAACATTGCTAAGAGCTACTAATGATAGGAAGTTGGGGAGAGTCATGATTGCATGTATAAATGGATGGCAGGGGACTGGAATAGATAAAGAAAAGACAGACCTTACTAAGAGCTACAAAGGATAGGAAGACAGAGAGAGCCATAATTGTGTAAATGGATGGCAGAACAGGTACTGGAATAGATAATGAAAAGACAAACCTTCCTAAGACCTACAAAGGATAGGAAGTTAGGGAGAGCCCTGATTGCATGTATAAATGGATGAAGAACGGGAATTGGGATAGATAATGAAAAGACAAACTTTACTAAGAGTTACAAAGGATAGGAAGTTGGGGAGAGCCAAATTGCTTTTATAAATGGATGGCAGGGAACTGGAATAGATAATGAAAAGACAGACCTTACTAAGAGCTACAAAGGATAGGAAGATGGAGAGAGCCATAATTGTTTAAATGGATAACAGAACAGGGACTGGGA
The DNA here is from genome assembly GCA_964036315.1 of Acanthosepion esculentum. Classification (NCBI taxonomy): domain Eukaryota; kingdom Metazoa; phylum Mollusca; class Cephalopoda; order Sepiida; family Sepiidae; genus Acanthosepion; species Acanthosepion esculentum. The sequence goes on from OZ038507.1 coordinate 20,864,213, forward strand.
AAGATAATGAAAAGACAAACCTTACTAAGAGTTACAAAGGAGAGGATGTTGGGGAGGGCCATGTTTATTTGTCTAAATAGAATGCAGGGGACTGGGATAAGTAATGAAAAGACAAACCTTCCTAAGAGCTACAATCACTCAAGTAGAGGATGTTAAGGAGGGCCATGACTGCATGTGTAAATGGAATACAGTACAAGGACTGGAATAGATAATGAATAGACAAACCTTACTAAGAGCTACAAAGGATAAGAAGTTGGGGAGAGCCATGATTGTTTGTGTGAATGGATGACAGAACAGGGACTGGGATAGATAATGAAAAGTCAAACCTTACTAAGGAGAGGATGTTGGGGAGGGTCATGATTGCGGCATACATGGCTCCATCCCAGTGAACCCCATTGCGTTAGATGGCTGTTCACCTAGCAAGAAGATCCATCTGACCATTGACAGTTCTTGCTTTTTAATCCTGCTGTGTGTCCAGCCACCTTCCTCACCAGAAATGCCTGGTAGTAGAACGGGTTTAGTTTCTGAAGACTTGACAATGAGGCAATTGATACTGGATTACATGGTACCAACAGAACTTTCAGTTGATATGAGAAACATAATTGAAATTCAGTTACTGATTCCTGATCCAATACACCCACGAGAAATGTTCATAGCATTCTTCAAGTCTCCTCAAGAATAATTTAACTAAAGAATCCGCTTTATTCCAGACAATTCCTGGTGACCTTGCTCACAATAACAAGATAATATTTCCTATAAAATAAATCAAAACTGGGCACGAGGAATTCAGTGAACCCAGTCTCAGGATGAAACAGGGAAACACAGTGTAAATCCCAGGAGATTATTTAAGAGGCTTTATATAATCTAATATTAATACGTCTCTTGGTTCCTAGACGTTCCTGGGCTTGCGTTTTGAATTTGGGATCATGGCTCATCAAGTAAAGACAGGTATCCGTTTACTTATCCTTTTGGCCTTGTGCCTGCCATAGAATGAAGGGCAAGAAGCTAATCTTTCAGTTTCCAATGGATGACCTCAATATTCTCCAGCCTTGTGCCAAGCTAGGCTAAAGCTTATGAATGAAAGGAAATTGTTCCTGACCAGAACTCCACTGGAAATAGACAGCATGCCAGAGATAGGAAGAGAATGAGAGAGACAAAGATGAATGGTGAGATAGCTAGATAGATATAGCAAGTTGACAGACAGAGAGATAGAGAAGCAAATTGAATTAGAGAGAGAGAAACAGCAAGAGAAAGAGATGAGCAAGTTGAGAGAGAAATATATTGATAGATAGACAGAGAAGGTTGAGATTGATAGTGAGACAAATGAACAGGTTGAGATATAGATATATATATATATATATATATATATATATATATGTCATTCGCAGACAGTACTGTTTCGCTGTATCACAGCTCCTCAGTGCGACTAGACTTCCGAATGCCTCAAGCCAGGATTGAAACACAACTAATTTGGTGTCAGCCAGAGCTATCTTCACTCGGTAGAGTTACACAACTAAATCTAGCGTATTGTTTTTACAAATGTAAACAAATGCCAATCAGCCAAAGGGCTCCATTCATTTTACTGAAGAGCTTTGCATTAGTGCAGGTGGCTGTTGTTTATAGAATTAGCTTATCACTCAACAGTGCTCAATTGAAATGTATTTTCAAGAGCTAAATTATGTCATTCACAGACAGTACTGTTTCGCTGTATCACAGCTCCTCAGTGTGACTAGACTTCCGAATGCCTCAAGCTAGGATTGAAACACAACTAATTTTAATGAATACAGAATCCTTAAAAATCCATTTGGTCAGGTGAGAATTTATTTTATGGACTTCAGACGTTCATCTCTTCTGACCAGATTTGCAAAAATAAATGGAGTTCTATTTATTCAGACTAAAGGAAAAGAAACCAAAAAGAAAAAAGCTAGAGAGAGAAAAGGAAAAAAATAAAAGTTTTTATATTAAAATGTGAAAGAAAATATGTGAGAAAGACAGAGATTTCAATATAAGGATTTTAGGGGGAAGAGAAAGATATATATATATATATATATATATATATATATAATCTTTCTCTTCCCCTTAAAATCCTTATATATATATATATATATATATATGTATATTTAGTTGGATTGATGTGAGTTTGTGACCATGGGTTTCATGCTTTTGCAATCATCAGGCAAACTGATTAATTTTTTTAAAATTTTGGTTTTATGTAGGGTTGCATGTATTGGTGTCTTTATGAAAGTGGGACAAAAAATTGTCATCGTGACACCACTCATACTTACGCAAACATACATACACGCCCGTACTTCTATTGAGATACGCAGACACACATACACACACACTCACCCACACAAGCATAAACGTATGTGAAGAGTATGGGACTTGACATATATATGTATATATTTTGAATACAATAATACAATGATGAAACAATAATACAATAATGATACAATGATACAATGATGATAAAATGTTGATACAATGATGATATAATAAAAAAAATGAAACAATGATGATACAATGCTGATACAATGAAGATACAATAAAACAATAATGATACAATGATTATAAAATGTTGATACAATGAGGATACAATAATACAATGACAATGATGATATAATGTTGATACAATGATGATACAATAATGGTAAAATGTTGATACATTGAGGATGCAATAATACAATGATGATACAATAAAACAATAATGATACAATGATGATAAAATGTTGATACAATGAGGATACAATAATACAATGATACAATGATGATACAATAAAACAATGATACAATGATAATAAATTGTTGATAAAATGAGGATACAATAATACAATGATACAATGAGGATACAATGTTGATACAATGGTCCGGTGATGATACAATGTTGATACAATGATGATACAATAAAACAATAATGATACAATGATGATAAAATGTTGATACAATGAGGATACAATAATACAATGATACAATGAGGATACAATGTTGATACAATGTTGATACAATGGTCCAGTGATGATACAATGTTGATACAATGATGATACAATAAAACAATAATGATACAATGATGATAAAATGTTGATACAATGAGGATACAATGATACAATGAGGATACAATGATGATACAATGTTGATACAATGATACAGTGATACAATGATGATTCAATGTTGATAGCAGACACAGAAAGGCAACCACAAGAACTCATACAGAAGGAAAAGAAAGTAAAAAGAAAGGACAAAGCATCAATTGTAAAAAGGCAGAATACATGGTTGTCAGCAAAAGGGACATCCTAACGTGTGAATTACAAAATGGAGATTCCAAATTGAACCAAGTACAAAAATTTAAATATCTAGGAAGTGTTTTAACAGAGAACAGAAAATGCAACATGGAAATCAAAGGGCTCATTGAAATAGCAAAAGATGTATTCTGAAAACTAAGCAAAGTATTAAGAAACAGGAAATTTTCATTAGAAACAAAGAAAAGAATACTGAACTGCTTCATAATATCTAATTTTTTAATTAGTGTTATGGGACCTACCTTTATGGACTAAATGGACTCGTCCTATTACTATATATACGGGGGAGATTATGCCTCTCAGCAAAGCTGTCTACAGTTGACAGACTTGCTGTGACCTGTTCCAGCAAGACGGTCGAACTCTCTGCCTCTGAGCAGAGAGGAACCCGGACGAGGCTCCGCCAAAGATCAGAGTCTCATTCGGGGAGGTTAACCAAGCTGATTCTGTTTTTACAGTTTCTACGGGCATTTTTTGGATGAGCCTATGGGCTCGGGAATACCCACGTTAAACTCGGCCTTGTGCCACATCTATCCCTCGTGGGGGGGGGCAGTAAATATTGCTGTCTACAATTGACAGACTTGCTGCGACCTGTTCCAGAAAGACTGTCGAACTCTCTGCCTCTGAGCAGAGAGGAACCCGGACGAGGCTCCGCCGAATGGCAGTGTCTCGTTCGGGGAGGTTGACCAACCCAATTCTGTTTTTACAGTTTCTACAGGCATTTTTTGGCCAAGCCTACAGGCTTGGAATACCCAAGTAAAACTCAGCCTTGTGCCACATCTTTCCCTCGTGGGGGGGGGGGACAGTAAATATCGGACGTGCAACACTTTTGTATTTGTTCTTTTGTTTAATAATATGTTTTCACTAAATTGCTGAGTTCGAGTTTTTCTTTCGGACCTATTCTAGGTCCACAACAATTAGAATAGAGAAAAATGCCTTCTAGAAAGTAAGCAAAGTATTAAGAAACAGGAAAATATCATTATAAACAAAGGAAAGGGTACTGAGCTGCTACTGAGTAAATGTTATAATTACAACACCATGGAACTGGTGTGACCAATATGTAGCTGACGATGTAAATAAAGAATGGATTGAACACAGGGTTCCATCCCAAAACTTCAGACCGTATACGGAATACCAAAGAACACACTGACCAAAAGTGTAATTATCAAAACAACAAATATGAGGATAATCATCTAAATAGTGAATGGAATCAACACAGAATGTCAACCCAGACAGTATTAGGAATATTGAAGCATATACAGACAAAAATATGATAACCAAAACTGAAAATATGATGATACTAGACAGATTAATTCATGGGACAATCTGAGTTTTTTATCCTGTCATTTCTCATTGCACCAGGAAGGATAATATATATATATATATATATATATATATATATATATATATATATGTATAGTTCGTCTTGAAAAGGACCTACAATCGGTTGTGAACTGGGGCAAGAATTGGTTGGTTAACTTTAATGCCTCTAAAACAAAACTGCTCTCTATTAACCACCACAGGCATCCATCCCTGCATCCCATTAGAATGTCTGAAGACCAACTTCTCGAGAGCTCCTCTCTGCGGCTGCTCGGTCTCACGCTGTCCGCTGATTTGAGATAGAACAAATACATCAAGTCAGTTGCATTATCCACCGCAAGGAAATTTTTCTCCACGGAATCGATCCTCCAAATCTATAAATCAACCATTCGCCTTTGCATGGAGTATTGCTGCCATATATGATCTGGAGCCACTGCTGTTTGCCTCGGGGTTCTTGATAAGATCCAGAGACGGACATGCAATGTAATTGACCCTGATCTGTCATCTCGTCTGCAGTCGCTCTCTCACAGATCTGCCGTTACCTCGCTCTGTCTTTTTTACAAATACTTTCACGGTAATTGCTCTGATGAGCTGCTTTCGCTGGTTCCCAGGCCTCATGAATTTAAGCGTCCTACGAGGCTGGCATCATGTTCCCACCCCTTCACTGTTGAAACTGTTAGATGCAGATGTCTCTTCTACTCCAATAGCTTCATATATTGCACATCTCGCCTGTGGAACTCCCTTCCTTATTCCTGTTTCCCTAACAAATATAATCTCCAACTATTTAAGTGTAACGTCAATCAACATCTCCAGTTGCCTTGATCTATCCACTTCCCTTCTGCATATCCTTTCCCCTTTCATTCCTATCTGCTCTCGCTCCAAATCTTCTGCAACCCCCTTGCCTTGATCGATCTACTATCTTTCTCCACATCCTTTCCTCTACCACTCCTATCTGCTCTTCCTCCAAACATTCTGTAACTCCTTGCGTGCTAGTGGCTTCCAGCCTTGCTTGGGGTGAAAAGCTTAAAAAAAAAAAAATACAGGGTGTCCATAATGTTCATGTGCACTTTAAAAAATGTATAACTTTTTTATTTGTATTTGCGATAGAAATAATCTGTAAAAAAATGTTATAAAGTTTAATGTACCTAGTTTTAAGTATAGCTGAAATAACTAATGTGATTTCAGGCATTACTGCAAATCACTTGGCAAATGTTTTCCGTGAACTGCAAAATCGTATTACCCTTTGTATTGCTAATGATGGAGGACATGTGGAAACTTAAATAAAATTTCAATAAAGCCTTAAAAAATATAGATTTACTTCTTTCTAATCCTTTTTACAAATTATTTCTATCGCAAATACAAATAAAGTTATAAATTTTTTAAAGTGCACACAAACTTTATGGACACCCTATATATATATATATATATATATATATATATATATATATATATATATATTTATATAAAGCTTTCACCACTATGATCTAATCATATGTGCAGGTGCCTGGCTGACACTTTCTAGTTGCTTGACTCTCATACATCAAATACGACGGGAGAGTCCAGTATATATATATATATATATATATATATATATATATATATATATATATATATTTATATGTAAATACAAATAAAGTTATAAATTTTTTAAAGTGCACATGAACTTTATGGACACCCTGTATATATATGAAGAAATATAGTTTTAAGGTGTGCTATATTTATGGGATAAAGTGCTCAATATCAGATATAGAGCGTGTGTAAATATAAATATAAAAGTGAACATTGAAGTCAACACTCAGAGGCGACAGGCTGTTTCATGCTGGATGCAATTGTCAGGCCATGATATAATACAGATATGTATATATATATATATATATATATATATATATATATATATATATATAAAGGAAAATTATAGAAAGATAATAATTTATTATATGAATTAATTTAATATATTAATAATAAATAATATTATTAATTTTAACTCGGCTCACTGATGTCCAAGTCCCAACCATTATCCATGACACCACCCATACATTCAATTTTACAGCAGATGGTATTCCAAAGTAGTCACCCATCTACATACTGGCCAGGTTCAACATTGCTTAACATTTGCGATTGTATGAGAACTGATATTTCAATGTGATATGGTTGTAGAAACTGCATCCAAGGACTTCAAACATTAATAGGAATGCCAAAGAACAAACGTGTAATGCTCAACAACAAGTATGAGGATAACCGTCTAAATAGGGCTGAGATCATCACAGTGCTTCATCTTAGACAGAATGATGAAGACAAAACAACAAATATGAAGATATTATACAGATTAATTCATGAAACAATCTGAGTTCTTCATCCTGTCATTTCTGATGGTAAGAGGAAGGCAAGAGAACACACTGTCTAAAATATTGTATTAAAAGCAACAAACTCCTCTGAATAATTTATAAAATAAGGAACGACATAAAACTGCTATCAGCAGGACGAACATTAAGCAGAAAAATCAGTGACCTTTCGAGAAATCTCCCTGCCAAATTGTTGCATTTGATAGAATCAAGAGGAACAGATAAGAAAAGCAGAAAAAAAAAATGGCCAGCCCTCAACAGTGCTTCCGTAATAATTGCTTCTGAAGAGTAAGAGTTGTTTGAATGGCTATAAAATTGATTGTTGCAGGAAGACAGAATGTTCAGTGAATGGAGCAGCAATTCCAAAATGGCTGCCATGTTTGTTTGTTTTTTTACTTGCCATTTAAAATGATGACTAAACTGAAAGATAAGGTTCAGAACTAGGTCAACAATTTTATGGAATCCAAAGCAAGAATATCACCAAAGATTTAAAAAGATTCTAAAACCTTCTCTCTGCTGTTTTTAAAGAAACCTGTGATTATTAAAAATATCTTTTTTTCCTATTGGGAAACATCAAAAGTTAACTTGTTTTTTAAATTTTTATTCTAATTTTTAGTTATTAAAGAGAATTTGTTAAATTTCAATCTTAAATTTATTGAACACCATATTTGACATTTTTCCATACGATTCTCCCAAAATCTTTCAGCAAAGAACTGTATCTTTTGTAATCTTCCAGGGAACTGAATTCTTTTTTCCATTATAAGAATTCTATAAAGTTCTCAATAACATGAAATTTGAAGGAAAAATTTCTGATGATTGTTGATTTTAAAACTGAATGCTTCTAATGCCATCTTGTGAAAAAAGCCCCGAAAATATTTTGGGTGTAAATCATTACAATATACTGTCAAAATATAATTAAAAAATAACTTTTTTGATAAATTTAGAACTATAATGCTATCTAATTGCAGAGACATGACCAACATTTTGGCAATCTTATTAAATAAATAAATATGTTGATTTGTAAATTTGTACAAAAAAACAAGCAATATATTGCAATAAATGATTAAAATTGAATAAACAAGTATCACAAACAAATAAGAGACCTTTTTGAATGATATAAAAACTAAACGCTTCTAATGCCAACTTATTACCAAATCAGAAAATCCTTTTGTCCAACACAATAAATAGGCAGGCTTTGATAGTTTTCACTATATCATTAAAAGCAATCTTTTTGAATGAAATTAAAACTAAACGCTTCTAATGCCATCTTATTACCAAATCAGAAAATCCTTTTGTCCAACCCAATAAATAGGCAGGCTTTGATAGTTTTCACTATATCATTTAAAGCAATCTTTATGAATGAAATTAAAACTAAACGCTTCTAATGCCATCTTATTACCAAATCAGAAAATCCTTTTGTCCAACCTAATAAATAGGCAGTCTTTGATAGCTTTCACTATATCATTAAAAGCAATCTTTTTGAATGAAATTAAAACTAAACGCTTCTAATGCCATCTTATTACCAAATCAGAAAATCCTTTTGTCCAACCCAATAAATAGGCAGGCTTTGATAGTTTTCACTATATCATTTAAAGCAATCTTTATGAATGAAATTAAAACTAAACGCTTCTAATGCCATCTTATTACCAAATCAGAAAATCCTTTTGTCCAACCCAATAAATAGGCAGGCTTTGATAGTTTTCACTATATCATTAAAAGCAATCTTTTTGAATGAAATTAAAACTAAACGCTTCTAATGCCATCTTATTACCAAATCAGAAAATCCTTTTGTCCAACCCAATAAATAGGCAGGCTTTGATAGTTTTCACTATATCATTTAAAGCAATCTTTATGAATGAAATTAAAACTAAATGCTTCTAATGCCATCTTATTACCAAATCAGAAAATCCTTTTGTCCAACCGAATAAATAGGCAGTCTTTGATAGCTTTCACTATATCATTAAAAGCAATCTTTTTGAATGAAATTAAAACTAAACGCTTCTAATGCCATCTTATTACCAAATCAGAAAATCCTTTTGTCCAACCCAATAAATAGGCAGGCTTTGATAGTTTTCACTATATCATTTAAAGTAATCTTTATGAATGAAATTAAAACTAAACGCTTCTAATGCCATCTTATTACCAAATCAGAAAATCCTTTTGTCCAACCTAATAAATAAGCAGTCTTTGATAGCTTTCACTATATCATTAAAAGCAATCTTTATGAATGAAATTAAAACTAAACGCTTCTAATGCCATCTTATTACCAAATCAGAAAATCCTTTTGTCCAACCTAATAAATAGGCAGTCTTTGATAGCTTTCACTATATCATTAAAAGCAATCTTTTTGAATGAAATTAAAACTAAACGCTTCTAATGCCATCTTATTACCAAATCAGAAAATCCTTTTGTCCAAACCAATAAATAGGCAGTCTTTGATAGTTTTCACTATATCATTAAAAGCAATCTTTATGAATGAAATTAAAACTAAACGCTTCTAATGCCATCTTATTACCAAATCAGAAAATCCTTTTGTCCAACCTAATAAATAGGCAGGCTTTGATAGTTTTCACTACATCATTAAAAGCAATCTTTTTGAATGAAATTAAAACTAAACGCTTCTAATGCCATCTTATTACCAAATCAGAAAATCCTTTTGTCCAACCCAATAAATAGGCAGGCTTTGATAGTTTTCACTATATCATTTAAAGTAATCTTTATGAATGAAATTAAAACTAAACGCTTCTAATGCCATCTTATTACCAAATCAGAAAATCCTTTTGTCCAACCTAATAAATAAGCAGTCTTTGATAGCTTTCACTATATCATTAAAAGCAATCTTTATGAATGAAATTAAAACTAAACGCTTCTAATGCCATCTTATTACCAAATCAGAAAATCCTTTTGTCCAACCTAATAAATAGGCAGTCTTTGATAGCTTTCACTATATCATTAAAAGCAATCTTTTTGAATGAAATTAAAACTAAACGCTTCTAATGCCATCTTATTACCAAATCAGAAAATCCTTTTGTCCAAACCAATAAATAGGCAGTCTTTGATAGTTTTCACTATATCATTAAAAGCAATCTTTATGAATGAAATTAAAACTAAACGCTTCTAATGCCATCTTATTACCAAATCAGAAAATCCTTTTGTCCAACCCAATAAATAGGCAGGCTTTGATAGTTTTCACTATATCATTTAAAGTAATCTTTATGAATGAAATTAAAACTAAACGCTTCTAATGCCATCTTATTACCAAATCAGAAAATCCTTTTGTCCAACCTAATAAATAAGCAGTCTTTGATAGCTTTCACTATATCATTAAAAGCAATCTTTATGAATGAAATTAAAACTAAACGCTTCTAATGCCATCTTATTACCAAATCAGAAAATCCTTTTGTCCAAACCAATAAATAGGCAGTCTTTGATAGTTTTCACTATATCATTAAAAGCAATCTTTATGAATGAAATTAAAACTAAACGCTTCTAATGCCATCTTATTACCAAATCAGAAAATCCTTTTGTCCAACCTAATAAATAGGCAGGCTTTGATAGTTTTCACTACATCATTAAAAGCAATCTTTTTGAATGAAATTAAAACTAAACGCTTCTAATGCCATCTTATTACCAAATCAGAAAATCCTTTTGTCCAACCTAATAAATAAGCAGTCTTTGATAGTTTTCACTATATCATTAAAAGCAATCTTTATGAATGAATTTACAACTAAACGCTTCTAATGCCATCTTATGATAAAAGCTGTATAATCTTTTTGGTCAATCCAATAAAACCAGTCACTGTGACAACAGTCGTCATACTAGAAAAAGAAATAGTTTTGAAAGAAATTAAAACTAAATGCTTTTTAAAAAGACAAAACAATCTTTTGGAGATAGTCGTTAAAAACGAACACCATAACTACTAATAAAAAAGACCTTTTCGAATGAAACCAACACTAAATGCTTCTAATAACATTTTACTAAAAAATAGAACAAACTTTTAGGTTTATATTAAAAGTGCCCATACTGAGAGCAATCTCGATAAGATTCAAAACAATCTTTTTGAATGAAATGAAAATAAAACTTTTCTAACAGTAAAAAAGATCAAACATGCACACAGACGGCTTTCACTATTCCAAGAAAAGTAATCTTTTTTAATAAATTTACAACCAATCATTTCTAATACTAGAAAAAAGCAATAATATTTTTGTTCATTACATTTAAAATGTACACTTAATCAACTGCCATCATGCAATTAAAAACAAATTTTTGGGAATAAAATTGAAACTCAACATGTCTAATGCCATCTTACTATAAGAACAGAACAATATTTTGGCTAACCTCATTCAAAATGTACACTTAGACAATCTATCACCCTATAATTAAAATTAAACTTTTTAAATAAATTTAGAACTAAACGCTTCTAATGCCACCTAATGGTAGAAACAGAACCATCTCTTTGGCTGAGCCAATAAAAGAGCCACTATGACAACTGCCATGA
>OZ038507.1:20888165-20903165 GCA_964036315.1 Acanthosepion esculentum
ACACACAGGCACATACATCTACATTCAATATGATCTAGACGGTCAGATGTCAAAGCTATTCGTGGCTTAATATGTTATTAAACGAATTTTAACTTGAAATATAACTAAACTGGTCAAATATACATAGATAAAATTTAAACAAATAAATATATATATATATATATATATACATTTTTAAAAACATATAGTTTTCGACACATTACAGACAAAAGTAAATAACCACCTCCATATATAATTGTACACTCACACATACGTATACAAATCAACACATGCATTCACATATACATATATATGCATAATAGCTTGGATATATATATATATATATATATTTGTGTATTTATGCAGCAATCCTTTTATGCACATTTCATTGAAAATGACAGACAAGATGCTTATATTTAGTTTATTATACAATTTCTCAGGTGATCTAATAAGTTTTTTTCTTTTCAGATGATAAATTATATAAAAACTGTCTGAATGTTCTTTTTATCCGAGCACTTTTGGCTATACATTTAACCATTTTCAAGGATTATATTTTAATATATATATGCATGTTTTATAAAATGTTTTCATTTTTCTAAACTCAGTCAAGATATTTTCCCTGTGTTCAAAGTTAATATTATTAAGTGTTGTTTTTTTGGTTTTTATTAATAAGGCTTCCATTATTTTTAGCCTTTTTTTGCATGTAGATGATGCTATTATATTAATGTTGTCAACAAGTATGTTACGATTAAAATCTGGTAGGTCTCTATGAGTATTTAAATGAGATCAAATTATTTATTAATAAGGCTTCCATTATTTTTAGCCTTTTTTTTGCATGTAGATGATGCTATCATTGTTGTCAGTAAGTATGTTCCGAATAGTGCCCGGTAGGTCTCCATGAATATTTAAATGAGATCTAATAGGAATGGTTGGATAAAAAATCTACATATATGTACATATGTATAAATATATTTCTTCCTCACGTTTTATAAATACAGTGCTCAATGTTATGAGACAGAGCTATTAAGTATATATCAGTGAATATACATAATATCCAATATCGATAACACAACTCGGAGATTCATGCAGTTCTTGTAATCTTCAGCTGCACTGAATTCAAGGTCTTCTCTAATGTTAAAATAAAGTAGGAAATTGACCTCATCTGTAGTTGAAATACATGTCGAAAAGGTTTTTTCTCCTTTGGGTCCACTTGGAGACGAGTAAAAGGCAACTTAAAATGAAGATGAAAGTAAATCCTAGTCAAAAATTAAGAATAATAGTTGGCGAAACTTTTCAAAAATTAATAATAATGGCTGACAATGCTTCATCTAATCAAAAATGAAGATGAAAGTAAATCCTAGTCAAAAATTAATAATAATGGCTGACAATGCTTCATCTGATCAAAAATGAAGATGAAAGTAAATCCTAGTCAAAATTTAATAATAATGGCAGACAATGCTTCATCTGATCAAAAATGAAGATGAAAGTAAATCCTAGTCAAAAATTAATAATAATGGCAGACAATGCTTCATCTAATCAAAAATGAAGATGAAAGTAAATCCTAGTCAAAAATTAATAATAATGGCAGACAAGGCTTCATCTGATCAAAAATGAAGATGAAAGTAAATCCTAGTCAAAAATTAATAATAATGGCTGACAATGCTTCATCTGATCAAAAATGAAGATTAAAGTAAATCCTAGTCAAAAATTAATAATAATGGCAGACAATGCTTCATCTGATCAAAAATGAAGATGAAAGTAAATATTAGTCAAAAATTAATAATAATGGCTGACAATGCTTCATCTGATCAAAAATGAAGATGAAAGTAAATCCTAGTCAAAATTTAATAATAATGGCAGACAATGCTTCATCTAATCAAAAATGAAGATGAAAGTAAATCCTAGTCAAAAATTAATAATAATGGCAGACAATGCTTCATCTGATCAAAAATGAAGATGAAAGTAAATCCTAGTCAAAAATTAATAATAATGGCTGACAATGCTTCATCTGATCAAAAATGAAGATGAAAGTAAATCCTAGTCAAAAATTAATAATAATGGCAGACAATGCTTCATCTGATCAAAAATGAAGATGAAAGTAAATATTAGTCAAAAATTAATAATAATGGCTGACAATGCTTCATCTGATCAAAAATGAAGATGAAAGTAAATCCTAGTCAAAATTTAATAATAATGGCAGACAATGCTTCATCTGATCAAAAATGAAGATGAAAGTAAATCCTAGTCAAAAATTAATAATAATGGCAGACAATGCTTCATCTGATCAAAAATGAAGATGAAAGTAAATCCTAGTCAAAAATTAATAATAATGGCAGACAATGCTTCATCTGATCAAAAATGAAGATGAAAGTAAATATTAGTCAAAAATTAATAATAATGGCTGACAATGCTTCATCTGATCAAAAATGAAGATGAAAGTAAATCCTAGTCAAAAATTAATAATAATGGCAGACAATGCTTCATCTGATCAAAAATGAAGATGAAAGTAAATCCTAGTCAAAAATTAATAATAATGGCAGACAATGCTTCATCTGATCAAAAATGAAGATGAAAGTAAATCCTAGTCAAAAATTAATAATAATGGCTGACAATGCTTCATCTGATCAAAAATGAAGATGAAAATAAATCCTCGTCAAAAATTAATAATAATGGATGATAAGGCTTCATCTAATCAAAAATGAAGATGAAAGTAAATCCTAGTAAAAAATTAATAATAATGGTTGATAGTTGTTCCTATAATAAAAGCAATGAAATTAATTCTGCTTATAGAAATAGAGAAAGCCAAGAAAAATCAAAAAATGAAGTGTTTATTCAATGTTTAGTCTTGATATTCTATCAATTTGCATAAAAGCAAAAAAGAAACAAATTTTGTTTCTCTGTGGGTCTTATACTTTATTGCCAATCCTACACCATCTACTCTTTGCCAGCTTTTGAAAAGTTACACTAAAAAGCAGCAATACCATTTTATATGAACATTAATGAAAATTAATAATAATTCACAATGGTTGATCTATTAAGAAAAATCAAAAATCTTTCTGACTTTCTTCGTTTGGCTTCTCTTGCTTTAATAAGTATGAGTAGAAAGAAAAAGTCAATAAAATTGATGAAATTAAAAAGATATAATTTTTTTCTTTTCATCACTGATTTGTTAGTTTCTTTTTTTAATACAGACAAAATTCCTGGCATTGCATTTTCTTGTGCTTTTTCAAGAAACCAATCAGAAATTGGAAATGACTAAAATATCAATCTGTTCACCCGAATCCTGCAACAATACAGATTATTTGCATGTGTAAAAAACCTCAGTTTTTATTCCTAAGATTGTCATTAAAAACGTTTTACAATATAAATGACAGACTGCAAAGATTACAAGTTTATCATTTTATTCTGTCAGTAACTTCTCTATTTATTAGTGTCTTCATGGTTTTTAAAGTATTTCTATAATAAAAGCATTTACAATGTTTTTTATGATATAAATATTTTCAAAGAATGTTTATAGTAAATCCATTTGCAATGCATATTAGAGAAAACCATTAACAATAAAAATCTACTGTAAAATCCTTTACAATGCATTCCTATAGTAAAATCATTTCCAATGAATTTCTATCTATGCTTTTAGTATTTGCTATGTCACTATATATGTAATCATTAGAGGGAATGAAAGTTTGGATGGATTTGTTTCATAAATCCTATCAGTGATAAGACAGCTTACATAAATGGCTAGTAAATAATTTGCAATGTATTCCTATAGTAAAATAATTTGCAATGAATTTCTATCTATGCTTTTAGTATTTGCTATGTCACTATATATGTAATCCTTAGAGGGAATGAAAGTTTGGATGGATTTGTTTAATAAATCCTATCAGTGATAAGACAGCTTACATAAATGGCTAGTAAATAATTTGCAATGCATTCCTATAGTAAAATCATTTCCAATGAATTTCTATCTATGCTTTTAGTATTTGCTATGTCACTATATATGTAATCATTAGAGGGAATGCAAGTTTGGATGGATTTGTTTAATAAATCCTATCAGTGATAAGACAGCTTACATAAATGGCTAGTAAATAATTTGCAATGCATTCCTATAGTAAAATCATTTGCAATGAATTTCTATCTATGCTTTTAGTATTTGCTGTCACTATATATGTAATCATTAGAGGGAATGAAAGTTTGGATGGATTTGTTTAATAAATCCTATCAGTGATAAGACAGCTTACATAAATGGCTAGGAAATAATTTGCAATGCATTCCTATAGTAAAATCATTTCCAATGAATTTCTATCTATGCTTTTAGTATTTGCTATGTCACTATATATGTAATCATTAGAGGGAATGAAAGTTTGGATGGATTTGTTTAATAAATCCTATCAGTGATAAGACAGCTTACATAAATGGCTAGGAAATAATTTGCAATGCATTCCTATAGTAAAATCATTTGCAATGAATTTCTATCTATGCTTTTAGTATTTGCTCTGTCACTATATATGTAATCATTAGAGGGAATGAAAGTTTGGATGGATTTGTTTAATAAATCCTATCAGTGGTAAGACAGCTTACATAAATGGCTAGTAAATAATTTGCAATGCATTCCTATAGTAAAATCATTTCCAATGAATTTCTATCTATGCTTTTAGTATTTGCTATGTCACTATATATATAATCATTAGAGGGAATGAAAGTTTGGATTGATTTGTTTAATAAATCCTATCAGTGAGAAGACAGCTTACATAAATGGCTAGTAAATAATTTGCAATGCATTCCTATAGTAAAATCATTTCCAATGAATTTCTATCTATGCTTTTAGTATTTGCTATGTCACTATATATGTAATCATTAGAGGGAATGAAAGTTTGGATGGAATTGTTTCATAAATCCTATCAGTGATAAGACAGCTTACATAAATGGCTAGTAAATAATTTGCAATGCATTCCTATAGTACAATCATTTGCAATGAATTTCTATCTATGCTTTTAGTATTTGCTATATCACTATATATGTAATCATTAGAGGGAATGAAAGTTTGGATGGATTTGTTTAATAAATCCTATCAGTGATAAGACAGCTTACATAAATGGCTAGTAAATAATTTGCAATGCATTCCTATAGTAAAATCATTTGCAATGAATTTCTATCTATGCTTTTAGTATTTGCTATATCACTATATATGTAATCATTAGAGGGAATGAAAGTTTGGATGGATTTGTTTCATAAATCCTATCAGTGATAAGACAGCTTACATAAATGGCTAGTAAATAATTTGCAATGCATTCCTATAGAAGCAGTCACAAGGGTTACATAACGACCACTTAGTGATGTCAGTTCATCGACTAATGAAAGTGGTCTGTCAGTTAGCTATCCTGGAGTCAACATGAGTAGCTTGCTGATTAGCACGGTAAAAGATAAATCTGCCCGCACAGGCCAGCTGCTATAGGGAAGCACACATTCCCATGGAGCCATTTTCCCATTGAGAAATGTCTTCGGCTGACACTCTTCTTGTTGGGAAATAACCATGACTTGCTGTTTTCCTGTTGAGAAATATGTCCTCACCAGAGACATATATGATAAATCCGGGCTGCACAATTTCTCATTGGAAATTATAAATATGGCTTCTCGAGAAATATAGAAGAATCTTCCATCACCTTGAATTCATGTCAGATTGAATTATTACAAAGATGACCCTTTGGTTCTTTTGATTTTTCACACTGCTTGTTACTGCATACATTGTTACAGTTTCTCTTTGTGGGACAATTATAAAAATTTGTATATATAATTTTGTGTATGACTTATATGGGATAAAAAGCTCTTTGAGAACAAAGCATGTTTGTTATTCCTTTTCTTTCAGCTATTCTCTCCTGTGTGTATTAAGGTGTTACTATATCATGGATATGATAATGTCCATAATGGGGAAAAGCAAACTGGGAATATTCCTTTCCTGATCCTGCATACTCAGTAACTGATGACCAAAACATAAGAAATAATGAAACATTATCAGTATATATATTTGTATATATATATATGTATTGACTGGTGAATGAAAGCTTTCGCAGATTTGCTGTTTGCTAATACTTTGTATTATCCGTTCATTGCATAAACATGTATTTATCTTTTTCAAGTGGGGATTAAACTTAATTCTTACTTAATTATAAAAATTTAATCTGTAATTGAAAACTACTGATCCTGATATAAATCCACAAATTGCTTACAAATAGGGCTTGTTTTTTCTGTTGAATTAATTTGACTAATGATTTAGTGTTTCTTTATAGCACAGATCTCCAAACTAATTTAGGGTCTGCTCGGTGATATTGAAACACTGCTTGCTTGATTTTGGAGGTACTGAATCTTACAGGTTGACATGTTTACCAGATGAGCACTCCCTTGTCATGTCTAAGAATAAGTTAATCATCAGCAGATAAGTTAAGGGATTTACAATCATAATTGATTATTTCTGATTTTGTTAATCTCAGAGTGATCATTTCAGCTGGTTTTTGTTGAAGGTTTAATTCCAGTTCAGGTCTTAAGATGACGTCTATATTTAGGTTTGAGATACGTGCGTCTATTTATTGAATTTTTATTAATTACTTGCTTCAGATATGCATACTGGACTCCCACGCATATTCTGATATATATATGTACTAGCGATTATACCTGGCATTGCCCGGGCCAAGTCGCTTTCCTTTACACTGCTATACTATGCAGTTGTTCATTTATTTGAAAGATTTATTCATATGTGCTATAAAGCGGCATTAGAAAAATTTTCGTTATTAAATATCTTCTTCAGTGTACCGTTTTCATTCACGACGTGGGCGATCATGGCTCTCCATAACTTCCTATCCTTTGTAGATCTTAATAACAAATATCCTTCAACAAACTAGACCATTCCCTCAACACAACAACAATAAGTATACTATTTAAAATAGAAAGATATCTCCTTCTATATGCCATTCCCTTCAGGAAGTGGGTGATCATGACCCTCCATAACTTCCTATCCTTTGTAGGTCTTAATAACAAATATCCTTCAACAAACTAGACCATTCCCTCAAACACAACAACAATAAGTATACTATTTAAAATACAAAGACATCTCCTTCTATATGCTATTCCCTTCAAGAAGTGGGTGATCATGGCCCTCCATAACTTCCTATCCTTTGTAGGTCATAATAACAAAAATCCTTCAACAAACTGGACCGTTCCCTCAACACAACCACAATTTGTATACTAGTTAAAATATGATGAATTGGAATGTTTTTTTGATGCATTTCATCTGTTAGTATTTCATTGGATTCGGCTTTGTTGATGTTGCCATGTCTGCACATGTGCATGAAACAATGAGACGCAGGTAGTTTCAAAATCTTTTGAAAAAATATTTCTTTCAATCTAGGCAAATTCACCTGTATTCCTTTTTTTTCCCTCTCCATCACTTTTGCCCCAGACTGTCCCACATTGTGACCACAGAAAATCTACCAAGAATGGTGATATAGTGTAAGAGCCTGGATGCAAATTTACCATGGCTGCACTAGTGATCATGGCACTTTCCAGACATTTTCATCTTTGTGGATTATTTTTCTCTTTTCATCAAAGTCGCATTCCCTATGTCAAAATTGCGGTCAGTTTCATTACAGTGAACAACTAATGTGTTTTGTGTGTTGTTTTTTAAAACGTCCCTTTTGTATTCATATAGTCTCTTGTTTAAACTTCTTGAGGTTTCTCCAATGTATTTATTCTGGCAATTCCTACATTTGATTGATATATATATAATAATAATAATGGAGTCTCCCGTCGGTTTCATCGGTATCTGACAGCTTAGTTGATTCAGTTATGAAATTTTGTGCGATAAAACGGCGAGAAAACCCACACAAGTGATTTGATTAAAGGGGTGAAGGCTTCTGCAGAACCATCGACACTTTTCGGAAGCATTGATACACTCAGTCGGTGCAAATAAATGCCACAGACGAAGCAAACAATAGACCTTGGGCTTTTCATGTAAGAGTTTTCCATCTCCTAAACCCATCACGTTCTATAACACTAAAGAGCTTGTGGTCAGCCCTGGTCAGCACTATTTGCCCATAGCTGGGACCCTAACAGGTGCTACCACCCCGGGTCAGTGCGTACCTGGGAACAACAGCAATTAAAAGGTGGTTCCACGCTCCTCAAATCCTCCAATCTCCCGATGAGAAGACCTGCTGCCGGATATAGTTTATCTTCATACCCAGGACATTATATATATATATATATATATATATATATATATATATATATATGATGAAAATGTGGAAAAGACAAAGCAAAATCCGAATATGTGAGTTTACTGTTTTTTATTTTGTTTTTGTTATAATAAAAATAAAAAACAGTAGACTCACATATTCGGATTTTGCTTTGTCTTTTCCACATTTTCATCAAACCGTCGGATCTACATCCACATATTTGCTTACATATATATATATATATATATATATATATATATATATATATATATATATATGTATATGTGTGTGTATATATATATACTGCTCTCGAGTGGGACTACACAGTCACCAGAGGCAATGTAACTCCATCGCCTAGCACCTATAGCGCTACTCCATTGTCTCCCGAGTCAGATGAATGCCAAAGAAGAAGAATATGTATATATATATATATATATATATATATATATATATATATATATATATATATGTATGTATATATATATATGTATATATATATATATATGTATATATATATATATATATATATATATATGTATATATATATATATATGTATATATATATATATGTATATATATATATATGTATATATATATATATGTATATATATATATGTATATATATATATATGTATATATATATATGTATATATATATATATGTATATATATATATATGTATATATATATATGTATATATATATATATGTATATATATATATATATATATGTATATATATATATATATATATGTATATGTATATATATGTATATGTATATATATATATATGTATATATATATATGTATATATATATATATGTATATATATATATGTATATATATATATATGTATATATATATATGTATATATATATATATGTATATATATATATGTATATATATATGTATATATATATATGTATATATATATGTATATATATATGTATATGTATATATATATGTATATATATATATGTATATATATATGTATATATATATATGTATATATATATATGTATATATATATATGTATATATATATATGTATATATATATATGTATATATATATATGTATATATATATATGTATATATATATATATATATATGTATATATATATATATATATATGTATATATATATATATATATATATATATATATATATATATATATATAGCTTTTTGAATTTGTAGGTCTGATGAATTGGATCGTATTTACGATTCCAATGGAATAAATTATGACCATGGAATATTAGTGTTTAAGTCTTTTTATTATATCCTTACTCTGTCCTGGACATTAAGTTCTACCTGGATTCTATCCTCTTGGAATTATTTTTATACATATATGTATGTGTATGTATGTATATATATTTAAGACATATGATTGCATATGTATGTGTATATTTACCACTAATATTATCTATATATATATATATATATATATATATATATATATATAAGCTCCCCAACCTGTATCTGAAGCCTCAAATTCATGGTTTGTTCCTAATTACTTGCTCCCTTAAGTTATTTACTTGGTTTGAAAATCAAGTTATCCAAGAACAGTATGTGTGCAGATTATTGCAACCTTCTACAGTCCTGTTTTTTTTTTTGTCTATTGACTTCATTCCATAAAATTTGGAGTGCTTCTCTCGCTCTCTATCTTTTGCTGAAAATGATGAAAACTACTTTTAAGAATGTTTAATTTATGGTACCTATTTTTTTCCTATAAGCCATGAATCTCTGTTCGGTCTGCTAATCTGAGAATTATTAATTTGATTCGTGGCCACATAAAGGTTGGGTCAAGAGTTAAAGAAAATTTTAAATCGGTTATATGTGTCTTCCTTACAATGGCGGTGAATGCTGAACAATTTCCTCACAGATGAAGAAAAGACTTGAAGCAACAGAAATGTGGTTCTACAGAAGGACACTAAGAATACTATGGACTGAACATGTGAGCAACAAGGAAGTTTTAAAGAACACTTAAAATTTTGAGGTCCTTATTCAATAAAGAGGACTTGAATTTAACAACAGAGGGGGCAAATTAAACGAAGCAGAGGCAGGGAGAAACAGTGAATAACATACCTGATGAGTTTGTGCGAATGGATGACAGTGGACATCAAGATGGGTAGTAAAGTGCCAGACATTACTTAGAGCTACAACGGACAGAAAGTCGTGGAGAGCCATGATCACCCATATGTTGAAGAGACACAGCACATACAATTAGAAGTACTATTTGATTGAAAAAGACAATCTCACGATAAAAACATTTTTTTTATTTTGTTTAAGCGTTTCACCCCAAGCAAGGCGGGAAGCCACTAGCATGCAAGGGGTTACAGAGAGTTGGAGCGAGAGCAAATAGGAGTGATAGAGGAAAGGATGAAGAGAAGGATAGGGGATAGATCAAGGCATCTGGAGACGTCGATTGACATTATATTTGAATAGTTGAAGATTATAGCTATCAGGGAAACAGTAAAAGGGAAGGGAGTTCCACAGGCGAGAGGTGCGAGATATGAAGCTATTGGAGTAGAAGAGATGGCTGCATTTAGCAGTTTCGACAGTGAAAGGGCGAGAGCGGGATGCCAGCCTTGTAGGAGACTTGAATTTATGAAGTCTGGGAACCAGCAATAAACAGCTCATCAGATCAATTACCATTAAAGTATTTGTAAAAAAGACAGAGAGAGGCGACGGCACGTCTGTGAGAGAGCGACTGCAGACAAGATGCCAGATCAGGGCCAATTACATTGCATATCCATCTCTGGATCACTGACACGCTACACTTTTTAACAAAAGGCCTTGTTTATTATATCCATGTTTCAGATTACGCATTGACCTCCAGTAAAGAACATGAAAAACTTCCTGAAATGTTACAAAAGCTTGATCCATACAAAAAGAATATACAAATAATACAGAATCTGTCTAAGGAACAAATAATTGATTAATTTTCTACAGCTTATCAATCCTTTGCAGGTTATTTAAAGCCAGAAAATATTTTTAGATTGTAATTTCTTTTGCTTAGATAATAATGGTTATTTCAAAATACACGATGAAACATATCAACATTGCTTACTTCTCTTTACACATAATTTATTTCCCTTTCCTCCCAAGTTAACTGCTAAAGTAGTTACCATATTCAGAGCAGAAAATTAGTCTATTAGAATAACTAAAACCAATATCTATAAACCTACATAAAATTCAATAGGTTTAAACATTTTAGTAGTATTTTTATTTCATATTCTGCATGTTTTAATTCACAAATATTGGTTAGACTTAATGGTGTCTTTTGACACCATTAAGAAATCTCATCAAAGCTTACTTCCCTTTGCACAGGATTTACTTCCCTTTACTCCCAAGCTAAATACTAAAGTGGTTACCATATTCAGGAAGAAAAATAGCTTTATTTGATTAGCTGAAGCCACTATTTAATATAACAAAGATTGTGTTTGATTAAAAGAAAAAAAAAAAAAAATTCATCACAAAAAATCACATTAAAAAAAATTGCCGAAAACAGTCACAGTAATGAAAACTTGGGAATCCAAAATTTCAAGATTGCATCCGGATCTGGTCCAGAATGTTTTTAATTTGCTCACAGTCAGCCTGGTTCCAAAATGGTATGATATGTTGGGCTACAGCCTCTAGGAGTAAAGTTGAAAAAGTGTGACACACTGACATTTGCATTTATTATATAGATCTATATTAGATAAGAAGTTCTTTCCGAGGTATTGACCTTGACTTATTAACAAGAAAAACAGGTATTTTTGGTTGACTTATTGCACTTGTACTTATTGCTTCTGTTGGAAGCTGTTGTAGAGTAGCTAGCACCCCTTCAGCTCTCTACCAGATGACCTGGCTCATAGCCTTAAATAGTCTACAATTAAGGACTTCAACAGTTGATCAATAAGTTGATACTAAGCTGATTAATATTCAGACTGATCTTACTTTGTTTGCCTATACAGCATTTGACCCTCCTCTATTCATTGTAAGTTGTCTTGTTAATTGTTTTGTAACTTATTATTCTGTGTTTTTTGTATGTATCCGTTAGCACCGGATACTGGTGCTGAATAAATATATTAAGCACTCATTTTTCTCTGTGTATCATTCACCTCGATGATACAAAAATATTAAAAATATTCTTATCAAATTAATTCTCTGATTTCCATGTTACAGGGATAAGTAATTTTGTTTATTTATTTGGCATATTGATATATTTATTTACTGCTTGTTTGTGAAAGGAACAATGGAGTTCAATTTCATAAAATGAATTATTAGTTTAAAAAAATCATTATAATTCTATATCTTAAGTTCTTATTTTACTGATTAAAAATAAATGGTATTTTTTTTTTAAAAGTTTTCACCTCCAGAATTTTGATTTAATATAATTTTTTTAATTTAAATTATTTCATCATAATTATTTGATTATATTAAATTTCATTAATTGTTTATATTGGGTTGTCACACATGAAATGATGCATTGTTTTGATTGGTTGTTGATCTGGTCATCTAATGAAGTAACTTCCTTAGTATATAAAAGAATCTTGACTTATTCCTGACTCTTTTTCTTTCAATATATTGTTACTCAGAAACCCATTGCAAATGATTACAATGAAACAATGTCAAGTAATCTTACTGTACAAGTACAAAATTGGAAAAGGAACCATTTTTATCTCAAATCATTACATGCGATGAGAAATGGATACTCTTTGACAACAGTAAGAGTCATCCAGTGATCAGATGCAAGCGGATCACCAAAACAATACCCAAAACCTCTGCTGCATCCTAAAAAGTTAATGGTTGCTCAATGGTGGTCTTTCAAAGGGGTTATTCATCATTCATTCTTATCTAAAGGGAAAACAATAACAGCAATCTTGTATTGTGGATAAATTGAGTGGATGCATGAAAAATTGAAAAAGAAACATCCCAGACTTGTGAATAGGGATGATAACGAATAACACCCACGAGAGAGGGAAGCCGTAGTGTGGCTAGTCACGGCAGCATTCAGCACCTGACAATTATTTAATGCTGATAAACAATTATAAAACAGTCATAATTTAGTAAATTATATAAGTTCCAGTTATAATATTTTTAATTTAAATATTAAGTTGTCACACGTGAAATGACGCATCTTTTGGTTGGTACTTGATCCAGTTGTCTAACGAAGTAACCTTAGTATATAAAAAAATACTGACTTATTCCTGACTCTTTTCTTTCCAGATAATTTTTCTTTCAATACATTGTGACTCATAAACCCAATGAAAATCATTACACTGAAACAATATCAATTAAATTTACTGTATGATTAAAAACAAAGAAAAACAAAGCATTTTCTTATCATTACATGCAATGAGAAATGGATACTCTTTGACAACAGTAAGAGTCGTCCAGTGATCAGATGCAAGCGAATCACCAAAACAATACCCAAATCCTCTGCTGCACCCTAAAACGTTCATATATTTATTTACTGCTTGTTTGAATGGTTTTGCCAGCCTTCTTTCAAAATAGACTACAAAAGTACCATTCTTACTTACATCCAATTTATTTCCCTTTCCTCCCAAGCTAACTACTAAAGGGCTTACCAAATTCAGAGCAGAAAATTGCTCAGTTAGAATAACTGGAATCAATATTTATAAAGCTACACATAGTTCAAGAGATTTATTTTATTATCTGTATATTTCTAAGATGAGGTATTATGTACACTATTTACATTATTCAGACTATTGTCCTCATCTTTTTTGCCATATTTATCCAATCCTTCAGTATCTGTCTATATTTCAGAGATGAGGTATTATGTACACTATTTACATTATTCGGACTATTGTCCTCATCTTTGTCACCATATTTATCCGATCCTTCAGTATCTGTCTATATTTCTGAGATGAGGTATTATGTACACTATTTACAATATTCGGACTATTGTCCTCATCTTTATTGCCATATTTATCCGATCATTCAGTATCTGTCTATATTTCTGAGATGAGGAATTATGTACACTATTTACATTATTCAGACTATTGTCCTCATCTTTATTGCGATATATATCCGATCCTTCAGTATCTGTCTATATTTCTGAAATGAGGTATTATGTACACTATTTACATTATTCGGACTATTGTCCTCATCTTTGTTGCCATATTTATCCGATCCTTCAGTATCTGTCTATATTTCTGAGATGAGGTATTATGTACACTATTTACATTATTCGGACTATTGTCCTCATCTTTGTTGCCATATTTATCAAACCCTTCAGTATCTGGCTATATTTCTGAGATGAGGTATTATGTACACTATTTACATTATTCAGACTATTGTCCTCATCTTTGTTGCCATATTTATCCGATCCTTCAGTATCTGTCTATATTTCTGAGATGAGGTATTATGTACAGAAGACGATAACAACAACAAGAATTAAGAAGACAGATAGATAGATAGATAGATATCTGTCTAGGTATGCTTATCTATCTATCTATCTATCTATCTATCTATCTAAGACTGTATATATCTATTTATCTATGTCTGTTATTTATCTATCTGTCTACTATTGCAATTTTTTCATATCTATCTATCTATCTATCTATCTATCTAGGAATGTTTATAAAAACTATCTATCTTTTGTAATCTGTTCATTCTTAATTTTAAACTTATGAAGATCCAATAACATTTTTGCTTGTGTATACAAATATAAATATTTGCCTTGATAAAGTTCCTCAGAAGATGAAACGCGTCAGCTAAGATAAGTTTTCTTTCATCTTTATTCATATTGCCCTATTATTGATATACTCTAACATTTTACACACACACACATAAAA
>OZ038507.1:20908165-20910665 GCA_964036315.1 Acanthosepion esculentum
AGGGCCTTAATTTTGTATCAGCGATTCTCTCTTAACAATGTACACATGAGAAGAAACTTTTCTGTACTTTGTACTAATTAATTACGACTTATTTCAGTTAATTAAATTTTGTCGGCATTTTTGAGGTGAGGAATTATCATTATTGATTTGTTATTCCGACTAGCTATTTTTAGCTATTACCAATTTGTTAATTTTAGTCGTAAATCTCGAGATGAGGTATTATCATTAATATATACTTTGCCGTTTTGAACTAGCATTCTCATCTTGGCTGTCATACTCACAATGTTTTGGCAATTACCAATTTGATAATTTCTGTTGGAATTCTTGAGCTGAGGAATTATCTTTGCTATTTTGACCATCATTTACATCTTGGGAGTTATACTCAAACGTCTGCATCTGATGAGGTTATTTACGAACATTACTCAAGGTTTTAGGTTAATGTTTTGGCTTTCTAGCAAGTCGTGGTGCTGAGCAAAACTACCCTTTGTCTAGCGCATTTTGGGTTCAATTTCCTTATGCTATATACCATCATCGTCATCATGATCATCATCATCATCAGACCCTTGACTGCTTCAATTATCTGGGGAACCTAAGGGCAGAAGAAACAGACAACTTCCTCCAGGATGATCTGTTGGCAGTGGCTCTCAGGAGTTCCGGTATAGTCATGTTTGTCCCATCTTTGAGCTTGTCTGACAACTTATGACTTAGAAAGAGATAATTGAAATTTCTAGGACATATAAAGAGGAATGAGGGCTTAGAGAATTTGACACTCACAGGATATGCTGAAGGTAAGAGAGATGGAGGAAAACAGCAAGTACCCTACTTAACAAGCTTGTATAAATGTATAGCAGAACAGGGAATGCAAGGGATGGTGAAAAGACAAACTTTAGGATAGAAAGTTTGGTTTTCCCCATGTCCTAAAGGAACATGGCATTGATTTCATCATCATCATCAGACCCTTGACTGCTTCAATTATCTGGGGAACCTAAGGGCAGAAGAAACAGACAACCTCCTTCAGGATGATCTGTTGGCAGTGGCTCTCAGGAGTTCTGGCATTCTCATGTCTGTTTGAGGTTGTCTGACCACTTTTTGCATTGCCGTCCATGCTTGCATCCACCTTTAACAGTATCTTGTCTGATGGTCTTGCAGAGGCTGTTATGCCATATAACATGACCAAACCATGACATCTTTCGACACTTAATAGAGGTAAATTTAGATGCCCGTTGGCCCACAAGACTTTTGAACTTGTTCTGTAGTCTTTGGTTTTGTGCTCCCAGTAGTTGGTTGGTTCATTTGGTGTTACTTATTTTATATTATCCATTTTTCTGACTACAGAATTTGAGTTTATACAATTGTCTTTTTATTCGTTTTTTAATCCCTAACTTTTAAAATTTTGTATTTATGAAAATAAGAAAATTATTATTATGATTCAGAAGTACATAACTCTTGTAATTTGCAATGTGTTTTTAAAAATAAACGATGTCAGCTTGAAGTGTAATTCGTGTATCACAGTTTAACCAACTTGCTGTCATGCTTCAATAGATTCAAGTTGTTTTCAGAGTAAGCAAGGAATGACTCACTATTCACTGTATACAAATACCGTTTAACAAATGATAAAAACAATTACTTTTTTTTTATTATTCTGATGGAATTAGTAGCTTTTATTTATAACTTATGTTATCGATTTTATATTATTAATAATAATAATTATTAATTCAGCAAACTTACTATCAGGGGTGCCTGAAATCCATAACACTGATTAACCTAAGCCTTGTGAGTGAAACTGAGTAGACAAAACTGTTATTAAGCCATTAATAGTTGTACTAGCACAAAGTCACAAGTCATCATAGCTCAGAGTTTGAGCATACCGACCTTGCTCAAACTGTTGATGAAAATTATTTGCTCTTTTCCAGAAACTGGCCCAATCAGCATGGTTGCAATAAAACCATAGCTGGGTTCTGTGAGTGTTGAACAAACACAAATGTACCTGAGCAGGCATCTGCAACAGGGATGGGCTAGCCACACTAATGTGTGCTCGGAAATAAGTAGCTGGCCATTACAGTACTGGCCATTATGAATGTTTGCTAGAGAAATTTAACAAATGATAAAAACAATTGCTCTTTTTTTTTTAAATCCCTAACTTTTAAAATTTTGTATTTAAGAAAATAAGAAAATTATTATTAGACCCTTGACTGTTTCAATCATCTGGTGGGACCTAAGGGCATAAGAAAACAGATACCCTTCTTCAGGATGATCTGTGACTCTCAGGAGTTCCAGTATTGTCATGTCTGTTTGAGGTTGTCTGACCAACTTTTGCATTGCAATCCCTGCTCGCAACCACCTTTAACAGTACCTTGCCTGATGGTCTTGCAGAGTCTGTTATGCCATGTGATTTGGCCCTATTCTGACCCTTGATGTTATTATGATTTAGAAATATATGATGAGGCTATTTAAGAACATAACTCAAGGTTTAAGCTAAATGTTTTCCTTTTCTAGTAAG
>OZ038507.1:20918165-20923165 GCA_964036315.1 Acanthosepion esculentum
AGTCAAAACTCAGAGGCGACAGACTGTTTCATGCTATACGCAATCGTCTATATATATATATATATATATATATATATATATATATATATATATATATATATATATATATACACACTAATAATAAATGTATATTTTGTTTCTCGCTAGTAACACAACTGCCATTCATTTTCACTGCAATGTTTAGTTGTGGATTGAATACTCAGAGCTGTGTTATCGGTAAGCAACAAAATTTTATTCATTATTAGTAGAAATTTTAGCTCCTTTATTATACATCAAGTATTGTTTTAATACTACCACCACTCATTGTGCAATACTTTATATTTCTCTCTCTCTCATATACATACGTACATATATATATATATATATATATATATATATATATATATATATATATATATATTGTCATCCGAAGACAAAGAGTTTCGCTGTATCACAGCTCATCAGTGTGACTAGATGTCCCATTGCCTCAAGCCAGGATTTGCGATCAGTTGGAGATTCTACCCCTTAGCTATCAGCGGCCGGTAGAGGGGGAAGGTGAATTCTTTTGAATAAACACACCAGTGACCTAGAGGGCTCAATTCATGGGAGGGCTTTGCATTATCAGCAGTAGTAGTCACTGTTTACAAATTCACGCTTTCTCTCCAGAGTGCTTGACCGAAATTATAGTTTTGCGGTCCGTAATTATGTTCCTCAACTAGTTTCAGCCAGCATGGCCATCATCAGGAGAAAAAAATTCATGCTTGTTGGTAGCAATGTGAATAACAGTCCCTTAGTTTTCATTTTTTTTTTTTTATAGTTAATTTTTGGTCAGTTATGGGATTGGTCAAAGATATTTTTCCAATTTTTTTTATTTTTTTTAGTAGAGATCAGGAGACTCATGTTTCTCATTTGTATCTCTTTAGTCATTTTGACAAATTTATTGGATGCTTGGAAGGGGATGTGTGTGTGTGTGTGTGTTAAGTGTATGCTATCTTTTAATTTTTGGGGAGAGTGTGTGTGTGTATGTGTGTGTGTGTGTGTGTGTGTGTGTGTGTGTGTTAAGTGTATGCTATCTTTTAATTTTGGGGGAGTGTGTGTGTGTGTGTGTGTGTGCTATCTTTTAATTTGTGTGTGTGTGTGTGTGTAGATATTTGCGAGTGTGTGTATGGGAGACCACATCACACATGTGAGCATATCTGTCTGGTGTGGTCGAGGGTGAGAGGGGTTAAGGGAGTCTGCTTGGGTCCTTCATGGGTGGTGTCATCTTCTATGTAGTAGTAGTAGTAGTAGTATGGTATATACAACTATACAGAAATTATCGTGTGAGAGAGAAATATGGTGGGGAGTGATCTCTGGAGTTCTATGTTAATTCTACCTGTGTTGTTAAGTCTGTTGTTAAGTTCGTCTGGACAAAGTGTTTTCAGACGCAAAATCCATTTGTCTTCATGTTCTTCTCGTATTTTAGTATTTTCCGAAATTTGTCTTTTGGGTCTATTTCTGTTCTTTCAATAATAGTGAATTTTGCATGGCTATTAAAAATAAAATCATGTTTTACTAGGTGGAAACGTTGTTCTACAAGTAATAATCTTTCGTGGGGAGCCGACTTGATACGATTCCGATAATTATTAATTCTGTAGTGAAAGGGCCATTCAGATTTTCCCACATATTGTTTCTGGCATAGTGTGCATTCTAAGAGGTAAATTATGTTATGACTTCTGCAGTTAGAGGTGTGGTAGATTTAGTGACTGAGCTAAGGAACGAATTGGTGTGTCTAATATGGTTCCAACATAAGCTCCTGTTGTTGTTACATGCTTGGGAAAATCCTGTTGTTTTTATTCTTTCTCTGTTTCATGTTACACTGTTGTCTTATATATATATATATATATATATACATGGTGTCTATAAAGTTTGTGTGCACTTCAAAAAGTTTATAACTTTATTTGTATTTGCGATAGAAATAATTTGTAAAAAGGATTAGAAAGAAGTAAATCTATATTTTTTAAGGTTTTATTGAAATTTTATTTAAGTCTCCACATGTCCTCCATCATTAGCAATACAAAGGGTAATACGATTTTGCAGTTCACGGAAAACATTTGCCAACTGATTTACAGTAATGCCTGAAATCACATTAGTTATTTTAGCTATACTTAAAACTAGGTACATTAAACTTTATAACATTTTTTTACAGATTATTTCTATCGCAAATACAAATAAAGTTATAAATTTTTTAAAGTGCACATGAACTTTATGGACACCCTGTACATATATATATATATACATATATATATATATATATATATATATATATATATATAAGAGACCTTACTGAACAAGATATGAAATAACCAACATTTTTGATTTTTGACACAAGAGAATTTTGATTCCTACTTTGTTTCTGGGAAAAAAATTTCAACCAAAAAATACCAAAGCTCTTTTATACGGAATAAACTCGATGCATATACGAGAGAAAAAATCTGTTGTTTGTTTCCTGGGAATTTCTTTGCATACAGAAAATGGATTTCTTCAACAAGAGTTATTTAAAAACCAAAAAATTAATCATTGCCTCATTGAACAGAATCTCTCTTTAAAAGCAGTTGAACAGAAAAGTAAACACAAAAATCCTGTTCAATTTTGCCCAGAGGAATCACATCCGTTTCATTGCAATATAAATCAGATTTTAATTTTTGTCAAGATTAGGTACGACGTGCCTCATGGCAAGCATTTAAGTGTTGACATTGTGTCTGCATATTAAGTCAGTCATGATTGCATTATATAAGACAGTTGTTTGGAAGTGATAAAATGTATATTTGCATACGTGGGGTTAATGTTCATATTTTTCATTTATTCAATAAAAAAACATTGCTTAAAGATACAAATATTATTGATTTATACATGAAATAAGTAAACTAAACTAGAATTAATAGATATATATATATATATTCACACACAGACACACACACACACACGAACCCTACACACAGACACACCCACTATACAAAGTGTAAACAGAGTGCGATGGATAAATATCTGAAAATAACACTGACATCTCATTTTAAAAGATATATTTACCAAAATTACACAAACATATCTTGAAATAATAAAGAGTAAATTTATTCAATAAAATTGCCAATGGGTTCAACCACAGCCTCTAGATGGCTTCAGAATCTCAAGCAAATCTTCTGGATGGTCTCCTATATATGGATGGTCTCCTATATATATATATATATATATATATATATATATATATATATATATATATATATGGTGCGATGGATAAATTATCGTCTAAATTACCCAAAAATGAAAATAACACTGACATCTCATTTTAAAAGATATATTTACCAAAATTACACAAACATATCTTGAAATAATAAAGAGTAAATTTATTCAATATTTGCTTCAACCACACCCTCCAGATGACTTCATAATTTCCTGTATCTCTTCAGGACGGTCTCATTGTTTAATTTGGGGAATTCTGCCATAATCCTTGCCTTCAGTTCATCTTTGGTGTTACAAAACGTTTTTTGTGTGTCTCTACACACAATAATCAAGGGGGTTGCAGTCTGGGGAGTTAGATGGCCAGACGTAAGGGGTGATGTGGTCGCAGAAATTGTCTGACAGCCATGATTGTGTTCCCTTCCTTGTTTGGCATGGTGCGGAGTCCTGTTGCCAGACATAGGGTCATCTAGCAGCCACCCTCTTGACCCAGGGTAGCACTTGATACAGGCCTCCATGTTGAATCTGAGGCCCAGAGTAACAAACTTTGGGAGTTCTTTTTCTATCGGAACAATCAGAATGAGTTCTCCAAACTGCCATACCCCCTTGTAATTACCCCCTTGTAATTACCCCCAGACTCATTCAATACTTTCTCAATCCCCAACTGGCAAAGGAGGTAAAAATGGAACAGAATATATAGCTTAAACCAAAATCAACCATGACCACGTGACAAAAATAACCCCAAAATACAAAAAACAACGGGATAAAAAACTCAAACAACATTGATATTGTTCGGTTTATCCTGATATATAAGGATAAGCCGAACAATATCGATAAAAACCCCAAGGTTTACATAGGATCTACCGAGAATAATTTCAAAAAACGATACTATAACCACCTTAGTAGTTTCAATAAGTAGTTGATGCTATTATATTAGTGTTGTCAAAAAGTATGTTCCGAATAGTCGACAATAATACAATCATCCACATGCAAAAAAGGCTAAAAATAATGGAAGCCTTATTAATAAAAACAAACAAACCAACACTTAATAATATTAACTTTGAACATGGACACAATATTTTGACAGTGTTTTAAAAATGAAAACATTTTATAAAATGTACATACAACAAACTATTTCTTATTTAACAGTTAAAATATTTAATCCTTGAAAATGGATAAATGTATAGCCAAAAGCGCTCCGATAAAAAGAACATTCGGACAGTTTTGATATAATTTATCATCTGAAAAGAAAAAAAATGATTAGATCGCATGAGAAATTATATAAAAAACTAAATAAATGCAGCTTGTCAGTCGTTTTTAATGAAATGTGTATGAAAGAAGGATTGCTGACTAAATACACAAATATATATATATATATATATATATATATATATATATATATATATATATATATATATATATTCAACATCATCACTTGATAAGACACCAGAGGTGTTGAAACAAAATGGGTATTTTTGTAGTGATTTTATAACATATTTATGTTATAATTTTTAAATAAATAATTATATCTGCTTTACTCTGTATTGAGCACTCTTTTAAGAATAGTAATTGTTGGTTATTGGAATTTATTCCGTCTACACCAATCCTAGACTTGTATATATATATATATATATATATATATATATATATATATATATATATATATATATATATAAATAAAAACTGAATGATGAATGTTTTTTTTTGTGAAAGTATTTATTTATATATTTTTATATATATATATTTGATAACTGTTTTTATAGAGGTTTGTTTACAAGTAGCGTCCGTCGAGAGATGTCACGTGA
>OZ038507.1:20928165-21018165 GCA_964036315.1 Acanthosepion esculentum
TTTATGGGAAGAAGCTTTTCAAGTGGAACTTACGTCTCACCAATGGAATCCAAATGGAATGAAGGTGGTTAGCATGGTATGGCGGGTTTTAGCTGTGAAGGTTAAAACTGGTAGAACTAAGGAAAATAGTTCATCTGAACACTTGCCATCAAAATAATGATAGAACATTTCGTCTGTGGGAAAGAGGTTGTAGGGCAGAAAATAATTTATCACCAATAAGAGCATGGAAAAAATTTTGGACTCTATTGAGACTATACAGCAGCAGTACACCATTTTCGGTTTGATCTGACTCTTTTAACAATAATAATAATAATAATAATATTTGATTGATCAAGAATACAATTACTTAATAGGCATTTAAATTCGTAAATAGTATTTGTCCTATTTTATTAATTTAAATGCCTATTAAGCAATTGCATTCCTGATCAATCAAAATTCGCAATTATATAGGCCACACTACAACATATTTGACATGCAGACTCACTCTACACCTTTCTGACAATAGCTCAATTAGATCTCATTTAAATATTCATGGAGACCTACCGGACCCTATTCGTAACATACTTGTTGACAACACTAATATAATAGCATCATCCACATGCAAAAATGGCTAAAAATAATGGAAGCCTTATTAATAAAAACAAAAAAAACAACACTTAATAATATTAACTTTGAACATGGACATGATATCTTGACTGTGTTCTGAAAAATGAAAACATTATATAAATACATACATGTAACAAACTATTTCTTATTTAACAGTTAAAATATTTAATCCTTGAAAATGGTTAAATGTATAGCCGAAAGTGCTTGGATAAAAAAAAAAGAACATTCGGACAGTTTTTATATAATTTATCATTTGAAAGAAAAAAATTATTAGATTGCATGAGAAATTGTATAAAAAACTAAATAAATGCTCCTTGTCTGTTGTATTCAATGAAATGTGCATGAAACAAGGATTGCTGCCTAAATACACACACACACACACACACACACACACACACACATATATATATATATATATATATATATATATATATATATATATATATATATATATTTATTGTCCCCTACAGATTGTTTCACGGTATCACAGGTCATCAGTGTCGCTAGACGTTCGGTTTCCTCTAGCTAGGATCGATACCCAGTTGAACTGGCATCAGTCAGAGATTCTACCCCTAAGTCATTGTCGCACGGCATGGATGAAGGTGAATTTAAGCATAGTTATTTTTAGATAAACACACAGTGACCGAGAGAACTCAATTTGCTTTACCGAAGTGTCTTGCATTATTAGCCGTAATAGTCACTGTTTACAAACTCACACTTCCTCCCCAGGGAGCTCAACCGAAATACATTTTTCAGGAGCATATATATTGTCATCCACAGACAGACTGTTTCATTGTATCACAGCCCATCAGTGTGGCTAGACGACATATCTATATATATATATATATATATATATATATATGCACGGTGGAGTAATGAATAGCAGCTTGGATTGAAGAATCAGAGAGTTGAATTTGAATTCCAGTCGAATCCATTACATTCACTTAAGTGCTAATACCCTTGGGAAAGGTGTGAATCCTCTTCTTCCTCCAGGTATGGGTAAATAACAGGACAGACTGGGTTCTATAGCCTTGGATGGCAACTGGTCTAGGAGAAGGACAACTCTGAATTCAAAACCTGCGGAGGGTCGTTTGGGGACCCTGTGGCATGTAGTGCACCAAGTCCCTGTATTCAGCACTTCAGTGTGGATGGTTCTTCACCACTATAATCAAATCTCATTTCGATGGGAGAGTCAAGTATATATATATATATATATATATATATATATATATATATATATTCATTAATTTACATATACTTAGTACTGCCTGTCATAAATGTGTAAATTTCTTTTCATTTTTCGTTTCAACCTTTGGAAGTAAAGTCTGATGATCCGCGGTCCTTTAAAAGGGCTGTGGTGAAATAATTTATTATATGGAACCTTAAAGTGGTCTGTTTTTACTTTATATACATATATATATATATATATATATATATATATATATATATATATATATATATATATACACACACACACATACACACAAATAGAAAGGGGCGTAAGACAAAGATGTGTCTTCTTGCCAGATATATTGAAGCTCTATAGCGAAGCTATCATAAAGGAGCTGGAGATGCTAATGGTGCAAATATAAGATATGTAAATTCCTCTTTGTCGATGGCTCACTCGAAAAGAAAACTACAGGACCTCCTACACAGAGTAGTGAAGGAAAGCAAGAAAAAGGGACTAACAATCAATGTTCCCCCACACACAAATGTTATGTCTAGGTGCCTTGTCATTTGTTTAATACATATTTGTTGATATATATATATCTTGTTTGTCTTCTTTCATCTTCGGTTGGACAGATTAAGTCCGCCAATTTTCATGTAGTTGGGCCTTTTAATATTCTACCAGGAGTTACACACATGTTTCTAATACAACAACACGTAAATACACACACGGTCCTCTACACATTGAGTACTCTTTGTGGATCAGTTTTAATATTTGATGTTACTAGTATCCACTAATGGATCTATTACCTGTAATACATATATATATATATATATATATATACAGTGGTGTTCGATAAAAGTGACTCACCTGATTTTTTTTGTACTTAAAATTTTTTTTCGCCTATTGTTTTGGGGGTCAAACTAATTTTTAATCTCACTAATATAAAGACCCCTTCACGACCACCTAGTAAAAAAAGTTTATTCACCCTAAGGTATTCTATTGATAATTATAATTTTGGATATAAATGAGATTTATGGAAAAACTCTGTGCAAAAAAAGTGACTCACTTATTTCCTGCAACTAGCAATCAATAGAAACATAACCGAACAGCTTCAAATAAAGAATAATAGAGGAATAATTTATTCATAATAGGTAATATAGTTCGAAATATTTAATAATCTATGGGTCCTCCTTTATTTTGAATAACTTTTTCAACCCTTTTTGTCATTGACTTGATTAGGTTATGGCAAATCACATCTCCAAGCATTGAATTCCTATAGGATATGAAATTCACATTCAAATTCTCTTTGTTGCTCAACTGCTTTCTCGAGAGCCTGTACTTTATAATGATCCATAAGTTTTCTAGGGGGTCAGGAGATTGGGTTGGCCATGTCATAACACTCACCTGCCTCTCATCAAAGTATTCCTTCATCAATTTTGATTTGTGATAGGGAGCATTATCCTGCATAAAAATGATCTTGGTGGGGTCGATTTGCACCCTTTCAGCAGAAGGGAGCAGACAAGACTCTAAAATTCTCTTGTACTGCTCGCTCCTGAGGGTCTTTTCAATAGGTTTTAAGAAACCAGTTCCATGAAAAGAAAAGCATCCCCAGAACATTATACTGAACGGATGCTTGACAGTACTTACTGCTAAATTCAAAGAGCTTTCAAAGCTTCTTCTTCGGATTTTAGATCGCTTATCCTTTGAATTTAGCTCAACTTTCATG
The DNA here is from genome assembly GCA_964036315.1 of Acanthosepion esculentum. Lineage (NCBI taxonomy): Eukaryota > Metazoa > Mollusca > Cephalopoda > Sepiida > Sepiidae > Acanthosepion > Acanthosepion esculentum. Next base: position 20,931,669 of record OZ038507.1, read on the forward strand.
TCATCGGAGAAGAGAACATTTAGTAAAAAAAATCCGGTCAGTCACTTTTATCAAACAGTACTGTATATATATATATATATATATATATATATATATATATATATATATACATATAATTATTTATATATCTATCAAGAAGAAGAAGTATGACAAAGTGGAAAAAGATTTCATATGGCGTGTTTCGTTTTCTTTAGGACTTCAAGTTTAGGTTTACGTTGATGCGACTATGCATGCGCATGAATGAGAACCGCTGGGAATTTTAAATTTAAAGATGATTTAAAAAAATATGTTTTGGTCATATAACCGAGCTGATTTCATTTAGATTCTTTTTGGTTGTGTTTCCTTCCCTTTTGTTATAAAATAACCCAAAAGAAGATCGACCAAGAACGGTGAAATATTGTAAGAGCCAGGGCGCAAATTTACTGTGTATGACCGAGCGATTAAAGCTCTTTCTAATCACTTTCGTCTCAGTGAATTGTTTGCGTAACAATTTTTAAAATCAAAATGGCGACCAGTCTCGTTATGGTGAGCAACTAATGTATTTAATGTGTCGTTTGCAAAAGATCCCTTTTGTGTTCATAGAATCATTTATTTAAATTCTTTGAGATTTCTCTTCTGTGTTATTTATGGCAATTATTATGGGTCATAAAGTAAATTCCTCTTTTAAGTTTTAGCTTATTATTTCGTTTTTTATTAATTAAGTCTGTTATTGTTTTCAACGTAGTTATGAAAAATTTCATGTTGTGTTTAGATAAATTCTTTTCAATTCTCGTTCTGATAAATCTAGTGGGTAGAACAATATGTTTTTTGATTCGTTTGAAGGGTCGCTTTTCTATTTTGAAATATTTTATGAGATTTTTGTTTTGCGCTGAATATGAATTCATTGAGGTAAAATTTTTCTTGGTACAGTGTAACCCAGATATAAGAGAAACCCGGATATAAGAGAGATTTTCTCTGGTCCCAGATTAGAGCCTGTGTTAATGTATATATAATAGACCAAACCCGGATATAAGAGAAACCCGGATATAAGAGATATTTTCTCTGGTACAAAATTAGAGCCGGTGTTAATAAAACAAAATAGACCAAACCCGGATATAAGAGAAACCCGGATATAAGAGACTTCTTATCCGGTCCCGACAACTCTCTTATATCCGAGTTACACTGTATACAAAAAGATTATATATCGTTATCATGGATAAATTACACAAAAATGAAAATAACACTGACATCTCATTTTAGCAGATATACTTACCAAAATTACACAAAAACATCCTGAAATACCAAACAGTAAATTTATTCAATAAAATCGCCAGTGGCTTCAACCACAGCCTCTAGATGACTTCATAATCTCATGCAAATCTTCTGGATGGTCTCCTCTCTCTCTCTCTCTCTCTCTCTCTATATATATATATATATATATATATATATATGTATACATATATATATATATATATGGTGCGATGGATAAATTATCGTTTAAATTACTCAAAAATGAAAATAACACTGACATCTCATTTTAACAGATATATTTACGAAAATTGCACAAAAATATCTTGATATACCAAAGAGTAAATTTATTCAGGTGGAATAAATACATTGAATCAACAGTATCATCTTTCATGGTTTCTGCTATCATCTCTTAATAGGATCCTCACAAAGCATGCATCCTTGATGGTATCCCTGTAATAGTCCCTATGAAATGTGCTCTTGAACTGGCTCCTATTCTAAAGTCTACAAGACTTCTTGTTTTCCTGCTTGTTGAAAATCCTCTCCTGCAGTTCCAGTCTTTAAGAACTCGAATGGACCATATGATCCATTCTAACTGTCAGCTTATTAGCCTTCTTAGATTTGGCAAAATACTAGAGAATCTAATTAACTCTGAAATGGTTCAGTATTTACATTAGTCGGAGTATTGTGCTCATCTTTGTCGCCATATTTGTCACAACGTTTCGCCCGTTGTACGCTACGGCTTTCTTCAGGTGGTTGGAATGTCGAACTGAACCCTTTATTTCGATCACTGGGGTAGACTGTTCTAGTTCCACATGCCATGTTTGATGGATGTCAATTATCAGTTATCTCCTGCTAATTTTTCCCTCTGAAAGTTCTCCACTGCCTTAACCGGGTATTGAACAAATATGGCGACAAAGATGAGGACAATAGTCCGACTAATGTAAATACTGTACATAATACCTCATCTCAGAAATATAGACAGACTCTGAAATGGTTATCTCACCTTGCAAGGTCTCCTTTATAACAATCAATATGGCTTTTGCTTCTTTAAGCCAGCTGCTGGTATGCCAACAATTATTGCGGTAAGAATCTATCAAGCATTAGATAAGAATGGTGAAGCTCAAACTGTTACTTTTTATGTCTTGAAAATGTTTTCTTGACAGGTTGTGGAATACTGGTCTCTGCTTCAAAATTTGTAAGGTTATGGTATTTCGGTTCAGAATTTTTGAACTGATTCAATCATTTTTATTAAATCACAGAATAAAAGTTGCCTTTCCAGTCTGAACTTCTAAGATAAGGGTTTATCATTATTTATGCTATGTACATGCAGACTGTTGTCCTCATTGTTCTTGCTATTATTACAACATTTTGAAGTTGTACCCACCATCTCATTCTTTGTGTTGCTTTTGTTCTGACCACTACATTTCAGTCAATCCATTCTCCAACCATCTTCAGGTGTACAACTTCATGGAAGAAACCTTCTATAATTTTGAGAAGAGTCATTATCATTCCAAGAGTTCTTCAGACTATTGAACTCATTCTTTGTGTTGCTTTTGTTCTGACCACTACATTTCAGTCAATCTATTCTCCAACCATCTTCAGGTGTACAATCTGTATAGAAGACACCTTCTATCATTTTGAGAAGAGTCATTATCATTCCAAGAGTTCTTCAGGCTCTTGAACTCATCCTTTGTGTTGTTTTTGTTCTGACCATTACATTTCAGTCAATCTATTCTCCAACCATCTTCAGATGTGCAACTATATGTAAGATTGGATTCATTTTTTCTGTTGCTTTTTTAAGTCAATCACCTTGGTGTGTCTTTCCTCTGACCTTCTTTGAGTGTACAATTTAGATGGAAAGTTTCTGTTTTTGTCAATTAGTGTCTCTTAATCATCTCTTTGTTAAATTGGAAGGAGCTGCTACATCTCAGCAAAACGCCGAGATAATGTGTAAAAAAAAAAAACAATAAAATAAAATAAAAATTAGATGATGATTTTAAGAGTTATGTGAAGAAATGAAAATGAACAAAAAAAAAAAAAAACTTTCTAAAATTTAAATGCATGACATTTTCCTTTGAAGAAAATCTTTTGGTGTTGGCGCTATCGATTGTCCAATTCCTAAATGCCTTTCTGGCTTTTGCTTAAAAAGAAATCTGTAATCCTTCCCAAAATTAGTTCCTGGTTTACAATGACCTTCACAGAAGATTTTTCACTTTCTATATTTAGGAAAAAAAAAAAGAGAGAGAAAGAATGAAAGAAGAAAAAAAGAGAGAAAAGAGGAAGAAGGAGGGGAAAAATAAGAAATGAATTGAAATGTTCAAAATTCCTTGAAATTTGTTCAAAAGCATTATTGATTTATTCATTTTCCTTTAAATATTGCATTTATTTTCAGTTTTCTTTCAGTAAATCATTCCCTCATTTTAACATTGGGCAGCTTTTCAATTGAACAACATTTTGTTTACAGGAAGAGGTCACCCATGATGAAAGCAAACTTGTTGAGTTCAATTTTTGATTTAATTTCATAAAAACAAAAGATATAGGTTAGTCCTTTGAGTCTATTTTGAATATATCATTGCCTGTGTAGATCTATCTGTCTATCCATCTATCTATTTATCTATTTAGAATATATTATTGCCTGTCTATTTCTTTCTTTCTTCTTTTCTTTCTATCTATCTATCTATCTCCACTTGTACTACAAATGTCTATTCATTTTCTATCTATCTATCTAACTATATATATATATATCTATCAATCTGTTCAAATCAATCAATCAATCTATCTATCTATCTATCTATCTGTTCACATCTATCTTATTTTGTTAATACCTATCTATCTATCACAGGCTCTTCATATCTATCTATCTATCTATCTATCTATCTATCTATATATATATATAGATATATATATATATATATATATATATATATATATATATATATATATATATATATATATCAATCTGTTCAAATCTATCTATCTATCTATCTATCTATCTATCTAACTAACTCTCTGTTCATATCTATGTTATTTTGTTCATACACATCTATCTGTTTATCTATCTCTCTATCTATCTATCTATCACAGGCTCTTCATATCTATCTATCTATCTATCTATCTATCTAATTCTCTGTTCATATCTGTTATTTTGTTCATACATATTTATCTATCTATCTATCTCTCTGTTCATATCTATCTTATTTTGTTCATACCTATCTATCTAACTGTCTATCACAGGCTCTTCATATCTATCTATCTATCTATCTATCTATCAATCTGTTCAAATCTATCTATCTATCTATCTAACTCTCTGTTTATATCTATGTTATTTTGTTCATACATATCTATCTATTTATCTATCTATCTCAATCTATCTATCTATCTATCTATCTGTTCATATCTGTCTTATTTTGTTCATACCTACCTATCTATCTATCTGTTTATCTATCTCAGACTGTACAAATGTATCTATCTGACACCTTCTAAAGATTCAAGTGATCCCCCCCTCCACAAAACGTTGGGGAGGCACCCTGGGAAGACAGGAATAAAACCAATATGACTTGCACAACATACAAAAAATGCCTTCTGGGTGTGTCTGTAGCAGGGAGGGGGAATACATCACCCATCTGAATGATTTCAATGTGAACAACATGGAATTGAAACTGGCTGCAACATGTGATATGGCAGGAAACGCAATTCCCCTATTGGAGAATCTAAGTTGAATGATGGGATTATGAATCTGGATTACAACCACAGTTTTCAGGATCCCATCACTGAGCATCAGCACCCTGGAGAAATTCCAAGCAAACCAAGAATCCAGTGGCCCAATGGCAATCAGAGAACTACTTGCTCAAATCTCTATCAAGGACCTACATTGATACTTACCAACCATCTAAAGGGCACCATTAATCAGCAGATCAGTTATTTCTGCAGATTTGTGCATGAAGTTTGTCTTGAGTAGTTTGGTGTGGCAACTGCAAAAGGAGGGAGGAAAGAAGAGATGAGAGCAAGTAGACAACAGATTCAAAATGGTAAAGAGCAGAGCAGAGAGCTGTTAAGCGCTGACTCAAAGAAACTCCAATTCATGAGAGAGCAAGTGTTAAAGACCTGCTTAACGATATTAAAGTAAGGATTCTTAGTGATCTCTGAAGCGGAGAACCAAAGAAAACTTCAGAAGAAAACATGACAGTCTTGGAGATCATTTTATAATAATCCTTATGCTTTTGCTAAAAAGCTGTTCACCAAGACTATGAGCCGCAAAACTGATATACCACAGGTGGAACTCGAGAACCACCTGAGGATGACCTGATGCTTGGAAAGATGTTCCAATCCTTCCTATGAATGACCTTCCTAGGTCCTAAGATCCAAAGGTCATGTTTAATGACAGTTGTCTAAAGCTGAGAGAAATTAGGGAATTTTTCCCCAAATCCCATGCCGGTAATGGAATAGCCTACAAGTTATATAAGAATTGTCCAAACATCCTCCTTCGGTGAGCATGGAAACCTGCACCACAAGAATGGAGCCTGGCAGATGGCATTTGCATACCTAAGAAAAAGAATGCAAAATGCATTGCAAATTTCCGTCCCATTTCCCTCTTGAATATAGAGAGGAAAGTATTTTTTGGGGTCCTTGACTGTCATATGATGGACTTCCTGCTAAGTAGCCATTACATAAACACAGCTGTCCAGAAGTCTGTGATACCTGGCTTCCCCAGCCATCTAAAGCATTCACACACGATTTGAAACTCAATCCTATCAACCAAACAAAATAAAGCTGGGCTTCATGTAATTTGGCTTGATCTTGCGAATGAGTATGGATCAGTCTATATTTCTAAGATGAGGTATTATGCACACTATTTACATTATTGCGACTATTGTCCTCATCTTTGTTGCCATATTTATCCAATTCTTCAGTATCTGTCTATATTTCTGAGATGAGGTATTATGTACATTATTTACATTATTTGGAGGATTGTCCTCATCTTTGTTGCCATATTTATCCAATTCTTCAGTATCTGTCTATATTTCTGAGATGAGGTATTATGTACATTATTTACATTATTTGGAGGATTGTCCTCATCTTTGTTGCCATATTTATCCAATTCTTCAGTATCTGTCTATATTTCTGAGATGAGGTATTATGTACATTATTTACATTATTTGGAGGATTGTCCTCATCTTTGTTGCCATATTTATCCAATTCTTCAGTATCTGTCTATATTTCTGAGATGAGGTATTATGTACATTATTTACATTATTTGGAGGATTGTCCTCATCTTTGTTGCCATATTTATCCAATTCTTCAGTATCTGTCTATATTTCTGAGATGAGGTATTATGTACATTATTTACATTATTTGGAGGATTGTCCTCATCTTTGTTGCCATATTTATCCAATTCTTCAGTATCTGTCTATATTTCTGAGATGAGGTATTATGTACATTATTTACATTATTTGGAAGATTGTCCTCATCTTTGTTGCCATATTTATCCAATTCTTCAGTATCTGTCTATATTTCTGAGATGAGGTATTATGTACATTATTTACATTATTTGGAGGATTGTCCTCATCTTTGTTGCCATATTTATCCAATTCTTCAGTATCTGTCTATATTTCTGAGATGAGGTATTATGTACATTATTTACATTATTTGGAGGATTGTCCTCATCTTTGTTGCCATATTTATCCAATTCTTCAGTATCTGTCTATATTTCTGAGATGAGGTATTATGTACATTATTTACATTATTTGGAGGATTGTCCTCATCTTTGTTGCCATATTTATCCAATTCTTCAGTATCTGTCTATATTTCTGAGATGAGGTATTATGTACATTATTTACATTATTTGGAGGATTGTCCTCATCTTTGTTGCCATATTTATCCAATTCTTCAGTATCTGTCTATATTTCTGAGATGAGGTATTATGTACATTATTTACATTATTTGGAGGATTGTCCTCATCTTTGTTGCCATATTTATCCGATTCTTCAGTATCTGTCTATATTTCTGAGATGAGGTATTATGTACATTATTTACATTATTTGGAGGATTGTCCTCATCTTTGTTGCCATATTTATCCGATCCTTCAGTATCTGTCTATATTTCTGAGATGAGGTATTATGTACATTATTTACATTATTTGGAGGATTGTCCTCATCTTTGTTGCCATATTTACCACAATATTTTGGCTGTTATACGCTCTAGCCTTCTTCAGGTGGTTGGAATGTCGCACTGAACCCTTTATTTCGCTTGAACTGAACCCTTTATTTCACTGAGGTGGACTGTTCTAGTTCCACATGTCATGTCTAATGGATGTCAGTTATCACTTTTCTCCTGTTAATTCACCTCTCCATGTTCTCCACTGCCTTAACCAGGTATTGAACTCATAACTCTTTGGGTTCTGTCACTGGATCTAACCGATGCCTTTATCCACTGTGCCATGGTTAAAGATAAATGGCATAGTGCCAATACCCCGTTAAGGCAGTGGAGAACTTGGGGAGGTGAATTAACAGGAGAAAACTGATAACTGATATCCATTAGACTTGACACGTGGAGCTAGAACAGTCGACCCCAGCGAGCGAAATAAAGGGTTCGGTTTGACATTCCAACCACCTGAAGGCCAGAGTTTTAAAAGTTTTATCACATTTTTATTTTTTATTTATCACAACATTTCGGCCAATGTATGCTCCGGCTTTCTTCAGGTGGTTGGAATGTTGAACTGAACCCTTTATTTCGCTCACTGGGGTGAGTATGGATCAGTTCCTCATCAGTTAATTCAAATGTCCGTTGAATTTCTCAGTTTCTCTTGTAAGGTTGGAAATATTTCGGAGCAGCATTTATACAGTTCACTGTTGGTAATTATGTCCCCCAAGTGGCGAGCACTCAAGGTCAGAATCATGATGGGGTGTGTGATTTCATTAATTCTTTTCATGATGTCCATAGAACTTATATTACGGGGTGCCGCGGATACAGCAAAGGGACTTATGACCAAAGTATAAATGGTCCCCTCTTTCCAGTGTGTTTATGGATGGCATCACCAAATTCTGGCCCTGTCTAAGGTCAGTGCTGATGAACTGCTGCAGTACTACCAGAAGCTCTTCACATGGGTGAGAATGAAGGCAAAGCGCAAGAAAAAGCAGAGTTCAGAGGCTCTGTCATGGAGAACTCAAACATTCTGTCATGGAGATCCACTTCTGCATTGAGGCTGGCATCATCCTGACAGTCAAAGAGAAGCCAATGAAGAACATTGGACTGCTGTATGAAATTCCACTAGGTGCAGAAAGTGGCATGAGATGGTCTTGAATCCACCGTGAGAACCCATCTCTCCGGCAAACACGGTTTACTGCCCTCGCTTCTGTGGCCATTGCAGGTGTATGATATTACTCTGTCTTGCATTCAGCGGATGCAACAGTGTATCAGCAAGTACCTGCATGTGGCTTGGTGTTCCTCCTTACTTCTCCATGGTCAGACTCTATACCAATCTCAGAAACCTGCAACTTCATATCTTCTCATTGGTTCAAGTTTGGGAAGATATGCCTCCACATCATGTTGAGGGTCTCGGCTGATGAGTTTGTCCGCAGGTTATGGCCAGATATCAACACTGGCACCAACTGGTCAGCAGTAGAAGCCACCCAAGAAGCAGAATCCAGCCTGCAAACCAAGGAGATTATGGGGGTGACCCAGACAAATCGAACTGGCTTGGGCTGCATGAGCAACCACTTTTTCTTCGAACAGGGTCCAAAGGGTAAACAAGATATGGTGTTTGATGAAATCAGGAATTTTGAGGAAGGGCAGTGAAAAGCTACTTCTATTTCTCAGTCCAAACAATGTGCTTGGACAACATGGATTGATATTGATGATAATGGATAACAATGGAGCCATTGGCAGTATCATTCCTTCTGCGAGCTACCTATGATCTCTTACCGAATGCGACCAACCTCAAGCTGTGGGAGTACACTGATGCATGCACGTCGTGTTAAAGTAATCGAGGTACTTTACATCATGTACTCTCTGCATGCTCCCAATCATTGCAGATAATGTTATGGCATCATAACAAAGTGCTGGCAATGGTCAGGGACTTAGTAAGTACACAGCAGCCAACAAACAACCTGTAACCTCCAGAGAACCCAAGATCCATTTTCACAAGCAAGGTGAGCGCCCTGTGCGAAAAACCCAAATAGCTTAAAAAATGGCACAACTTAGAGGAGCCTGCGATCGGAGTGTGTTAATTGATCTTAGAACATCTCTGCAATTCATGGCAAACATCGTTCAGACAGACGCATGCCCTGACATTATAGGGTGATCTGATTCAAAGAAGTGTGTCCTCTTAATAGAATTAACGATACCGTGGGAGGAGAACAGGATGGAAGGGCACAAGCAAAAGAAAAACCTCTATGAATCGCTGTGATCCGACTGTGTGGAAAAGGGATAGACATGTCATATGCTACCTATTGAGGGTTGGGTGCCATGGATTCCTTGGATGGTCAATCATTTCCTTCCTTTTGAAGGTCGGCATCAATGGCCAGAACCTAAAACATGCTTCACATCATCTCCAGATCATAGTTAGATCTGGTCAAGATCCAAAATAAATAAAGTTAAATCGAACCATTCTCACAACACAATGCCACTTCCGATGTGAAACGCATCTGTTTACCTTCCATTCTACGTCATTAATAACAGCCACTATGAGCACATTGAGTATTTTTAACACAATGTTAAAAATTTTGTTTGCATTTGTAACAATACCTTGTCTGCTGGCAAAAGCAGCTTGTGGTGCCAGGGGTGGCAGTACTGCCTTAGCCACCAAAACTGTGTTAACTTCCCTGGTTCACAGATGATATGGGCAGGGTATCGCATCAATCTATCTATCTATCTATCTCAGTTTGTTCATATCTGTCTATCTAATGCTGTCTATTAATATTTATCTATTTAGCTATCTATCTATTTCTGTAAGTTCATATATATTGATCTATCTCAGTCTATTCATATCTATCTATCAATCTATCTATCTATCTATCTCTGTTCATATCTATCTGTATTTGTTCATGTCTATCTATTTATCTATCTATCTATGTCTGTTCATATCTATCTATCTCTGTCTGGTCATATCTATCTATCTATCTATCTATCTATCTATCTATCTATCTATCTATCCCAGTCTGCTCATTATCTATCTATCTATCTATCTATCTATCTATCTATCTATCTATCTATCTATCCCAGTCTGCTCATTATCTATCTATCTATCTATCTATCTATCTATCTACCTATGTATGTATCTATCTATCTATCTATTTCTGTTCATATCTATCTATCTATCTATCTATCTATCTATCTATCTATCTATCTCAGTCTGCTCATTATCTATCTATCTATCTATCTATCTATCTATCTTTGTTCATATCACTCTATCTATCCTACCTATTTGTTCATATCTATCTCTGTCTGTTCATATCTATCTATCTATCTATCTATTTAATCCTATTCATGTCTGTCTATCTATCTCTGTTCATATCTATCTATCTATCTAGCTATCTATCTATCTCAGCCTGCTCATTATCTATCTATCTATCTATCTATCTATCTATCTATCTTTGTTCATATCACTCTATCTATCCTACCTATTTGTTCATATCTATCTCTGTCTGTTCATATCTATCTATCTATCTATCTATCTATCTATCTATCTATTTAATCCTATTCATGTCTGTCTTTCTATCTATCTCTGTTCATATCTATCTATCTATCTATCTATCTATCTATCTATCTATCTATCTATCTATCTATCTATCTATCTCAGCCTGTTCATTATCTATCTATCTATCTTATTCCTTATTGCAACCTTCAATCTCATTTTCCTTTGTTTTTTATTCATTTCTTTAGTTCTTTGGTTTTCTTTGTCTCTTGACCCAAAATGTATTGATTGTTCCGTCCGATATCCTCAGTTCTCAATTTTTGAAACCCTGGTAAAATTATTTCAGTCCCCCTCCACCATTTTTTATTTTCACTTTCCCCTTTCAACTTTTCTTTGACTTTGGTTTTTGCACCCAATTGTCTGCTGAAAACTCTCAATAGTCTTCTTCTATTGGTGCCATGTTCTTCTGTTTCATTTCTTTGCTTGTTTGGGGAAGTGAAGAATCCTCACCAGCCTTGCATCCAAGAATTTCCCTGCCAACTTAGCTCTTCTTTATTCTTCCCATTTATTCTCTTCAGAGATGTTCTGGCATCTTTGTTCACCCAAAAATGGCCAATCATCTCTCTGAATGCAAAAATTGAAGAGGGAGACGGCGAAAAGAATGAAAAAATCAAAATGGATGAAACATTTACCGAAAGTGAATGTAAAGAGCACAAAAAAAAAATAAGACAAAAAAAACCCAAACATTTGATTGAAGCAGAAAATGTTCCTCGATCTTTTTTTTCAATTCTAATTTCTTCTAAGCTATTTGCTTTCTGCTTTTGCTCTAAATTTAGTTTTTGCTCAGAGGTACATTGAAAATGTAAGGCATATTTTTAAAAGAATAAGAAGAGATAACGATATATTGAAGAAGAAGAAGAAGAAGAAGGAGAAGAAGAAGAGGGAGATGAAAAAATGATGAAGAAAAATAAGAAAGTCATAATAATAATAATAATAATAATGATGATGATGATGATAATAATAATCATATTTAATAATGAGAAAAAGAAGTAGAAGAAGCAGAAGATGAGGAAGAAGAAGAAGGAGAAGAAGAAGATGGAGATAAAAAATGAAGAAAAATAAGAAGAAAGTCATAATAATAATAATGATGATGATGATGATAATAATAATCATATTTAATAATGAGAAAAAGAAGTAGAAGAAGCAGAAGATGAGGAAGAAGAAGAAGGAGAAGAAGAAGATGGAGATAAAAAATGAAGAAAAATAAGAAGAAAGTCATAATAATAATAATGATGATGATGATGATAATAATAATCATATTTAATAATGAGAAGAAGAAGAAGAAGAAGAAAGAGAAGATGAAGAAGAACAAGAAGATGGAAATAAAAAATTATGAAGAAAAATAAGAAGTAAGTCATAATAATAATAATAATAATAATAATGATAGAAATCTCAAAAATGTGGCACATGGGAACATCAACAATTCCTGTTGTAGTTGGAGCCCTTTGGACTGGTTGGAAAAGATTCCAGTAGGCTGATTGAAGGGATCCCTGGAAGTCCATGCCTCAAAGAGATACAAAAAATTGTTCTGACAAGTACAGCCCACACTTTACGAAGGGCTTTATCTATGTAATTATTTTTTTAAATTTTTTTTTTTTTTTTGCAGTGGAAAGTGTCATGATACCATTTCTAACCTTAGGTCCCTGGGCGGGACCCGGAAAGAAATGTGTAAACGACAGATATCAAAGGAAATAAAAATAATAATAATAATATTTCATAATGAGAAGAAGAAGAAGGAGAAGAAGTTGAAGATGAAAAAATGATGAAGAAAAATAAGAAAGTCATAATAATAATAATAATAATCATATTTAATAATGAGAAGAATACGAAGAATAATAATAATAAGAAGATGATGAAGAAGAAGAAGAAGAAGAAATTGTGTTGACCCCCAAATGCAGATTCTGCAAGAAATATCCAGAGACAACTGACTATCTTGTATCAGGTTGCACGGTATTAGAATCCACCAAATATAAAACTTGGTATGACTGGGTGGGCAAATATATCTACTGGAAAATCTGCAATGCTTACAAAAAGGAAACTGCAAAGGAATTGGTATGAACCCCTCCCATACCTGACTAGAGAGATAGAACCAATTATAATTTCATGGGACAATCAAATCTAATCACCCAGACATTGTGATCAAAGACCCCAAAAACAGAATGTGCATTCTTACTGACATGGTAGTTCCCGCAGGTCATAATGTATCTCCGAAAACTATCAAAAATACAAGGATCTTGAAGTGGAAATCTCAAAAACATGGCACATGAAGACGTCAGTAATTCCAGTTGTGGGTGGGGCTCTGGGTTTGATTGGAAAAGGTTCTGATAGACTCATTGAAAGAAATACTGAAAATTGTTTGCACATCTCACACTCTACGAAGGGCTTTATCCACATTAAAATCTATATGTGTTTTTAAATTTTTATTTTTTTTACACAAATGTTCACTGGGAAATATCATGAAGCCATTTCTGACCTTTGGTCTCTGGTTGGGACCCGGAATGAAAATGGCATACAACAGAAATCAAAGGAAATATTAATAAGAAGAAAATAAAAAAAGAGAAATGGAAGAGATGTTATTATTATTATTATGATTATGATAATAATCTATATATATACATATATATATATATGTAAAGTTTAAAATTTGTGTATATAGGCAGCAATCCTTCTTTCATGCACATTTCATTGAATACAACAGACAAGGGGCTTTTATTTAGTTTTTTATACAATTTCTCATGCGATCTAATCATTTTTTTCTTTTCCGATGATAAATTATACAAAAACTGTCCAAATGTTCTTTTTATCCGAGCTCTTTTGGCTATATATTTAGCCATTTTCAAGGATAAATATTTTAACTGTTAAATAAGAAATAGTTTGTTGTATGTATGTATTTATATAATGTTTTCATTTTTCAAAACATGGTCAAGATATTATGTCCATGTTCATAGTTAATATTATTAAGTGTTGGATTTTTTTGTTTTTATTAATAAGGCTTCCATTATTTTTAGCCTTTTTTTGCATGTAGATGATGCTATTATATTTGTGTTGTCAACAAGTATGTTACGAATAGGGTCCGGTAGGTCTCCATGAATATTTAAATCAGATCTAATTGAGCTATGGTCAGAAAGGTGTAGAGTGAGTCTTCATGTCAAACATGTTGTAGTGTGGCCTATAAAATTATTTATAAATTTTGATTAATCTGGAATACAATTCCTTAATGGGCATTTAAATTCATAAATAATATTTGCCCTATTTAATTTTCTTCTAGGAGGTGAATTATTATATAATGTTGTAGCCTCTGTCAGTCTTTGGTTTTGGAGATAGACCCCTATATATATATTCTGAAATTACATTACCCAGTGTACTTGGATAGGTATATTTCATTTTGATCAAAGGGGGTCTCCGAGCAGGCACAAACTCCACAATTATTTTTTTTTCCCTTTGATGAAAATTAAATTAAATTTTGAACAAGTGAATGACACCTAGAATACTTGGATAAGTATATTTCATTTTGATCAAAGCGGTTTCCTGGGGTGCACAAAACCCCCACAGAAAATATTTTTCCGTTTCATTAAATTAAAATTTGAGCAAGGGAATGACTTCTATCCAAAATATAGGAGAAAGCCAGAAGATGGAGGTCACATCAGCAAGATCAAAATGAGACAATATGGACGTCAAGTTGAGCAAGAAATCACCAATCAGAGGGTAGTGCCTTAAAATACATATTTGTTGCGACAATTTAGCTGTCATATCAATGTTGAAATCTACTCATCAATTCATTCAATCAAGTGTTCCATCAAATACATTTCAAAGGGATCAGATCCAGCAGTTTTTGCACAAAACCCCTACTGAAAATTTATTCCCTTTGATTTAAATTAAAATTAAATTTGAACAAGGGAATGACTCCTATCCAAAATACAGAGGGAGAAAGACTGAAGATGAAGGTCATATTGACAAGATCATTTTGATCAAAGGGGGTACTGGGGGTACTCCTCCTCCCACTGAATTTTTTTTCCTTTGATTTAAATTAAATTTAAATTTGGAGGAAGGAATGACTCCTATCCAAAATTTAGAAAATGGAGATCATATTGGCAAGATCATTGAGTAAGAGTGAAATGCATCATTTTTCTCCAAAAATTAAAAACAATGATTAAAATCAATCATCATTTTCTTATAAAAAAATGTGTGACACGCAGCAAGGTGCAGGTAATTCAGCTACTACTATTACTACTACTACTAATAATCACTGCTAGCCTATGGCCTTAAAGAAATACAAAAAATTGTTCTCACGAGGAGAGCTCACTCTTTATGAAGGGCTTTATCAACATAATATGTGAGTGCTTTTAGGGTGTTTTATTTATTTTTTGTCAAGAATTTTCAGTGGAAAATGTCATGATGCCATTTCTAAACTTAGATCTCTGATTGGGACCCAGAAGGAAATAATAATAATAATAATAATGATAATAATAACTAGGTATACGTATAGAAAATTTCTTTCTTTCTTTCTTTCTTTCTCACATTCTTTCTTTCTTTCTTTATTTATTTATTTCCTTATTTCTTTCTTCCTCACATTCTTTCTTTCATTCTTTCTTTCTTTCTTCCTCACATTCTTTCTTTCTTTCTTTCTTTCTTATATTATTTCTTTCTTTTTCACATTCATTCTTTATTTATTTATTTCCTTCTTTCTTTCTTCCTCACATTCTTTCTTTCTTCCTTTCTTTCCTCTCATTCTTACTTTCTTTCTGTCTTTCTCACATTCTTTCTTTTCCACTCACTTTCTTTCTTTCTTTCTTTCTTTCTTTCTCACATTCTTTCTTTCCCACTCACTTTCTTTCGTTCTTTCTTTCTTTCTTTCTTTCTCACATTCTTTCTTTCCCACTCACTTTCTTTCTTTCTTTCTTTCTTTCTTCCTCACATTCTTTCTTTCTTCCTTTCTTTCCTCACATTCTTACTTTCTTTCTTTCTTTCTCACATTCTTTCTTTCCCACTCACTCACTTTCTTTCTTTCTTTCTTTCTTTCTCACATTATGCTGGTCAGAAGGGACATGACACATAGAAGATTTACAAAATTGTGTAAATGGATGGTGGAACACGGTTTAGGAGAAATAAGAACATTTACTAAGGGCTTCAAGAGACAGGAAAGTATGGAGAACCATGAACATCTACATTCAGAAGTGAGATGGAACAGAAAAGAATTCCGAGCTTGTGTAAATGGATGGTGGAACACGGTTTAGGAGAAATAAGAACATTTACTAAGGGCTTCAAAAGACAGGAAAGTATGGACAGCCATGAACATCTACATTCAGAAGTGAGATGGAACAGAAAAGAATTCCGAGCTTGTGTAAATGGATGGTGGAACACGGTTTAGGAGAAATAAGAACATTTACTAAGGGCTTCAAAAGACAGGAAAGTATGGAGAGCCATGAACATCTACATTCAGAAGTGAGATGGAACAGAAAAGAATTCCGAGCTTGTGTAAATGGATGGTGGAACACGGTTTGGGAGAAATAAGAACATTTACTAAGGGCTTCAAAAGACAGGAAAGTATGGAGAGCCATGAACATCTACATTCAGAAGTGAGATGGAACAGAAAAGAATTCCGAGCTTGTGTAAATGGATGGTGGAACACGGTTTGGGAGAAATAAGAACATTTACTAAGGGCTTCAAAAGACAGGAAAGTATGGAGAGCCATGAACATCTACATTCAGAAGTGAGATGGAACAGAAAAGAATTCCGAGCTTGTGTAAATGGAGAGTGGAACACGGTTTGGGAGAAATAAGAACATTTACTAAGGGCTTCAAAAGACAGGAAAGTATGGAGAGCCATGAACATCTACATTCAGAAGTGAGATGGAACAGAAAAGAATTCCGAGCTTGTGTAAATGGATGGTGGAACACGGTTTAGAAGAAATAAGAACATTTACTAAGGGCTTCAAAAGACAGGAAAGTATGGAGAGCCATGAACATCTACATTCAGAAGTGAGATGGAACAGAAAAGAATTCCGAGCTTGTGTAAATGGATGGTGGAACACGGTTTGGGAGAAATAAGAACATTTACTAAGGGCTTCAAAAGACAGGAAAGTATGGAGAGCCATGAACATCTACATTCAGAAGTGAGATGGAACAGAAAAGAATTCCGAGCTTGTGTAAATGGATGGTGGAACACGGTTTGGGAGAAATAAGAACATTTACTAAGGGCTTCAAAAGACAGGAAAGTATGGAGAGCCATGAACATCTACATTCAGAAGTGAGATGGAACAGAAAAGAATTCCGAGCTTGTGTAAATGGATGGTGGAACACGGTTTGGGAGAAATAAGAACATTTACTAAGGGCTTCAAAAGACAGGAAAGTATGGAGAGCCATGAACATCTACATTCAGAAGTGAGATGGAACAGAAAAGAATTCCGAGCTTGTGTAAATGGATGGTGGAACAAGGTTTGGGAGAAATAAGAACATTTACTAAGGGCTTCAAAAGACAGGAAAGTATGGAGAGCCATGAACATCTACATTCAGAAGTGAGATGGAACAGAAAAGAATTCCGAGCTTGTGTAAATGGATGGTGGAACACGGTTTAGGAGAAATAAGAACATTTACTAAGGGCTTCAAAAGACAGGAAAGTATGGAGAGCCATGAACATCTACATTCAGAAGTGAGATGGAACAGAAAAGAATTCCGAGCTTGTGTAAATGGATGGTGGAACACGGTTTGGGAGAAATAAGAACATTTACTAAGGGCTTCAAAAGACAGGAAAGTATGGAGAGCCATGAACATCTACATTCAGAAGTGAGATGGAACAGAAAAGAATTCCGAGCTTGTGTAAATGGATGGTGGAACACGGTTTAGGAGAAATAAGAACATTTACTAAGGACTTCAAAAGACAGGAAAGTATGGAGAGCCATGAACATCTACATTCAGAAGTGAGATGGAACAGAAAAGAATTCCGAGCTTGTGTAAATGGATGGTGGAACACGGTTTAGGAGAAATAAGAACATTTACTAAGGGCTTCAAAAGACAGGAAAGTATGGAGAGCCATGAACATCTACATTCAGAAGTGAGATGGAACAGAAAAGAATTCCGAGCTTGTGTAAATGGATGGTGGAACACGGTTTGGGAGAAATAAGAACATTTACTAAGGGCTTCAAAAGACAGGAAAGTATGGAGAGCCATGAACATCTACATTCAGAAGTGAGATGGAACAGAAAAGAATTCCGAGCTTGTGTAAATGGATGGTGGAACACGGTTTGGGAGAAATAAGAACATTTACTAAGGGCTTCAAAAGACAGGAAAGTATGGAGAGCCATGAACATCTACATTCAGAAGTGAGATGGAACAGAAAAGAATTCCGAGCTTGTGTAAATGGATGGTGGAACAAGGTTTGGGAGAAATAAGAACATTTACTAAGGGCTTCAAAAGACAGGAAAGTATGGAGAGCCATGAACATCTACATTCAGAAGTGAGATGGAACAGAAAAGAATTCCGAGCTTGTGTAAATGGATGGTGGAACACGGTTTAGGAGAAATAAGAACATTTACTAAGGGCTTCAAAAGACAGGAAAGTATGGAGAGCCATGAACATCTACATTCAGAAGTGAGATGGAACAGAAAAGAATTCCGAGCTTGTGTAAATGGATGGTGGAACACGGTTTGGGAGAAATAAGAACATTTACTAAGGGCTTCAAAAGACAGGAAAGTATGGAGAGCCATGAACATCTACATTCAGAAGTGAGATGGAACAGAAAAGAATTCCGAGCTTGTGTAAATGGATGGTGGAACACGGTTTAGGAGAAATAAGAACATTTACTAAGGACTTCAAAAGACAGGAAAGTATGGAGAGCCATGAACATCTACATTCAGAAGTGAGATGGAACAGAAAAGAATTCCGAGCTTGTGTAAATGGATGGTGGAACACGGTTTGGGAGAAATAAGAACATTTACTAAGGGCTTCAAAAGACAGGAAAGTATGGAGAGCCATGAACATCTACATTCAGAAGTGAGATGGAACAGAAAAGAATTCCGAGCTTGTGTAAATGGATGGTGGAACACGGTTTAGGAGAAATAAGAACATTTACTAAGGGCTTCAAAAGACAGGAAAGTATGGAGAGCCATGAACATCTACATTCAGAAGTGAGATGGAACAGAAAAGAATTCCGAGCTTGTGTAAATGGATGGTGGAACACGGTTTGGAAGAAATAAGAACATTTACTAAGGGCTTCAAAAGACAGGAAAGTATGGAGAGCCATGAACATCTACATTCAGAAGTGAGATGGAACAGAAAAGAATTCCGAGCTTGTGTAAATGGATGGTGGAACACGGTTTGGGAGAAATAAGAACATTTACTAAGGGCTTCAAAAGACAGGAAAGTATGGAGAGCCATGAACATCTACATTCAGAAGTGAGATGGAACAGAAAAGAATTCCGAGCTTGTGTAAATGGATGGTGGAACACGGTTTAGGAGAAATAAGAACATTTACTAAGGGCTTCAAAAGACAGGAAAGTATGGAGAGCCATGAACATCTACATTCAGAAGTGAGATGGAACAGAAAAGAATTCCGAGCTTGTGTAAATGGATGGTGGAACAAGGTTTGGGAGAAATAAGAACATTTACTAAGGGCTTCAAAAGACAGGAATGTATGGAGAGCCATGAACATCTACATTCAGAAGTGAGATGGAACAGAAAAGAATTCCGAGCTTGTGTAAATGGATGGTGGAACACGGTTTAGGAGAAATAAGAACATTTACTAAGGGCTTCAAAAGACAGGAAAGTATGGAGAGCCATGAACATCTACATTCAGAAGTGAGATGGAACAGAAAAGAATTCCGAGCTTGTGTAAATGGATGGTGGAACAAGGTTTGGGAGAAATAAGAACATTTACTAAGGGCTTCAAAAGACAGGAAAGTATGGAGAGCCATGAACATCTACATTCAGAAGTGAGATGGAACAGAAAAGAATTCCGAGCTTGTGTAAATGGATGGTGGAACACGGTTTAGGAGAAATAAGAACATTTACTAAGGGCTTCAAAAGACAGGAAAGTATGGAGAGCCATGAACATCTACATTCAGAAGTGAGATGGAACAGAAAAGAATTCCGAGCTTGTGTAAATGGATGGTGGAACACGGTTTGGGAGAAATAAGAACATTTACTAAGGGCTTCAAAAGACAGGAAAGTATGGAGAGCCATGAACATCTACATTCAGAAGTGAGATGGAACAGAAAAGAATTCCGAGCTTGTGTAAATGGATGGTGGAACACGGTTTGGGAGAAATAAGAACATTTACTAAGGGCTTCAAAAGACAGGAAAGTATGGAGAGCCATGAACATCTACATTCAGAAGTGAGATGGAACAGAAAAGAATTCCGAGCTTGTGTAAATGGATGGTGGAACACGGTTTAGGAGAAATAAGAACATTTACTAAGGGCTTCAAAAGACAGGAAAGTATGGAGAGCCATGAACATCTACATTCAGAAGTGAGATGGAACAGAAAAGAATTCCGAGCTTGTGTAAATGGATGGTGGAACACGGTTTAGGAGAAATAAGAACATTTACTAAGGGCTTCAAAAGACAGGAAAGTATGGAGAGCCATGAACATCTACATTCAGAAGTGAGATGGAACAGAAAAGAATTCCGAGCTTGTGTAAATGGATGGTGGAACACGGTTTGGGAGAAATAAGAACATTTACTAAGGGCTTCAAAAGACAGGAAAGTATGGAGAGCCATGAACATCTACATTCAGAAGTGAGATGGAACAGAAAAGAATTCCGAGCTTGTGTAAATGGATGGTGGAACACGGTTTGGGAGAAATAAGAACATTTACTAAGGGCTTCAAAAGACAGGAAAGTATGGAGAGCCATGAACATCTACATTCAGAAGTGAGATGGAACAGAAAAGAATTCCGAGCTTGTGTAAATGGATGGTGGAACACGGTTTAGGAGAAATAAGAACATTTACTAAGGGCTTCAAAAGACAGGAAAGTATGGAGAGCCATGAACATCTACATTCAGAAGTGAGATGGAACAGAAAAGAATTCCGAGCTTGTGTAAATGGATGGTGGAACAAGGTTTGGGAGAAATAAGAACATTTACTAAGGGCTTCAAAAGACAGGAATGTATGGAGAGCCATGAACATCTACATTCAGAAGTGAGATGGAACAGAAAAGAATTCCGAGCTTGTGTAAATGGATGGTGGAACACGGTTTAGGAGAAATAAGAACATTTACTAAGGGCTTCAAAAGACAGGAAAGTATGGAGAGCCATGAACATCTACATTCAGAAGTGAGATGGAACAGAAAAGAATTCCGAGCTTGTGTAAATGGATGGTGGAACAAGGTTTGGGAGAAATAAGAACATTTACTAAGGGCTTCAAAAGACAGGAAAGTATGGAGAGCCATGAACATCTACATTCAGAAGTGAGATGGAACAGAAAAGAATTCCGAGCTTGTGTAAATGGATGGTGGAACACGGTTTAGGAGAAATAAGAACATTTACTAAGGGCTTCAAAAGACAGGAAAGTATGGAGAGCCATGAACATCTACATTCAGAAGTGAGATGGAACAGAAAAGAATTCCGAGCTTGTGTAAATGGATGGTGGAACACGGTTTGGGAGAAATAAGAACATTTACTAAGGGCTTCAAAAGACAGGAAAGTATGGAGAGCCATGAACATCTACATTCAGAAGTGAGATGGAACAGAAAAGAATTCCGAGCTTGTGTAAATGGATGGTGGAACACGGTTTGGGAGAAATAAGAACATTTACTAAGGGCTTCAAAAGACAGGAAAGTATGGAGAGCCATGAACATCTACATTCAGAAGTGAGATGGAACAGAAAAGAATTCCGAGCTTGTGTAAATGGATGGTGGAACACGGTTTAGGAGAAATAAGAACATTTACTAAGGGCTTCAAAAGACAGGAAAGTATGGAGAGCCATGAACATCTACATTCAGAAGTGAGATGGAACAGAAAAGAATTCCGAGCTTGTGTAAATGGATGGTGGAACACGGTTTAGGAGAAATAAGAACATTTACTAAGGGCTTCAAAAGACAGGAAAGTATGGAGAGCCATGAACATCTACATTCAGAAGTGAGATGGAACAGAAAAGAATTCCGAGCTTGTGTAAATGGATGGTGGAACACGGTTTGGGAGAAATAAGAACATTTACTAAGGGCTTCAAAAGACAGGAAAGTATGGAGAGCCATGAACATCTACATTCAGAAGTGAGATGGAACAGAAAAGAATTCCGAGCTTGTGTAAATGGATGGTGGAACACGGTTTGGGAGAAATAAGAACATTTACTAAGGGCTTCAAAAGACAGGAAAGTATGGAGAGCCATGAACATCTACATTCAGAAGTGAGATGGAACAGAAAAGAATTCCGAGCTTGTGTAAATGGATGGTGGAACACGGTTTAGGAGAAATAAGAACATTTACTAAGGGCTTCAAAAGACAGGAAAGTATGGAGAGCCATGAACATCTACATTCAGAAGTGAGATGGAACAGAAAAGAATTCCGAGCTTGTGTAAATGGATGGTGGAACAAGGTTTGGGAGAAATAAGAACATTTACTAAGGGCTTCAAAAGACAGGAAAGTATGGAGAGCCATGAACATCTACATTCAGAAGTGAGATGGAACAGAAAAGAATTCCGAGCTTGTGTAAATGGATGGTGGAACACGGTTTAGGAGAAATAAGAACATTTACTAAGGGCTTCAAAAGACAGGAAAGTATGGAGAGCCATGAACATCTACATTCAGAAGTGAGATGGAACAGAAAAGAATTCCGAGCTTGTGTAAATGGATGGTGGAACAAGGTTTGGGAGAAATAAGAACATTTACTAAGGGCTTCAAAAGACAGGAAAGTATGGAGCGCCATGAACATCTACATTCAGAAGTGAGATGGAACAGAAAAGAATTCCGAGCTTGTGTAAATGGATGGTGGAACACGGTTTAGGAGAAATAAGAACATTTACTAAGGGCTTCAAAAGACAGGAAAGTATGGAGAGCCATGAACATCTACATTCAGAAGTGAGATGGAACAGAAAAGAATTCCGAGCTTGTGTAAATGGATGGTGGAACAAGGTTTGGGAGAAATAAGAACATTTACTAAGGGCTTCAAAAGACAGGAAAGTATGGAGAGCCATGAACATCTACATTCAGAAGTGAGATGGAACAGAAAAGAATTCCGAGCTTGTGTAAATGGATGGTGGAACACGGTTTAGGAGAAATAAGAACATTTACTAAGGGCTTCAAAAGACAGGAAAGTATGGAGAGCCATGAACATCTACATTCAGAAGTGAGATGGAACAGAAAAGAATTCCGAGCTTGTGTAAATGGATGGTGGAACACGGTTTGGGAGAAATAAGAAAATTTACTAAGGGCTTCAAAAGACAGGAAAGTATGGAGAGCCATGAACATCTACATTCAGAAGTGAGATGGAACAGAAAAGAATTCCGAGCTTGTGTAAATGGATGGTGGAACACGGTTTAGGAGAAATAAGAACATTTACTAAGGGCTTCAAAAGACAGGAAAGTATGGAGAGCCATGAACATCTACATTCAGAAGTGAGATGGAACAGAAAAGAATTCCGAGCTTGTGTAAATGGATGGTGGAACAAGGTTTGGGAGAAATAAGAACATTTACTAAGGGCTTCAAAAGACAGGAAAGTATGGAGAGCCATGAACATCTACATTCAGAAGTGAGATGGAACAGAAAAGAATTCCGAGCTTGTGTAAATGGATGGTGGAACACGGTTTAGGAGAAATAAGAACATTTACTAAGGGCTTCAAAAGACAGGAAAGTATGGAGAGCCATGAACATCTACATTCAGAAGTGAGATAGAACAGAAAAGAATTCCGAGCTTGTGTAAATGGATGGTGGAACACGGTTTGGGAGAAATAAGAACATTTACTAAGGGCTTCAAAAGACAGGAAAGTATGGAGAGCCATGAACATCTACATTCAGAAGTGAGATGGAACAGAAAAGAATTCCGAGCTTGTGTAAATGGATGGTGGAACACGGTTTGGGAGAAATAAGAACATTTACTAAGGGCTTCAAAAGACAGGAAAGTATGGAGAGCCATGAACATCTACATTCAGAAGTGAGATGGAACAGAAAAGAATTCCGAGCTTGTGTAAATGGATGGTGGAACACGGTTTGGGAGAAATAAGAACATTTACTAAGGGCTTCAAAAGACAGGAAAGTATGGAGAGCCATGAACATCTACATTCAGAAGTGAGATGGAACAGAAAAGAATTCCGAGCTTGTGTAAATGGATGGTGGAACAAGGTTTGGGAGAAATAAGAACATTTACTAAGGGCTTCAAAAGACAGGAAAGTATGGAGAGCCATGAACATCTACATTCAGAAGTGAGATGGAACAGAAAAGAATTCCGAGCTTGTGTAAATGGATGGTGGAACACGGTTTAGGAGAAATAAGAACATTTACTAAGGGCTTCAAAAGACAGGAAAGTATGGAGAGCCATGAACATCTACATTCAGAAGTGAGATGGAACAGAAAAGAATTCCGAGCTTGTGTAAATGGATGGTGGAACACGGTTTGGGAGAAATAAGAACATTTACTAAGGGCTTCAAAAGACAGGAAAGTATGGAGAGCCATGAACATCTACATTCAGAAGTGAGATGGAACAGAAAAGAATTCCGAGCTTGTGTAAATGGATGGTGGAACACGGTTTAGGAGAAATAAGAACATTTACTAAGGGCTTCAAAAGACAGGAAAGTATGGAGAGCCATGAACATCTACATTCAGAAGTGAGATGGAACAGAAAAGAATTCCGAGCTTGTGTAAATGGATGGTGGAACACGGTTTGGGAGAAATAAGAACATTTACTAAGGGCTTCAAAAGACAGGAAAGTATGGAGAGCCATGAACATCTACATTCAGAAGTGAGATGGAACAGAAAAGAATTCCGAGCTTGTGTAAATGGATGGTGGAACACGGTTTAGGAGAAATAAGAACATTTACTAAGGGCTTCAAAAGATAGGAAAGTATGGAGAGCCATGAACATCTACATTCAGAAGTGAGATGGAACAGAAAAGAATTCCGAGCTTGTGTAAATGGATGGTGGAACACGGTTTGGGAGAAATAAGAACATTTACTAAGGGCTTCAAAAGACAGGAAAGTATGGAGAGCCATGAACATCTACATTCAGAAGTGAGATGGAACAGAAAAGAATTCCGAGCTTGTGTAAATGGATGGTGGAACAAGGTTTGGGAGAAATAAGAACATTTACTAAGGGCTTCAAAAGACAGGAAAGTATGGAGAGCCATGAACATCTACATTCAGAAGTGAGATGGAACAGAAAAGAATTCCGAGCTTGTGTAAATGGATGGTGGAACACGGTTTAGGAGAAATAAGAACATTTACTAAGGGCTTCAAAAGACAGGAAAGTATGGAGAGCCATGAACATCTACATTCAGAAGTGAGATGGAACAGAAAAGAATTCCGAGCTTGTGTAAATGGATGGTGGAACAAGGTTTGGGAGAAATAAGAACATTTACTAAGGGCTTCAAAAGACAGGAAAGTATGGAGAGCCATGAACATCTACATTCAGAAGTGAGATGGAACAGAAAAGAATTCCGAGCTTGTGTAAATGGATGGTGGAACACGGTTTAGGAGAAATAAGAACATTTACTAAGGGCTTCAAAAGACAGGAAAGTATGGAGAGCCATGAACATCTACATTCAGAAGTGAGATGGAACAGAAAAGAATTCCGAGCTTGTGTAAATGGATGGTGGAACACGGTTTGGGAGAAATAAGAACATTTACTAAGGGCTTCAAAAGACAGGAAAGTATGGAGAGCCATGAACATCTACATTCAGAAGTGAGATGGAACAGAAAAGAATTCCGAGCTTGTGTAAATGGATGGTGGAACACGGTTTAGGAGAAATAAGAACATTTACTAAGGGCTTCAAAAGACAGGGAAGTATGGAGAGCCATGAACATCTACATTCAGAAGTGAGATGGAACAGAAAAGAATTCCGAGCTTGTGTAAATGGATGGTGGAACACGGTTTGGGAGAAATAAGAACATTTACTAAGGGCTTCAAAAGACAGGAAAGTATGGAGAGCCATGAACATCTACATTCAGAAGTGAGATGGAACAGAAAAGAATTCCGAGCTTGTGTAAATGGATGGTGGAACACGGTTTAGGAGAAATAAGAACATTTACTAAGGGCTTCAAAAGATAGGAAAGTATGGAGAGCCATGAACATCTACATTCAGAAGTGAGATGGAACAGAAAAGAATTCCGAGCTTGTGTAAATGGATGGTGGAACACGGTTTGGGAGAAATAAGAACATTTACTAAGGGTTTCAAAAGACAGGAAAGTATGGAGAGCCATGAACATCTACATTCAGAAGTGAGATGGAACAGAAAAGAATTCCGAGCTTGTGTAAATGGATGGTGGAACAAGGTTTGGGAGAAATAAGAACATTTACTAAGGGCTTCAAAAGACAGGAAAGTATGGAGAGCCATGAACATCTACATTCAGAAGTGAGATGGAACAGAAAAGAATTCCGAGCTTGTGTAAATGGATGGTGGAACACGGTTTAGGAGAAATAAGAACATTTACTAAGGGCTTCAAAAGACAGGAAAGTATGGAGAGCCATGAACATCTACATTCAGAAGTGAGATGGAACAGAAAAGAATTCCGAGCTTGTGTAAATGGATGGTGGAACACGGTTTGGGAGAAATAAGAACATTTACTAAGGGCTTCAAAAGACAGGAAAGTATGGAGAGCCATGAATATCTACATTCAGAAGTGAGATGGAACAGAAAAGAATTCCGAGCTTGTGTAAATGGATGGTGGAACACGCTTTAGGAGAAATAAGAAAATAACAAAATTTACTAAAAGCTACAAAAGACAGGAAAGCGTGGAAAGTCGTGATCCGTTGCGAATGAACATGCTACGTAAAAGAACAAGAAGGGGAGCAGTTATTAAATAATCGCGTTGTGTGTAAGACAACAAAAAAGAAGAGAAAGTACACATTTCAAAAAGCAGAATGTTACGGTTGGCAAAGATGAGGTTGCTGTTTTCTCTCTCCCTGTTAGAGACATTTATTATCCTGCGAAAATGTTTGGCACAATTACAGGTCACCCAGCATTTCTTGTAAAGGTTTCTTGACTTCCATGTTAGTCAAGTGCTTGAATCAGCGCCAAGCTTTCACCTTCCTCTGGCAAAGAACGATATATTCTTGAGATGATTAGCATCTAAGATTCTCTATAAATCTGATAATAATACGTCAGCATACAGGAAATAAACTTGGTATTTATGCTCCATTTAAGAATTCAAAGAAACGCCATAAAAAAATCATGAATAAGGTGAAGAAACGACTAACCAAAAATTATTAATGCTAATGTTTCATCTTTGAATTAAAATAACTTCAGTGGTGTGACTCTTTCTAAATCTACAGCCATATTGCCACCTCTCTGATTTCACATGACTTATTTTAATGGGTGGAAAGCATTCAACCGAGAAAGTTAACATAAAAGCAAGAATAAGATGAAGATGAGCCAAAAATGAATAATGGAAAGACTTCATCTTTTAATTCAAATAACTTCAGTGGTGTGACTCTTTCTAAATCTACAGTCATATTGCCACCTATCTGATTTCACATGACTTATTTTAATGGGTGGAAAGCATTCAACCGAGAAAGTTAAGATAAAAGCAAGAATAAGATGAAGATGAGCCAAAAATGAATAATGGAAAGACTTCATCTTTTAATTCAAATAACTTCAGTGGTGTGACTCTTTCTAAATCTACAGCCATATTGCCACCTCTCTGATTTCACATGACTTATTTTAATGGTTGGAAAAGATTCAACCGAGAAAGTTGGGATAAAAAGCAAGAATAAGATGAAGAAAAGACTAGACAAAAATGAATAATGAAAAGACTTCATCTTTGAATTCAAATAACTTCAGTGGTGTGACTCTATCCAAATCTAGAGTCATATTGCCACCTCTCTGATTTCACATGACTTATTTTAATGGTTGGAAAAGATTCAACCGAGAAAGTTGGGATAAAAAGCAAGAATAAGATGAAGAAAAGACTAGACAAAAATGAATAATGAAAAGACTTCATCTTTGAATTCAAATAACTTCAGTGGTGTGACTCTATCCAAATCTAGAGTCATATTGCCACCTCTCTGATTTCACATGACTTATTTTAATGGTTGGAAAAGATTCAACCGAGAAAGTTGGGATAAAAAGCAAGAATAAGATGAAGAAAAGACTAGACAAAAATGAATAATGAAAAGACTTCATCTTTGAATTCAAATAACTTCAGTGGTGTGACTCTTTCTAAATCTACAGCCATATTGCCACCTCTCTGATTTCACATGACTTATTTTAATGGTTGGAAAGGATTCAACCAAGAAAGTTGGGATAAAAAGCAAGAATAAGATGAAGAAAAGACTAGACAAAAATGAATAATGAAAAGACTTCATCTTTGAATTCAAATAACTTCAGTGGTGTGACTCTATCCAAATCTACAGCCATATTGCCACCTCTCTGATTTCACATGACTTACTTGAATGGTTGGAAAGGATTCAAGTAAGTTGGGATAAAAAGGAACAGTAAAAGAGAGCCCCAAATTCAAAAACATCAGTCTACTCATAATATTGATCTTAATAAATAAAAAAACACGTCTTCTCATGATTTTCATTAATGTCCATTGTCTAATTATATTTTTTCTTCTTTTTTCTTTTCAGGGAATGGTTTGGGTATAACAATGTTACCCATTATGGGACTACATATATTTTTTCCAATTAAGGAGGAATTTATTTGCTCAGACCACCAAATATCAGCATATTTCCTGTAAGTAAGATTTTCTTTTTTTTTTCATCTCCATTAATATATATATAAATATATATATATATATATACTCACACAGATACAATATATAATATATATATATATATATACTTACACACACACACACACACATACACACACACACACATATATATATATATATATCTGTATGTACATGTATGTTTTTATGCATGTGTAAAATAAAACAATATATATTTGTATGTATTCATTTTTTAAAATAAATCATTTACTCACATATATGTATATATATATACATATATATATATATATATATATAATATACACATATATTAAGGCAAATATTATTAAAGATAATGGACATTTTGTATTGATTAATTTTATTGTTCAACTTTACCAAATTACGAATAAGCATTCTCAGACAAGGAAGAAATTACATCAGAAATTTGTTTGAATATCATTTTGGAAGCAAAGTACAAGAAATGTAGTCTTACATTGGATATACCACAACCACACTCTCACAGGAGACTCACTTGCCACCTCTTGGACCAGAGTGTGATCAGGTAACACATTAATAAGCAGCATGAGGGTCATAGCAACATTAGACATCTACTCTGAAACAATACCAAAATATAAGCTAAATCAATTCTTAAAAACAGACTTACGATCGTTGAAGCGACACTCATACATGAAAAACGAGATAAGTAAAAAAAATTATAACTCTTTGTCTAGACTGCAACACACACAATTATTATATACCATTATTAATATCTATCACTTTTATATTTTTATTGTAGTTCATAAACATTATATATGGACACTTTGCATGCGTCCTGTAAGGTTAATCAATCAATGATACTTGTATATGCCACGTACGGGCCCTGTCCACCAACCAGCGAAGGTGGTTTCACACTGATGTGATATAGACATCTATAAATAATTCCCTATGATTATTATAATTTTAAATAATATAAGACGTCGAAACTTTTATTATAATAACCAAGGGTTTTCCAACAATCTGTCGGAAGTGTATCATAAAATTACGAATATAGAATTAAACAAAACTTACTCGAAAATTAAACAAAACTTACTAAAATCACATTAGCTTATTTATCACTGTTTCTTGCGGAACCCCTAATGACTTCTTACGGAACTCTAGCATTCCAGGAAACACTGGTTATGAAACTGATTGGATATCGATTTTTTTCCGATGTTTCTAACGCACCTATAGCTGATCTTTACATTATTTTTGTTAAAAAATTGATTGAAGTGTTTATGAATTAAATTTAGGAAAATTCCTGCAATATTTGTTTGAACATTGTGATTATAAGGGATGGTGGGGGGGTTAAACAACAACACATTTTCGGTTTGTCTGTTTATTTTTCCCGCTTTTTCTCTTATTTTTTTTTCTAAATATTCTATGTTTAATTAATGGCTCCTCAGTTCTAATGTTTTTATAAATTTAAATTTTATTATTAACAAATATATATATATTTATATATTTATATATTATATATATATATATATATTTATATATTATATATATATATATATATATTTATATTATATATATATATATATATTTATATATTATATATATATATATATATTTATATTATATATATATATATATTTATATTATATATATATATATATATATATATATATATATATATATATATATATATATATATATATATATATCACAGCAATAAACGTATGAAGCTTGATATTACTAGACATATTAAAAACGGGCGAAACAACCGGTTTTGCTCCCACTCATCAGGCTTACAACGGGAGATTTAATTTAAATTAAAAACACAGAAAATGTACAATAAAAGGAATTTTTTTCCCCTCCTCCTCCACATTTCCTTTTATTGTACATTTTCTGTGTTTTTAATTTAAATTAAATCTCCCGTTGTAAGCCTGATGAGTGGGAGCGAAACTGGTTGCTTCGCCCGTTTTGAATATGTCTAGTATTATCAAGCTTCATACGTTTATTGCTGTGATAAAATTTTGTACCTTCAAAAATATCTTTAAATATATATATATATATATATATATATATATATTGTATATATATATTAAAAAGAAGAGAGGTACCGCAAACTCATTTGGTTGTAATATGGGTTTTTAAAAAAATATTATTCTTTATTTTTCATAGTTTTACATAGTTTTACAAAACGTGTTTCTGGTCTCACGACCGTCTTCAGGTAAAGGGTGGAGATTTCCACATATTATTAAAAATAATTATTAAAAATAATTAATTTTTTTCCTTTATGTTTTTCAATGTTAAATCTTCTCTATATGAGACATTCTCTGTTTTTGTGTTGGTCATTCCAATGTCTTTCTTTAAATGGTAGTGAAGAGTTCTGAGCGAAGGGTCATAAAACAATTAAGGTTGGTTTGAGAAGTGATGAATCGGTTGTCTTATGTCTTATCTTTTAATAACCCCTGTGTGTTCTTAGATCTCTTAGATCTATTTCCATTTTCGTATGTTCCTGTCAGCATATATATATATATATATATATATATATATATATATATATATATATGTATATTGATCAACATGTTTCAGTGAACTCAGCTGTTTTCAACCTGCTTGTCTGAATCATCTTCAAGAAGCAAGAGCAAGATCTCAAAGGTCAGCCAATCTAACAGTGATCTCAGCTCACAATCCCGACTCTTGCTCCGTAAATTTGAATATTATGATTATAAGTGGTGGTGGGGTTAAACAACAACGCATTTTCGGTTTCTCTGTATATTTTTCCATCTTTTTCTTCTTTTTTTCCCCTAAATATTCTACATTTAATTAATGGCTGCTTAGTTCTAATGTTTTGATATATTTAATTTTATTATTATCAAATATTTCCTTGTTCCTGGAGTTAGTAGATAATCTAAATCTAAATCAAATAGGTGAGTGACTGGGTTAACGTATTTATGGAGATCCTTCGTATACGCTTTTTACATTATTCGGACTATTGTCCTCATCTTTGTTGCCATATTTATCACAGGGTTTCAGCCGTTGTCCGCTCCAGCCTTCCTCAGGTGATTGGAACTGAACCCTTTATTTCGCTCGCTGGAGTAGGCTGTTCTAGTTTCACATGCCATATCTAATAGAAAAATTTCAATATGAGCACTGGTAAAAAAATGGTTGCTGAAAACATTAAGTTTACAAGTCCCAGTAATTCATACACAGATGTCCTTATGGACATATGGCACAGTGGATAAAGGTTCGTTGGTTCGATCTAGTGACAGGCCCCAAAGAGTTGTGGAGAACTTGGAGCGGTGAATTAATAGGAGATAACTGATAACTGACATCCATTAGACATGGCATGTTGAACTAGAACAGTCTATCCCAGTGAGCGAAATAAAGGGTTCAGTTCGACATTCCAACCACCTGAAGAAGGTCAAAGCGTACATTGGCCGGAACGTTGTGATAAGTATGGCAACGAAGATGAGGACAATATTCACTGTCTGATTCCTGACTGTGCGAAACTTTTTATGAAAATAAACATAATCAGACAGAGATCGGGTTTTTGCCAATAATATGATTTCCACCAGAAAACACACCGCCTACAAAAACATCTGTCGGTGAGTAATTCTCATTTCTCTGTTTATTTCTCGTTCCGTTGATGAAGGACACATGTTCAAAAATTCCGAACTTTAAACCTTTCTTTCCGTGCTTCATTTCTGTCATATAATTAATAATTAATATTTAATAAATGTTTTTCGTATTGATTATATTGGTACCCTTTCGTTTGTCCTTGCTTTATTAACTAACCTATCTATTTTAAATATATATATATATATATATATAAAAGGAAAGATGTGTGTGTGTGTGTGTGTGTGTGTGTGTGTGTGTGTGTGTGTGTGTGTAACGCCGCACGGCCGCAATTTTCGACGGATTTGCACCAAAATTTACATGCACATGCTCCAAGGTAGCGAGAAGGCCAAGACTGACTTTGCATTTCCCAACTCCCATAGTGGAAATAATTGATTTTTTATGCTTCTACGACAGCTTTCCTGTAGTTTGCGGCCATTTTCTACTGACCAGAATGAGAGCCTATAGCTGGCTGCCACGAATAGCCTGGAAGATTCTATTGGCCAGCGTGAGAGCCAACAGTTGACTGACACAAATGTTAACTAGCATGCAAAAAAATCGATAGCTGCATTCGTCACAAGTGGGAAAAATTTAAATCTGCATGGCACTTTACTCCAATTGGCTCATTCGCTTGACATTGATTCTGATTCCGCAGAACGGGGTTGGGTGTGAAAATGTATTTGTTGTTAACATTCTTTTTTCATTCATTTTTTCAAGTTCCGAGTCCTTTTTTAAAGCTTATCGTTTTTGTGTTCATTTTGTTTAGTTCTTTTTTCGTAACAGATTTAATGTTTAGTATAGAGCTTAGAAAAATTCGCAGTGTGAGATAGACAAGAAGTAAGGCATGTAGCAACATCAGCACGGCAAAGGGCACTCCTTTAAAGGCAAGGAAGGGCAAAAATATTTTAAGTCAAGAGATAGCGATTGCTGTATGAGTCGTACGATTTTTTAATCAAGCACGAGCAACGCTGGGCCATGCTGCTAGTATATATATATATATATATATATATATATATATATATATATATATATATATATATAAATATATATATATAGAGAGAGAGAGAGACAGAGACAGACAGTAGATAGATAGAGTGATTGGATGTCTACTTTCACTGCTTAAAACAACAGGAATGTCTACTCAAAGAGGTTTATCTACTAAACATAACGTTTATATATAAATCTACATATATAAATGTACACCCTTGTGCAAATTAATTGAAACAACCGATTTAGTTTCCTTTCTTTTACCATACAGTCAGCTTTAGACCCATTGGAGTGACAGGGTGTAATCGATTTCTATTTTTTCCTCAGATTAGGTCATTTGCAGTGGCGTGCAGTAATACGAATCTATTTTCGAGATGTATGATGAAATTTGCTGGCCTTGAAATATATTGTGTCATCCATGATTGCATCAGATTTTTATCACGCTCAGACACTATTGTTTCGACTGTCGATTAGTTGTCCAACGACTATTGCCTGTAATGGAAGTTACTCCAAGGAAGTGTACAAAAGTTTTATCGCTGCACGAACACACTGGCAAGCATTACCAGTGAGTAAATCAAAGTAATATAGACATCTGGCCACCTAACTCAACCCCTTGATTATTATGTGTGGGGCACAGGTTGACGAGAGAACACCAAACACCTTGTAAGAGCAAAGATGAACTGAAGACAAGGATTTTGGCAGAATTCACCAACTTAAACAAGAAGGCCATCCAGAAGAGTTGCAGGAGAATCCAAGGTCGTGTGGAGGCCGTGGTTGAAGCCAATGACGAATTTATTGAATAAATTTACTCTTTACTATTTTCGGATATTTTTATGTAATTTTGCTAAATACAGGGTGTCCATAAAGTTCGTCTGCACTTTAAAAAATTTATAACTTTATTTGTATTTGCGATAGAAATAATCTGTAAAAAATGTTATAAAGTTTAATGTACCTAGTTTTAAGTATCGCTAAAATAACTAATGTGATTTCAGACATTACTGTAAATCAGTTGGCAAATGTTTTCCGTGAACTGCAAAATCGTATTACCCTTTGTATTGCTAATGATGGGGGACATGTGGAAACTTAAATAAAATTTCAATAAAACCTTAAAAAATATAGATTTACTTCTTTCTAATCCTTTTTACAAATTATTTCTATCGCAAATACAAAAATTTTTAAAAGTGCACACGAACTTTATGGACACCCTGTATACTTGTTAAAATGAGATGGTGCTGTTATTTTCATTTTCCGTTGTTCATTATAATTCTTCTCAGTAAAATTTCTGTAGTTGCTTTGTTTTCGACGTCCCCGATTTGTATCCAGCACCTTCAGTTTCCCCTTTTGCTAACAACCATAAATTATCTTCTTACAATTGGATAGTTACTGTTTTCTTCTCACTTTCTTTTACTATCTTGCTGCAGTTTTCTTCGTTTATTGTCAGAGTTGTTCTGGAGCCTCTTGTTTAGGCGTCACATTACGTTTTGTTTCTTTCATTTTGTCTCTAAATCTCTTTGGAAAAGTCTTCCATTTTAACACTGCAGATAATGCTACTCACAGAGGAATTCTTCAGAGTTCATTTTGGTATTTAATTAATGAGCCATGACTAAAGAATGCATCATGCAACTTAAAAGATTATAAATCGATATTCAAAGCTTTCTGTTCTAAGTGCTGTGACACTTCAGGACGTAGGCGATCATGACTCTCCACAATTCCCTGTCCTCTATAGATCTTAACAAATGTTGTCTTTTTGTTATCTCTTGTAAACGCTGCTCCGCTATCCATTTACACAAGCTCGGTAGGTAGATTATGCATTATTTTTGTTATGGTAATTTAACCATGTACACATGGACTCTCCCAGCTCTAAATAGGAGCAGGTACTGCCTTTTGGAGAGGGAAGTTTCCAGCAATCAGCTCTGACAGTCGGACCGAAAATTCTTACTGTAACATTCTCGTTTGTATGTTTGTATTACTGTTTCTATTAATATATTTGTTTAACTCAATTCCTCTCTTTGTGTCTTTATTTCTGGCCCTAACAAGGCTAAAACATTTAGATAGATAGATAGATAGATAGTGTTATGGTAATTTAACCAAGCACGCATGGACTCTCCCAGCTTTAAATAGGAGCAGGTACTGCCTTTTAGACGAGGGAAGTTTCCAGCAATCAGCTCTGACAGTCAAGCCGAACATTCTTGCTGTAACACTCTCGTTTGTATATGTTTGTATTACTGTTTCTGTTAATGTATTTGTTTAACTCAATTCCTCTCTTGTGTCTTTATTTCTAGACATAAAAAGGCCACAAACGTTTTCCTTTATACCTTGCCTGCAATCTATCCTGTGAGTGTCAAATTTTCCAAGCTCTCATTCCTCATTTTGCGCATCAGCTAGATCTTTCTGATGTTATAAGTGTCATTTTTGTTTCCATTTTCTTTAACGCTTTATCATTGCTTACATTGTTCAGTCGAAGGGATTCTCAGCATCCTTCTGTAGAATCACATTTCTGTTGCTTCTGTGAAGAGATTTCCCAGTATTCCCTGCCATATAGGAAGACTAATATTACATAACAACAGTTCTGTACTCTCCCTGCTTCTTAATACTTTAGCATCAGTCATAAATTCAAAAAGCCTCTAGCCTCACCGGGACAATTACCATGAAAGTATTTATAGAAATAACACAGAGAGGCAACCTTATTGCTGAGGGAAAGTGACTGAAGCCGAGCAGCCAGATCAAGACCAATAATATTGCTGATTCTTTGGATTTTATCAAGGAGCTCAAGGTAAATAGCAGGAACACCTTTAATTCAAAAGGTAAAGTTACCATAGCAAAGAACTCATCTGAAGAATTACCATGAAAGTATTAATAGAAATGACACAGAGAGGCAACCTTATGGCGGTGGGAAAGTGACTGAAGCCGAACAGCCAGATCAAGACCTATAATATTGCACATTTTTCTTTGGATTTTATCAAGGAGCTCAAGGTAAATAGCAGGAACACCTTTAATTCAAAAGGTATAGTTACCATAGCAAAGAACTCATCTGAACAATTACCATGAAAGTATTAATAGAAATGACACAGAGAGGCAACCTTATGGCGGTGGGAAAGTTACTGAAGCCGAGCAGCCAGATCAAGACCAATAATATTGCTGATTCTTTGGATTTTATCAAGGAGCTCAAGGTAAATAGCAGGGGCACCTTAAATTCAAAAGGTAAAGTTACCATAGCAAAGAACTCATCTGAAGAATTATCATGGAAGTATTTATAGAAATGATATAGTGAGGCTACTTTATGGCGGTGGGAAAGTGACTGAAGCCGAGCAGCCAGATCAAGACTAATAATATTGCTGATTTTCCTTTGGATTTTATCAAAAATCCCTAAATATACACCAGGGATACCGGACCATATGTGGCAGCAATATTAAAAAACATGGACGAATGACAGACTTACAAATATGTAAAATAGATTCACGAGAGAAAAATTGTTTAGCACAACACAGTGAACCAAGTTTCCTAGCAGTAAAACTTAATAATAGATGCAATTTAAACTTTTAACTTCCTGTCAGCCAATAATGTAAACTCGGGAAGGCGCAACGATTCGCTCTCATGGAGGTTAGCATCTGTCATGGTGACGGGAATACCTGTGAAATAAAGCTAGTACCGTTTCATCACCAACGAATCGACCCTAAATCTGCTCCAGTTTGCATGAGCTGTCATAGTCCAACGAGGATAATTGCCTTGACCGCCTATTGGGTCTAAAGCTGATTCTAATGTTTAAGTTAGGACTAGGCAGCTCCTGCCCATATATGGCAGCAGTACTGCATTTTAGGCCTTGTAATTGTAGAGAATATCACGAAGTGTCAGGTACTTGCGGTGCAGGGAACCGAACATGTTTCCAGCATCTTTAGCGATGGACCGTATGTATGAGTTCCCCTGGTTTCAAATCCCAATAGGCGCTCAAGTCATGGGACCTCCCTTAGGGAACATCCATTCATAGTGATTAGTGATAGTTCAGCGTCCGCTCGGTGATAATAAAATGTAATTCAATGCCTTCAATGTAACCAGTCAGTTTATTTTCTTTCCTTCCATCGAAATGTTACATCTAAGATCGAAGGAGAGATCTGCTACCAATCTCTGGTCATCGAGAATAGAGACAAGATTTGTAACATTGTGGTAAATTTCCTCTTCTAAAATAACAGTTCATTACTCTCCCTGTTTCCTAATACTTTATTAGATCTAGAAACAAAGAAAGAAAAGCAAAGATGGAGCACATTTCAGTCAAAGCTGTTGACTTCGACACACCCATTCTGCTAATGTTTAAACATAGAAATGTATGCTCCTGTTCCAAAACACATAATTTTCTGAATTTCTTTAGTAGCTTTCTGGTTATTAAAAACATTTATTGATTGGGAAGCTGTCGAACTGCTTTAGGACATGATCGCCAGTCAAAGAGAAGGTCTAGTGAATACAATGGTTCAGACAAAACCTCGATTTCCAGTTTGTTCGATAGACAGAGTTTCATTGTGGTAGCAGACAGACGGGATTTCTAACATTTCGGTCTATTTTTTTTGTTCTTCTAAAATAGATGACGCGGCGGAAAAAAGGTTAAATCAGTTAATTTTGTTATTTAATGATAAATTAGATTATCGAGGAATTAATGTCGCATTGAAACTGCGAATAACGGAAAACTGAAATAAAAAAGAAAAAAAATGTCTTGAAAAATGGTTTTAATCGAAACATGCACCGCTGACTACAATACATTTCTGCGAATGTATAACAATACAGTTTATAGCCTGGCACCAAATGTCAAAATTTCTCTGGTCAATAAAATTCCTGAAGGCTTCATGGGCAGCTGTCTTGTCATGAAAGCATGTAATATTGAAGACATTGTTGAAATGCTTGAAGACATGATAGTCAGTCAGGGAATGGTCGGAAGAATACGAGACAAAACTTCGAGTTCCTTTCTATTCCAAATGCGGAGTTTCATTGTTGCAGAAGAGAGACAGAATTTGTCAAATTTCGATAATTTTTGTTTTCTTACAACATTAAAGGTTCAAAGGCAAACATTTTAAATCAGTCAATTCTTCTTTATATCGATAAAGGGATCAAAAATACATTTCCTATTCAAACAAGGAAAAATACAAAAGTAAAAAAAATAACTCGAAAACTGTTTCAGTGAAATAAATCTGGTGAGAAAACGTCTCTTAATCTCCTCTAAACCTTTGAGGTCAGGCGACAAAAAACCGGATATTGATGATTTAAAATTTATAAAACTCAGTTAAATAATTCTGGCGAGAAAACTTATCCCTTAGTGTTCACTAACCACTTTCTCTATTTGGATTCAGGCTATTTGTATCGAGTAGAGATTGGTCGAATATGTTTGTCCTGTAAATCAAGCTTTTGTAATATTTCGAATAGCTCTTCGGGTTGTACATTTTATCAAATGCCTGTGTGTAATCTATAAAACATAAGGATTATTCGTTAGCGTTTGTATTTATGACTGCACAGTGATCATAACGATACAGGCAGTTTGTTCCCAGTAGACATTACTGATTGCCCGAATATCTTTCCCGAGTAAATCAAGCTTTTCTAACATTTCAAGTAGCTCTTTGTGTTGTAACCTTTATCGAATGCTTACGGCCACATCATGTTGAAACACGGGTTTCCGTATGAACACCGAAGTTAAGCAACGTCGAGTTTAGTCAGTATCGAGATGGGTGACCGCTTGGAAATACCAAGCCTGGTGGCGTAATGGATAATGGCTCAGAATTGTTAATCGGAGAGCCAAGTTCCAATTCCTTTGGGGTTCATTATATTCATTGGCGAGCAAATACACTTGCGAAAGGCATGAATTCGTCTTCTTCCCTAGCTATGGGTTAATTAGTAACACTTCTACCACTAAATCATTATTATCTAAAAAAAAAAAAAACATCAACAATTACAATCAGGCGACAACAAGCCTGATAATGATGATTTAAAAACTTTAAAACTGTCTTAATTAAATAAATCTGGCGAGAAAACTTATCACTTAGTGTTCACTAATCACTTTCTCTATTTGGATTCAGGCTGTTTGTATCTAGTAGAGATTGGTCGAATATGTTTCTCCTGTGAATCAAGCTTTTGTAATATTTCGAATAGCTCTTCGGGTTGTAGATTTTATCAAATGCCTTTGTGTAATCTATGAAACCTGGGGATTATCCTTTTGCGTTTGTATTTCTGACTGCACACTGTTCATAAAGATACAGACTGTGTGTTCCCAGTAGACATTACGGATTGTCCGATTATCTTTGCCGTGTAAATCAAGCTTTTCTAATATTTCAAGTAGATCTTCGTGTTGCACCTCTTATCAAATGCTTACGGACACATCATGTTGAAACATCGGCTCCCGTATGATCACTGAAGTTAAGCAACGTCGATCTTGGTCAGTTTCTAGATAGGTGACCATTTGCGAATACCAAGCCTGGTGGTGTAATGGAGAGTCGCGTTCCAATTCTCTTGGGGTTTGTTATATTCACTTGCGAGCAAATATACTTGGGAAAGGCATGAATCCACCTCTTCTTCCCCCAGCTATGGGTTAATTAGTAAGACTTGTACCACTAAATCATTATATCTTAAAAAAAAACAATCACACTCATTGGAATCCTAATAATTAGTTTAGTTATGTAGCTCATAAAACAGATTTTCTGATAGAGTTTGCATTCGTTTGCACTAATTTCTTTGGTTTCGCTATGAAAATTGATTATCCGGTATTTCCCCGTTGTCTTTTATTTTATTTTTATCAATTCCGAAATAGTCTTTGGGATATTTATAACGCTATGATTGGGATACCCATATATAGAGCGAAGCGGATAATTTTATCCCCATCTCAAGTGTTTCATGTTTTATGGCCGGCGGATGGTGTCTTTGGCGTTGGATTTTCCAAGCGGCACACACTTGACCAAAAGGGAACGAAAGAATGAATATATGAGAGATTTTGAGGTCAGGTGACAACAAGCCGGATATTGATGACTTAAAATCTTTAAAACGGTCACAGTGAAATAGGTCTTAGTGAGAAAACTTATCCCTTAGTGCTCACTAAGTACTTTCTCTATCCAGATACAGGCTGTTTGTTCCCAGTAAAGATTATGGATTGCACGAATATTTTTTCTCGTGTAAATCAAGCTTTTCTAATATTTCAACTAGATCTTCGGGTTGTACCTCTTATCAAATGCAAGTGTGTAATCTGTGAAACATAGGGATTATTCTTTTGCGTTTATATTTCTGACTGGACACTGTTCATAAAGATAGCATTTCTTGTTCCAGTGTCTTGAACAAAGCCATTTTGTTCTTGCCTTATTTATGATCTAATTCTGCTATGAACTCTATTCAATGAAATTCTAATCATTAGTTTAGTTATGTGGCTAAGCTGATTTTTGATAAAACGGGTATTTATTTGTACTAGTTATTTTGACATTGTTATGAAAATTGATCTTCCGGTATTTCCCCATTGTCATTTATTTTATGTTCAATTCTGAAATCGTATTTGGAATATTTATGACAGTATGATTGGGAGACCCACATATATAGAGGGCGTTGGTTTTCTAACGCGGTGGTTTTCTAAGCGTAGA
This sequence comes from Acanthosepion esculentum, assembly GCA_964036315.1. Lineage (NCBI taxonomy): Eukaryota > Metazoa > Mollusca > Cephalopoda > Sepiida > Sepiidae > Acanthosepion > Acanthosepion esculentum. Next base: position 20,972,566 of record OZ038507.1, read on the forward strand.
TTAGATGCGGCACAAGGCCAAAGGTATAGGACACCCAGTGAGGACTGAACTCACTATTCAGTCATAATTGATCTTGGAAGACAAGATTGCTAACCATCACACCCCGTCGAGGTACCCCTACAGATAGAAGTGGATGTCGTGAAATTTTATCTCAATTTCAAGTGATTCGTGTTTTATGGCTTTATTCTTTCTGGATTTGTACTTCTCGTTCTGACTGCATACTGATACTAAAAATTGCATTTCTTGTTAGAGTGTCTTGAACAAGCGACTTTCCCTTTGTCCTGTTTCTGATCTAAGTAGAATGCTAATGATTAGCTTTGTTATGTGGCTCTTTAAGCTGATTTCCTGGTAGAGTTGGCATTCATTCGCACTAGTTTCTTGAAGACATGATAATTAGACGGGGAGAGATCTGGAAAAAAAAAACAAAAGCCTCGATTCCATTTCCTTCAATAGCCGGAATTTAACTGTTGAAGAACAGAGACGACTTTTCTAATATTTTGTTTTATTTCCTTTCAAAACTGAAAGCGTTTAGTAATAGCTGTTAATACTGATATTTAGTGATAAATTAGATTGGGCAAGAATTGAAATCGCACTGGAATTGAGAATAACGAACACGTAAAATTAAGGAAAAATTAATTTAATCGAAAAAAAAATAAAACTTTTGACTAAATTACAATTCTGCAGTTTAGAGGCTGGCAGCAAATTTCAGAATTTTTATGGCCAAAGTAATTCTTAAGACTTCCCTGTGCAGCTGACTAGTCATGAAAGCGCTTACTGTCTTAAACATTGTCGAAATGCTTTCCACTCCCTATGGACTTTGGATATTATTTTCTATTAATATATATATATATATATATATATATATATATATATATATATATAGATAAAATATAGGTCGGAATCCCATAGGATGATAAGATAAACTACAAATAGGAAACGTTTATCAAATAGGAAACTGCTGTCCAAATTCCAGCTATCGTGAAAAGAAGAATGAATTTTTAAAAAATTGTATGAATGCAGGCGTTTATTTGTCCATCGAAATCGGCTGCAGATTAAATTTTTGTTTTTTTAGAGATAACGGTATCTTTTTGCAACTAAATATTTTTTCAATAAATTGGTTTATTTTATTTGATATTTATAGGTAAATTTTACTTACGAAAATCTACGTAATAATACCATCAATACTTTAGATATTTTCTAAATTGTCTCGTCTTTATTGTACCGACTGATTCTGATCCAAAATTAGAATGACTACACTTAGTAAAAAAAAACTCTAATTCAATTACACGGAGTTCGGGGACAAATGACATTAGGTTTAAGGCGAATATAAACGACAAGAAATTACTTCGATGTATAACGAGAAAGGAGGGCTTGTAAAACATAACCCTCACGGGACATATTGAGGGTAATAGATATAGAAGACAACAACAAGCCGCTTACCTGACGAGCTTGTGTGAATAGATCACAGAACGGGGACAGAAAGTTTGACAAAGGGAGAAAAACTACTAAGGGCTACAGGAGATAGAAAGTTGTGGAGAGCCATGATTGCCTAAATCTTGAAAGGATGCATGCAGCACATAGGAGAAGAACCTAATCAGCACGGTGTTGTCTATATATATATATATATATATATATATATATATATATATATATATATATATTGTCATCCACAGAGAGACTGTTTCGTAGTATCACAGCTCTTCAGTGTGGCTAGACGTCCGGTTGCCTCTAGCTAGGATCGAAACCCGACTGAATTGGCGTCAGTCGGAGATTCTACCACTAAGTACGGCAGGGATGAAGGTGAATTTTAGCATATTTATTTTTAGATGAACACACAGTGATCGACATAACTCAATTCACTTTTGCCGAAGAGTCTCGCAATATCAGCCGTAATCGTCATTGTTTACAAACCCACACTTCCTCCACAGACAGCTCAACCGAAATTAATTTTTTCAGGAGCCGATATATATTGTCATCCACAGACAGACTGTTTCGCTGTATCACAGCTCTTCAGTGTGGCTAGACGTCCGGTTGCCTCCAGCTAGGATCGAAACCCGACTGAATTGGCGTCAGTTGGAGATTCTACCACTAAGCCGTCGGCGCACGGCAAGGATGAAGGTGAATTTTAGCGTGTTTATTTTCAGATAAACACACAGTGACCGATAGTGATATATATAAATCCAAATGTCAGTGTGTCACACTTTTTCAGCTTTATTTCTAGAGGCCATTGCCCAACATATCATTTTGGAATCAGGGCGACCCCGTAAGCAAATTAAAGACATTCCGATTCGTATCCCTTTACTTCGTCCACTGGGGTAGAACCAAACTTGGAGAGTTGATTTGAAGGGAAATAACTGAGGCATCCGGAAGGGGTATGGCTCGTGTAACTAGAAAAATCTACTCCGGTGGACGAAATAAAGGGTTCGGTTCGAAATTTTCAATCACCTGAAGAAGGCCGGAGCGTACAGCGGACGAAAACGTTGTGAATATGGCAATGAAGATGAGGATAACAGTCCGAATAATGTCAGTAAGGCTGTGCTTTTTCCACGTGGCAGAGAAGCATCCACTTTTCATTCCGTCTATCCCAAAACTCTCTTTTTGACTGACTAGCGCGTCCGTCAGCAACTGTTAAAGGTCACATGACAGATCAAGCTAATTAAAAAAAAAAGAAAAAAAAGTAAAAGTTAGTACAACAGCTCCAAGTTTTCACCTGTGAATTGTCCTACGGGACATACAGACTTGTGGATAAAAGCGTTTTTTTTTTTGTTTTTTTTTAATACTTAATGTGTAAGTGATCGTCCAAACGTTGTAACAATCAACTCGTTGTAAGATGATTTTGATTTCCCCTTTCACTGCTACATTTACTGAACTGTTAATCCTATATGAAGGATTTATATGTTGTAATCCGCGAGAGACCGAAAGAGATTATTTCGGAGATTACGTGCCTTGAAAATTGTCCATGTGCTTTCGCCCCGATAAGTGGCATAGAGATGCAACATTGAATATTAAGTTCTCATGTGACGTCATTCTGGGAATGTCAAGGCGTAGTATGCCTTCTATTCTTTCAATGATTTTCTTTTTTCTTTTTCCTTTACACTTTCTTCTTTTTCTTTTTCTTTCTCTTTTTCTTTCTCTTTTTTTTCTTTATACTTTTTTTTTTACATTATTTTTTTTACGCTAAACGCTTCAAATACCTCGGTGTATGGATCTGTTATAAAAAGATTTAACACAGGAGATTTTGAAATTGAACAGTGAGCAACGTTTCCGAAAAAAACGTAGGCAGTCATGGCTCTCCACAATTTCCTGTCTGTCGTAATGAATCTTGTCTTATTGTTATTTGTCTTAAACGCTGTAAGACATTTCATTTACATTCTTCCGCCTTTTCCCTCCTCCTCCTTCTTCTCCCCCTTCTCCTTTTCCTTTTCTTCGCTTTTTTCCTCCTCCTCCCGCCTCCTCTTCCTCCTTCTCCTTCTTCTCCCTTCTTCTTCACGTTTCTTCCTCCTCCTCCCCACATCCTCCTCCTCCTCGTCTCCTCCTCCTTCTCCCCACCTTTCGCCTCTTCCCCTTCTTCTTCACTTTTCTTCCTCTTCCTCCCCCACCTCCTCTTCATCCTCCTTCTCCTCCTCCTTCTCACCACCTTTCTCCTCTTCCCCTTCTTCTTCACTTTTCTTTCTCCTCCTCCCCCGCCTCCTCTTCCTCCTCCTTCTCCTCCTCATTCTCACCACCTTTCTCCTCTTCCCCTTTCTTCTTCACTTATCTCCCTCCTCCTCCCCTACCTCCTCTTCATCCTCCTTCTCCTCCTCCTTTTCACCACCTTTCTCTTCTTCCCCTTTTTCTTCACTTTTTCCTCCCCCTCCCCCGCCCCCTCTTCATCCTCCTCCTCCTCCTCCTTCTTTTTGACGCGTCCCTTCAGGACATAGGCGATCATTGCTCTCTACCTCTCTACCTCTCCCTTCTAGCCTTTAACAGTCTTTCTCCCTTTGCTAAGGACCCCCTCCTCTTCATCCTCCTCATCCTTTTTCTTCTTCTTTGGAGACGCGTCCCTTCAGGACATAGGCGATCTAAGGCCCCCGACTCCCGTTCCGCCATCCATTCCCACTGGCTCGTCACTCGCCCGCTGCCTTCTTCAGTCTCGTTTACCCTCAATATGTGTCGTGAAGGTCAAATTTTGCAAACCTCACTTCCGCATCATGTTTCCAATTAGTTTCAGCTTCCTTTTACTGATGTTAAGTCGAAGTATTCATTCTGTTGCCATTTTCCACAAAACTTCCTTGTCGCTTATTGGATCATTTCTAATATAGTCAGACGTAAAAGAACTTCACAACATTTCATGCAAGTATAATTCTGAACTTTTACCAACTTGTACAATACACAATTCCAAACATACAACAACTCATTCTTCTACAGTTTAATAATCAATTTATTCGTTATGAGGTTAGGTACAAATATTACCTAGTCTAAGAGACACAACTCTGTCCAACCTTTCAGTTTACATGCATGTACATCAAATACTTAATAAATTCAATTATGTTTTGAATCATTATTTTTGTCTTTTATTAATTGTTGTGGATGGAAGATTATTGAACACGCAAAATTTTAAGCCTTCTGATCCTTCTGATATCTTTTAAACCTTCTGATATCTTTTAACATCTTCACACAATCGCAACAATATTACGCCTACGTTATTAAAACTGTGCCTACGTCATTGATATTGCGCTCACGTCATTGATATTTGCGCACAAAACAGACCTTTTGTATGATTTACAAAAAGTATACTTATAGATAAAGACTAAACGGATATATGTATACATTTTTATGTGTATGTGTTTTATTTTAAGATTTTAAACAGGCAATAGCAATTCTTTGGCGAAAAATAATTAAATGAGCACATTTAATTGGAGAATAAACACATATTATGAAATGAACGATGTTCTACAATTATTTTAAGACATTCGTTCTATGTTTATACATTCTTTTTATAGATACAAATATTTAAGTAAATGCTCTGTTTTATAATAAACAGTATTAACAATATTTACCGGCCTGAATTTTCGAGAAATTTTCATAGAAAATATGTGTCCTCCGACAGGAATCGAACCTGTATCCTATACGGAACCGTCATATAATAAGATAACCGGCCTATAGTATATAGGTAAATGTTGTTAATATATATATATATATATATAATATATATATATACGTTTAATAACACAGCAATACTCAGACATACGCACAGCAAAATGAACCTTCCGATATTGGAGGCCATCTACATTAAAACAAAGTAACCCGCACTCAACGAAATTACATTTCAAACTAGTCACAACACATTACATTGCATCTAGACATATGGTTCTGTTGTTAATATTTTGGTCACTCACGTGGTACGACGTCATAGAACCGCATCATAAATTTACGACCTGCGTCAGCTATTCCACGACCGTTATCGTCGCATAGCAATCTTCTGTCAACATCACAGAATGTCATCTTTGTTTGTGAATATCTTTGTTTAAATATCCGTATAACCACTTTGAAGATGGCTCATGTGAGCAGAAATCTTAGATCAAGGAACAGCTTAATAAACAAATATCCAGTAAATTAAAGGAAAATATGAATAGTTTGGAACGGCACATGATCAGACATAATATACATTCATTGTCTGTTATATTTAAAAATATATGTTTAAATAATATATATATATATATATATAATTTAAATTCAATTCAATTATTCGATCTGACATTGAGCTCTCCAGATTTCATTTTTGTTACTTAACTATATATATATATATATATATATATATATATATATATATATATATATACACACACACACACACACACATATATATATATATATATATATATATATATATATATATATATATATATATATAATCGGTATCATCCCAGGCAAGGCAGTAAAGCCACTAAGACACAATGGTTGTGGAAGAATTGGTAACAGAAACATTAATGATGAGCGGGTAGACAAAAGAATAATCAGGATGACAGTAGATAACGATTGACAATGCGTTTAATTTTTGGTCGATGGAAGTTGGCTGGAAAGCATGGAGCCGGAAGGGAGTTCCACAAGTGAGAAGTGTGATAAAAAAACAGCATAGAATTTACGGTTATATCTAGCCACCTCTACTATAAATTGATAAGTTATTGACGCCAGTCTCGCACTGCGCTTACATTAAAAAAAGTCTAGGTACCATAGCGAAGAGCTCCTCTGAACAATTACCATCAAAGTATCTATAGAAAAGACACAGAGAGGTAACCTTATGGCGGTGGGAAAGTGACTGCAGCCAAGCAGCCAGAGGAAGACCAATAATATTGCTGATTCTTCTTTGGATATTATCAAGGAGCTCAAGGTAAATAGCAGGCACACCTTAAATTCAAAAGGTATAGTTACCATCGCAAAGAGCTCATCTGAACAATTACCATGAAAGTATTTATAGAAATGCCACAGAGAGGCAACCTTATGGCGGTGGGAAAGTGACTGAAGCCAAGCAGCGAGAGGAAGACCAATAATATTGCTGATTCTTCTTTGAATTTTATCAAGTAGCTCAATGTATATAGCAGGGGCACCTTAAATTCAAAAGGTATAGTTACCATAGCAAAGAACTCATCTCAACAATTACAATGAATGTATTTATAGAAATGACACCGGGAGGCAACCTTATGGTGGTGGGAAAGTGACTGAAGCCGAGATGCCAGATCACGATCGATAATATTGCTGATCCTTCTTTGGATTTTATCAAGGAACTCAAGATAAATAGAAGGGGCAATGGACATATGTGGTAGCAATATTCTATGCATGGGTGAATGGTAGACTTAGATTCATTAATAATGTCTTTAAACAAATGAAACCTGTGGGTCTTGAAGACTGTCGATCTCATAGAATGGCATTACAAAATAACAAAGAACTTTACCAAATAGCAGAAACGACAAAAATCAGCAACAACTAAATTGGATATCACAGTGTCGCAGCCGCTGCTGGCCGCTGCTAAACGAAGACAAGCAGGACTATCTTGACCATCACAGCTCTTTCTACTCCCGGAACGGAATCAGCAGTCAGGGAGTAGATGCTGTATAAGGGAATGTTAACTGCTAAATAAACAACTATCGGGTAATGTTTAGAGTTAAAAATATACCTTTAAGCATGTTTAATATGGAAATGTTAACGAGCAATTAAACAACTATCGGGATATTTATATATTTAGCACTTTCTACTCCCAGTAGCCAGGGAGTAGATAAAACACGGTATGGCATAAAGTTGAATTCTTACTGACAAAAACCGCCTTCTTCGGGAATTAGTTGGAGATTTGTCTCCAGCAATGCTGGTTGAATTCTCTGCATTCGATAGAGAGGAACAAAGACAAGGCTATGCCGAAGGCAGAGTCTCGTCTGGAGTCGTAGACAGCTACCCGACCATGTTTTTTTTACTGGGTCTACGGGGAATTTTTGCCCGACCCTATGGGCTCGGTTTTGCCCTACATTAAGAAATGGCCTTGTGCCACATCATGCCTCGCGGGGAGATAAGGTAAATAACCTTCTCGGCGCAGGGGCCACTTGTCTTTACAGCATGTCGGTACCTAGAGCTATCCCCGTGTGAAGCTACCTCTTGTCGAACACTTATCATGCCTTGCGAGGAGGTAAGATAAATATCCTTGCTCCGGGAATTAGCTGGAGATTCGTCTACCGCTGTGCTGGTCGAATTCTCTGCATTCAACAGAGAGGAACAAAGACATGGCTGTTCCGAAGGCAGAGTCTCGTCTGAGGTCGTAGAAAACTACACGACCCCGTTTTTTTTACGGAGTCTACGGAGAATTTTTGCCCGTGCCCAAGGGCTCGGTCTTCCCCGCATTAAGAAAAGGTCTTGTGTCACATCATGCCTCACGGGGAGGTAAGGTAAATAACCTCGGCGCGGGCGCCACCTGTCTTTAGAGCAGGTCGGCACCTAAATCTAGCCTTGTGTGAATCTCTTAGCTCTTGTTGAATACTCTGCCTTCGGGTAGAGAGGAACCCAGGGGAGGCTATGCCGAAGCGCAGAGTAGCGTCTGGGGTCGTAGACAGATACTCAACCCCGTTTTTTTATGGGGAATTGTTGCGCGAGACTACGGGTTCGGTTTTGCCCCGCATTAAAAATCGGCCTTGGACCACATCCTGCTTCGCGGGGAGGTTGGGTAAATACCCTTCTCGGTCCGGAGGAGGCCACCTGCCTTTAGAGCAGTTCGGCACCTAGAGCTAGCCTCGTGTGACGCTCTTAGCTCTTGTCGAACGCTCTGCCTTCGGACTGAGAGGAATCCAGGCGAGGCTATGCCGAAGTCTCGTCTAAGGAACCAGCCAAGCCCGACCTCGTTATTACCGGGTCTATCTTCAACACACACCAGCTTGTGGGGTCGATAACCTTATCTGCCCCGCAACAGTTACCTCTAAAATGAAAGAATAACATAATCACGAAATTCACTATCCACAGTACATGAAACAAAAGGTTCTGAAGGAAACTTGTCGTGAGCGAGAAATAATAATAAATCTCACGCTCCTTTCAAATTCGGAGGACTAAGGAAGAAAGAAAGGGATTTGTGAGCCTATGTGAAATTGTTTTTAGACCAATGAAAACCATGCCTTCACAGAAATTGACCGGTGAGCTGAGAAGAAGATGGAAAAGTATTTCTGAACCTATGTGAAATTGTTTTTGGGCCAATGAAAATCTTGCCATCACAGAAATTAGCCGGTCAGCTGAAAAGAAGAAAAGAAAAGAAGCAAGCCTTCATAACATTCTTTTTTATATAAAACGAGGAGAAAAATTAAATTAACCAGAGAAGATTGTCTGAAGTTATATGAAAAGCTTTGTTTCAGTTCCTCGCGACCACTGTTGAAATACTCACCAATGTAAAATTATTCGCTGATTATATTATCTGCCTTTAACCAAGACTTCGCAGAATTTTCTTTCGTCAATCCAACAAAACTGAGTTTTTCAAACGCTCTCTCTCCGTCTACTTTTGAACGTATGCAAACCATATATCACTTCGTTGAGCAACAAACTCTCTTACTCTTGTCTTAAACATTTTTTAATATTATTTTGTGTTAGTTTATTTCTGTTGTATGAACATTTCATCTACATGACAATTCATTAAAACTACGAACTTCAAATTCCTGATTTATTTTTCTGAAACGTGCTACTGACACTACGTTAAACGTGTAAATTCGTGAATAAAATCCTTGTCTTGTTTTCTTAAAATTACCCGTGTGTTTTTTCGCCATTATCATTCTTCATTAATCTACTTGGCGTCGGTAAATCAACTCTTTTAGCCGTCACTATAAACTCCCATAAATACTAGAAAGAGCGATAACAGTTAGTGGCTTTTAGCGAGAAGCTTATTTTAAAAGAAAACGTTTATATATTTCAACCATATCTACCTAAAGCTGGTCCCTCGTATTCGAGAATTCTCGTCTACTAGGGCGGCTAACCAATGCTCAGGCGTATTTATGTTTATTCAACACCCACCTGTGGTTTTATACTGCAACTATGCTGAGCAGACCTTAGTTACAGTTTCTGGGAGAGAGCCTGTTATCTAGCATGATCAGCACTCTGAACAAGACCAGCACACTCAAGCCCTCGACCACGATGACTTGTGGCTTTGTGTTAGCACAGCTATCGCTGATCCCCCAAGTGTTCCGTCTACCCAATTTCACTCACAAGGCTTGGGTCAACCCGGGGTATTGTTCTCAGGCACTTTCCAACGGCGCCGCACGCTGGGATCGTCCGCCTCCTGTCCGATAACAACAGGAAGTCTCCTTCCTGACAAATCGACTATGTTGAAATTCGAACCGGGGTCTCATGGTCAGAATGCGAACGTTCTAACCACTCAGCCACATGCCCATCATATTTCAACCGACAGTAGTGTTAATAATTTGGTCAATGAATTCCAAATGTTCCTTATAAGGAAACAGCTAATCTCACTCTTACTATTAGATTTACAAACGGGAAGAAATACTAAGCATCTTTCTCCTGAAACAACTGAAGGATACACTTGTTTGCTGGCTTTTATCTTCTTTTATGTACCATATCCTGGGCGATAATGACTCTCCACAACTTCCTGTCTTTTGTTGCTCGAAGCAACTTTTGACTTTTCGCAACCTTCTTTGTCGTTCTGTCATCTATTCACATAAATTAATTTATTTACGCTTACATCCCTTGCCTTCAGTGTGTCCTGATAATGTTAAACTCCCTAAGCCGATGCGTGGTGCGTCCGTCCGGCGCATAATGGTTTAAGTTCAATCTCATTTAAGTGAATAAGATTTTTTAAAAATACGAATTGTTTGCACAGTAAGTATTTTTATTTTAACTTTCTTCAGACACACAATTTTTTTAATTAAAATATTTTTAGCTAAAGACAGACACAAAGAAATCCCGCTTTGCTGTTTCGTCCAGCCGTTTGTAGAGTAATATATATTTCAGCATTCTTTCAACAAACAATATTTTCAATATTTAAAAAATATTTTTCACTTAATTTGATTTAAAAAATATTTTAAGTGAATAAGGTTTAAAAATACGAGTTGTTTATACAGTAAGTATTCTTAATTTAACTTTCTTCAAACAGACAACTTTTTTCATTAAAATATATTTAAGCTAAAAGCAGACACAAAGAGATCCCGCTTTGCTGTTTCGTCCAGTTGTTTGTAATCTACATATATATTTTGGCTTTCTTTCAACAAACAGTATTTTAAATATCTAAAAAATATTTTTCACTTAATTTGATTTAAAAATATATTACGTGAAAAGGTTTCTAAAATACGAGTTGTTTATACAGTAAGCATTTTTATTTTAACTTTCTTCAAACAGACAATTTTTTAATTAAAATATTTCTAAGTTAAAGGCAGACACAAAGAGATCCCGCTTTGCTGTTTCATCCAGTTGTTTGTTGAGTTATCTACATATATATTTCAGCTTTCTGTAAACAAACAATATTTTAAATCTTTAAAAAATATTTTTCAATTAAGTTGATTTAAAAACTATTTTAAGTGAATAAGGTTTAAAAATACGAATTGTTTATACAGTAAGCATTTTTATTTTAACTTTCTTCAAACAGACAATTTTTTAAATTAAAATATTTAAAAACTAAAGACAGACACAAAGAAATCCCGCTTTGCTGTTTCGTCCAGCCGCTTGTAGATTAATCTACATATATATTTCGTCTTTCTTTCAACAAACGGTATTTTACATATTTAAAAAATATTTTTCACTTCATTTGATTTAAAAACTATTTTAAGTGAATAAGTTTTAAAAATACGAATTGTTTATACAGTAAGCATTTTTATTTTAACTTTCTTCAAACAGAAATTTTTTTTAATTACAATATTTTAAACTTAAAAATTTAACAATATATATATATATATATATATATATATATATATATATATATATATATATATATAAAAGACACAATGCGATATCGCTTAGTTGTTTCGTCAAGTTGTTTGTAGAGTAATTTTTTATATTTCATCTCTCTTCAAACAAACAATATTTTAAATATTTAAAAAATATTTCTGGCATATTTTAAAAATATTTTCAAGTGAATATGATTTTAAAATCTTTTTTAGCATATTAAAAAAAATATTTTTAAGTTAATCTGGTTTAAACTTTTCAAGTTTATCCCGGAAGTTCTATTCCTATTAAATGATGTAAGCAATCAGTAAAACGTTAAGCATGAACTTGTAAACCAGACCAATGATGACACGAACGAATTGAAATATTTAACTGAATCATAATAAAATTAACTTTCTGTTGTAATGGAATGCCCCACACTTCCTAAAAAGAAAAAGCGAGAAACGCGTATTATTAGCTCGGGATCTTGATAGTTTTAATATCCGTGTATGTTGTCTCCAAGAAACCCAAATCAAAGAATGAACATGATCCTAATATCGGAGTTAGGCAGCACAAGTTAATAGCTTTGGAAACTGACTGCAAATATTATGAAAATGGCTTTTCTGTCGATAAGTGACAGAGGATGTTTAGTATTTATTTATCGGAGACATAAGAAGAAGCAGACTCAAACATTTTCAAGTGAAGATGATTTAAAAATATTCTTTGGCATATTAAAAAATATTTTGATGTTGATCTGATTTAAACTTCAAGCTCATCCCGGAAGTTCTGTTACTAACAGTTTAATGTTAAAAACGAACTTGTAAACCAGGCCAATGATGACACGAATGAATTAGAATATTAAACTGAATCATAATAAAATTAACTTTCTGTTGTAATGGAATGTTCCACACTCCCTATCGACTGACTATATCCGTAGATATATATATGGTGAGTACAGGATATACTTCGGCGATTGCTTCGGGAATTACTAGCCTGCCACCCGATTTCCTGTCTTTTAGTGGTGTATTCTCATTTACAATAAAACTCTCTTCTTTCATCTACGCGCGTGTTGCTGTTCTTTCAATCAAGTACCACCTTTGTTGTTTGTAACCTCTTTAAGGATCCAAGATTTTGCTTTCTATGGGATGTTGAAATCCACTTCGATGTTTTATAACCTGAACCGTCTGTGACCCAACGGGTCACGGGTTGTCTAGTGTGTTATAAAGATTTCCGCTATTTCTGATTGTAAATTTGATGTTACATTTTCGTTCCTATTTACCTTATTCTCTGCATGCTTTTCTTAGCATTTGTCGGTAGAACAACACCTCTGTAGCTTCAGGTCTTTTCTAATATTTTAGGTATATGGTAGTTCAGCAGTGTTTTCTTTGTTTTTAAGTACTATTTAAAGTGTGCATTGGTCGATAAACCACATCTCTGTTCGTTCCAGGTCACGTCTTGCTTTTGAAGTGCAAAGTCATTTTAGCCGCGCGCTGATAAAATCTATATCCACAGTCTTATCAAGTGAACGCGCGTTCATTACAAACTTCGGACCGTTAGCATCACAAACGCTACACTGGCTATCACTCAACATTTTATTGATAGAGATTTACGGCGGAAGAACTTAATGACTTCTCCAGATGTCGATCGTTAAAAGTTGGCAACTTATTATTTAAAACTTTATAAATGCATCCAAATGGATATAAATATTTTACCATCGGGATATTTAATGCTGTAAGATTTGTATAAAAAGAAAAAGCAAGAAACACGTATTATTAGCTCGGGGTGTTGACAGTTTTAATATCCGTGTATGTTGTCTCCAAGAAACCCAAATCAAAGAATGAACTTGATCCTAATATCGGAGTTAGGCAGCACAAGTTAATAGCTTTGGAAACTGACTGCAAATATTATGAAAATGGCTTTTCTGTGGATAAATGACAGAGGAAAATTGGTATTTATTTATCGGAGACATAAGAACCAGACTCAAATATTTTCAAGTGAATATGATTTAAAAAATATTCTTTGGCATATGAAAAAATATTTTAAATTTAATCTGATTTAAAGTTCAAGTTTATCCGGGAAGTTCTATTCCTATTAAATTAGGTATCTCCAGTTAGTTTTTCGATACCTAAGGTTTAAAATGAATTTTTAAAAATGAAAAAGCATTCTTAAAGATTTTATTTTAGCTTTGTTGAATCGTCCATATTTTTCCACTCACCCCCGTTAAAAATAGACTATTTCATAAGAGCTAGTTTCGACCAATCAACACCACACATTGCGAAACTCGGCTTATTATTGGTCGAGACGACCCCAGAATGTGTTTTACCGCCAAAAATCGATGGAGCCTATTTCAACTTCTCAAAGTAAATAAAAGAACAAATTTCAGTCCAATTCACCACAGAGAGATTCCACATAGATCCACGCGTGTCTACATTTTGACTAAAGGACTTTGCGCGCGTCAACACCTGACTCAACTTTCAACCTCTTCCTGTCTCTCTCTGAATTCATTGCTCATTTCTAAAAAAAAGTGTTATCTACACTACTAAACAGAAACTGTAATTCAAGCATTAAGATAAAAAAAATACAGTCCAGGGTGAATAACTCTGTCAAAACAAGAACAAACAAAAATTAACAAAAATCACGCATTACATTACTTTAAAATTTATCCCTCGATAAATTTTCCTTAATAATTCCTTAATATTACATGTGAATATTTTCTAAACAAAGGAACATTCCTGAACTGTAATTCATTAAGATACTTAATTCACATTTCGTCAAACATCCATATAACCAAAACTGAAACACAAGCTTTTTCCAAATTGTATTATAATTAATTGTATATAAATGTTCAGTGTTTTTCTAATTGAATTCACGACTACCGTTGTTTCTTTGTTCAATTTTTGCCTTGAGATTTATTCAACTTGTATGTCTATGCTTAATATTGTTGTGATTAATTATAATATGAAGAACATGCTTTTCACGCTTATCATCTCAAACCAAAAAACCTTCTGATTTCACACTCATTTCATAGCAATCCAAACAGCTTCAAATGAAAGCTAAAGGATTAAATTTATTATTTCCAGTAAGTAAAATATTCTGGTGCATTTCAGATAGAAATTATATAGATTGGAATGTCAAGTATATGCTCGATCTGATTTAAACTTCAAGCTCATCCCGGAAGTTCTGTCCCTATTAAATGCTTACAGTAAAACGTTAAAAACGAATTTGTAAACCAGACCAATGATGACACGAACGAATTGAAATATTTAACTGAATCATAATAAAATTAACTTTCTGTTGTAATGTAATGCCCCACACTCCCTAAAAAGAAAAAGCAAGAAACACGTATTATTCGCTCGGGGTGTTGATAGTTTTAATATCCGTGTATGTTGTCTCCAAGAAACCCAAATCAAAGAATGAACATGATCCTAATATCGGAGTTAGGCAGCACAAGTTAATAGCTTTGGAAACTGACTGCAAATATTATGAAAATGGCTTTTCTGTCGATAAGTGACAGAGGAAAATTGGTATTTATTTATCGTAAACATAGAAAGAACCAGAACAAATAATATAAATATATTTATTTATTTGATTTAAGATTGGAGTGAGTTCTTTGATATTCGTTGAAACAAAAGTTCGTTTATAAGGCAGAACTTGGTAACAGTCTGGTAATATATAGTTTCAGAGTCAGAACTTAGTAGTAATCTTAGCGTTAATGTACTGTGTTTTTCTCGGCCCTAAGAAGGGCGGAAAATATCATTGACAGATAACCTTCTAACTTATTCACGCGTCACGCATAGTTGGTTTCCGTGGTGGTCGCTTCTCTGGTTTCGGTTTCTTTGACGATCCCTTATCGTCTTCCTCGGGGCTGTCCATTGACCAGTCTTATAGACTGCTGGCGCGAAACCTGGTTTTGGCTAACATCGAAAGTCTCGTTGTGTTATTTTTTTTTTTGATTGGCCAAAATTATTTTCTTTTCTGGCGTTCCTATCTTTGTAATTTTTTTATATAGCGGAAGTTATGCGTGGAGCCTCTATGACTTTTGTTAGTTTTCAGTCACAGATGTCTAGAGTCTGGTCCAGCAAACTTCCGCCATTTTGCGGCCGGATTCAGCTTTTTCTTCTTTTTCCTCTTTTTATTTGAGGGATTCTTTCTCATTACAAAGATTACAAAGAGATAAATGTTTGAAATTAAAGCAAAAATACCTTATTTTAATTTGAATTCTGTTTATTGTTTATATATTGTTATTCATTTTTTTTCGGGACTCATTACATTTCCGTCAATAGAAAATGTAAGACTAGCATCTATAGACACTGGTTTTGGTTTGGTTTGATGTGGTTTGGTTTGGTTTACGGAATATCAACCTCAATAAGTTATTTATGGCCGACAAGATCTTTATTGCTGGTAATATTTTTTCTAAAAAGTATTACTGCTTATATTTTTTTCTAAAAATGTATTCGTGGTAATATTTTTTTCTTCAAAAATTTACGGCTAGTAATATTTTTTCTTAGAAAATGTACCGTTGGTAATATTTTTTTTTCTTCAAAAATGTACGGCTGGTAATATTTTTTTTCTTAAAAAATATACCGCTGGTAATATTTTTTTTCTTAAAAAATATACCGCTGGTAATATTTTTTTTCTTAAAAAATGTACGGCTGGTAATATTTTTTTCCTCAAAAACGTATTGCCGGTAATATTTTTTCTTCAAAAATGTATTGCTGGTAATTTTTTCCCAAAATATATTGCTGGTAATATTTTATTACCAGCAATACATTAATATTGGAAATAAATTTCTAAGAAAAAAAAGTCATTCTCATACAACAACACATTCACCATGCGTCCTTCACATACTGGTGCCACGTATTGTTTACATTAATCACTCGTCCGATTTTGCTTGTATGGCAATGACATACTAGTCAAGAGCAGAAAGGCCCCTGCCGCTGCTAGTAAACAGCATATTTAAGCTTGTGGCTCGGTTCCAGTAAGGTTTATAGTCTTGGAAATACTTGTAACAGCTAAGGACTGAGGTTGCATCATATAAAAGGCTGAATTAGATAGCTAACATTATAGTGTAATGACTCAACATACAAATCCACGTCCTTATCAGTCAAGCCAATTACTTGAGCCTGGGCGTTGCCTTACATTCATCATGGAAGACGCGCACATATTTTTCAGTGTATTTTTTATGAAAAAAAGCTCTCTTGTAAACCGGAAAATACGGTATATATTGTGTATATTTAGATTCAAACAGTTTTGGTTAAATAATTTAGACACATGTCGATTAGTTTTCGTTTTCATTCTTTCAAGTTCGCTTCAAACAGGTTTGGTGTAATATATATATATATATATATATATATATATATATATATATATATATATATAATTATTTAAAAAAAATATGATTCTATCGCTACATAAGAGTTCTCATGTTTCAAAAATAGAAACTAAAAAACCAGCTCTGTTTCATCTTCAATGCGAATTTTGGAATAACTAATTTTGAAATTTACGGAGCTTTATAAGCATATACATTCGTTATATTAATTACATGAAAACGATGAAACCAATTATTGTAAGAAGGGGCTAAAGGGTGAACATATTGTATCAACATATTAGTTACTTTCGCAAAGAGGTTAAGTCAAGGTACGATCGGGGTGTCTATTTTTAAGCGAATGATGACATCAATTTGAAGCATATCGTCTGGTCTGTTTCAACGACAGAGAGTTGTTGTCATTATTGCTATGCTGTTAAATTTGTATTTGTATACCTTAAATTTGTTTTTTTCTAAAAGGTTTGTTTGTATATAAATACGTTGAGCTTTTAAACTTTTTGCTTGAAATTGAAATTGTTTATAGACTATGAAATTTTTAAAATTTTAAGCTAATTATTTAAGGCGAAAATGTGTTGATGTCGGCAAAAAACCGTTAATTCATGTCTATGATTTAATAAATTTTCGTTTTTTAGAAACTTAATAATGTGTAGTTTTTCCTGTAGGCATAAAGGGCATGGGTCATCGCAGGTTTTACAAGTTCTTGTTCTATTTATTATTCTCCATTTTAGTTTTGGTGTTTTATTCGTTTCTTTTAAATGCCAAATATATTTAGATAGGGATGTCTGATTTCTAATATTATATATATATATACATACATACATATATATATATATATATATATATATATATATATATATATATATATATATATATATATATAAAATGAAATGGACAAAGTCCGCCAATTATTTAAAGACATTTTTATGTTTAACATTCTTTTTATAGATACAAATATTTTAGTAAATGCTCTGTTTATTTTTTTTATAATAAACAGTATTAAATAACATTTACCAGCCTGAATGTCCGAGAAATTTTCATAGAAAATATTCGTCCTCGACAGGAATCGAACCTGTATCCTATACGGAACCGTCATATAGCCTGACGTGCCTTAACCGATTCGGCGTCTATGAAAATTTCTCGGACATTCAGGCCGGTAAATGTTATTTAATACTGTTTATTATATTAAAAAAAAAAACAGCGCATTTACTTAAATATTTGTATCTATAAAAAGAATGTTAAACATAAAATTGTCTTTATATATATATATATATATATATATATATATATATATATATATATAAAAGTGAACATAGAAGTCAACACTTAGAGGCGACAGTCTGTTTCATGCTAGATGCAATCATCGGTCCACGAGTGCTGTTATTTTTCTCGGATATTTATATATACAGGTCAGTGGTACATTGTGACTACCCACAATGCACCACTGACCCGTATATATAAATAGCCGAGAAAAATAACAGCACTCGTGGCCCCTTTGATTGCATCTAGCATGAAACAGACTGTCGCCTCTAAGTGTTGACTTCTATGTTCACTTTTATATTTACACACGCTCTATCTCTGATATTGAGCACTTTATCCCATAAATATAGCACACTTAAAGACTATATTTCTTCATATATATATATATATATATATATATATATATATATATATATATATATATATATATATATATATGGTGGGATCTAAAGAGTATCACATCATTAAACCAGCGTTTTGCAACCAACAGCAAATCGTTCTATCGTTACTACTACTGACTCAGTTTTTCGTCACAAGCCCTCTAGCCTAAGGGATGTCCCATAATAAAACGATAAGCAACACCAAATAAACCGTAAGTTCTATGCTAATAGTTTCTTCACCCACACTTCTCGCTTGTGAAACTTTCTTCCAGCTTCTCGCTTTCCTGCCAACCTCGATCTTCCAAATTTAAATGCAAGGTCAATCGTCATCTTCCGTCTCGTAGAATACTTTTTTTTTTCTTTTTAAATTGCTCTCTCTCTGTTTCTACCCTTCACAGTAACCCTTTACAATTTAGTGGCTTTTATCGCCTTGCCCGGTGTAAATGATTTAAAAAAAACGTTTTTGTCAGTTCGCTTGACAGGCTTTGCAAAGGGGTTTTTCGTCTGATAGTCTAGATAAACAGCATCAAATATGTGGTAAAAACGTTTGCTCCTTGATGTTTAAATGTTTATTCACTAAGACTTCCGCCATTTTTACAAGAACAATCATTTGAAAAAAAAAAAAAAACTTTAATAAAAAATTTTTAAAAATCCATTTTGTAATTAATTTTACCTCGGTAATCTCAAGAGGACGCCATTTACGTAAAAATCTGATTTCAGTTTGGGCTGAGATTCCATTATTCGAGGGAGCCATGGTTAATTGTACAAGGACAGGACATTTTTTCTGGTTCGTTAATTCCTCGTGAAATTAAAAAAAATCAGAATATTTAGTTAATATTTAATGAGAATATATCTGACGATGATAAAAAAAAACAAGTAAAATAAGATGGAGTAAAACTAGTAATACAATATTAATATTAATACAGAATGTATTGAGCCAGAAATGTTGGTGTAAAAAGCAACAATAATAAGACTAAATGCATCTAAAAATGATTAAAAAATAATTGCAAAAAAATTTAATCGAAAAATAAATCTATTGGGAGATTCTCCTCCTCTTCCACCTCCTCCTCTTCCTCTTCTTCTTCTTCTTCTTCTTCTTCTTCTTCGTGCCGTGTCCCTTCAGGACGTTGATAAACATGGCTCTCCACAATGACTTGTCCTTTGTAGCGTTTAATAAATTTTGTCTAGATAGATAGATATGGACAAACTGAGATAGATAGATAGATAGATATGGACAAACTGAGATAGATAGATAGATAGATAGATAGATAGATAGATAGATAGATATGAACAAACTGAGATAGATAGATAGATAGATAGATATGAACAAACTGAGATAGATAGATAGATAGATAGATAGATAGATAGATAGATATGAACAAACTGAGATAGATAGATAGATAGATAGATAGATAGATAGATCTGAACAGACTGAGATAGATAGATAGATCTGAACAGACTGAGATAGATAGATAGATAGATAGATATGAACAAACTGAGATAGATAGATAGATAGATAGATCTGAACAGACTGAGATAGATAGATAGATAGATAGATCTGAACAGACTGAGATAGATAGATAGATAGATAGATAGATCTGAACAGACTGAGATAGATAGATAGATAGATAGATCTGAACAGACTGAGATAGATAGATAGATAGATAGATCTGAACAGACTGAGATAGATAGATAGATAGATAGATCTGAACAGACTGAGATAGATAGATAGATAGATAGATCTGAACAGACTGAGATAGATAGATAGATAGATAGATAGATAGAAAGATCTGAACAGACTGAGATAGATAGATAGATAGATAGATAGATAGATCTGAACAGACTGAGATAGATAGATAGATAGAAAGATCTGAACAGACTGAGATAGATAGATAGATAGATAGATAGATAGATAGATCTGAACAGACTGAGATAGATAGATAGATAGATAGATAGATAGATAGATAGATAGATAGATAGATAGATAGATATGAACAAACTGAGATAGATAGATAGATAGATAGATATGAACAAACTGAGATAGATAGATAGATAGATAGATATGAACAAACTGAGATAGATAGATAGATAGATACGGAAAGTTCAGATAGATAGCAGATAGATAGATATGAACAAACTGAGATAGATAGATAGATAGATATGAACAAACTGAGATAGATAGTCAGATAGATAGATATGAACAAACTTAGATAGATAGATAGATAGATAGATAGATACGGAAAGTTCAGATAGACAGATAGCACACTGAGATAGATATGAACAAACTTTGATAGATAGATTGCATAAACTAGGCGATAACATTCAAGGAAGAGCAAATATTATTTTGAGAAAAGAATTGGTGGTCATTCCTTTATTTTGAGATTACGAAAACAAGATGAGATCTAACAAATGCAATTGAAAAAGAATCCCCGCAAGAAAAAACAAAATCAATTTAAAAAAATCAATCAAAAGACCCCCCCCCAAAAAAATACACCGAATAAAAAATCAAAGAAAGAATCAATGGAAACAGTACCAGGAAGAATCCAAGATGTCTTCAACCAAGTTCACTATTTCCAAATTACTTGGTCAGCTCTAATGTAATTTTCTTAATTCCTTGTTCATTAATGAAATGTCTCGGCTATTAGATTAATTCAATTGAACATTGATCATTCACGGCAGCCATTTCTTTGTCGGGACCTTCAAGTGTTCATGTAACAGTTTAAATGAGAAAACCAGTTGCTAGCTAACGGATATTCAACACTTATTAAATCCTGTAGAGACCAACCCGTCCTTACAGGAAGACCAATTTTGGCAGTTGTAAACGAAGAAATTATAACCTTTGGCACGCTGCATTATTAATATTACTTCCCTTCCCACTGCATTCTTTTTCAAAGTCTCTCAGTTGCAGTAGTCTTATTGTTAATTTCATTCAAAGTTGTTTTCTGTTGCCATAGCAGGATATGACAACACAACTACGAAATCCAAACACACTATTGTTCAGGGTTATCTTCAGTGGTAGCAGGATAAACCTTTTCTACAGCAAATGAAGTCACATAATAAGTGATAAAGATTAAGCTGACGAATCATATCTTTTGATCGATTCGTTTTATTTACGGCTTATCAACCCTTTGCAGGTTATTCAAAACCAGAAGATATTTTTAGAGTGTAAGAATTTTTTTGAGATAATAATGGTTTTAGTGATACAAAACTTACTAATTAACCCATAGCTGGAGACAGAAGAGGTGGATTTATATCTCTCCCCAGGGTATTTACACGTAAGTGAATATAACGATCCCAACTGGAATTGGAACTCGGCTCTCCAATTTCCAGTTCCAAGCTGGTATCCATTACACCACCCGCACATCCAAGTTTATAGCACTTGGTATTCCCAAGTGGTCACCCACTTATTTTATTTTTTACTAATGTTCACCCAATACAAGGCCCAAGAGCCACTCAATGTAGAGAGTTACCATGTAAAGGTGTATTAGCGTAAGAAAGTGCAAAATAACAGGAATGACAGACAACTAATTCTAGGCTTGAAGATGTCCCGATTTAATTAGCGAATAAAAGTTCCGAGTTCAGGTGGAGACGTGAGGAGTATAGATTTGAATTAGACTTTAGAAAGGACCAGGAACCTAATCTCAATTGACCAGGCTCGACGTTGCTTAACTTTGGGGATTTTACGGGAACTGGTGTTTCAACGTGACGTGGCCGTAAACTCTGACAAATTACAGACATACTTGTACCAACAAAACACAGTACGAAAACGAAAAAAAACAGAAGAAAAACAAGAATAAAATACTTGACCAGGAACCGAGAAAAAAATATGGGATATAAAACTTAGATTTGAATTAAAACCATGAAAAATACACTAAAATCAAGATTTGACAAACTTGTAGTGGGTTTAGGCCCTGGCACAGACGATTGGCTGTGGAAGATAAACATAGTAGCAGCAGCCAACAGTCGTATAGAAGCAGAAGCTGACTGATGCCTTTAAAATCCAACGCTTTAAAAAAAAACTTTCCTTCGCCTAATGCGTATCGAAAAGTGCTCATTTACAGCCGCTCATGCAAGTAGTACCTTTCTTGTTTTAGAAAGCTAGACATTAAAACTATGCTGTTAATGAAAGGTGTACCTTTTCCACAGCCAATTTCTTGTATTGTTTTATTTTATGAGTTAAATATTTCATTATATATCTATCTATTTTAAGACATTTTTATGTTTATACATTCTTTTTTATAGATACAAATATTTAATTAAATGCTCTGTTTATAATAAACAGTATTAAACAACATTTACCGGCCTGAATTTCCGAGAAATTTTCATAGAAAATATTCGTCCTCCGACAGAAATCGAACCTGTGTCCTATACTATAGGCCGGTTATTTTATTATATGACGGTTCCGTATAGGATACAGGTAGATTCACACCGTCGGCGCTGGATGTTTACCTCAATGTCCACTCTTATATTTCCATAAACTCTCTCCCTGATATTAAACGATTTAAGCCACAAAAACTATATTTCTTCTTTCGTCCTTAAATTGGGCCATGGAACTGCTAAGCTGTCTACCGTTCTCCCCCTTCTATCACGGTCGCATGCCAGAGCTTTTGGAACCGAACTCTTTATTTAGTGCACGGGTGGAGATCGATCTAATTCCACATGCCGTGCCTTTTTGGGATATCTCAGTTTCAATTAATTCCCTTTCGTATTTCAACTCGCTAAACTTTTGTTCTCGCTGCCATGGCCAGATAATGAAATCACAACTCTTTGGGTCAAGTCATTTTTGGGATTACTCCAACCAACGCCAGGTACCGTTGGGGCATAAATATAAGGTTCTGTTCGAAATTATATCACCTGAAGAAGGTCAGAGCCTACAACGGCCGAAATGTGAATATAAAAATAGAAATGAGGGCAACAGTCCGAACGATGTAAATAGTCCAAATATTTATCAATATTATTCAACAAAACCTGTTTAAGAGAATTATTTCTGCTTTTATATATATATATATATATATATATATATATATATATATATATATATATATATATATGTGTGTGTGTGTGTGTGTGTGTGTGTGTGTGTCTGTGTTTATTGAAAGACGGATTTTGACCTCTCTAACACCCACACAGATTATCTCCACTGGGATTAGAAACATTTGATCAATTTAGATTTTATCTTAAATACGTTTATCTGCTAATCGGCCGCTCACAAAATGAATTTTACTGTCTACCTGTTATAAGGAACCTGTGATGGAATGTTCGTGAAAATGAAACAACTACTGTGATAAAAAGAAAAGAACAGCACGGTGACAATATTAAAGGAGTATGTACTGGCGGGAAAATGAAGCCAATTTATCAAATAACAATTCCGAGAGAATAGTATTCCTATAGTAAAATAATTAGCAATACATTTACATTATACATATAATAGCCCTATTCTATCAGTAATGCTTACATTCATTCCTGACCACTGACAATCCCTTTCTTCCTGATTTTCAATGCATTCTTATAGTAAAATCATTAGCAATGCATTTACATTATACATATAATAGCCCTATTCTATCAGTAATGCTTGCATTCATTCCTGACCACTGACAATCCCTTTCTTCCTGATTTTCAATGCATTCCTATAGTAAAATCATTAGCAATGCATTTACATATATACATATAATAGCCCTATTCTATCAATAGTGCTTGCATTCATTCCTGACCACTGACAATCCCTTTCTTCCTGATTTTCAATGCATTCCTATAGTAAAATCATTAGCAATGCATTTACATTATACATACAATAGCCCTATTCTATCAGTAATGCTTGCATTCATTCCTGACCACTGACAATCCCTTTTTTCCTGATTTTCAATGCATTCCTATAGTAAAATCAGTAGCAATGAATTTACATTATACAAATAATAGCCCTATTCTATCAATAATGCTTTTATTACTTGCTGACCACCGCCAATCCCTTTCTTATATCATTCAATGTCTGTTAAATAAGCCACAAGGAATGGGATTTTCACTATTGTTTTATTCGATATTTCTGATCGATTCATTTATTTGGGCGTGTAACCACGAAGCTCAACATGTGTTGTCAACTTTCTGAGCTGTCTTGGGTCATCAGGTCAATGTCGTAACAAAAACATCTGTTGTAGAATAAATAAGCCGCCAAGTGAAAGTCGTTTTTGTCAAACTTGTTGTAGTTGGCCCTGCCTTATAGAATTATGGTAGCAGCAAGCGACTTTTCTTTTATCATCGAGGAAAACTTGATGTATTTGTGTTACACTTCCGAAATTGTCTGTATTACGTTTTCATATGTTGATCGGAATTGTGGGTTTACCACGGAGATATCTTGGAATCTAACGTTGTCTTCTCTTCACTTCTGGAATTAATTTCATCCGAGGAAATAATTTAGGAGTTTTAAATTCTGTAGACACCAATTAACACAGATAATAGTTGTTGTGGACACTGGCAACGGCAAATTTTTTCAGTCTCCGTGAAGTGCAAATCCTCGTCGCCAAGTTGTGGATTCCGGGAATGGAATCCTGCACAAATAAATAAACAACGCCAGTAATTGAGATAGAAAAATAAGTGTATTAAACGTAAGAATACAGATTGGAAGTGAAGATTAATAGTCCAGGAATGCCGGTTAGTAGAAAAGATATGTACAAGTCTCTGTAAGTGAAGCCGTAATTATATATATATATATATATATATATATATATATATATATATATATATATATATATATATAACTGGACTCTCGTATAACTCTCTGTGAATACCCTGTGTCTGTCTCCGTATCACTCATCCTGCCTCAACGTATCTCCAACGTATCTCAACGTATCTCCTGCATCCCAGCCAGCAGGTATTCTCTCTGTCAGTACAAGTATACTTTGGACGAGTCCATCTGGTGTAAAAGGGGAGAGCCCCACAACAATAGTGATGGTAATTTTGGGGTTAGCCGTCTCCTGAGATCAATGTGTATTACCTGTTTTCATCTCAAATGATAATGGTAATAATAACCATTTCCTTATAAGAAAATATTTGGCATTCATTGAGGGAGCAGCCGGTGCTTCTGTTGTTTGAAATTTATAAAACCTTTCTCTTCAAACAGTTTTTCCAGAAAATAAATTTATCCCGTCTAGTAAGTGTTATTGTTCTTTCCATCACCGATGGACGTTTCCTTCCTAGCCTTTTGTTTGATTTAGTGCGGAAGGTTAACATTTTGATTATTTCATTATTGTCTAGTAAGTGTTATCGCTCTTTCCATCCCTTTTCATTCCTTCCTAGGCTTTTTTTAAAGTAATGCGGAAAGCCTACATTTTGATTATTTCATTATTTTATTTTCGAGTTACATGACATGTGCTATCCATTTCAGTTGTTGCTACCATTGAAAGTCTCCGGGTGATGTGGTTTCTGGTACACTTCTCAGGGGACTCCATAGCGCCAATTCATGAGATTCGATGAAGGGGTCCTATCTAAGACCACTCAGGCTTCATTCATTCGAAGCCATTTTTTATGATTGATATGAGAAGACGGTCGTATATATAGCTGAGAATTTAGATATTTCCGGACGAGTTGCTATTGTCATGCATGACATCTACAGTCTAGGCTGGAGGCGATTATCGCCTTTTTGTACGAGGAATTTACGAGGTGTGACGGCCGACGAGTGACGTTAGCCCAGTATTGATGCTAGCTCGTGGCATAACGAACCATGACCTTTCTCTTTATTCCGCCTTTCCTCCTAACTTCCGGTGTTGGTATATTATGGAGGTGGAGTCCACTAAATTTTTCCTTGTGTCTACCTGAAGAGACTTTACGGTTGAAAACTGGGTAGTAGGGTAGTTTGTGTTTTTTGTGCTTTTTGAAAATATTTTTGCTTCACATCTCTAATTTTGGAATTTTGTATTGAGTACCTTTTTTAGTAGTGGCGCCATTTATGCGGGGCTGTTTTCAGCCTCCCTTTACAATATATTATTTAATATCTTGGGCACCCTAAGGTGGTGTAATGGTTAACAAGCTTGTCTCGCTAAAACAATTACAAATGAGTAGTGAGTTAGATCCTCACTGGGTGCCCCATACTTTCGGCCTTGTGCCACATCTAAGCTACGCTTGGAAAATCGCTATTATCTTATATTGTACTTTATATATATATATATATATATATATATATATATATATATATATATATATATATATATAGCTAACTATACTCATGTCGAAAAACCTTCGAATTCTTGATTTAACAATAGCCAAATCAATCACGAAGGGAAAAAAAGGTTTTAAAAAAGAAAGAGCCAGGAACGTGAAAGTCTGTCAAAAATAATCGCACAGATACAGGTTCAAGGCCCAAAGAAAAAAACCCGATACGAGTAAACAAATAACTAAAGAGCTCGATACAAACGTAGAGCGAACCTAGTCAAACCTAATGAGCCAGATAAACCTACCAAGGTTTCACTTAGGGAGATCGTCAGGGACAGCTATATAAATAATATATATATATATATATAGATAGATAGATAGATATATAGATAGATAATATTAGTGGTTAATATAAACATACACACACACATATATATATATACATATATATATACACATACATACATACACATATATATGTATATATAAAATTTCAAGAGGATATAATCCAGGTAGAACTCAATGTCCAGGACAGAGTAAGCATATAATATAAAAGGCTCAAACACTAATATTCCATGGTTATAATTTATTACATTGGAATCGTATTTACGATCCAATTCACTGAATTTTTAGGTCGGATAAATTGGATCATTATTACGATTCCAATGTAATAAATTATAACCATGGAATATTAGTGTTTCAGCCTTTCATATATATATATATATATATATATATATATATATATATATATATATATATATAGTATAAAATGACAATTGGAAAAAATTCTGAGTTTTTTGCGGACACGTTTCGTCTTCCGACTTTTTCAAGGCAAACATGAAATCGAAAAGTCGGAAGACGAAACGCGTCGGCAAAAAACTAAGATTTTTTTCCAATTCTCATTTCATACCAATTTGTCTTGTCCACAAATTGATCTGGGAATTTAACTATATTGTCGACATGGAAAAATAAATCTCTTAATATAAAGGAAATTTACATTAACCAGAAGCGTCTATCTTTTTAAATTTGGAGATTTTAATGTAACTATAACAACAGAGACATTTCGATTTCATTTTTTGCCTTGAAAAAGTCGGAAGACGAAACGCGTCGGCAAAAAATTAAGATTTTTTTTCCAATTGTCATTTTATACCAATTTGTCTTGGCTACAGAACTGATCTGGGAATTTAAGTATATATATATATATATATATATATATATATATATATATATATATATATATATATATTGTCATCCACAGACAGACTGTTTCGCTGTATCACAGCTCATCAGTGTGGCTAGACGTCCGTTTGCCTCTAGCTCGGATCGAAACACAACTGAATTAGTTTCAGTCGGGGATTCTACCACTAAGCCGTTGACGCACGGCAGGGATGAAGGAGAATTTAAGCGTATTTATTTTTAGATAAACACACAGTGACAGAGAGAACTCGATTCGATTTACCGAAGATCCTTTCATTATATATATATATATATATATATATATATATATATATATATATATATATATATATATATATTCATCAACAGACAAGCTTTTTTGCTATTTCACAGGTCATCAGTGTAGCTAGATATTCAAGCCGGGATCGAAACCCGACCGATCTGGTATCTGTCGGGGATTCTAATAGTGTTAATCTGAGAAATTAAGAAGGAAATAACCGGACATTATAAACAACGTGACAGGCCAAGATATTGAACAGCCTCCCGCCATCAAAATCAACAACTACGACCTAGAGGTGGTTCAGGATTTCACATACCACGACTCCACAGTTTCAGACACCCTTCCTCAACACAGTAACCCTTTGAGCCCTGCGTTCTTGAACAATGTAACCCGTCTGCCTGAGCTCCTGAGTCAAAATTTGCAAATAATTGGCATGTAATGTTTCACGGTAGATATAAAAATAGTTAGAAAATATATAACTTCCTGATTGCTTTTCTGACCGTCCAGGTTTAGACTCTGCACGCTTTATGGTAAAAACGATTTTTTTTAAATCCAAAATGTCTGCACAAAACACAATGAAAAGGCACGGATTGTTGGTATAACGTTCGATGACATCAGAAAAAAATTCGGTTTTTCTGATTGGCTCTTCAAAATAAGACAACCAATCGCAAACCACGACGTTCAACCGGTGGCTAGGCATTACGTCATTTTTCTCTACCACCGGTAAAACTGTGGTCAGGGCTAAAAGGGTTAAGGCAAATAGAAGGATCGAACGACCTGCCACCACGTTTCCCAGGCTGAACCTCAAGAGTCTGGGAGAACAGAAAGCTTACTACGCACACCAAAAAATACAGTCTATAGAGCATGCGTCGTCAGCGAGTTGATCGACCGCAGCGAGACTTGAAGTCTTTACTCCAAACGGGAGAAACCCCTTAGCGCATTTCATCTTCGCTGTCTGAGACGCATTTCTAGGTATTAATTGGTACGATTGGGTCACCAATGACATAGTTCTCACCCGTGCAAGTTACCCAGCCTCCTCCAACAGCTCCGGCTCCGGATGGGAGGATTCCGAAGTTTCATTTTGTATGGGGAACTGGTCATCAGCAAGAGGGCACAAGTGCGACCTCCTCTTCGCTTCAAGGAGATTTTTACATTTCTAGTTATGAATCCAGTTCTAGTCCCCAACCCAAACAATGGATCAAACGGCAAACCGAGACCTCTATTCGTGGTTGGAAACCAGTCGAAGACAAGATGAATTCAAAACCAACCTGAAAGAGGGATGGACTCCGTCAGATTATTTTACCTTAGACACACCGCTGCTGCTATGGCCGCAGTACATGTGGTTCTACTGTATATTACCTGTGACATTGTTGTGGCCTTGTTAGGGCCAGAAATAAAGACACAAAGAGATGAATTGAATTAAACAAATATATTAATAGAAACAGTAATACAAACATACAAACGAGAGTGTTACAGCAAGAATGTTCAGTCCGACTGTCAGAGCTGACTGCTGGAAACTTCCCTCTCCCCAAAAAGGCAGTACCTGCTCTTATTTATAGCTGGGAGAGTCCATGCGTGCGTGGGTAAATTACCATATCAACTATAAAAATGCATTGTAAATTATTTTACTATGAAAATTCATTGCAAATGATTTACTATGAAAATTCATTACGAATGATTTTACTATGAAAATGTATTGCAAATGATTTTATTATGAAAATGCATTACGAATGATTTTACTATGAAAATGCATAGCAGATTATTTTATTATGATAATGCATTTCAAATGGCTTTACTATGAAAATATATTGCAAATGTTTTTATATGAAAATGTATTGCAAATGATTTTACTATGAAAATGCATTGTAAACTATTTTACTATTGTTGTTCTGGCCTTTTTAGGGCCAGAAATAAAGACGAAAGAGAGGAAGTGAGTTAAACAAATATATTAACAGTAATACAAACATATACAAATGAGTGTTACAGCAAGTATGTTTGGTCTGTCAGAGCTGTCTGCTGGAAACTTCCCTCTCTAAAAGGCAGTACCTGCTCCTATTTATAGCTGGGAGAGTCCATGCGTCCGTGGGTAAATTACCATAACAGATATAAAAAATTGTATTGTCTATTTTTAATCATTTCACGACAAGTAATGCAATAAAGTTGATAACTCCAAAAAATCAATAAAAAGGAGGACACAAGATGAAGAAAATACACAAACATGATAAAACCACGTTTTTATCGTCAAAACATTTGTGTTATTATTAAGGCAAAAGATCAAGGAATATTTATTAAAAAAAACCAACAGCCATACCCAGCTGGTCGAACATAAAAAGTGTTCAATTAGAATGGAGCAAAAACAGAATCATGTTTAGATGTAACAGAGTCTATCTTCTTCAATTACTTTAAAGTACTTTCATTAAAAACATTTTGAATTATTGCAATTACTGATGTAACAGAAGTCGTCTGTATTTATTCAATCGAAGTCAGCCGAGGACATGAAGGAATAAAACAGGCAACATGAAGACCCAATTCAGACCACATTTATTTTTGAGTTTTTGAAATTCAATTTGTCAGTGTGCTACCAGGGATGTAAAAAAGATATATTTATAAAGCAATTGGTAAGTTTGAAGAAAATTGGTTGAAAGATCAACGAAAAATAAGAAAGAAACCGGTAAAAATCGCCATTTTTCGCTATTTACGCGGGTTTTCACTATATGGGGGGACACAATTATTAAATTAAATGACTGTTAAAAAATCAACTTATTGCTGGATACAACTGAGTAAAGTTTGTATTAGAGTGCTTAAAAATTGAGTGAGTTTTTAGTTTCAAATTTGTGTTGAAATCTATTTTTCGTTTTTAGCGGTTTTTCGCTAAACACAGTGGCGTAGAAATAAAAATGAGGTATCGTTGAGCACGTCATGATGCAAGTAACCTACATACCGAGTTTGAACGAAATCGAAGGAAAAAAGTTGAATTTATCGATTTTTGATCGGCTTTATCGATTATTGATTTTTAAAAAATGATCGATTTTTTACGCTAAGAACCTATCTCTTACATTGTACAATGTATCTGCCAAGTTTGGTCAAAATCGGTTGGATGGATCTCAAGTGAAAAGGTATCACAAAGACAGACAGACAGGCACATAGACATCCTCTGTTTTATATGTAGAGATAATTTTTTCATCCTTTTTGGAACTTTAGAAATTTGGGTTAAAAATCAATTTTGTTCTGCATCCAACGTGGGGCCATACGCGAGAATATTGAGCCTTTTCTTTTTCGGGGAAAAACACATTGATTTAGAAATTCTTTCAAAAATCGGATACTTATTGGATATTAAGGAAACATTCAGGACTTATTCAGAAATGAATTAAATTCATTATGAAATATTTCCTTTTTAGAAAATCTTTTGCAAAACATTTTTTACCCCTGTTGTCCACCACTCATTTAATTTATGAAATTTCTAGAAATTGTTTTTTTTTTACAGTATTTATTGTTTATATTAGTTATAAGAAGAAGTACTCGGAAAGTTTCTTTTTCGTCAAACAAGATTTCAGTTACATGAAATCTGTTCTGAATCATAAAATAAAAATGTATTAAATCTAAGACCATATTTAATTAGAAAACGTTTTAATTGATTTTATGAATAAAATATATTTTTGGCACTACTGTCTTTCAGGAAAAAAATGTTCCAATAATAACATAACGAATTTTTACAAAAATTGTTTTCAATTAAAATTTTAATTAGAATAATTTATAAAACTCTGTATTAATTTATAGCGGTCAAGTGATATAATTAGTAAATTAAAACTGTATTTGCTAATCAGAAATTGGAAAGCTCACTGCAAATGAATCAGCGAATCCAAATATTTTTAAAAGAATTTTTAATTAATTGTAGTGTATAAAAGTAGTGTGTAAAAGTAGTGTATAACCGTGTCGATTTTCGTAAATACGGTCATCCATACACAACATTGTCAAAAAATAAAAGCGGTAAATTTATTGGTAATTTTCTAACAAGCGTTTTTTGTAAGTACTTAAAATTTAATGAAATATTCTTCTTCAATGTGTTCTGTATCTTCAGGGCGTTAGCGATAATGGCTCTCCAAAATTTCCTGTCCTTAATAAACTTTGCCATTTTGTAATCTCTCCAAAACCCTATTCTGCCATCCATTTACTCTCTAGGCAGGATATGCGTTATTTCGGTCATGGCCCGTGAAAGGGTCTCGTAACCCGGCCGAATCTATGATACGGGCTTCTACACTACTACATCTCACTTTTCATAAGGTAATATTCACATAAAAATACAAATTTTATTGTAACCTAATTATCTACAGTAATGGATTATATACAATATGAGTGAACAATTCAACTAGAAAAATTGAAAATAAATACAATGTATCTAAATACAAATTAGAGACATCATAATAGATCAATCCATCAAATAAATCAACAATGTTTGGGGGCAATTTTTAACATCAACTTCCGATTTTTCTTGTTAAAAAGTTGAATAATTTTAGCACATTCAATATTATACAAGTGCCTAAGAAAAGTTTTTAGGCAGGAGAAATAAACCACATCCAATTTCAAAATTTAATTATGTAACCCCAACTCAACATAAATAAACAGTATTTGGAACTAGTATAGAGTAGGTCCTCCATTTGCTAGTTTCAGTGCTTGTATTCGATTTTTCATGGATTTAATCAAGTTATCAATAATCGTCTGAGCCATATTTTGCCACTCGTTTGGCATTGTTTCTTTAAGGGTTGCCACTGGCGTGATTTGAGTTGCACGCTCTCAAAGTCTTCAGTCAAACTCTCTCGGCAGGATATGCGTTATTTCACTCATGGCCAGTGAAAAGGACTGGTACTCCGACCGAATCTATGATACGGGCTCATACACTACTATATCTCACTTTTCATAAGGTAATAATACAAATTTTATTGTAACCTAATTATCTACAGTAATGAATCATATACAATATCGGTGACCGATTCAACTAGAAAAATTGAAAATAAATACAATGTATCTAAATACAAAATCAGAGACGTCATAATAGATCAATCCATCAAATAAATCAACAATGTTTTGGGGGCAATTTTTAACATCAACTTCCGATTTTTCTTGTTAAAAAGTTGAAGAATTTTAACACATTCAATATTGGATAAAAAAACAAAACTTGTGAATTTCATATCGTGATTTTTAAGATTTAGCAAAACAATTTCACAGATTTGGACAAAGAGAAACGACCGCAGAATGACATCAAAATCTGCAAAGAATGACATCAAAATGACCGCAGAATGACATCAAAATCTGCAAAGAATTTTTCATCCCTTAATAGTTGTAGTTAGTTTCATTTATAATGTATATAAATGTAAATAGAAAAAAGCGAATGTTAATAAGATAGCAAGTCTCAGAAACTTCTGCCTAGGGCTCCCAATCAGCACTCCCAGTTGGGGAGTACAAGGGTAACATGCTCCAGTCCTATGCTGAAGTCATCATCATTACCATATTTTTTGTTGATCCAGAACTGGAATTAATCTTACACTGCCTGATAGAAGATCTCAGTTTACCTCTTCACATATGCCTTTTGCTAACAGCTCGTACTAGGCCCAAGTTTTGCATTTTCTTCCGAGAACATCCTCCCAAGTCATCTTGGGTCATCCACTTCCTCCACCAAGTGGTACCCATGTAAGCATTGCCATAAACATTATATGCAAGGCCCATAAAAGAATCTTGTGCCCCACCCCCAAATCTATGATATACCCCCTGTTAATTTATGATATTGGGATCCCCTCATTCTGCTACATCTCAATTTTCATAAGGTAGTATTCATATAAAATACAAATTTTATTGTAACCTAATTATGTACAATAATGGATCCTATGCAATATAGGTGAACAATTCAAAAAGAATAATTGAAAATAATTACAACGTATCTAAAAACAAATTAGAGACATGTCTTTATAGATCATCCCATCTTAAATGAATCAACAATGTTTTGTGGCAATTTGTAACATGAACTTGAAGTTTTTCTTGTTAAAAAGGTGAATAATTTTAGCAAATTCAACATTATACAATAGCCTAACAAAAGTCTTTAGCCAGGAGAAATAAACTACATTCATTTTCAAAATTTAATTCTGTAACCCCAACTCAACATAAATAAACAGTATTTGGAACTGGTATAGACTCGGTCCTCCATTTGCTAGTTTCAGTGCTTGTATTCGATTTTTCATGGATTTGATCAAGTTATCAACAATTGTCTGATCCATATTTTGCCACTCCTTGAGCATTGTTTCTTTAAGGGTTGCCACTGATGTGATTTTGGTTGCACGCTCTCGAAGTCTTCGGTCAAGGTGTTCCCAAACGTGCTCTATTGGATTCATGTCAGGATTTTGGGCTACCCATGGCAGTGACTTGATTCCTTGCGATTTCTTCCAGGCCTTTGCTACTTTGCTCGTATGACATGGCGCTCCATCTTCTTGACAATCTGATTAGGTACAAATAGTGGGAGTAGACCTTTCTCTAATATTTGACAGTAGTTTTAGACCATTCAACCAAACGTCAACAAGAATCAGCTCAGATTTCCCTCGAAACCAGAGAGTGCCCCACATCATTACTCCAATCTCTCCATGTTTCACGGTTGCCTGCAGACATTCAGTGTTCCAAGTGTCATCCTGATTTCTCCAGACATAAACCTGTCTCGAATTCGAATATTGGCAGAATTTACTTTCATCTGACCAAATTACAGATTGCCAAAATTCAAAATCTTTGCTCTCGAATTCTCTCGCGCAGTCCATACGAATGTTCCTGTTAACGTCTGAAATCAAGGGCTTCTTTTATGCAACTCTTCTTTGATAGCCTAGTTCTTTCAGAGTCTTTCTCACCGCATATGATGACATTTCCATGCTGTTGGTGACATCTTTGACGCTCTGACGAGGGTTTCTGATGACTTCCCTATTTAGCGCCTTTTCGTTCATTCAGAGACGATACTTGGTCTTCCTGAACGTTGTTCCACACGACAATGACCTTCTTCATTAAATTTCTTGACAATATTATTAACCGTTTGATGATTAACCTGTAAAAAAACCTAGCAATTTCTCTATTTGGGGACATATGGCACTGTGGATAAAGGCGTTGGTTAGATCCAGTGACAGGACCCTAAGAGTGTGGGTTCAATACCCGGTTAAGACAGTGGAGAAATTTCAGAGGGAAATTAACAGTGATAACTGACATCCATTGAACATGGCACGTGGAACTAGAACAGTCTACCCCAGTGAGCGAAATAAAGGGTTCAGTTCGACATTCCAACCACCTGAAGAAGGCCGGAGCGTACAACGGCCGAAACGTTGTAATAAATGTGGCGAAAAAGATGAGGACAATAGCCCTCTTTCCTTATTATGAGCCCTAGAAATTTCAACTTACCAATGCTGTCCTCTCTTTCCAGTAGCGGGAATATTGATTCAAGAAACTCAGACTCGAATGGCAATTTAATAAGGACGAAGAGCTGGAACTGGAACATAAGACATGGCTAAGTGCCGCCAACTGCTAATAAAGTTATTTTAGCTGGTCATTGTTGACCTACTATCCGCTTCGTCTGCTCCCATGTTTGTTCACACTTCTGTGTGCCATGACCCATCAAGATGTTTCAACCATGGAAAGATTAACAATCAAACAACGTGTTAAAAGTTTCAAGAGTGCAATTGGAAAAATCGTTCGTAAATTCAAACAAACTGGGTCGGTGGCAGATGGGAAAACACCATTGCGTGCTCGTTTATGCTGTTCAGCTCCAAACATTGCTGCAGTGCACGAGAATGTGTCCGAAAATCCAGACACCTCTTTTCGTCATCGCACGCAGGAATTGGACCTCTCAAAAAAAAAAAATCGTTTCCAATTGCACTCTCGGTTGGTCGATTACGTTGACCAAAACAAAAAAATTGCAAAATGCATTTCTGTTTGAACGTCCATTTTCGTATTAGGCTTCGATAACTTTAACACGCTGTTTGATTGTTGATCTTTCCATGATTGAAATTGCCAAGGACTTAAGTTGTTAAACCTGAAAGAAAAAGAAAAATAAAATCATTAGACACTTAAACTTCACATCTAAAATCGGCCCAAGTTATTGGAACACCCTTTATGTGAAGATGACAAAGCGGTTCCAAATGTTCTTCGTGACATACTTTATCAAACGTGTTTGCCTAATCTGTGCTCACCCTACCCTCATGAATTGAGGAGTGACCCAGATAAAAAGAAGAGACCGAGATACTTTTCAAGATTTGTCCTAGATAGATGCAAGATATTACATCTTTCTTTTTTTTTACTGCCGAAGCAAAGAAAATGATAATTGATCCAAATCAGTGATTATAAATCTATGTACTTTTTAACATTTATGCTTAAGGGAGTGCCTAGTCCTCGATATGACGATAAACTACATTCAACAGCAACGCCTCTGATCGGGAGATTAGATAATTTGCGAGGCGTGGAACCACCTCTTAATTGCTGGTGTTCCCAGGTTCAACCTGACCCGGGGTAGTAGCGCCTGTTAGGGTACCAGCTATGGCCAAATAGTGAACCACCAGACAAAAACAAAACACGATGAAAATATAAAAAAAAAGTATAGTAAAAATGTTGTTCATGATGACGGTAGTCTTTGAGTATAGAAACCAGAGGTTGGCAGTGAATATTTCGAAGACAGTAGGGAAGCGTAGTTCAGGTTAGCAGTGGATATCTCAATTAAAGTAGCAGAGCGTAGTTCTTCCTTCTGTTCTGGTCATCCTTGGTTCTGACAGGTTTGCATTGGACATTCGGAGAGAGTAACCAAAATGGCCGGCTTTTATACAAGACGGATTGAATATTTTACGCCTTCTGATTGGTTAACCTTCATAAAGTGAGTCCAGCCGTTTGGCTTTGTTCACTAGTACATACATACATACATACACAAAAATTGTAACAAAAAATACCAGCAGTATATTTCTATAGAAAAATTGACCTACAATACATATTTATAATAAAATGACCAACAATACATTTTAAAGCAAAATGACCAATGTCATATAGGGAGGAAATGAGTAACTACCGACACTGAGGTTTGAGCGTGGCACTCTGGATTTATGAATATATGTTTTCCTCCAGGTATATAAATAGCAGTGTTAGGCTACTGACTAGAGTGATTATTGAGTGACTTGAGTGGAACTATCCAGTCGAATTAGTGTGAATTATTGTGCGTCGATGATTTGGGTTTTGATCTAGGATTTACCGGGCGTTAAGCCGAGCCACGTTACATGCACAAAGACATTTCTAAGATTTCATTAATATTGTTAAATATTTATGCTGAGGACACATGTATCAATCTGATTTTATTGTTGATGATCGTAAAAATGAATTTCGTTTATATATATATATATTTACATTTATATATACATATATATATTTACACACGCTCTATCTCTGATATTGAGCACTTTATCCCATAAATATAGCACACTT
This sequence comes from Acanthosepion esculentum, assembly GCA_964036315.1. Lineage (NCBI taxonomy): Eukaryota > Metazoa > Mollusca > Cephalopoda > Sepiida > Sepiidae > Acanthosepion > Acanthosepion esculentum. The sequence goes on from OZ038507.1 coordinate 21,009,977, forward strand.
TAAGACTATATTTCTTCATATATATATATATATATTGCTTTAAGGTGTTCATTAAAGTGACCATTAATTTAATACTTATCCAGTACTGACACCATTGTGCAAATTAATTGAATCAAAACGAATAATTCCATTATTATTTACATTTGTTTTGTATTTTTCCAACGAAACATGACCCAGTGCACATGTTAGTACTCCTTATGTCCATTCCATGAAGTCGTTCCTTGCAGATTGATCACAGATTCTCGATTGGATTTAAATCACGATAGTTTCCAGACCAGTCTATTATACTTTGATTTACTCACTGGTAAGACTTGCCAATGTGTTCCTGCAGCGTTACAGTTTTCGTACGCTTCCTTGAAGTAACAGCCATCACAGACAATGACATTAGGACAACTAATCGACATTCGAGACAATAGTGTCTGGTGTGATAAAAATCTGATGGAATCACAGATGACGCAGTATTTTTCAAGGCCAAACAAATTTCATCGTACACGCCGAAAATAGATTTATATTACTGTACATTACTTCAAATGACCTAATCTGAGGAAAAAATAGAAATCAATTACACCCTGTCACTCCAGTGGGTCTAAAACTGATTGTATATTGAAAGAAAGGAAACTAAAGCGTTTATTTCAATTAATTTGCACAAGGGTTAATAATTACCATTACTCTTTTCTAATTCCATTTCCACTTGGTTTTTGTTGTGATTTGTTTTTTGAAATGCCAGGCTGAAAACTAATGATATTTTTGCTGAAAGAATTAAAAAATTACTGTCGGAAATGTCAAGTCCCTTTCAATTATAGAATTTATTGTTTACATATCGTGTCAAAAAAATGGCAGCCATTTTTAAATAATTTCATAACTCCATCAGTTACATTTTCTGCATGAGTAATATATATTTTTTATCAATACAGTTAAGTCTATTGTCACATGTAAGAAAGAATTATGCTCTTTTAAATAATATCATAAATATATAATAAATATATAAACCTTATATGTATATATAAATAAAAATAAAGAACAGTAACATATATAATCCAGTGTTCTTCTTATTTTTTTATTTTTACAAAACAGTGCTCAATGTAAATTTACAGAGCATAAATATTATAAATTAACTGATTTAAAATATGTTTTTTTTCGCTACACAGTAATAACCATGTTTCAAAAATGGAAGCTAAAAACTTTAAATTTAATTATATTGGATTAAATTATTTTTAAATTTACTGAGTGTTAAACGCACATATATAATTCATAATTTCCTGTTTCCAAGGATACAGAGAAATCCAATCATTCAGACAGGGGCGGTAGCGTGTTCATTTTTATTAACTATTGTTGTATCAATTATGAGTTACGTTCGAAAAAGAGGTTAAGTTTAGGGAGGGTAGTGGTTTATTTTTCAACGAATTCTGACATCCGTTACAGAACTAATGCTTTTAATCTAATTATATAACAAAATTTAAAGTTTTTAGCTTCCATTTTTGAAACATGGTTATTACTGTGTAGCGAAAAAAAAACATATTTTAAATCAGTTAATTTATAATATTAATGCTCTGTAAATTTACATTGAGCACTGTTTTGTAAAAATAAAAATAAAAAATAAGAACACTGGATTATATATGTTACTGTTCTTTATTTTTATTTATATATACATATATGTTTATATATTTATTATATATTTATGATATTATTTAAAAGACCATAATTCTTTCTTACATATGACAATAGTCTTAACTGTATTGATAAATATATATATATATTATATGGTTATTACTTTGTAGAGAAAAAACCTTTTAAATCAGTTAATTTATAATATATAAACATATATATAAAATATGTGTGAAATGTGTGTATATATATATATATATATATATATATGCAATTTATTAAATATATTATTTATATATTATATATGTGCGGTACTTATTCGAAAGTGCTCAATATTTGTGATAGAGCTAACATATTCAGTTGGACTGGTGTGAGTTTATGACCCTTGGTTTCACGCTTTTGCGATTGTCAGACAAACTGAATCATTTTTTAAAAATTTTTTATTTATGTAGGGTTGCGTATGTCGGTGTTTTTATAGAAGTGGGAGGAAAAATTGTCCTCGTGACACGACTCATACTTACGCAAACATACGTACATGTCCGTACACCCATTGATGTACGCTGACTCATACACATGCTCTCGGTCACCGGAGCACCATAACAATACAAATCCATAAAAAACACCGATATTATAAGCAACCCTACATAAAACCAATAAAAATTAATCAGTTTCTCTGACGATCGCGAAAGCGTGAAACCCAGTGTCACGAATCACATCAATACAACTAAATATGTATATAAATATATAAATTAATTATAATATAATATAAATTATAAAATATAAAAATATATATATTATAAGAATATAAAATAAAAAAACTTATATAATATAATATAATATAATATAAATTATAAAATATAAAAATATATATATTATAAGAATATAAAATAAAAAAACTTATATAATATAATATAATATAATATAAATTATAAAATATAAAAATATATATATTATAAGAATATAAAATAAAAAACTTATATAATATAATATAATATAATATAAATTATAAAATATAAAAATATATATATTATAAGAATATAAAATAAAAACCTTAAAAAAATGTAGAAATATATACAAATATAAAATATATAAAACATGTATATATATATAATATAATAGCATAATGAAAAGCCACGTATACTTTCTTGATATGTATATAATATATGGATAAAATAACTGAAAAAAATTGGGTGTTTTTTTTGCGAAAGTATTTATTTATATGTTTTTATATAAATTTAATATTTCAGACCACCTCAGTCCTACCTCAGAAATAAATTGAATTACTGTATTACTGTATTTGGGAGTTTGTTTCAAACAGTAGTTTCATACAGTAATTCAATTAATTTTTGAGGAAGGACCGAGGTGGTCTGAAATATTAAATATATATAAAAACATATAAATAAATACTTTTGCAAAAAAACACCCAATTTTTTTTTCAGTTATATTATATATATAACATAATATATATATATATATATATATATATATATATATATATATATATAATATTATATTATATATATATATATATATAATATAATATATATATATATATATATATATATATAATAATATATATATATATATATATAATAATATATTATATATATATATATAATATTATATTATATATATATATATAATATAATATATATATATATATATATATATAATATAATATTATAAATTAAATGATTTAAATATTTTTTTTCGCTACACAGTAATGACGATGTTTAAAAAATGGAAGCTAAAAGCTTCGAATTTAATTTTGTTATGAAATTAAAGATATTAGTTCCATTCAGCGGATTATATATCTTACTGTGCTTTCTTTTTATTTATATATACATATATAATATATATATATATATATATATATATATATACATATATATATATATATATAATTATGAACCTAAAGAACCAGGTAAACCTACCTAGTGCCAGTTTACCCTGACGATCCGCATAGGTGACACCTAGGTAGGTTTGCCTGGCTCTTTAGGTTCATAGTTAGATTTGCTCTACTTAGTGTATTGAGCACTTTGCTTAGTTACTTTTGCTTTACTCGTTTTGGAGATTTTTTTCTTTGGACTCTGAGCTTGGATTCTAGACGATTGTTTACGCCTCAATTACATGTTCTTAGTTCTTTCTTTTTTATCCCTTTTTTTTTCCTTGGGTATTGGTACGTTCATTTACAAGCTAAAATATCTAAGGTTTTTTTTTACTAATATGGCAATTTGAGAATTTTATTTTATATATATATATATATATATATATATATATATATATATATATATGTTTTGAACAGTAAAAAATATTAAAATATTAAAAACCTTCAGAGACACTGGGTTGTATATTAATATTCTTTCGTTTTTCTTTTTTCAGTTAGATTCCTCAACTAGTTTCGGCCAGTATGGCCATCATCAGGAGAAAAAAAAATTCCTGCTTGTTAGTGGCAGTTAACTACAGAAATGAATTTGTATATATATATATATATATATATATATATATATATATATATATATATATATATATATATATATATATGTACATATATAGATAAATATATATATATATATATAACTATGAACCTAAAGAGTCAGGAAAACCTTCCTAGTTTTCACCTACACGGATTGACAGGGTATGCTGGCAGATCCGCATAGGTCAAACCTAGGTAAGTTTTCCTGGCTCTTTAGGTCCATACTTAGATTTGCTCTGTTAGTGTATTGAGCACTTTGCTTAGTTACTTTTGCTTTACTTGTTTTGGAGGTTTTAAAATAATAGGAATAATGAAGAGTGTATACAGCCAGAGTGTTGGGATAAAAAGCAACAATAATAAGATGGAATAAAACTAGTAATAAAATAAGAGTAATAATGAAGAATGTATAGAGCCAGAGTGTTGGGATAAAAAGCAACAATAATAAGATGGAATAAAATTAGTAATAAAATAATAGGAATAATGAAGAGTGTATAGAGCCAGAGTGTTGGGATAAAAAGCAACAATAATAAGATGGAATAAAACTAGTAATAAAATAAGAGTAATAATGAAGAATGTATAGAGCCAGAGTGTTGGGATAAAAAGTAACAATAATAAGATGGAATAAAATTAGTAATAAAATAATAGGAATAATGAAGAGTGTATAGAGCCAGAGTGTTGGGATAAAAAGCAACAATAATAAGATGGAATAAAATTAGTAATAAAATAATAGGAATAATGAAGAGTGTATAGAGCCAGAGTGTTGGGATAAAAAGCAACAATAATAAGATGGAATAAAACTAGTAATAAAATAAGAGTAATAATGAAGAATGTATAGAGCCAGAGTGTTGGGATAAAAAGCAACAATAATAAGATGGAATAAAACTAGTAATAAAATAATAGTAATAATGAAGAGTGTATAGAGCCAGAGTGTTGGGATAAAAAGCAACAATAATAAGATGGAATAAAACTGGTAATAAAATAATAGTAATAATGAAGAGTGTATAGAGCCAGAATGTTGGGATCAAAAGCAACAATAATAAGATGGAATAAAACTAGTAATAAAATAATAGTAATAATGAAGAATGTATAGAGCCAGAGTGTTGGGATAAAAAGTAACAATAATAAAATGGAATAAATGTAGCAATAAAATAAGAGTAATAATGAAGAGTGTATAGAGCCAGAGTGTTGGGATCAAAAGCAACAATAAGAAGATGGAATAAAACTAGTAATAAAATAATAGTAATAATGAAGAGTGTATAGAGCCAGAATGTTGGGATAAAAAGCAACAATAATAAGATGGAATAAAACTAGTAATAAAACAATAGTAATAATGAAGAGTGTATAGAGCCAGAGTGTTGGGATAAAAAGCAACAATAATAAGATGGAATAAAACTAGTAATAAAACAATAGTAATAATGAAGAGTGTATAGAGCCAGAGTGATGGGATAAAAAGCAACAATAATAAGATGGAATAAAACTTGTAATAAAATAATAGTAATAATGAAGAGTGTATAGAGCCAGAGTGTTGGGATAAAAAGCAACAATAATAAGATGGAATAAAACTAGTAATAAAACAATAGTAATAATGAAGAGTGTATAGAGCCAGAGTGATGGGATAAAAAGCAACAATAATAAGATGGAATAAAACTAGTAATAAATTCTGCTGATTAATGAATTGTGATATTTTCAAAAATTAATACTTTTCTTTTTTTTCTCATGATAGTTGAAAGAAACGACGCGGAATTTCTTAATAGTGAAAATTTACTGAAGTTTTTTTTTTTAAAAAAATTCAAAATTCCTGTCGCCTATTCTGGAACAGTTTATTCTAAATCTTTTTAAAGACATAAACTCATATGAGTTTTCTGTTTTTTAGACTGACAATTTGAGAAACAGACTTACATCGCCTTAACCAAAGGCTAGCGTCTTTTCATTGTGAAGTTTTTTGTTGTTTTCATTTTGTTTTTTTTCTCCCCTCAATTGTGCTAATTCAATGGACTTATCGCTTGTATTGAGAAAGAGGCTGTGAGAAAAAAAGTCCTTCAAATATCTGTTTTGGGTAGGTCTGTTATTTAGACAAGGGGGGGATTAACAACTGCTGATAATCTTCTACCTAAATCTGCCTCTTTGATATTAACCTGCTTTCAAATCAAATACTTAGGTGGACTACTGTCTCTGCTGGTACGTGTGGGTATTTTCACTCTCAAGAAATGAACACATGAACTTGGAAGTGAAAAAAAAACATTTGCATACTGATGCATTCTAAGGGATTTAGCAGCAGTGTTGCCCCATAAACTGTAAAGCTGGAATGAAACTGCCTATTACCTGCTTTGGATCATTTACTTAAGACGAGTGGTAGTTTTATTCAGGTACGTCTTATTGTCATCTTGCTAACCCAGATATAGAATGAAGAATGTGAAATTGTACCTACTAGTAAATATGTGTGTTCCTATGTGTACATACATATATATATATATATTTACATACATACATATATATATATATATGTGTGTATGTATTAGTCTGTTTATATCTATCTTTATATCGATAAATTCCCAGATCAAACTATATTTAACTCTAGTGTCGACATGGAAAAAAAAAAAAATCTCTTATTATAAAGTTAATTTACATTAACCAGAAAAAAATGTTTTGGACAAAAGTGTCTATCTTTTTAAATTTGGATTTTTAATGTAACTATAACAACGAAGATATTTCGATTTCATTTTTGCCTTGAAAATTCGGAAGACGAAACGCGTCGGCAAAATCTAAGATTTTTCCAGTTGTCATTTTATACCATATATATATATATATATATATATATATTTTGTTTATACGTTATTTTTATAGATACAACTTATTTGAGTAAAAGCGCTACTTTTAATTAATAACATATAGTGGCTTGAATATTCAAGAAATTTCACAGAAAGTATCTATCTATCTATCTATCTATCTATCTATCACCTATTTAATCCATTACATACAATATATATATGTATATGTGTGTTTGTGTCTGTGCAAACATATATATGCTTGTTTGTGTATATGTGTATATATATATATATGTATATATATATATATATATACATACACACATATATATATATATATATAAATATATATATATATATATAGAGAGAGAGAGAGAGAGAGATTAAACAGAATGGAATACATATTGTGTATGTGTGTTAGATAAATATATATGAAACTCTTAAATAGATATAGTGTGTAGATGCTTTTGTGTATATTCTTACATACAACCTGAAATAGATGGTGTGTGTGTGTGTGTGTGTGTGAGTGCATACATTTGTGTGTGTATATGCCTGGGCATAATACATACATAAACGTATATATACAGAACGAAACAAAGACTGTGTAGAAGTGTGTATATATGTATGTATGTGTATGTTTGTGTGTTAGACAGACTGATAGATAGATAGATAGATAGATAGATAGATAGATAGATAGATAGATAGAGAAAGGGAGAGAAAGAGAAAGGGAGAGAGAGTGAGATAGGCATGAATAGATTGAGATATATACATAGATATGAATAGAGAGAGAGAGAGAGAGATAGATGGATATGAACTGACAGTGATAGATAGATAGATAGATAGATAGATAGACTGGCAGATGAACAGACCTAGATAGATAGATAGATAGATAGATAGATGAACAGACCTTGAAAGATAGATAGATAGATTGATAGATAGATAGACTGGCAGATGAACAGACTGAAATAGATAGATAGTTAGATAAATAGATAGACAGATAGATAGATAGATAGCCCAACAGATGAACAGACCAAGATAGATAGATAGATATACTGACAGATGAGCAGACCTTGAAAGATAGATAGATAGATAGAAAGATAGATAGATAGACTGACAGATGAACAGACCATGATAGATTGATAGATAGATCGATAGATAGATAGATAGCCCGACAGATGAACAGACCAACATAGATAGATAGATAGATAGATAGATAGACTGACAGATGAACAGACTGAGATAGTTAGATAGATAGATAGACTGACAGATGAACAGACCGAGAAAGATAGATAGATACAGAGATAGGTAGATAGACTGACAGATGAACAGATCTAGATATATAT